>OX638369.1:128263592-129463592 GCA_951812925.1 Calliopum simillimum | reverse complement strand
CGATTATTATTATTATAATAAAGTGTAGCAAAATTTTTTATTAAAATTTCAGAAGTGATGCAGGATCCGGCAGTTGTAGCAAAAATGTCTGACACAAAAGCAGCTGGTGAAGTAAAGGTCTTAGAGCAGTTCTACACAATGTTACAATGTGAACCTGCAAAAGCTTTCTATGGCAAGAAACACATTACAAGAGCAGCTGAAGCAATGGCAATTGAAACATTGCTTATATCAGATAATCTATTTAGGTGAGTAAATCTTATTATGACCATTAACTTGAATGTTATCTTTTATCAACATATTGATTACTATTTCTTTTGATTAACAACTTAACATCCAATCCACTCAAGCATTCATTGCAACAAAAGCCTTCAACTTCAACTTGTGGCAATTTTCCACTTAAGCGCATTTGCTCTAATTCGCCTTATTATTTACGCGTCTGTTTATTGCCATGTACAAAGATTGTGAGCTCACGATCAAGGTTGTTTTACTAAAACGATAATACTTAGTTTGTTGATTGTCGTATTTATTTGAATTTTAGTCTGATTGAATTACATATGCCGTAATTTATGGAAGTTGCGATTATATCGTTTGCTCATCAAACCAAATAAGCGGCGTCATCTTTAAACAGCTCACCGCAAAGCGCGTACAAGTATTCAACGATAAACTAAATGAAGCACAAATAACAATAAAATGTTGAAACGCAATCAACCATAAATAGCTTAAATTTAAAATTCAAGCTGTGTGCGCAAATTTCGCAATAAAAAGAAAATCAAGCGTTAAGCATTTGTATATCTTCTAAAACTTTCAAGTGTTTAGCACTTAAATTAATTTTTTACATTTGTGTCTAAATTGTTTATAGAATTTTTTTTTATTAACAAATCTTATCTCAAATCTTAATATAAACATTTAATTTTGATTTTACCAGAGCACATAATATTAAACTACTCAAATAAATATTTTGCACTTTACTCAGCAACACCTGCTCAGTCAGACAGGCAGACGCTTAGTACGTCGTTCAGGCAATCAGTTGGTCGTTTAGGTCTCCACACACTTGTTGGTTGTAGATTTTTTTGGTATGCAATGATAAAGACAAACATTTTCGTTGCTAACGAACTCTATAAAGTCCGAGCGCTAAAATACATCTAAATCGCTGTCTAACGTTGTGTTTGCTGTTACCGCTATCGTTGTTGTTGTTGTTGTTGTTGCTGGTGTTCTGCTGCGCCGTCTTTTATCTGAAATATGCGGCTTGCTGTAGTTCGTCAGCAAACATGCAATGTAAGATAGAAGTTATTTATTGAATTCCAAGTGAAATTTTTCAATTAACTGATAATTTTTACCTGTTTGTATGCGAGTAATGTGATTGCTGTTGTCGCCTCGTGGCCTCATTGCGCTGCGTTTTCATGTGTTTCACAATACTGGGATCATCGTATCTTTTGTTGAGTTGGTACAGCGTTTCCCGCTGTTTTGCTGATGCTACTGTTTTCCATGCATTTAATTTATCGGCTAATGCTCGCACATAATAGTCTGTTATTGTTTCTCTTCGTGGCAAGAGTCTTTTATTTTTATCCATGCTGATTGCAAAATGTTCTAGTGTATCGAAATCTATTTCTTTTCTGTTTGTGTTCCATTGAGGGCACCCACAATCAGCAATGACGTAATCTGGAGTTTTTGCAACCATTTCTATTCAAATTTTTAATTCTGTTTGTTGGATTTTTTGTTCTCCCTTAAAATAGAAAATGAAAATAAAATTATTGTATCTGCTGTGAATTGAAATTATGTGTATACAAGCAGCAACAGTTTTAAAATCTTTCAAAATTAACCATTTGGCACTAAGGGGCTGTTCTTATATCAAGTCATACGATTTTTGAGCTTTTTGTTTCCTGGTATGTCACAAATCGTCGAACCCCGCTCTTTTTTGACATCATATTGTTTTGCATTACTTTTACTAGAAAAGTTCAAAATCTATACTGCTATACTATTTATATAAAATTGCTTATATGAAAACTCTATGTAACGCTTTGGCTCAAAATATACCGAACCGATTTTAATAACTTTTTTTAAAACATTCCATTTGTGCTATGGAACATACTGGCATACTATTTTTTTTTTTTTTTTGATTTTTAAAAAGTTAACATTATTTTTTTTAGTATGGAGTTGAAGAAAATTCAGCATAAAGAATCGCTGTAGGACCGACGGAGTCAACTGTCACAAAAGCCCAATCTTTAGTTTAGTTTTTTTGTAAGTAGTCCATAATGGACTACACATAAAACTAGAATAAATTCACTTAAATTATCAATTGTATCAAAAATGGTCCAAATGTAATGCAAAGTCGGTCAGTTGTATCAAAAATTGTCCAAACGTAATGCATAATCCGTCATTAGCACCAAAAGTTACTGACTACGTACTGTTTAGTCGATTGTGAAGAAGAGCAAACGATAGTGTATCGGTCTAGTGACTTGCGCTGCGTGAAGATGCCCAAATCCTCCACTCGGTGATTTTCAATTCCAATTTTCAATTTTCTATTAATTTGTACACAATTTGTCTGAAGAGTCTTCGGATCAGAAAATGAAACGTATGTCCGAGGTATAAAATAATAAAAAATAAATAAAAAAAGTTTCATCCACACAGAGATTCGAACCCGGAACACATTGCTCAGAAATATATAACAAACTCTTTGGCACATTCGGCTATGAAATCTTTTGACATTTTTGTCTAAAATTTGAATTTCAAGGTAAATTTGTTGAAATTTATATATTGGGTGTACAACTTAAAAACCGGAATTTGACGGTGGATGTCCGTACTAACAAATATCGTGAAAGCTCGAACTTTATATATATGTCATTTTGAAGGTACATTTGACAGCTGTCAAAATCAGTCAACAAAACAATTTTATCTTGTGTGCATCATTATTATTTTTCACGATGAATAACTTCGAAAATTGAAGAAAAAGACAGCATTTGCGGGGGGGTTCTAGTGGGTCATTTTTTTGCAAAGAAAACAGCTGCCGAAAGTCATCGCATTCTTGTAGAAGTTTATGGGGACTATGCTCCAGCTGAATCAAGCTGTCGTGACTGGTTTAAAAGTGGTTATTTTGATGTCGAAGGCAAAGAACGTCCTGGTCAGGACCAGCTAGGTGTGATCCATTATGAGCTGTTGCCAGGTGGCCAAACCATAAATGCTCAATTCTATCGTCAACAATTGATCCAATTGAAGCAGAAAATCCAGGCAGAGCGGCCAACGTATGCGACCAGACATGAGTCAATCATTTTCCACTACGATAACGCTCGGTCACATATTGCTGCCCCAGTCAAAAATTACCTGGAAAACAACGGAAAACAACGGATGGGAAATTTTGCCTCACCCGCTTTAAAGCCCAGACCTTGCACCATCAGACTACCATTTGTTCCGATAGACGCAGAATGTCTTATCAGGAATACGCTTCACTTAAGTTCAAGGTATCGAAAATTGGCTCAATTCATTTTTGGCCGCCAAGCCGGCGCAATTTTTTTGGGATGGAATTCATAAATTACCCGAAAGATGGGGAAATGTTGTAGCTTCCAATATATTGTAACATTTTTCCACAATAAAGCATCAAATTTCGCTAAAAAATTCCGGTTTTAAGTTGTACACCCAATATAAAACAAAAAAAAAAAAAAAAATTGGCCTTTTTCTGGTCCGAATGTATTGCATAAGGAGACAATTGACCTTTTTCTGGTCTGATTGTAATGCATAAAGAGACAATTTTTTACGCCCAATGATACACAATGTAAAACGTAAGTAGAACTTTATATGTGATGGGACCAGAATTGTGACTAGACAGTTTCTCTCATGGAGTAGTTTGCAAACTAGTTTCGGAATAGTCTGTGGTCCTGCAGAGAAGTTTCGTTTGCATTAATGCCGTTAATACTATGCTGCTTCTTGATTTATGTGTTATTGTCTTTTCCGTCTCTTTCATTTATTGTGTTTTTTATTATTGAAGAATATAGAATTTGATGTAATGAGAGTGATTTTATCAGTGATGCTATTTTAATGTTTTCACACCAAATTTGTTTGTTTCGTACACTTGGAATTTTACCGATTTATCTCAATACCTTTCGATATTTTTTAACTTTAGCCGATATATGTATATATTAGACTTTTACCAATTTCCGCGATGTTTTTCAATATTTTTCGATACTTTTAGCCTATTACCAATACTTTAGATGTTTTCCGATAATTTTCGGCTTTTATAATTTACAGCGAAAAATTAAACAAAACCCGACCAACACCGGGTAACACAGCTAGCAATTAATATTCGCAATATTCGTTCGTTTATTCGAAAGTTACAATGATTTACTTTTTCATGCTTTCCGACTCACAAAAATTATCGTAATACAGTCAACCATTTTAGGCAAAATGCACTTCCCATTAATTGATTCTTTCGGCATTAATATTCATTTATTCTTGAAGTCAAAAAGTACAAATCACTTCAAGATTAAGTTATGATTTTTTATTTTTGCAAATATATGTAACTGTAATAGTCTATGGTTAATTATGCTGAAAAATGCTTACTTCAAGTGTTTGGTTTTTTTTTAAAGTTGCAAAATTTGTTGACAAAAAACAAAACAAAGAAATTGTCAGTTTGGCTTCCCTCCTCGCAGGCTGACCTACTCAACGTGCTAATCTTAATCTTTGTGATGCCGCTAATGTTTTTTTCACGTGGGTGTGTTGTTATTATTGTTATTAGTTAAGCTTCAATATAAAGTGATATTGCTGCATTTATGGATATATTAATTTTCTCACTATGGTCAAGACATGATTTCAGTAATGTTGTAGCTCAAGAATTCCACAATAGGTGGCGATTAATTTGTAACAGTGTTGGTTCTTTAATTAAGCAAACTACACAAAATATTTATTTTCGAAGACACAAATTGAAACAAGAAACAACACCATGTTGTAAGCATATGGGGGAGTTGAACATTTTGGTATCGTTTTAGCTACAGAAATTTCTGCTTCATTAGTTGATGTATTTTTTTTTTTTTTCATTTTGTTTTGTAAAAACTGTTTGCCATCTATTTTTGTTTTAATTTTCATTTCATTGAAATTCGATCAGTTCTTGTCTTGAACTTTTCAACGCTTTGCTGCATATCGTCGCCAATAATTAAAAAAAAAAAAAAAAAAAAAGGGATGGGTGGCATTCTACCGCTGCATACAACTTTTGTATAGTTGCACTTCCAGTTTTTCTGGTTGCCACTTGTCTGTGTCCGTCGTAGATACGATGAAAACATTCAGCAATTTTTTTTGTCGTAATTCCAATTGATCCGCGATTTGTGTAATTTGTTGTATAAGAAATTTAATGCTGGACAAATGCGACAACTTTCGTTACTGAAATAACATAACATAAAAAAAGAAAAATGTGTGCTAAGTACGAGTATCATTATTTGAAACTTGTATTATGTAATTTAAATTTATTGTGTAATACACCCATTTTTATACAAATCAAATAAGTTGTTTGAGTTCAACATTTTTAAAATGTTCGCATATATTTCGAAATTGAATGAATGCCGCTAACTTCTTCTGGAAATTTCTTCAAAAGTTGATGCATTTGATATTTCTTGAATGTAAATATTTTATTTCTATTGGCAATGCTTTAATAAAGCCGAAATTTTGAAAAAAATTTTTAATAAAATCTATCTCTGAGCCCACAATACTAAAACTTGTCATAAGTTGTTTAGAAAAATAAAAAATCACGTCCAAAATATTTTTTTTTTATATTCAATGTAATTTCCTACAAAATATTCACGGTAAAGACGTGGAACGGTGAAGGCATCTAACACTTAAATGAGCTCACGAGTTCAAAAATAAAATGTTAAGTTTTCCCGCTTAGGGTGTTGTTTGTAGGTATGAAAGATAACTTTTTGAAGTAATATAAATTTGTTTGACTCATAAAGAATTGGAATTTTATGCCACGGTAAGGACATGTTTGATACTGAAAACCACAACAAAATTTAATAACTTATCTCTGCGCCGCTGAAGCAGTTAGTACAAATATTCAAAATTACGAATCAGTAATACTTTTTTATGTTCAGTCCTAATTATTTTAATCCAGGTGCTGCCATGGTAAAGGCGTTTGCACCATCTTAAAACTATTGTAACATTGCATAAGAAACATATGTCAAAAACAACTTATGTGTATTCAAGAAAAGGTCAGAAAATAAAGCTCTACAGCCAAGATTTGTCATACTAAATGCCAAAAAAAAAAAAAATATATAAATAAATTAAATTTTATTGTGGTTTTTGGAGGAGTGTAAAGTGTGGTACTCACATAATTTATTTATTAATTCATTCAACTTGGACATTTCTTAACCAGTTTTCATGTTCGGACTACTTTTTGAAAAATATTGAATTAGGCTATAAGCCAGATTTTGATCTGACATGACTCATTTTGTTCGTAATTAAATTTAGAAAAAAACCAACACTTCGGATTTATGCAGTTTTTGAAAACATACAACAAAGAAATTATAAATTGAAAAACTAACCCAAAACAAAGATAAAGTCGAAAAACGGTTTTTTTAAAAAAAGTAGGAATAATTCAAAAGAAAAATATTTTCGATGTATTTGTTTTCGAGATATCCTTATCTAAATGTTCAAAAAGACGATTTTGGAGATTATATGAAGACGCACGAAATTATTTTGCTATTTTCTAATGAGAACATCATTCAAGACCATTTCATAACGAAAAATAGTACTAAATGCTGCATTTAATAGGAATTAGCAAAATATTTTTGTGCGTCCTCTATGTAACCTCAGAAATGGTGTTTTTTGAACTTTTATGTTAAGATATATCAAAAACCATACGTGATAGACCAATTCATCATCATCAAATACATCGAAAATTATTGAGGGGATTCCTGAAAATGTGTAAAAGCCTCGAAAACCTCGTAAACTCGTAAAACTGTCAAATTTCGTATTGATTTTGACAACATATACGAGGTTTTCGAGGCTTTTACACGTTTTCAGGAATCGCCTCATAATTTTTTTTTTTTTCAAAAAACCGAATTTCTTGCTACCCTGGTGCCACAAAAAAAATATCATCTAAATAGGCAAACGAAATCGGTTAGGTCCCTGTTTCTATACCTAAATCTCAACCGATTTGCTTGATTTTTTTTTTGTTGGAAAGGTTGTGAGAAGGAGCAGTGCATAGGACTATATTTGTTTTTAAAGTGGGAGGTGCCACGCCCCTAAATGGAAAAAACGATCTGACGGCTAAACCGCTGCATCGATTTTAACGAAATTTGGTATGGAGATAGGGTTAGGACTAAGGAACGATAACATGACCATTATGTTTTTTAGTGGGCGGTGCCACGCCCCTAAATGGAAAAAACGCTCTCACGGCTAAACCGCTGCATCGACTTTAACGAAATTTGGTATGGAGATAGGGTTAGCACTAAGGAGCAATAATATGACCATTATGTTTTTCAGTGCGCGGTGCCACGCCCCTAAATGGAAAAAACGATCTGACGGCTAAACCGCTGCATCGGTTTCAACGAAATTTGGTACGGAGATAGGATTGGCACTAAGGAACGATAAAATGACCGTTATATTTTCAGTGGGCAGTGCCACGCCCCTAAATGGAAAAAACGCTCTCACGGCGAAAATACTGCATCGATTTTTATGAAATTTGGTATAGATATAGAGTTAGCACTATATAGCACGATAACATGATTGATTTTTATGAATTTTGGTATAGATAGATATCAAAAACTGTTTGCTCTTTAGTAGGAGTTACACGCATCTAAATGGAAAGAACGATATTGCAACTTAGCTGCTGCACCGATGCAGATAACCCGAACCCTAAGGAAGAATATTAAAAGTTTTTTGTGTTTTATCGACCAAGGAAGGGTATAAAAACTTTTTCCTTTATTTTATGGTCAAATCGAAATGGGCGAATTTCGGCCACAAGGCGAACTCTAGTTTACTGAATTCCTTAAAACATGTTATTGTAAACATGAGCTAATTTCATTGCAAATTATCAAAAAACTCGAAAATAGCTTGATTTCCGATTTGACTGGATTCGATGCTTGACTAAATCACTAGACATTTGGTTTTTATGAAATCAAAATGATTGCAAAGTTTCCTACAAATGGCTTGTGCTTCAAAAATTTCGCAAGTTTATGCCATCGTGTTAATATTCTAAAGACATTTCTTACGAGCTCTTCATTATTATTTGCATATATTTGTTTATTAAATTATAGCAGTCTCTTTTTTCTTTGGCCAAACTTTAAACGTGTGACACACGTCAAGTATTTAACATATTAAAGAATTAAATAAAAGCCGGTCAGCTTGTGGTTCTATCAAAGTGACTCAACCTATAACAATGCAATCCTTTTGTCAAGTAATAAAAATTCCAATATTTTATAATCGCTGATTAAAATTTTAAAATTATATTTTTCCTATCTTGCGATTATTTTACTTTATTCTTTAATTAGTAATTTCTGTTTAAATGAACTATTTAATAATGTCACGCCAAGTGTTTCACAACTCAATTGTTTTTAGTTTTTTTTTTTTTTTTTTTTTTTTTTCAACAAGTGCGCGCGTTCATTCACTTTTGTGATCATAAACTAATAATTTTACTGTGGAATTTTGCATTCTTTTGTTTCGCTTAATTAAAAATTTTTCATGTTTTTTTTTTTATTTTTCTTCAAATTATTCGCAATGGTTAACAAATTTTATGACTCGCCATTTCGTTTTACCATAAACGTTTAACTAGGTCTTCAGAAGCGCACTTGAAGAATGTCAATAATGTGTTTTACCTGTAAAGAAATTTCTAAAGTTGCCAAACAACTTTCACTTTGCACATACACTCTGGAATATGTCCAGTGCACCTTAATGAATTATTAAGTTTTTTCTTTTTATCAAGTCTGATTTCTGTAAGTTTTCTTAAAAAACAAAAATTGCGAAAATTTAATTAAAGGTTTCGCGTTTTCCTTTTACTTTAGTTTTATCTTGTTTGCTTTTTTTTCGTAATTTGTGCAATCGAGCACGTCGTTTTAGCAGCGCACGACTTACTGGTTTCATCAAAGCTACAGTGCAACTGATTCGTTGTAGGCTTCCACATGAGTTTTCTGCTGAGGTGTATCCATAGTTTCTAGGGCTTCTCTTGCTCAATTGCTTTGCGCTGTTTTGTTTTCTTTGCTGTGCTTGAGAAGAGCGCATTTTTTGTACACATTTGTTAAGACTAAAATAACTCTTTATTTTTTTTGAAGATTGAGAGCAGCTACATACAAGTAGCATGTGAAATGCACGGTTGTGTAGCCAGTGATCTTTTCAATTTTGGAAATAAGGCCGCACCTAAACAAAGAAGTTTAATGAAAATTACTAATGAAACTGTTAATGGCATCTTCTTATTCCAGCTATTACATAGTTTTGTCTAAAGCCAAAATCAATATATTCATTTTCGATATATTTATCGGTGCTGAGTCTAAATCCAGAATTAAAAATGCTCTAGCACGTATGGTTTTTGCGATATTCTAATCTAAAAGTTCAAAAACACGATTTTTGAAGTTATTTAGAGGGCACACGAAATTGTCTTGCTGTTTTCTACTAAATGCATCGTTTAGTTCTATTCTATTCTCGTTATGACCTTTTGATTGAGAATAAGCCGTAAGGTGATTACGGTAAGTCGTGCCATATCCCAAATTTTTCGTCTTGATTCGTGGTACATAAAAAACTAATATCTTTTATCATCAATTATACATTTTTTTTTTAGCTAAAATCCTTTATTTGAACTTCCACCCTACTGTAATTTTCTAAAACTACATTTGGATAAAACTTTTCGTCCCAAGGTCAAAATGAAACACGCAAGAAAAATTTTTCTATAATATCTTAACCCATTATATTCTGTTTCTATGTGTTTTTTGACCCTTTTTTTTCCAAAAACTGTACTATAATGGGTTCACGTAATATACAAAAATATTTTACGAAAAATTTCACTATGTAAGTAGAATCTTAAGAAAATGGGTTTAAAGTAAATTTTGGGCAATAAACGATTTTTAAACCGCAGTTATCGAAAGCATGTATTTCAGTGCAAACTTCACCTATTAACGCACATGAAATGAGAATTATATAAGAAAAACATATGTTATAGGCAGTAACAATATAACCTTTTGTCATATTTTAAAATTTACCCACAGAATAATAACTTGGCGTGATCAAAAATCAAATACGCCGATATGATCTTAAATGAATTTTGATCATAACTTACATTTTTCAACAGAAATTTTTTAAATTTGGTGAAATAAAAGTATAAAAATAAGTAAAAATTTTCGCGAAAAAAGGCGCTATCTCATGTACACCAACCATTTTTATCAAAACAATAATTTTCAAATGAAAAAAAAAAAAATGTTTCTTTACAAAAGTATCAATGTATTTTTACGTGTAATTTGAGTAGTGGACAGAAATGGAGGCTGCAAATTAAGCAGAAGGTAAACAATACTTTAATCTATCAAATCATGGCAAAAAATGGCTGGAACGAAGTGGAACTTTTTTTGGCACTCTAGCCATCAACGTACTTAATAGAAATTTCGAGGTTTTTAGAAATATGCCACTTTTACCGTTATTTTTTTTTCTTTTATGAAAGTAAGTGATACACCAAAATTTTTAGAAAAGAACAGAGTTGAAGGGTTGTAGCCGAAAAATTATTTAAAATTGCAAGCAACACTTGTCCAGTAATTTTCATTTGGCACAACTTTAATCAAAAATTTTGATTTCAAACAGTTTTCTATGTTCTGACGTTTGTACGCTATAAAGTATACGTCGAAACCATATTATTGTCTCGGTTACTGATATCCTGGACAATTGTTTTTCAAAATATCTTACCAAAACTTCCCTGAATTAATGTTTTTTTTTTGGACTTTTGACCGGGATAGTTGGATTTTGCCGCTCTGTGCGCTCTTTTAAAATCCATTTTTTAATCACTGGTAGAACCGCTCGTGTACTTCTTGTTATGAGAACAAAAATACAATTTTTGACTCTCTTTCTCTTTAATTGAAGTTAATGAACGTTGCTTAAAGTAAAATCAAAATAAATTCGCTGCTCTTTGATGAGTTTCAGTTTAATTTAAGCGGTTTGTTTTTTTTACCTGAGAATACCGCATACTTCCATGTATGTATGTATTCTCCTTTAACTCCTAGGAGGAGCATAGGGCCAATATGAAATCTCTCCATTTGATCTCTTGCCACGATTTTCCCGATTCTTGGATTTCCTTTTCCAACGACCTTTTCCAGTTGGTTTTGGGTCTACCATGCAAGCATACAATCTTAAGCGAATTAAATAAGATGATATTCTTGGAGGTTTTTGAACCTATAAAATATTTCATTTGACCGTTTTTGTTTTTGTCATATAACTCTTTTGACCATAACTTGTAAAGATTGAAAGCATATAGTTGCATTGGTAATGATTTATTTACATAGCATGAGATCATTTCCTGCACTCTTTTAAAATGCATTAATTTTGCTAATAAATTATTTATGGTCTGTCTTATTGGTGACTTGTGAATTTTAAATAAATTAACTTATATTCAGTTTTGAGTCACTGTTAATTATTTTTATCTCTTACCTAATTGCAGGTGTAAAGACGTTAATCTAAGAAAGGAGTACGTCAGACTGGTTGAGTCAGTACGCGATGCAGGCGGTGAAGTGAAAATTTTTTCCAGTATGCATATTTCTGGGGAACGTAAGTATTTTAATTAACAGCTTTAGATAAGTGTGACGTATTCCTCACAAAACTTAAATAATCGTTAATTTTAGGAATATGTAATCGAAATCGCACTGTTGGAATTTTAATTGTCGCAAAGTATTGGGGGTTATTGTGAATAAAGATTCCCGGGGAATTTTTCACAGACTGCCGTGCGTTTTCCAATGCAGTGTAAGCAAAATTCCCCGAGAATATTCATTCACTATAACCCCCATTGTGTTCACGTCATAAAAACAGAAAAAATATATACATAGGTGTTTCTCCGAAAAATGTACCCGGGCTAAAAACCATGATATAAAAAAAAAAACTGAAAGTGGAGGGAAAGAGGAAACTATTTCTTTTTCAGCTCAGTCAGTTTTGGTTTTTCGACAGTCAGTGAGTGCAATTTTGTAAAGAACACGAGTGTTTGACATTCTTTTTGCAAGTTTTTTTTTTTTGTTATACTTATTTACAAATATAATCCCTATCCACCAGTTTAAATTTTTTTTAAAATGTTTGTATTTTCATTGTGATATATTTGTTTTTGTAACATCTTAACATTCTCACGGCTGACATTCTCACGTCAAGTTTACTCAAATTAGTTTTGTAAACCTTCTTTTAATTGTTAAACTTTAACCTACTTTAACCAAAAGTCAAGACCGTCATATGCTATATCGAATTACAATTTTCGGAGAATGACCCCATATATCGTTGGAAAACTGACGCCGCTGTGACGAAAACTTTAGCTCGCCGAAAATCTTGGAGTATCGGAATAAGCTAAAGGTTCCAATAGCAAAGAAAATCTAGTCATGTTACAGCAGAGAATTTTATGCCGAACAGTATTTTTATGTTTCTATTATAACGATTGAGATATTATTCAATTCTTAGCCTGCATTTCTTCGCCTTTTTACATGGCTATTAAGTGACCTCGTTTCTGATTTATGTATTTTACAATGTACATTATAATTTTTTTATTTTGTTTCTTATGTTGAAATCAGAATGTGTATTCAAAGAGGCAATGTGATCAACAACGAAAACGAAAGTTTTTATTTTCACTTGGAAGCAGCAAGAAATATAATAAAATCTATTTTAAAATTGCATTTGCAGTGGAGCAAGACTTTTAAATTGTCAACGATCCTCAGATGTCACTCGGGACTTTTTTATAATTTTTTTGTAAAATACATGAAGCAATGCATTTTCATAATGAGTCACCATTATTTATATTTGCAAATGAAAAAAAAAAAAAAAAATAAAAATACAACAATTGAAATTGAAACAGAAAAAAGAAGCAAACATTTCGTTTGTTTACATTTCTTGCTTCGCTCAGTACACAGCAGAGTGATAATTGATTTTTGTAATGGGTCCGTCGCGTAATTGTTATGTAAACAGCGGGCGGGGTAAATGATCTTGTCAAGCGGCAAAACCTACACAATACATATGGTGTTATGATTTTCTTTAAGATTTTATTTGAAAACCGTTTCACAGCTTTTGTAGAATAAAGAAAATTCATTGTCAGTAGATTTAAATAACTAACGATGTTGTTCTTAACCCTGATCTTAAACGCCCGCGTTTGTTGGCATTCAAAGAACTTGAATTGTGGCTCATATTGTGGGCAGCTTAATATTTGTAGCTGATATTTATTTCAATATCAATTAGGTGATACAAAAAAATATAATTTTTACTGCTTCAACGACAGCACCACTTTTTTCAATGAAAACGAAAATCCTGTTTGTAGCAGTGCATTGAAGCCCATAAAAAGTTTTTTTTCAAATTGCGAAATTTCCGATGAATCAATTTTTATAGTTTTGTGATGAGGTAGTTGATCTGTTTGGTCCGTTCCAAAATTAAAATTAATATAGGTTTATATTGACTATATGAAAATTATATTAATTTTATGAACTTTAAGGCACTGAAGCTACCAGTTTCTTTGAGGGCACGTAGCGCACTTCGTTGATAAATGCGCTACGTAGAGAGTTTGACTTCTACTATTTTTCAATAAGTATTTCATTTAATTTAGAATAAATTATATCAAACATTAATTGTTCTGAAGATGGTTACGAGGCGGTAATCGAAACCAATCAATTTTCTCTTTTTCCTAACTTTTCATAATTTTCTAAGTTGTAAAATGGAATTTCGATTCCACTAAAGTTCATGAAACTAGTATAATGTTCAAGTTTTGCAAATGACTAAAGTGATATTTTTGATAGCATTAATGAGAAATCATCATTATTGAAGGAGATTTTCAATCCCCTTGCAAAGCTTTGAAAAATATAGGGGGTTATCGTGAATCAAGATTCCCGGGGAATTTTCTTAAACTGCAATAGAGAATGCACGGTAGATTGAGAATATTCCCCGGGAATCTTGATTCACGATAACCCCCATAAAGAACACAGATCATATTTCCAATATTTTTTTGTGCAATAGCTTAACTAATATCTTTGTAACTGCCAATTTTTCATTATAATTCTAGAGCTCGCTCAGCTTACTGGTATTGCTGCAATTTTGCGTTTTCCTATGCCTGAATTAGAAGATAGCGACGATGAAGATGAAGCTGAAAACAATTCCGACTCTGATTGATGTAGTTTTCTTTTCTTTTTACACTCTACTACCATTACAACAATGCCAAGCAGAAAAATATAAAAAACGAAACCAATCAACAAACTAGTTTTAAAGTCAATGTCAGGATATTAAATAATTTATATAATCTACGCTTAATTCAAATTAAATAATCAACGAAATAAACATAAAAAAAAACAAAAAAAAAAAACATTTGGAAAAGAATATTTAATACAATAAACATAAAAATAAAATTTTTGTGTACAACAAAAAAAAAAAAATTGTTTTGAAATCTTTTTATTGAAAACGTTACATTAGCTTATGCTTAGTGTTTGTAACACTGTATAAAAGTCACGATTTCAATCATAAGTTATTTTTACAAATATTTAAAAAAAATATATTCAACGCTCTGTAAAAAAATAAAACCCTATTATACTTTCTAATGTTTTAATAGTTATTTTCTTTTTTATTGTAAAAATGTAAGTTTTTAAATACTATAAACAGTGTAAAAATAATAAAATTATACATTTTTACAAACTGAAAATAAAGGAAAAGCCTTGGGTCTATTTAATCTTCTGTTGCAATAACATATTGGGTGTACAACTTAAAAACCGGAATTTTTTAGCAAAATTTGATGCTTTATTGTGGAAAAATGTTACAATATATTTTATTCAAAGTATTGTCCATTGGAAGCTACAACATTTCCCCATCTTTCAGGCAATTTATGAATTCCATAATGAATCTAGCCAATTTTCGATATCTTGAACTTAAGTGAACCGTATTCCTGATAGGGCATTCTGCATTGATCGGAACAAATGGTAGTCTGATGGTGCAAGGTCTGGGCTATAAGGCGGGTGAGGCAAAATTTGTATAGATTTCCCATCCGTTGATTTTTGACTGGGGCAGCAATATGTGGCCGAGCGTTATCGTGGTGGAAAATGATTGACTCGTGTCTGGTCGCATACGTTGGCCGCTCTGCCTGGATTTTCTGCTTCAATCGGATCAATTGTTGACGATAGAGTTGAGCATTAATGGTTTGGCCACCTGGCAACAGCTCATAATGGATCACACCTAGCTGGTCCTGACCAGGACGTTCTTTGTCTTCGACATCAAAATCACCACTTTTAAACCGTCGAAACCACTCACGACAGCTTGATTCAGCTGGAGCATAGTCCCCATAAACTTTTACAAGGAAACTATGACTTTCCGCAGCAGTCTTCTTTGCAAAAAAATTACCCAACAGAACCTCCCGTAAATGCTGTCTTTTTCTCCAATTTTCGAAGTTATTCATCGTGAAAAATAATAATGATGCACACAAGATAAAATTGTTTTGTTGACTGATTTTGTTAGCTGTCAAATGTACCTTCAAAATGACATATATATAAAGTTCGAGCTTTCACGATATTTGTTAGTACGGACATCCACCGTCAAATTCCGGTTTTTAAGTTGTACACCCAATAGAAAGTTATTCAAGGTCAAAGGTTACGAAAATTATTTTTTGGCAAATATCTCGGTAACGGTTACTTCTGTAGAAAAGTTTAGTGACACATTTTCTTAACTTAAATTACCTGTCAACAGATGTGAGAAATGTTTTCGTACTACTTATAGTTAAGGAGATATTCTAACTAAAGATTTATGCTGCATACAAGTGTGAAGCGCAGTAGGAGAGTTGATTTTCAAAATATAAACTATTATTCAGGATATATATATATTGCAATATATTTCTCTATGAGTTCAGGCGAGAAAGATATTAAAATGAAACTTTCTGGTCAGTCTCCATGAATTCAAAATAGGGGACATCTGTTGAAAAAGAATTTTTAAATAAATTAGCAAGCTACCCCTCAGTTTTTTCGGGGTTCCTGGTAAGCACCTCGTCACCAGTCTTGAACTCAGTCGGAAAACCGTCTGATTTTTTTTTTCGAATTTCTTGGGGTCTTGAAGAATGTTCAGCTTCATTTAATTCAAATACTCAGAATAAAAAGAAGCTGATTTCAATTTGAATTCTTCAAACAGTTTGTTGTAATTTTCTTAATCGTTTCTTTACTCATATACGAATTAGAGGGAATTAGAGAAATTCCCATTTAAATTTGTGATATATGCAAAGTAAAAAATTTAGATATCAAGTTATTGTCTGGTTATTTATTTTTTGCAATCAACTTCGAAATATACACTTATACACTATTGAAATAAGAAATCATGGTTTTATAATTAAACTACAATATCATACACACTAATCGTTCATTTTCCAACGGCAATAGCCGCAGCTGCTGCTTTTTTAACTGCCTTTTTGGAAGCTTTTTTCGCAACCTTATCATGTGCGTCAATAGTGCGTCGTTTCTTTTTTAGCAACCATTGTTCTTTTTCCTTGACCTGTTTCTCGCGTATTAGTTTGCGGAATAAATTACGATGGCGTGGTTTAACCATACGTGCCTGCAGACGATGCTCGTCAACTTCGCTTTTATGCACTAAACGTTTGTTTTCTTTGTGAACTTTTCCCGATTGTACGGCCATGTTGCTTTTCTATTTGTAAAAAATCAAAAATGTATAATTTGAAAAAAAAAAAAAAATATATAAGTACAATACCTCCTGTTGTCGGCGTTTTTCTTTGTCTTCGATTTCATCATCTTCATCTTCTGATTGTGCATCAGATGCATCGATTTCATCTTCATTTACATCATCCACACCATATTGTGCGCCTTCATCTTTCTCTTCCAAATATGCCAGCTGCAATTGGGCATCGATTAGATTTTGGTTTGTTTCTTCCTCCGCTTCGTCTTCCTTATCTTCGTCGTCTGATGATTCGGCGTCACTTTGTTCTAGAAAAACAAAAGTTCAAAATTAATGGAAATGTTTCCAGTTCGAAATTTAAAATTTTTGCAGTTAAAGAAGAATTTCAGACGCTTACCATGTGTTTCGATTAGCGATGGATCGAGCAAAGCTTTTTCTTCTGGTGGAATATACGCTTCCCGTTTACCATCGACAAATGGTGACAGATGTGGCGGCAACACAACTCCCACAAAATATTTGCTGGTGGGCAAAAGCGTGCGTTGGTTGACACAGTCGAAAACCCACTGTGGCTGAATGTAGTCACGCGATAGATACTGTTGGCCCAGCGTCGGACGATCAACAATTTGGTGTGTAATCGTTTCGTCTGATTCTTCAAAAGTTGCACCATTGAAAACAGTTGAGTCCCAAGAAACTTTGCCACCAAATGATCGTATCAATATGACTAATGGTTCACGTGGAACTTCACGGCTTATAAAGAATTTTAAACCTTTGAAAAGTGTACGAAGGCGCGTTATCTCTTGAGCTTCTTGTTTCATCTTAAGAATGCGTTTTGAATCACCGTCTTGTTCCAACAATTCCAAATCCATTTCTTGGTCCTCCTCATCTTCCTGCAGTCTATCGGTGCGCATCAATTCAAAATTTAAAGCAGCAATACGCTCTGACACAAAGGACGATTCATCTTTTAGTGTTTCTTCATTGTCTGTCAGTACACCAACGGGAAATTGTGGCGGATAAGCGAGATTGAGGCTATGGTAAAGGCGAAAGTTGACAAAGCCCAACATAATGGTATAGAATTCAACAAATATGGACATAACTTTGAAGTCGACTTCAGCTTTTGAGTGCGGCTTAAAAGGATAATAATGTGGTACAATCCATGTCACTTTTTGACCTTTGATTTCAGCCTGAAAATAGTATCCCTTGATGGAGATAAACACTTTGCGCAACGACTTGGATGCGATAATGTAATGCAGAAATTCTATCGTGAGACGACGGCAAAGCGCCGATTGTTCACGTGGAATGAGACGCAATGAAGGGAAAGTACTGAAAAGGAACAACAACGTGAGGCAATCGTCCAAATCCTTAATGGCATCGATGAATGTTGGATAACGCTCCTTAACTATGTGATCAATTTTTAGTTCAGGAAAAAGGGCTAAACGTCGCTTTAAATTACGAAAATCTTTGATAGCACGATCGCGTCCAGTTTTCTTGGCAAAAATCTATATGATAATGGAAAAAGTGCAAGTGTTAATAGAATATAAAAAAAGTGCCCACAGTTTCACGATAATCAATTTAGAATCAAAAAGTATTGCTCACTATTTGGACAGTATAAAAATCAATATAAACTTGAGAATAAATTGTGAAAATATGAAAGTTATTTGCTCATAAATCCCCATTGCTGCTTAACTGATATTGTGCCAAAATAGTTATCAGAACTAAAATAATGTTATAGAGTTTTCGAATAAAATTAAGGAAATGTCTATACGGGGCGTTCCGCGTACGCTAAAGCTCACATTAGCGTACGCGGAACGCCCCGTATAGACAGACTCTAAAATTAATCATTTGAACTCACCTTATAGTCACGCAACGTCCATACAATTGGTTCGTGCAATAAAAATCGTATATCCTTGGCATGGTATAGTATTTTTATGTCCGAAGCTCCTTTTTGTGCACGTCTTCGATGTTTTGGTTCACGTGGGTAGACCCCTTTAACAATACACAAACGACGGAAGTCATTTAGGGATAACTGCAACTTTCTGAGGGCAGCACGTCGAGTAATGTACTGAGTAGCCTCACCAGATTGGTACTGAAAAAAGAAATTTTTGAATAAATTTCGTATTAAGATGTAAATATAACCTCACTTTGGGCTTTGCACATTTTATTCTTTTTTTATTTGTAGTCCCTAAAGTTCAAAAATAAAACTTATGTATTTAAACTTACCTTCTTAGGACGACGCATTTTTCAACAACAACTACTAAATTATCTCCTGTTTTTAGCAAAAAAAAATATCTCCGCCGTAGAACCGAAACACGTGAAATTGTTAAAAAGACCGAAACTCGAAGAAAAACAATGAAGCGATGACAGCTCTAATGTTCAGTATTGCCATATAATGAAAATAACTTTTTTTTTATAAAATTCGTAAAATACCACATAAACTCCAAATTACATAAGATCTATCACATAATTTTAGCTGTGTTTTAGACAGCAGCGTTTTCACACGGTATTAACAACAGCTGTGTTTTAGACGACAGTTTTGTTTTTTCCATTTATTTAATAAATCATATCGATACCTTAGAGCGCTATAGTCCTATCTCCACTTTTTGAGATTTTTGCAGTTATGGTGTCTTAGTATGTTTCTTTAACGAGTGAAAAACTGTGGGATGTCAAAATACCACTAAAACACCAAAATATTCGAAAATTAAAAAATCCTATCTCCAAACAGTAATCTTTTGAAGAGCGTACTGTCCTATCTCCACTGAATATTCAAATAAGTCACATTTTTAAAAAAATTTTTTTCGTTTTTTCGCATTTTTTTCGCGTCTCATGACATTTTGCGACATTTTAGTGAACAAATTTGGTTCCATCCAAGAGTCCACTCTTGTTTGTTGGAACCAAAAATTAAAAAAAAAAAAAAAAAATTATCATTTTTTTTTTGTGTTTTCTACGCATTTCATGACTTTTTTTGACATTTTAGTGGAAAAAAATCCAAAAAATGTACTAAATGTGTTGTTTATTTATTTTTTTTTTTTTATTTAAAAGTCTTATTTATTCATGTACAACGTTATAAATAATTAACGATAATTTAACTAATATAAATTATTATTAAGTGACTAGTTTAACCAAAAGGTCTAAGGAACTAAAATAAACCGACAACTTTAAAGCTAGAAGTGATTATTAAAAATCATTATAATGTGAAACAATTCAAGGAAAACAAAATATAACCCTAAATAATTCATTATCATAACTAGGGAATTAAACTTAATTTAAAACAATATTGAAAATTTACAAATTTATACAATTTTACAGATTTAGTAGTAAAATACAAAAGTTATAAAATAGCTAGCAGCGTAGTTCTATTAAATAGGAATTCTTTTAACTTCTTTTTGAATAACTCCATATTCGACAGGTTCTTGATCGAACTATTCAACTCATTGTACCACCTAAGTCCATTGTGCGATATACTCTGCGACGACATAACATTTATTGTTCGAGGAATAACAAGAAGATTTCTATGCCTTGTATTATAAGAGTGTTGAAGCGTCAAAATCTGGACATTATTAGGACTTACTGCCATACCTAAATTGGAGCGTCAGGCGTTGCGTTATTTAACGTTACACAAAAGCGTCAAGCGCCATACCGAAATAAAGAGCGTTGCGTTGAAGTCATTTGTTTGTCAAATTCATATTGTTGTTTCTTTTTTTACTTTTCTGCAGCTAACTTCACTCCATAACGCTTTGTCAAAATTGGAAATTCGAATAGCTGGGCGTTGAGCGTTGGCAATTTCGGTATGTGCCATACAAATTGTATGTACATGAGAAATTTTTGACAATAAAATAACGCTGACGCTCCAATTTAGGTATGGCAGTTAGATTATTTTGGACTTTATGAACATGCCATAACAACTGTAACCTATGAATGGCCTTAACAGGCAAAATACGAAAATTGGAGTAAAGATCAACTGAATGATATAGAGAATGCAGATTGAAAACATTTTTTAACATTTTATTTTGCATAACCTGAACACTTTTATAGTTCGAGAAAGCAGCCCAGTTACCAGTGGCATAAGAGATATGGCAGTGAGCAAGCCCAAAGTAAATCAATTTTTTTGTAGGGATCGAAAGTTTATACTTTACTTTATAGAGTAACCCATTAACTACGGCTAATTTATTCTCTAACCGTCAATATGATCTTGCCAACTTAAAAAACAATCAATTTTAACCCCAAGAAATTTGATGCAATTGACTTGCGTTAACAACACTCCGTTATGAGTGATATCTAGATTATCAATTACTTTACGTTTACCACGAAAACAAATTACGTTCGTTTTCTTAACATTCAACATCAGCTTATTAAGCCTAAAGAATTCATCCAAAACTATTAGATCTTCTCTTATATCCTGCCTAATATCATCAACGCAATCCCTAGGATAAAAAATTGAACAGTCATCCGCAAACAAAAATATTTTCCCTTTTAGAGGAAGTCTAGAGACATCATTGATAAATATTAGGAAGAGCAAAGGCCCTAAAACTGAGCCCTGAGGGACACCAGCACTAATTTCGTTAAGGTCACTAGACACACCATTTACGATAACATATTGTTTTCTATTCGACAAATAACTTTTGAGCAAACTAATTGCATTCGCAGAAAATCCATAAAAGCTCAATTTTTCAAGAAGAATACAGTGATCAATAGAGTCAAAGCCCTTACTAAGGTCAAGAAATAAACCCCCAACCAACTTACTCGACGCAATATGTTTGCAGATAAGGTCAATTATTTCAACAAGAGCAGTTTGCGTACCTAAACCACGAAGGAAGCCATATTGGTGACTATACAACAAACCATTATTTGTAATAAAAGAATACATTTGATCATACAAAAGACTTTCGAAAATTTTACTAAGCGTTGGCGGGATTGAAATTGGTCGATAGTTATCCACATTACCTTTTTCACCTTTCTTGAAAATCGGAGACACCGTTTGGATTTATAGGCAATTTGGGAAAGTGTTGGTATCAATAACCAAATTAAACAAATTACAAATAATATCAACTAATTGTTCAAGAGAATTTTTGAATATTACACTCGAGACGCCATCACAACCAGCAGAGGTCTTATTATTTAAAGACGACATAATTTTTTTATTTTGGGAGGAGGAAGCTCTCTCGAAATTAAAAACAAAGTTTGGAGAAGGAGGAATTAAGGACTGGAAGAAATTAATATCATCCCAAGGGAAGCTTAGAAGCGAGTTAGTGATGTTTTCACCAATCGAACAGAAAAAATTGTTAAATTTATTTGCGATAGCTAAATCGTCTAACAAAATATTATTTTCATAGATAGGAAAAGATTTCCTAGGAATTTTTTTGACCAGAGCATTAATTTTCCTCCAAATCTTTTTCGGATCACCTTGACATCTCTCTATTTAAATAATTAGAACGCTTTTCTTTTAAGATTGGCTTGATAATTGAATTTAGCCTTTTAAAATTTTCAAGAAGACTAAGATTACTTCTGTTTTTCTTAAACTTAGACCAGAACTCATTCTTGATATTAATAAGCTTTTCGAGATTTCCATCAATCCACGGGGTCATTTTTTTTCTATTGTCGACGCGAGTCCGATTTAAAAAAGTGTTGCTTTTAACAATTGATGAAAGCGAGTTTATAAGGATATCACAGTTATCAAACGATATACCAGTTCTTGATACTAACGATTGAATGTGCTGCTGTATCAAAGAATTATTGATTTTCCTTATGGCTATTTCACTGCATCTATCAGCATTAGTAGCACAATGGAAGGTAGCCAAAATTAGTGAATGGTCACTAATATCACAATTAATCACGCAAACTTTAGTTAGATCTCTTATACCGTTGCTAAAAACATGATCAATGAAACTATTACTGCAAGGCCTAGTAACAGCCGAATGAAGGAAAGTATAGTTATAACTTAAACAAAGGTTTTTGAAATGATTAGTAATGGATGAAGCTTCATGAATATTAATATTTAAATCTCCAAAGAAAATAGTTTCAGCATTACCAAAGAAATCAAATTTTTGACATAAAAATTCGAAGTAATTTTCGATACTACATTTATGGGACCTATAAAATCCAACTAAATTTAAATTCAGAGACGTTAGCTTCAAACCAATCGACTCGACGAACTGAGAAGATTCACTAAAAAGCATAGAGTATTCCATACTATCATCCAGATAGATACTTACACCACCATAACCATCAAATCTACAACAGTGAACACCTGAGTAGCCGGGGAGCTGATATAGATCAATCAAGTTACCATCGAACCATGTTTCTTGAACAATAACAATTTTTGGTAAATCTTTAAAAGACGAAATAATTTCTTTGAAATAACTAAATTTATCAAAGGAACTGATGCTGCGAGCATTAAGCGAAACTATACTCATGTTATTAGAACTCACGGTGGTTTTTAAAAAATTTTAACTTTTTGAAATACCACCCGCGATTTTTTTCAGGGATAATGTTGGGGGACCCTTCTAGTATCTTAATCCGCAATCCGCGAAATCGAACGTCCAGTCATTTTTTTTTTCGACCTTTAAGTTTTTTTAACGATTTTTGAGTATATCTCGGTGTGTATATACATATTATGTACACATATATATGTATATATGTACGTATATATGTATATACGTACATATATATACTTGTATATGTATGTATGTGTAATATATATATATGGATATATATATACATACATACATACATGCATATGAAAGGTATCGTTTCCGCACCATTTATTTTTTAAAAAAATCGGTTTTTTCGTATTTAAGAAAAACACAAACAAAAATCGGAAACGAAAGTAGTCATTCCAGATGTGATTTTCGATGCTTAATCCGATTCCGGTATTAGAATTGCTCTATTACGTCTGGACTTTGAGATATCCTTACATATATGTTTAAAGAACACGATTTTTTTCCGATTTTTGAAGTTATATAACAAGATATGATAATATTATGCCGTAAAATCTGGTATGACAGTTAATAGTCCTAGTTTTTTCCTTGAAAACTCAGTCAAACCGATAACGATATCTTTTTTTATTTCGGAGATATCTTTGCCTAAAAAGTTGAAAAAGTGCAAAAACACGATTTTTGGCTATATTGGATGTTATATGCAGGACACACAAAATTTTTTTGGGAATTTCTATCACCAGAAGCATTTGGTACTTTCTTTTGGCTTTAAATTGAGGTGAAAAAAGTAAGCTAGTCATTTCTGGCTTTCGCAAATGAAACATATACCAGTTTTTCGAGCTTTTTTCGAGCTGCTGGAAAAAAATTTCGAGCTGTTTCAAAACGCCAAGGAAAAGCGGAAAATTCGGAAAAACGATTTGACTAGCTTAAAAGACGCATTTAAGCACGACAACACTGAAAATAACAGTTGCAGTAAAAAAAAAACTACGCAGGAATTTCGAGCTTTTTTCGAGCTGCTGCCAACAGCCATCCGAATTTTCCTAAGCCCAATAGTTTTCCGAAAAATCGGAAAAATTTGATTTTTCCTCAAAAGTAAGCTAGTCATTTCTGGCTTTCGCAAATAAAACCTATACCAGTTTTTCGAGCTTTTTTCGAGCTGCTAGAAAAAAATTTCGAGCTGTTTCAAAACACCCAGGAAAAGCGGAAAAATCGGAAAAATTTGATTTTTCCTCAAAAGTAAGCTAGTCATTTCTGGCTTTCGTAAATGAAACCTATACCATTTTTTCGAGCTGCTAGAAAAAAATTTCGAGCTGTTTCAAAACACCCAGGAAAAGCGGAAAAATCGGAAAAATTTGATTTTTCCTCAAAAGTAAGCTAGTCATTTCTGGCTTTCGTAAATGAAACCTATACCAGTTTTTCGAGCTTTTTTAGAGCTGCTGGAAAAAAATTTCGAGCTGTTTCAAAACGCCAAGGAAAAGCGGAAAATTCGGAAAAACGATTTGACTAGCTTAAAAGACGCATTTAAGCACGACAACACTGAAAATAACAGTTGCAGTAAAAAAAAAACTACGCAGGAATTTCGAGCTTTTTTCGAGCTGCTGTCAACAGCCATCCGAATTTTCCTAAGCCCAATAGTTTTCCGAAAAATCGGAAAAATTTTATTTTCCCTCAGAAGAAAGCTAGTCATTTCTGGCTTTCGCAAATGAAACCTATACCAGTTTTTCGAGCTTTTTTCGAGCTGCTAGAAAAAAATTTCGAGCTGTTTCAAAGCGCCCAGGAAAAGCGGGAAAATCGGAAAAATTTGATTTTCCCTCAGAAGTAAGTTAGTCATTTCTGGCTTTCGTAAATGAAACCTATACCAGTTTTTCGAGCTTTTTTCGAGCTGCTAGAAAAAAATTTCGAGCTGCTTCAAAACGCTAAGGAAAAGCGGAAAACTCGGAAAAACGACTTGACTAGTTTAAAAGACATATTTAAGCACGACAACACTTAAAATAACTGTTGTAATCAAAAAAAAACTACGCAGGAATTTCGAGCTTTTTTCGAGCTGCTGTCGACAACCATCCGAATTTTCCTAAGCCCAATAGTTTTCCCGAAAAATCAGAAAAATTTGATTTTTCCTCAAAAGTAAGCTAGTCATTTCTGGCTTTCTCAACTGAAACCCATACCAGTTTTTCGAGCTTTTTTCGAGCTGCTAGAAAAAAATTTCGAGCTGTTTCAAAACGCCCAGGAAAAGCGGAAAAATCGGAAAAATTTGATTTTTCCTCAAAAGTAAGCTAGTCATTTCTGGCTTTCGTAAATGAAACCTATACCAGTTTGTCGAGCTTTTTTCGAGCTGCTAGAAAAAAATTTCGAGCTGCTTCAAAACGCTAAGGAAAAGCGGAAAACTCGGAAAAACGACTTGACTAGTTTAAAAGACATATTTAAGCACGACAACACTTAAAATAACTGTTGTAATCAAAAAAAAACTACGCAGGAATTTCGAGCTTTTTTCGAGCTGCTGTCGACAACCATCCGAATTTTCCTAAGCCCAATAGTTTTCCCGAAAAATCAGAAAAATTTGATTTTCCCTCAAAAGTAAGCTAGTCATTTCTGGCTTTCTCAACTGAAACCCATACCAGTTTTTCGAGCTTTTTTCGAGCTGCTAGAAAAAAATTTCGAGCTGTTTCAAAACGCCCAGGAAAAGCGGAAAAATCGGAAAAATTTGATTTTTCCTCAAAAGTAAGCTAGTCATTTCTGGCTTTCGTAAATGAAACCTATACCAGTTTGTCGAGCTTTTTTCGAGCTGCTAGAAAAAAATTTCGAGCTGCTTCAAAACGCTAAGGAAAAGCGGAAAACTCGGAAAAACGACTTGACTACTTTAAAAGACATATTTAAGCACGACAACACTTAAAATAACTGTTGTAATCAAAAAAAAACTACGCAGGAATTTCGAGCTTTTTTCGAGCTGCTGTCGGCAACCATACGAATTTTCCTAAGCCCAATAGTTTTCCCGAAAAATCAGAAAAATTTGATTTTTCCTCAAAAGTAAGCTAGTCATTTCTGGCTTTCGTAAATGAAACCCATACCAGTTTTTCGAGCTTTTTTCGAGCTGCTAGAAAAAAATTTCGAGCTGTTTCAAAACGCCCAGGAAAAGCGGAAAAATCGGAAAAATTTGATTTTTCCTCAAAAGTAAGCTAGTCATTTCCGGCTTTCGTAAATGAAACCTATACCAGTTTTTCGAGCTTTTTTCGAGCTGCTAGAAAAAAATTTCGAGCTGCTTCAAAACGCTAAGGAAAAGCGGAAAACTCGGAAAAACGACTTGACTAGTTTAAAAGACATATTTAAGCACGACAACACTTAAAATAACTGTTGTAATCAAAAAAAAACTACGCAGGAATTTCGAGCTTTTTTCGAGCTGCTGTCGACAACCATACGAATTTTCCTAAGCCCAATAGTTTTCCCGAAAAATCAGAAAAATTTGATTTTCCCTCAAAAGTAAGCTAGTCATTTCTGGCTTTCTCAACTGAAACCCATACCAGTTTTTCGAGCTTTTTTCGAGCTGCTAGAAAAAAATTTCGAGCTGTTTCAAAACGCCCAGGAAAAGCGGAAAAATCGGAAAAATTTGATTTTTCCTCAAAAGTAAGCTAGTCATTTCCGGCTTTCGTAAATGAAACCTATACCAGTTTTTCGAGCTGCTTAAAAAAAATTTCGAGCTGTTTCAAAACGCCAAGGAAAAGCGGAAAATTCGGAAAAACGAATTGACTAGCTTAAAAGACACATTTAAGCACGACAACACTAACACTTAAAATAACTGTTGCAATCAAAGAAAAAAACTACGCAGGAATTTCGAGCTTTTTTCGAGCTGCTGTCGACAACCATACGAATTTTCCTAAGCCCAATAGTTTTCCCGAAAAATCGGAAAAATTTGATTTTCCCTCAAAAGTAAGCTAGTCATTTCTGGCTTTCGCAAATGAAACATATACCAGTTTTTCGAGCTTTTTTCGAGCTGCTAGAAAAAAATTTCGAGCTGTTTCAAAACGCCCAGGAAAAGCGGAAAAATCGGAAAAATTTGATTTTTCCTCAAAAGTAAGCAAGTCATTTCTGGCTTTCGTAAATGAAACCCATACCAGTTTTTCGAGCTTTTTTCGAGCTGCTAGAAAAAAATTTCGAGCTGTTTCAAAACACTCAGGAAAAGCGGAAAAATCGGAAAAATTTGATTTTTCCTCAAAAGTAAACTAGTCATTTCTGGCTTTCGTAAATGAAACCCATACCAGTTTTTCGAGCTTTTTTCGAGCTGCTAGAAAAAGATTTCGAGCTGCTTCAAAACGCTAAGGAAAAGCGGAAAACTCGGAAAAACGACTTGACTAGTTTAAAAGACATATTTAAGCACGACAACACTTAAAATAACTGTTGCAAACAAAAAAAAAACTACGCAGGAATTTCGAGCTTTTTTCGAGCTGCTGTCGACAACTATCCGAATTTTCCTAAGCCCAATAGTTTTCCTAAAAATCGGAAAAATTTGATTTTCCCTCAAAAATAAGTAAAAATAATTACGGTCAAAAAAATTCACTTGGAATTATTTCGCAAAAAAATTCTAATAGGAATTGCATACTTGGAATTTACGTAAATTTAATACAATGAGCTCACGATAGTATGAACTAATTAAAACCAAGCCCTTTGATTTTTGAGATACTGTTCATATTTGCTAAAGGCAGTATGCTCGCGATAATATGAACTACTCATTTGTTAATTTTTACCAGAGCTGGGCGATAAGGATTACGATTAGCAAACGATTACGATTGCAGTAATCCTTAAAAACAAAAAAAGACCATTAGGATTACAGTAATCGTTCATCGAACGAGCATAGATTTCGATTATAGTAATCGTAATTTTAGAAAAATCGAAATCATAATCCTGGGCGCAATCAATTACACATGTAATCCTTATTGCCCAGCTCTGATATTTAAAGACGCAAGAATTAAAAGATAAAAATCGTTAATTTCGAAATTAATATCATTTTATTTAAAAACAAACTTAAGATCCCATATAAACAAGAAATAAACTCTTCCGTTTCAATTTTAAGAAAAATTATGTTCGTATTTTATGGTTTTTACAGGAAGTTCATATTTTAAAGTAGCCAATAGTAGGAAAATGTGCTCATATATGAGATGTTCAAATGTTGGGATGTTAATTATATCGCGAGTTCACTGTATTTCAAAAATAGCCGCGTTAAGTTTTAAAAATCGTTTGTAGCTTTCTATTTTATAAACTACAAATGGAAAAACCTTTTGCTACGACTACAAACGATTCTAAAACAAATTGCATAATTGGATTCACTTTAAATCAATATTTCAATTCAAAAACCAACAACAACATCTTTGGAGTTGTTGTAGTTCCGAGAAATTCTACGCTGACTGCGCTTGGCTCAGATATGCTAGCTTCGATTCAACCACAAATGATAAAAAAATGTTATGCTACGACTACAAATGATTCTAATAGGTTTTGCATACTTAGAATTTACGAAAAAATAATACAGTGGGCCCACGATAATATGAACTAATTAAAATCATTTTTGCGAAATTGTTCATAATAACGAAATACAGTGTGCTCGCGATAATATGAACTTCTATTTTGCTTATATATAAGAAAGGCGCCATGAATTAAAAGAAAAAAAATAAAGTATCAGTAATTTCGAAATAAATATTTTTTTATTTGAAAACTCAAAACAAACTTTACACTGATCCCATATAAACAAGAAGATAAAAAAATAAATTTTTATTCCATTTCAATTTTAAGAAAAATTATGTTCATATTTTACAGACTTGGGGGTTTTGCATTAGATTTTATTTTTCACTAAACTTAGTGCTAGTGAAAAAATATTCACTATCAAGGAATTTATTTAGTGTTAGTGCAAAATCCTTCACTATCAAAAAATTCATTAAGTGGTAATGAAAAAGATTTTCATTATCACTAAATTTAGTTAAAAGTTGTAAATAATATTTCCATTAAATTTAGTGATAGTGAAAATTCATTCACTATCAAAAAATTGATTTAGTGGTAATGGCAAATTTTCCATTATCACTAAATCTATTGAAAGTGAAAATTTGTTCCATTGAATTTAATGAAACTTTAATGAAAATTTTCAATAAATGTTGCAATAAATTTAATGAAACATTTTCAGTTTCATTAAATTTAATGAAACTTTAATGGAAATTTTCATTAATGTTTCATTAAATCCAATGAAACAAATTTTCACTATCACTAAATTTAATGAAACTTTAATGAAATTCTTCATTAATGTTTCATTAAATTCAATGAATAAACGTTCACTTTCAATAACTTCAGTGATTTTTTATTGGAAATTTCAATTCAATTAAGATAAAATGTGCCGTGCTAGGTCAAAATATTTTGATATCTTTAAATTTTTCCTTCGAGATCTTGTACTAGACGATTGCGTGAACATTAATCCTACTAGTACTTAAAAAAGCTTACGAAAGCTGTTTTAAGCATTTAGTTGACAAAGGGCAGAAATTATTTGGGTTTGAAGAACTTCAAAAACTAAAAGTCGTGCTTGCATTTGACTTAAATGAATCTCCTTCAAACTGATACTATTCCCACTCATTCTAACTGTTTCAATAAATTTAATTTAATCAGTCTGTTCGTTTACTCGAAGATTTTACAAGTTCTTATCCGAAAATCTCTCATTCATGTACGTTTTATGCTTAAACGAGAGCTTTTCGGCTAAAAACTTGCAACATTGGAGTAAACGAACAGTTTATATTTTAATGAAAAATTCTATTAAAAGTTTCTTTAAAAGCTTCATTAAATTTAGTGATAGTAAAATTTTGTTTCATCGAATTTAATGAAACTTTAATGAAAATTTTCTTTAGAAGTTTCATTAGAAGCTTCTTTGAATTAAGTGATAGAAAAATTTTGTTTCATTGAATTTAATGAAACTTTAATGAAAATTTTCTTTAGAAGTTTCATTAGAAGCTTCATTAAATTTAGTGATAGAAAAATTTTGTTTCATTGAATTTAATGAAACTTTAATGAAAATTTCCACTAATGTTTCATTAAATTCAATGAAACATATTTTCATTATCACTAAATTTAGTGCAATTTTTATTGGATATTTTCATTAAATTTTAATGATAGTGAAAAACTTTCCACTATCATTTAATGAATTGTTAGATAGTGAAAAATTTTTCATTACCATCCAATGAATTTTTTCATAGTGAAAAAATTTCCACTATCACTAAATTTAATGGAGAAAATTTACACTATCTCTAATTAGATTTAGTGGTAGTGGAAAAAGTTTCACTATCAAAATATTCATTAAATATTAGTGAAAAGCTCAATGAACTAAAAAATTTAGTGCATTACCCCCAAGTCTGATATTTTATTGCAGGAAGTTTATATTTTGTAGGAAAAGTGCTCATATATTGGGATGTTCATATGTTGGGATGTTAATAATATCGCGAGTTCACTGTATTTCACAAAAAAAAACCGCTTTAAGTTTTAAAAATGGTTTGAAGCTTTCAATTTTATGAACTACAAACAAAAAAACGTTTTGCTTCGACTACAAACGGTTCTAAAACAAATTGCTTAGTTGGATTTAAAGTGAATTCAATATTTCAATTCAAACCCCAACAAAAACATATTTTGAAGGGCGTTGTAGTTCCGAGAAATTCTACGCCGACTACGCTTCGCCAATTTTTTTTGAAACACGTTTGCTTTGTTTCAACTACATACAAACGAAAGCAAAATGTTTTTCTACGACTAAAAACGACTCTTAAGCGAACTGCATACTTGGATTTAGTTTTCCTTTACTTTTCGAAACAGCTTGAAATTACTATCTATCAGCTCGAAGAAAGCCCAAAATTCCTGAGTAGTTTTTTTTTCGACTGCTACCAATATTTTCAGTGTTATGTTGCTTAAATGTGTCTTTTAAGCTAGTCAAATCATTTTTCTGAGTTTTTCGCTTTTCCTCAGCGTTTTGAAACAAACAACTCGAAATTTTTTTCTAGCAGCTTGAAAAAAGCTCGAAAAACTGTTATAGGTTTCATTTGCGAAAGCCAGAAATGACTAGCTTACTTTTGAGGAAAAATCAAATTTATCCGATTTTTCGGAAAACTATTATTATTTTGGACTATTATCGATATTTTGGATGTTTCTCGATATTTTTGGGCTCTTTTCGATATTTTTTATGTTTTTCGATACTTTTAGACTTTTAGCGACATTTTACATGGTTTTCGATACTTTTTGACTCTTATTGATATATGATAAGTTTTTCGATATTTTTCAGCACAAGCACCTCATCAATTTTTATGTTATTCGGATTTTAGATACACTGAGCCTGCTACATCTAAAAAAGGTTGCTAATGATACTCAATGTTTTGGCTTTCTTTTTTACCGTCTTATCTTATCTTTAAGTAAAAGGCCAAAATTTGGCCACCGGCGATACTGGTAACAATAATAGACTGTTTCGACAGAAGACTTAGCTGTGCTAAGATTAGTAAGTTCTATTGTTAAATCCTACCCGTTTCAACCGGCCGAAATAGATTTATTTCTGTCAGTAAATGTCAGAAGCAGTAAAATTAAACTTATATTTAATTTTCTTCTTAATATTTATCTTCCATTTGTTTTGTGTTTATGCCAATTTATTGTTCCAGGCGTGTCACTAGGTCAAAAATTGACAAAATCGGAAGCCTTGTTGTGATTAAAGCACAGATTTAAGAATCTCAAATTTAAATTGAATCTCAGATTTATTTTTGCATGGTAAATCATGGGATCAACGCCCAGATTAGGAGCTAAATCTAGAAACTGCCTTGGATCCCAGTATAAATCTTCGGTGGAAACAAGCTATAAGACTGTGCGATATCTAGAAAACATCCGAATGTATTGAACTATACCATTTAAAAGCCAGATTTGGCCTTTTTTAATTCAAAATTAAATCAAAACAAATTGAAGCTTTTGCCGCAATTTGAGGATTAAAAATGTTTAGTTTATGAATCGTAAAATATTCTCCCGAAAATATGCTACAAAAAATATAATATATCACACTCATATCGATACCTTAGAGCGCTATAGTCTTATCTCCACTTTTTGCGATTTTGAGATTTTTGCAGTTATGGCATCATTGTGGGCTTATTTACCGTGTGGAAAACTGTGTGATGTCAAAATACCACTAAATACCAGAATATTCGATAATTAAGAAAAATCATATCTCCAAACTGTAATTTTTTCAAGAGCGCTACTGTGCTATCTCCACTGAATATTCAAATAAGTCACATTTTTAAAAAAAATTCTTCGGTTTTTCGCGTGTTTTTCGCGTTTCATGACTATTTGCAACATTTTGGTGAACGTATTTGGTTACACCCAAGGCTCTACTGTTGTTTGTCGGAACCAAAAAAAAATTCAAAAATTCAAAAAAAAAAAAAAAAAAAAATCGTTTTTTTCGTGTTTTCCACGCGTTTCATGACTTTTTTTTGACATTTTAGTGGAAAAAATTCAAAAATGTACTAAATACGACGTTTTTTTCAATAGTAGTGGAATTCTAAATATGGGCAAAAGTAATGACACATTATAAATTGGCTGGAATTTCGTTAGAAATTAATTAAATTGGTTTAAAACATTAAATTATGTTAACAGATACTATAGGTAAAAATATTGCATGTATCGTTATATCAAAATAGCAGCCAATCCTTAATAAGCACTGTTTGAAATCTTCTTTTTGCATTTCCCAACAATTGGAAAAATGGAGATAGGACTATAGCGCTCTAAGGTATCGATATATTCGCCACCTAACATGATGTCTATGCTAAGCAATATGATTTATCGATTGCACGAACCATAATGTTATCCAAGCTTTGTGTGATGGACATGCAATCTCAACGATGTAGCTTTTGTGCAATTTTTAGAATTTTTACGACAACATTTTTTATGGGGATTTCCATATAAAAAGTCTTTTTTGTTGTCCAGAACTATCATAGCCCTTCTTCTCTACTGTATTTGCATTTAAAATTCGGCATGTTTTCGGAATTTTTATGCTTTGTTGCGAGGCATTATTGACTTCTCATTCCTCAACTATTGCTCCAGAATTTTCAATATTTTGAGTTAAATGATATAGGTACATAGATTTCCAGACAAATAATCGCCAGCTCTCATTGGTAAAGATAAGTTCTTAAATTAAAGTCTGATCCAACTGCAGAACTTTTTTAATCATAATTGAAGATTTCATGCGTAACACACCTACATAATGCAATCAAACCCATATTTTGGATGAGATACTTTGCCAGCTTGAAATTCGTTTTCCTTGACTTTTCGAAATAGGTCCAAAAAACTATCTGATAGCTTGAAAAAAGCTCAAAAATCCGAAAGCCAGAAATGACTAAATATGTATAGGTTTTTGAGAGGAAATTAAAATTAATCCGATTTTTCGGGAAACTATTGGGCTTGTTGGGAGCAGTTGTTTTTTTATTTGCTTCCATTAATTTCATTGTTGTCGTGCTTAAAGGTGACATTTAGCCAGTCATGTATTTTTTTCGAGTTTTTCGGGTTTTCACGAGTTTTTGAAACAGCTCGAAATTACTATCGGGCAGCTCGAAAAACTGGTATAGGTTTCATTTACGAAAGCCGGAAATGACTAGCTTACTTTTGAGGAAAAATCAAATTTTTCCGATTTTTCGGAAAACTATTGGATTTAGGAAAATTCGGATGGCTGTCGACAGCAGCTCGAAAAAAGCTCGATTGCAATAGTTATTTTAAGTGTTGTCGTGCTTAAATGTGTCTTTTAAGCTAGTCAAATCGTTTTTCCGAGTTTTCCGCTTTTCCTTAGCGTTTTAAAGCACCTCGAAATTTTTTTCTAGCAGTTCGAAAAAAGCTCGAAAAACTGGTATAGGTTTCATTTACGAAAGCCAGAAATGACTAGCTTACTTTTGAGGAAAAATCAAATTTTTCCGATTTTTCCGCTTTTCCTGGGTTTTTTGAAACAGCTCGAAATTTTTTTCTAGCAGCTCGAAAAAAGCTCGAAAAACTGGTATAGGTTTCATTTACGAAAGCCAGAAATGACTAACTTACTTCTGAGGGAAAATCAAATTTTTCCGATTTTTCCGCTTTTCCTGGGCGCTTTGAAACAGCTCGAAATTTTTTTCTAGCAGCTCGAAAAAAGCTCGAAAAACTGGTATAGGTTTCATTTGCGAAAGCCAGAAATGACTAGCTTACTTTTGAGGGAAAATCAAATTTTTCCGATTTTTCGGAAAACTATTGGGTTTAGGAAAATTTGGATGGCTGTCGACAGCAGCTCGAAAAAAGCTCGAAACTCATGCGTAGTTTTGTTTTTACTGCAACAGTTATTTTTAGTGTTGTCGTGCTTAAATGTGTCTTTTAAGCTAGTCAATTCGTTTTTCCGAATTTTCCGCTTTTCCTTGGCGTTTTGAAACAGCTCGAAATTTTTTTCCAGCAGCTCGAAAAAAGCTCGAAAAACTGGTATAGGTTTCATTTACGAAAGCCAGAAATGACTAGCTTACTTTTGAGGAAAAATCAAATTTTTCCGATTTTTCCGCTTTTCCTGGGTTTTTTGAAACAGCTCGAAATTTTTTTCTAGCAGCTCGAAAAAAGCTCGAAAAACTGGTATAGGTTTCATTTACGAAAGCCAGAAATGACTAACTTACTTCTGAGGGAAAATCAAATTTTTCCGATTTTTCCGCTTTTCCTGGGCGCTTTGAAACAGCTCGAAATTTTTTTCTAGCAGCTCGAAAAAAGCTCGAAAAACTGGTATAGGTTTCATTTGCGAAAGCCAGAAATGACTGGCTTTCTTCTGAGGGAAAATAAAATTTTTCCGATTTTTCGGAAAACTATTGGGCTTAGGAAAATTCGGATGGCTGTTGACAGCAGCTCGAAAAAAGCTCGAAATTCCTGCGTAGTTTTTTTTTTACTGCAACTGTTATTTTCAGTGTTGTCGTGCTTAAATGCGTCTTTTAAGCTAGTCAAATCGTTTTTCCGAATTTTCCGCTTTTCCTTGGCGTTTTGAAACAGCTCGAAATTTTTTTCCAGCAGCTCGAAAAAAGCTCGAAAAACTGGTATAGGTTTCATTTACGAAAGCCAGAAATGACTAGCTTACTTTTGAGGAAAAATCAAATTTTTCCGATTTTTCCGCTTTTCCTGGGTGTTTTGAAACAGCTCGAAATTTTTTTCTAGCAGCTCGAAAAAAAGCTCGAAAAAATGGTATAGGTTTCATTTACGAAAGCCAGAAATGACTAGCTTACTTTTGAGGAAAAATCAAATTTTTCCGATTTTTCCGCTTTTCCTGGGTGTTTTGAAACAGCTCGAAATTTTTTTCTAGCAGCTCGAAAAAAGCTCGAAAAACTGGTATAGGTTTCATTTGCGAAAGCCAGAAATGACTGGCTTTCTTCTGAGGGAAAATAAAATTTTTCCGATTTTTCGGAAAACTATTGGGCTTAGGAAAATTCGGATGGCTGTTGACAGCAGCTCGAAAAAAGCTCGAAATTCCTGCGTAGTTTTTTTTTTACTGCAACTGTTATTTTCAGTGTTGTCGTGCTTAAATGCGTCTTTTAAGCTAGTCAAATCGTTTTTCCGAATTTTCCGCTTTTCCTTGGCGTTTTGAAACAGCTCGAAATTTTTTTCCAGCAGCTCGAAAAAAGCTCGAAAAACTGGTATAGGTTTCATTTACGAAAGCCAGAAATGACTAGCTTACTTTTGAGGAAAAATCAAATTTTTCCGATTTTTCCGCTTTTCCTGGGTGTTTTGAAACAGCTCGAAATTTTTTTCTAGCAGCTCGAAAAAAGCTCGAAAAAATGGTATAGGTTTCATTTACGAAAGCCAGAAATGACTAGCTTACTTTTGAGGGAAAATCAAATTTTTCCGATTTTTCGGAAAACTATTGGGCTTAGGAAAATTCGGATGGCTGTTGGCAGCAGCTCGAAAAAAGCTCGAAATTCCTGCGTAGTTTTTTTTTTACTGCAACTGTTATTTTCAGTGTTGTCGTGCTTAAATGTGTCTTTTAAGCTAGTCAAATCGTTTTTCCGAATTTTCCGCTTTTCCTTGGCGTTTTGAAACAGCTCGAAATTTTTTTCCAGCAGCTCGAAAAAAGCTCGAAAAACTGGTATATGTTTCATTTGCGAAAGCCAGAAATGACTAGCTTACTTTTTTCACCTTTTAAATTGAGCTATCAAATGTTTACCTGCAATATTTTTCTGCAAAGTTATGTTAACTTTAAAATCACACAATGAAACTTAAAGCGAAAAATCTCGGTTTTCGGCTATATTTGAGGTTATATACAGTACGGACGAAATTCGTCTGCTCTTTTTTACCAACCAAAGCATTTAAAACTATTCTTTATCTTTCAAATGAGATAACAAGTGGTCTCTTGTAATTGTTTTCTAAAAAGTTATGACTATTTTAAGACAACATGTTGCAGTAATACAAGGAATACACGTACACTGTGAGTTTGCACTCCATAGTGTAATTTTTAAATGGTCATAACTTTGTGGAAAACAATCACAAGAGACCTCTTGATAGCTCATTTTGAAGATAAAGAATGGTTTTAAATGCTTCGGTTAGTAAAAAAGAGCAGACGGATTTGGTCCGTACTGTATATAACCTCAAATATAGCCGAAAACCGAGATTTTTCGCTTTAAGTTTCATGGTGTGATTTTAAAGTTAACATAACTTTGCAGAAAAATATTGCAGGTAAACATTTGATAGCTCAATTTAAAGCCAAAAAAAGTACCAAATGCTTCTGGTAATAGAAATTCCCAAAAAAATTTTGTGTGTCCTGCATATAACATCCAATATAGCCAAAAATCGTGTTTTTGCACTTTTTCAACTTTTTAGGCAAAGATATCTCCGAAATAAAAAAAGATATCGTTATCGGTTTGACTGAGTTTTCAAGGAAAAAACTAGGACTATTAACTGTCATACCAGATTTTACGGCATAATATTATCATATCTTGTTATATTACTTCAAAAATCGGAAAAAAATCGTGTTCTTTAAACATATATGTAAGGATATCTCAAAGTCCAGACGTAATAGAGCAATTCTAATACCGGAATCGGATTAAGCATCAAAAATCACATCTGGAATGACTACTTTCGTTTCCGGTTTTTGTTTGTGTTTTTCTTAAATACGAAAAAACCGATTTTTTTAAAAAATAATTGGTGCGGAAACGATACCTTTCATATGCATGTATGTATGTATGTATATATATATCCATATATATATATTACACATACATACATATACAAGTATATATATGTACGTATATACATATATATGTGTACATAATATGTATATACACACCGAGATATACTCAAAAATCGTTAAAAAAACTTAAAGGTCGAAAAAAAAAAACGGCTGGACGTTCGATTTCGCGGATTGCGGATTTAGATACTAGAAGGGTCCCCCAACATTAATCCCGAAAAAAATCGCGGGTGGTATTTCAAAAAGTTAATATTTTTTAAAAACCACCGTGAACTACTATAAGATAAGTTAAAATCAGTTATGTTGTTGTAATTCATAAAAAATACGTATTTTTAAAAGGATTCAATATATACATAGTGGTCCATTTGTGCTTTTTTTTAACAAACGATCAATTTCGGTTTTATTCTTCAGCAGCACCGGTTTATCATCAACTTTGAATTTAGTGAAGATGCGCCCATAAGACAAATAGACAGACGCGTATCCTACTTCGCGGAGGCTATTGGCATAATTCAACAATTCCAGTGAATGTTTTGGCAGGGCCTCACGTATGGAAAAACGTTTGAACGTTGCAGAATCTTTTAGTTGTTTTTTATTTTTTAAAATCTCATCTCTTCTCAAAGCATTCCGTAAAGAATACTTTAAAACAACTTTATCATGCGGAGTCCCAGCTTTGTCAGTGACACTGTAACTTTTCAAGATCGAGACAGCCGTAATATCAGCAACAGACAAACTCACCTTAACATCAGATGCAATATTCAACATAGACGCAACTGGATCATCGCCAATCAACTCTTTCTCAGACGAAACAACAATGTCATTCCGAACGCGGTCCTTATCAGCAGAAAGAAAATCATTTTCTAATTTGGTGATTCTGGATTTAAGCACTTCCTTTTCCTTTTGCAAACTAGAAACTTCATCTTTATACTTTTCAACAGTAGTCAAGAAGTCATCATACTGTTTACTTAAAAAAGAGACCGAATCCTTAAGGCTTTTAACTTCACCCAGTAACGTTTTCTCCAAATTTTTTATCAGTTTGGATAAGCTTGATAAGCTGTCGACATCGTTGATTGAGGTTAAATTCGGCGATGCAGTAGTGTCTCCGCTGATTCCACCCAAAAACTCCGTATCGCACTTCTCACACTTGAAATCCCCATCTGAATTCTCCAGCAGCTCAAATTGATCGGCGGTGAGTTTGGAACATGTCACGTGGACCCACTTGTTGCAAGAATTACAGCAAACGCAGTCCTGGGAATCCAAACACTCCTTCTTGCAGCTAACGCATGGATATGTCTTCTTGGATGCTTTGCGGCTCTTCACCATAGTTGATACCAGGACACTTTTCAATTAATTTCAATTTATTTGTATTAAAAAGATTAAATTAAATTTTTTTCTATACAGAATAATTTTATTTTCCGCCTTTTTGCAAGCAGCGTTGCCAGACTCAATAGTAGTGGATTTCTATATAAGGGCAAAAGTAATGACATACTAAAAATAAGCTGTGATTTCGTTAGATATTAATAAAATTGGTTAAAAACATTAAATTATGTTAAAATATACTATAGGTAAAATTATTGCACGTATCGTTATATCAAAATAGCAGCCAATTCTAAATAACCACTGTTTGAAATCTTCTTTTTGCATTTACCAACAATTGGAAAAATGGAGATAGGACTATAGCGCTCTAAGGTATCGATATATAATGTACTGTAACACATTTGATCAATAATCAATAAATTAGGTACTAAGTTTTCAGTGTTTAATTCAGCAGATAAAAGTAGACTGCTGATGTTGCCATACTGCATGTAGTATTCACTGAATATTAGCTGTGTTTAATATAATTTTAACATAGATCTTATTTTGTTTTACTTTATTCTGCTTTTCGTTTTCGCACCACTTCCCTCCATGACAACAGTCTACTTTGTGCTTAATAATGAAACACGCAAATTTATTTGTATTAAATTAAGCACTTTAGTTGTTGCTTTCCCATACGTTTCTCAGAAAGTGCTTAGTTGGACTCTGAAAACTGTCGTCTAAAACACAGCTTAAGTCGTTTTAGAAGAACTGGGTTACCACTGTGTTAACACGCTGCCGTCTAAAACACAACCTAAAAACTTCAATCCTCCATGGAACTTTTCTTTCTTTCGTTGTGTTAACTAACATTTATGGTAGGAAGAATAATGAATGGATGCTACTGCCTTACTAAGTCTGGCAGCACTAAAAGAGTACTGTCAAAAAACCAAAGAGGACACAAAAGGGAAAAATATAAAGTGAAGAAATTTAATTTGTGAAAATTCATAAAAATTTTACAAAAATCGCAAGTGAAATTTTTCACTACATCTAGTTATCAATAAATCGTCAAGCAACTGATAGAAGCAATGAGCAAACACATGTATTCCACAGCGAATCTAACGGATACTCAACTGAAGGAGCAGGGTAATCATATGTTCTCGGCAAGAAAATATGACGATGCTATAAATTGCTATACCAAAGCTATTGTAAGTAAACCAAGCAGGCAAGCAGGTCAGCAGCTTCCAACAATTGAATGTTGTGAAACTATACAGTAGCCAAAAATTATTGTTTTTTTTTTTGTGCATAATAAATTTTCTTCCTCAGATCAAAAACCCCATGAACGCCACCTATTTTACGAATCGAGCACTTTGCAATTTAAAGATGAAACGATGGGAGCAATCATGTCAGGACTGTAGACGAGCTTTAGATTTGGATGCAAATCTCTTGAAAGCGCACTTTTTTCTTGGACAATGTTTGATGGAGTTAGATTTGTATGATGAAGCCATCAAGCACTTGCAGCGCGGTAAGTAAAGGAACTAGTTAATTTAAACATATTGTCAATCACGTATGATTGGAAAGCGTACTTTGGAATATGTATATGTATAGTTGGATGGCAATTAAATGACTTTTTGTCGAACTTCAATAATGGATATTGTAGAATCGGCTACAAATATCTTGGCTTAACTCGAAGCATTAGATCTCCAAAAACTTCGGCACCGCTAGTTTCTTCAATACCCTACAACTCATGTATCTATGTAAGTATGACCTGTATCAAATTCTATGCATTTAGCTGTATCCGTTTGCTCGTAATCCTATTTTCAACAACACGGCTCAGCAGGGCCAATCAGGGCTCAACACATAAAAATGTGACGGCCATCCTAATGTATCTACATATGTATTACCGAAATTATTTTATAAGTGCAGAAAAAAAGTAATGGTAGTGTAGCTAGAGCTTTGTAATTAAAAAGTGCACAAAGTTCACAAACTTATAACGTAGAAATGCTTGAACTATAGCGATAAAACCCGTATGCCACAAAAAATAAGAATAACGATGATTTATGCGCGATTCCGATACATTCAATGTATAACTCAGCGTTTTTCGAAATCTGCGCATTTGGCTCCATTTTGTATCAAATTTTAAAATTTGAAGGGCTGGGAGCTATTTTTGAAGTCACAACCTAAATTTATTTTATATAGGTTTTCATGCAAAAAAAAAAAAAAAAAAAAAAAAATATTTAAAATACAAAAATGCTAATAACTAAAACTACGATTTTCGAGTTATTTTCGTGGGGTTAATTATGTGATATACGCCCAGATTAAGATTTAAATCTTGAAACAACCTTAAATCACCTCATAAATCCCCGGTGGATACGTAGTGTAACATTTGATATCTAGCTTTTGGAGACAACCCTCGACTACATTACTTAAAATTTAAAAGCTTTGCAAAGCTGGAAATTCCGATAAAAGCTCTTGCAAGATACCTAATATGTGCTAGAAGGTCCCCCCGAATTGTACTTAGGGCCAATTTCACAGTGTGCGCTTAAGCTTTAGCTTAGCTAAACCGTTAGTGAAGCTTAAGCGGCCCTTAAGAAATTTCCAGTTTCACAGTTGACTAGCTCACATTTGTCATTAGCATAGATACAAACCAAAAATACTGGTAAACTAATTTGACAATAAGCAACTTTGACGTAAAATATTGTTTACAATTGAAAAAGTATTTCAATAAACTTTCAAAGGAATAAATTTTTTAGCTGCTTTTGGAAAAATTCACGCGAACATCGGGTTTTTGGACAAGTTTTTTATCACACTCAAGTGGGCAGAAACGAAGTCTCTCGAATAAGAGTGGAAAAAAACATTTAAGGACGTTGAATTGCCAAAAGAAGCAGAAAAATCTGCAACTGAAGTTATCGAAGGAACGGCGAAAGATAATTTCTGAAGAAAAGGTCAAGCAGTTTGGAACTTTATATGAAAACACAAAAATATTGGCCTGTATTGCAAGCATGATTCATAGGCTTGGCTATATAAGCGTTTTAGTTTTTTGCTTTAGCATAGGAGTTTTTTATATTTGTAAATTTCAAAACAATATTCAGTTAAAATGCAAAAATTTCAAAAATACAAAAATTTCGTTTATTTATTTTTAATTTTTATTTATGACAACGTCAATTGTGACATAAACCGCCCTAACTATTTTGAGTGTCGAAAGACAGGCGCTTAAGCGGCCCTTGAATTCAAATAACTGTGAAAATAAAATTTTTACTTAAACTACACTCAACATATAAACTACGCTTAAGCTCACACTGTGAAATTGGCCCTTAATGAGCTTTTGTAATTTTTTTCAGCCTTTGATTTATCTAAGGAGCAAAAACAAAACTTCGGCGATGATATTACTTCACAGTTGCGTTTAGCACGTAAGAAGCGTTGGAATGTTATGGAAGAAAAGCGTATTTGCCAAGAGATTGAATTACAATCGTATCTTAATAGGTTAGGAATAGACAAGCATAATTGAAACTCAATATATTTTGTTCTGAATATTTTTTGCTAGACTTATTAAAGAAGATATGGAAAATCGTTTGGCAAAATTAAAACTTGACGACAACTCTAATGAGGAACAACTTAAGGATAAACAACAGGAAATCGAGCAGGAATGCGTAAGTAAAAAATTGTGGATAACTTGGATGGAACGTATTATTTTTACTGCTTTACAATATTGTTTCTAGGATGATCACATTAAAGAACTTAACAATATATTTGCCAAGGTTGATGATCGCAGAAGGGTAAATGATTTCAATGCTATTGAATTAACAAATGAAAAAACACAAACTAAACATAATATTTTTACTTCATTTAGAAGCGCGATGTACCTGATTTTCTTTGTGGCAAAATAAGTTTTGAAATTTTAGCCGATCCTGTGATTACGCCATCTGGCATTACATATGAACGCAAGGATATCGAAGAACACTTACAGCGCGTTGGTCATTTTGATCCAGTGACACGTGTTAAACTGACACAAGATCAGCTCATACCAAATTTCTCAATGAAGGAAGTTGTCGATTCATTTATTGGTGAAAATGAATGGGCTTTGGATTTTTAAATTGTCGACAGCGCTAATAACTGAAGCATATCCTTTTAGTATGTTCGACTTGAAATGTATACTATATTCTTTAATTTAATTGTTTCTTTATAGTATTACATGCATAAATTGTATATTTAAGTTAAGCGATTTTAAAAATCATTTTTTAAGTTATTAAATTTCAGCAAAACAAAAAAAAAAAAAAGCATTCGCATTCGTACACGTTTTCACATATTAACATATTTAAATATTGTTGACATTTCTTTTATTTTTAACATTAAAGTGACGGGCTAAAAAGTGCTTGTCGCTATTGCAAAGAAAACATATTTCTGTGGCCAATATATTTTATATACAAAACATTTCTTTGTAAATAATACGGTCATATTGATAACTTTGTGAAACTATTTTGAAGTCTTCTTGATAAAGACAAAACACATATTTAAATAAATAAATGAACTAATAACACTGTTAATTTAAAATTCAAGTTTGAGATTATAATTAATAAATAGAAAAAGAAAAATTTATATATGTCTTTAAATAAATATGTGTACTAAAATTTGAACGCATCTCTTTCCACATAACATACTTTATGCAACATAATCGTATAAAAAAGACATTCATATGTATAGTAAATAATTATAAATAAAATAGTTGTTAAATTTACGTATTATTATTTTATTTATGAAATTAAAGTCTTGGCAAACTTACCTTAAAATCATCACTTTCGTCCAGAATAAGGATGCTTATAAAATCCTTAGCAGGAAAAATAATTTGAAGGAAGTAATAAATTGAAAAAACAATTCCAACGGGTTCTTTATTATTTTAGTACAAAACAAGACAAAAAAAAAAAAAAAAATAGAAAATGTGTAAAATTAAAGACATTCGTGGTGAAGAAATTTAAAACAAAAATCATCAATTTCATAAAGGAATTCGGGAAAGCTACAGGGTGACGCATAATTAACTTTATGATTTAATTATTGAATAATTTTTTTGTTTACGTATTTTTTTTTTCAGAATTAACTTTGAAATCTTGGGAATTTATGATTCAAAGAACCCAAATTGTTTAATTTTATTTTGAAAGTCGACATTCAATTATTTAGACACGAAGAAATATCTTTCATGTTCGAAATGCGCCCTGTGCTCTAACAATTTACCGAGTTTTCAGCAACAAGGGCCTGTCTGTGATCTTCCTGCAGTTCAAAATGTTGTGAACATTGCTCGGGTGCAAGCAAGTATTGAGGAAAACCCCGAAACTTTCATCAGGCGACGTTCTCAGCAGTTGGTGATGTCTTGGTGGTCTTTGCAAAGAATTTTACGGCAGTTACACATTTCTCCATATGTACAAGATTCAATTGGTTCACGAGTTGAAAGCAAATGATCCACAAGTACGCATTCAGTATGCGGCGTTCGTTTTCAAGAATTGTTCCGAGAGAACAATGAGTTTATTCACAAACTCATAATGAGTTATGAGGCCCATTTTCACCTCAACGGTAACATGAATAAACAAAATTGCAGAATGTGGGGGCAGCGAAAATCCAAAAATAATTATTAAACATCAAATTTACTAAATTAGATGCATAATTGTGGAATAACTGCAGAAAAGATCATTGGACCACATTTTTTCGAAAACGGTAAACAAGTTGCAGTTAATGTGGATGGCTGTCAATACCGGGCAATGATTGAAAATTTGTTGGAGACAGAGCAATTCAAAACTCTGGTTCTATAAAGTTGGTGCCACATAACTCGTCCTGTGGGAAATTTTTGGTGATCAGCTGATATTGCGTTTTGCTGATTTTAACTAGCGGTGGCTAGTTCGCCCGATTTAACGGTTCCAGACCATTTTCTTTGGGGCTACCTAAAAAGTAATGTGCATGACAATAAGCTGAGAACCATGGAACAGCTTAAGGCTTATGTCCGAGAAAAAGTGAGGACCTGAAATTCTAAGAAAAGTAATAGAAAATGCTCTGGAAAGAGCATATCAGGTCGAAGCAAACAATGGGCACAATTTGATAGAACATATTTCCGAACCATAATCTAAATTTTAATAAATGCCAAGGTTAAATAAAATAAGAAAGAAAAATGTTATCCATCAAATAAATCATAACGTGACTTATGCGCCAATTTGTAGAAAAAAATAAAAAAATCAATTGCTTTAAGGGGGGCTTCTCATGTAAAAATCGATTTTTTTTTTTCATAGGTTGATAGAATATCGTCTTGGGAGTATATTCCCAAAGTTTCATGACTCAACTCTAAATATTATGGAAAATATGATTGATTGAACCAGCGAGCTCATGTAAAATTTTCAACAAATCGATTTTTTTTTAAAACTTTAAATCGTTTTTCTCAAAACTATGGTTTTAAAATCGCGGTACACGATTGCGAAAAAACTTCTTAACCGATTTTTGATTTCTAAAAAGTGTTTTGCAGATCAAGGGTGTCAGCGTTTTCAAATCACTGAGCCAAACGCATGCAGCGCAGTCAGCGTTTCTTTTACAACAACTTTAAATTCGAGTAACAACAAAGAAAAAAACAATTTTTTGTTGTTTTTTCATGCCTCGTTTACAACAACAATAATACTTCAACAATTTTCAAAATTTCTAAGAACTAGAAAACACACAAAAATTAGGGGAACTCACGCGTTGATGCGCAATGCCCTTGCGTCGTTGCGAAAGTGCAATTTGCTAAAGTTTGATATAAGTAAAATAACAAAAATATTGCCGAAAATTTCGCAATACTTTTGCAATTTCTCAAGATGGAAATATTCACATTGATCGTTCAGGCGTTAGTGCGTAAAAGACTTGCATTTTCGCTACTGCGCATCAACGCATTAATACCCATATTGTTTGTTGTTTTTGATGCGACGTAGTCTTTGTTGTTGTTTTATGTTGGTTCGAGTTCGATTTTGTGTGTACGCAAAAAATGCAACAAAAACGCGAAATTTTTACGAGCGTGAAAAAAAAACAACAAAAATTATTTCTTTGAATGTTGTACAGAAATATTGATGTTGTTGGGATTGTTGTACAGAAATATTGATGTTGTTGGGTCGAGCCAAAATTGGCTCACTTTTCTTCTACGCTGACACCCTTGTTGCAGATTATAAATTGAACGAGAGCATGAATGTATGAAATTGTGGAAAAAAAGTTGTTTTATACACTTTTTAGCCCCATTTAGTGAAAAAAAAAAAATGACGAAAAAATAGCACTTTTTTTTCAAGACGTGATTTCAATATTGTAGAATCGAATTTTTTGGAGTTGCAGACATTCATGCACTCAGGGGAACCCTGCTGAGTAATAAAAAAATTTTGTTTTATGTTTCAGATAAATACTTTGGGCTCCACAATGTACCGCGATAAATCCTACTTGTTAAATGTCGCCACACGCAACATTAAATAAGTCCGCCATTTTGTCATTTTAGTTTTTGAAAAAATGCTTTTTTTATAGTTCAAACATGTTCTTAAATATATGCAAAAAATGATTTGTGTGTGTTTTTATTTTCCGAGTGAAAATTAATCCCGAAAAACAACTACTTTTTGACGTGTTACATGAGAAGCCCCCTTTAAAAAAGCATTTTGCTTGGAACTCAATGAACATGTTCATGATCGGACTTTTTTCATAACAACTAATGAATAAAAACAAAACAAAATGGTCTTTCAAATTTTCATTATAATTTTATTTCTCCATTATTTATACCATATACTATATGTATATACTAAATAATTTTTTTCTTATTGCAATTACATTTTTAATTAATGTATATATGTTCTATATTTGTTAAATTAAACTATAATGCTTTCATGTATGTATGCGTTTTTTAAATTTTTTTTTTTTGATTTTTGTTTTGCGCTTAAAAATAATCTCAATAATCCTTTCAACAACTGCTATAACATTGCTTTTTCCTTGGCATCCCTTATATTCATCCTTTAGTCAATTTAAATTTAACCTGATCAATGATAAAAATGGGACAGTAAAAAAAAAAAAAAAAAAAAACATAATTGAGGGGTATAGAAGCAAAGGCGGCAATCTCCATTTTTTTCTTGAACGTATCTGATAGTTTTTGATCACAAGCTATCATCAAATACAATTAGATGGCACTATTATAGAGGTATAGAAACAAAGGTGGCAGTGTCTCCTTAAGTCATGGACATGTTTGATAGTTACATCTAGTTGCGTTTGATGATAGCTTGTGGTGATCAAACACTATCAGATACGTTCAAGAAAAAAATGGAGATTGCTGCCTTTGCTTCTATACCCCTCAATTGTGGGAAAGCTAAACCATAAGAAAAAAAAAAGTAGGAATTCCTGTGCATATCTGAAGCTCGTTGGCGGTATTGTGACACATTTCTCCAGCAATTTAAATACTTTAATTCATTCATTCATTACTGTAACCAATCGCCTATAATGTAAGTACATTAGAAACATATTCACCGAATTCGTGTGGTAATAGCGGAGCGCGATTTTGTTTGAACTTATGTATTATAAATAAACCTTTAACGAGAATTTGTCATTCTTGCAGGGACGATAGTGTCTAAAGTTCGCTATCCTCAGAAAAATAAGTCGTGAATTTGGGCCCCAATTCAAGTCAGTCTCAAAAAGGTGAAGATTCAAAACTTTTCACAATAACTCCACCAAGCTTTGTTGTGACTAAACTTTTTGGTTTTAGCCCTTAATTTCATCCTACTCTAAGGTAGTTTGTTGCTTTTGTTGTTGGGAGTCAACATGCAATTTATAAAAAATAAAATATATAACAGTTATGTGGTTCATAATAAGAAATTAATTTCTTTTATAAATATTCAAAATTTAACAAACTTTGCGTAAACAAATTTATTTAAAACAGCATTTTTTAATAATCCTTTGTTTCATAATTTAGTTCTTTTTGCTTAGAAAACGATAACTTTACGATTTAACTTAGATTCCTCGAAATCTTAGATAGCAAAAATAAAACTGGACAGGTCACACACTACGCTCACCATTAACAGAAGTCTGAATTGAAGTTGATCCGCCTCAAGTTAGCAGGAAAGGTGATCGTTCGAAGGTATCGTAGAAACTATCGATAGATCAAGAAATGAGTGAGTTGTGGGGACTAGCTAGTCACAGTGCGCGATGGCGCAGTTTTGTGGAGGCCTAACTAAAAATGTATGGATGTCTATCATGTATTCGGAAACTATCCAACTGATCTTGATACATTTTTAATAGTATATTGGTATTGGCAAATACTTTGTGATGAAGGAATGGGCGGTGCAAGTACTCCCATTTAACGAAATTAATTGAAACTAATTAAAGAGTATTTTTGTGATATACGAAATCCCATGTCTACCACATCCCCACAACCAGAATCACCAACTACAACTGCCGCAGTGACTCGCAGTAGTAGTCGAATACAAACACCACCGCCTACAATCGATGAAATAGTGAAAGCTATTCAAAGCATGAAAAACAACAAGGCCGCCGGTATAGATCAAATAACAACTGAACTGCTAAAGGCATGCCCCATAACATCAGCTAAAATTCTCCATCCTCTGCTCACTAAAATCTGGAGCGAAGAGAATTGCCAGAAGATTGGCTACATGGCATGCTAGTCAAACTACCGAAAAAAGGTGACCTTAGCGAGTGCCGAAACTATAGAGGCATTACCTTGCTCTCAGTACCGTCAAAAGTATTGGCGAAAGTGCTTCTGAACAGGGTAAACGAAAAACTTGATTCGGCCATTCGAAAGCAGCACGCAGGATTCCGGCGAAACCGATCATGCGTGAATCAAATCAACACCCTCAGAATAATTGTCGAACAATCATGCGAGTGGCGTGCTGCACTTTAACTTGTCTTCGTAGACTATAGCACTGCCTTCGATAGTGTCTCCCTACAAAACATCTGGGTTTTACTGCAACGAAGAGATATTGCCGCAAAGGCCATAAACTTAGTACGTGCACAATATGAAGGCTTTAAATGCAGTGTGTTACACAACGGGTTGTTGTCACCGACATTCACCACTAATTCAGGCGTACGGCAGGGGCGTCTACTATCATCATCACTCTTCCTTATCGTTCTTGATGATATCCTAGATAAAGCTCTTAATAAGGCCAAAAGGGGTATTCAATGGAACTTTACCGAACATCTGGAAGATCTCGACTACGCTGACGACATCTGCCTCTTATCGTCCAAACATTCAGATATGCAAAGCAAATTTGGAGACCGTGTGTTGGAATCACAAAAGGCCGGCCTAAAAATCAAGGTATCCAAGACTAAAAGCATGAAGTTAAACGCAAACAGGGATGACATCACGTTTAGAGCTGGCAGTGATGACATCGAAAACGTCGATAGCTTCACGTATTTAGGCAGCATTATCTCCATGGATGGTAGAGCAAAAGAGGATATCAACTCAAGAATAGCAAAACAAAAGGCGCGTTTGCTCAACTGAACAAAATATGGTCTTCTTCCGTTATATCCACCAAAACGAAAGTGCGCATTTTTGATTCGAATGTGAAATCGGTTTTGTTATATGGGTGCGAAACATGGCTTGTTACTGAACAACTAACGAACAAGCTGCAAGTATTCGTCAACAAATGCTTAAGGCGTATACTAAAGGTGGCCTCGCACTATATCAAATACCGAGCTACATCAAAAATGCAATCAGAGGGCTATAGCAAACGAGGTCAAGCTGCGCAAATGGGGATGGATTGGTCACACTCTCCGGAAACCACACAGCGAAGTTTGTCGCCAGGCTCTTGAGTGGAATCCACAAGGCAGTAGAGCACGTGGTAGACCCAAAACCAACTGGAAAAGGTCGCTGGAAAAGGAAATCCAAGAATCGGGAAAGTCGTGGCAAGAGATCAAAGTCATCGCAAGGGATCGCAACGAATGGAGATGTTTCATATTGGCCCTATGCTCTTCCTAGGAGTTAAAGGAGAATACATGCATACATACAATTAATTTTGGGCGTTATTTCGTTCTTTTTTTTTAATGAAAGAAAACCATAGAACGATATAACGCCCAATTATTGAAATATAGCCCAAGCAGTATAAAATAACGCCTAAATTAAATCTGGGCGATAGTGATTTTGTTATTATCACTCAAATCTGTATGAAAATAACTTGAAAGTTATTTCGTTTTTGTTTTAGGAGTTATTTCCTAACGCCAGATTTCGTATATATCGGTCATTGGGCAATAGAACATCCGCTGACAAAATTCGTCATATCTCTAAAACTATTTGACACAGATGGATGGACGTCGGGAGAAGTAACATGCACTAGAAAAATAGCCACCATATAAGATAAAAGAAAATTCGCCATGTGGCGCAAATGGATGATATAAACATAAAGATGAAGCATCAAACAACGGAATAAGCTAGTGGAAAGAATTAAGTGATCGATTTCTCAATAAAATCTTCTATTTCTTCTTTTTATATTTGCCCACACACACATTCATCTTTTTGTATATATTATATTTGTTTTTTTCTGTTGTAAATTTTATTGTTGTTTCATTTGTTTTATTTATTTTAATTTTTACTATTACAGACATTACATTAATTTATTCTTTATTTTCTGTATTTCCATTTCAATTTTTTATTTAATTTTCATATCTAGGTTTTGGTTTTTTTTTTTTGCTTACATTACTCGTTCATTAATTTTGCTGTCTAAAAATGTCCTTTTTGCTTAAAAATCTAGTTCAATTGTCATTCTATCAGTATTTTAGCTAAATATTTGTTTATGTTTTACTTCTTGTTTTTTTAGCATTCAGTTAGTTATATTAATTACATAAGTATATAGTACATTTACATACATATAATTTTATTTTTAAATATATAAACGATATGTCGATACATAAAATTTAATGTTTCTCCAACGTTTTATCCAACGTTAGTTTTTTCAGCAATTTTCATGTTGCAGTTTTTTATTAATTTTTTTTAACTATTACATTACATATATGATTTATTTATTTTTATTTTTAACTAAACTATGACTTAATAAATATTTAAAAAAAAGTTTAGTATTTTGTTGTTTTTATAAATGCTAATGATTTTTTTTTTTTTTTGAACTTAAATTAATTGTGCAGAAAGTGGTTTAAGCGAGAAAATTATTTTCTTTTAAATTCTTTCGAATTCAGATCTTATAAGTAAAATGGGGTAGGTACAACTCGAACGGTTCAAAAACTAGCAGTCAATCTAAGTAGTTGTAAGTTGACCTTACAGTACAGGAAAAATAGTGCTTGGAGCAGGCCTATTTTTTGGAAAAATATTTGAGTTTTTGCAAATATCTTGAAAAGTAATAACTCAATTCTAAACAAAAATTATTTGAAACTGAACGGTGAGAATTTCACCTTCGGTTGGTTAATTGAAGAAACTGAAGGAGAGTGTCTCTCTTCACGGTGGACATAAACCGGTATTCTAGAGAAGCTGTAAGAGTAGTAAAGGATAAAATATATAGCTTTTATTGTGGCCTAACTATCGACGAATATGGCAACGCTATGGGCTTTATCGTAAATCTGAAGGGAGTTTCCATTCTCGAGAAGTAGTGAATATTTTATGAATGGAAACTCCCCTTCCTGCAAAAAAAAAAAAATATATATGAAGTGAAAAGTTGTTTTAGTTGGAAACGGTTGGATGGATATTGAATCTTATGTCTCCAATTATTGCCGATAACCTTACTCTCCAGCAGTGAGTTTTGCTCTTCCAGAAATTTTTGCAAAGGAGTCGGAGAAAGTATGCTCAATTATGTTTTTTCATGATAAGGCCCAATAAAGAACATTAAGATAAATAAGCAATATTTCGAACTATGTACTATATTCTGCATCCTGCCCTACCTTAGCTCGAAGCTTGAACTAATAAATAGCTTAAATTATATTTTGCAAGCAAATTTACATAATATCGCATACTCGTATAAGTAGATATATTTCTCAAAAGAATGAAGTTAAATTACATTCAACTACGGTATTCGTTAAAAGATTACTTGTTTTTTAATTTAGGAAGTGTTTTTTAGTTCCTTTGCTATCGTTAAACATTTAATAATTTAGACATCGAGACATTGAGACAGCGGCATATTAAGGATTTGAAATCTACAGCCAAGTACACGGAATTATAATCCTAACGATCAAATTAAAATTTATTGTTAAATCCGTATGTGTTGAGTAGATACGTAAAGCTGACTGGCCGACTATACATAAATATGAAATTGAGATTAAAAATGCAAACATCAAATCAAGCCAGGAAACGAAGGAAACTACATTAAATTCGCTGAATTTCTAGATAACATCGACAACACTACTGACCAAGCTTGGCTGGACTTAGCACCAATTCTGGCTCGAATTTGCTAACGGCAGGTGTTGGGGGCGGTGCTAATGAGGCAATGCCACTGATTGCGGCTGTCGCTGTTGTGCGACCATTCGAAGATGCCGATGATGATGCTGATGAAGACGAAAGCGGTGCTGGGAATTTGAAAAAGCTACTACTCGCTAGTGAGCTCATGGATGGCGTCGGTGCTGCTGTTACTGCTGTCACCGCTAATGCTGTTGAAGATGGCATATTTCTTGAAGTTGTTAATGTTGATGGCATTGTTGTTGTATTTGTTGTTGTTGTTGGCAGCAATATACTCAGACTGGTTGTGTTGACACCTCCGTTTCCATCTGACTGCATCACCTGACCCGGTATACATGGCGCAGCCTGTAGATTTGGCGACGCTGTTGTCAATAATGGCGGCGCTGGCAGCGGCAATAAACTCACAGTCGTCGTTGTGGGCACACTAATATTTGAGGACGGGATGGTATAACGATTTGAAGTTGCCGTCAGTGCCGAAAGTGGCATTCCAAGCGGACCGCGTACTCGAGTTTCACGCTCCGTTGTGATGGAAGATGACAGCAACGTTGATGCTAACGAACGCGATGTGGACATGGATGTTGATGTCGGTGGCGTAGCATAACAGTGCGGCGTCGATGGGGGTAGATCATAAGAAAGCGGAGCCGACGTTACACGCGGTATGGCGCCGGTGTGTGCTCCAACCGATGATGTCGTTGGAGCAGTTGAAGTTGATGGTGAGGACGTTTTGTTCAAACGTGATGTAGCACCACTACCTAACGGCGGTGGTCGCGCAACGTTTTGATTTGCCGCCGTTTTTGGGCTTATGACCATTAGCGAGGTTTCCATTAGCAAGTCACCATCGATGGAGTCTTTTACGGTGGAGGATGACGAAAGTGATTGTGACTTTTGTGGCTGTTGTGCTGGTGGGGATGATGGTTGCCGATTAAGAGCAACACGCTGACGTGAGAGTTTGCTGCCAGATCGCAACAACGGTGGCTTCTCGTTAACGATGGCTGTTCTTGTGATGCCGACAGCAGCATTTGTTTGCGATTCTGTAGCTGGATGGAAATCATTTGGATCCTCAGATTCCTCATCACTAATTTCGCAAACATTTAACGCTGTTTCTAGTTTTGTCATTTCCAGTGGGGCTTCTGTGAATGAGAGAAAGAGAGGAAATTAAATGTTATTTCGAGACATGCAAAAGTTCCGATTTGTGTGGCCTACCACTTGCATTTCCGGGCTCTTTTATGATAGGAACTACACGATTTGTCGATGGCTTTTGTTCGTTTTGCATAAAGAGTGAGGTGGTTGCAATTTGTCGTAGAGCCTCCATGCCTTCATTTAACATTTTGCTATTGCTGCGCTTGTGAGTTATGGGATACTTCTAAAAATGTTGGAATAAAAGAAGGACAAAGGGTGAATCAATTCTAGATCACAAAATAATAAGATAAATTTGAAAATTCCAACGGTGGATTGGAAAAGTTTTAGCTTTAAAATTTTTTCCAACTCACCTGCATCGAAGGACCTCTCGCTATCGAAACACGTTTGTTTTCGCCACGTAGCAGAGATGTCGTATGATCAGCATCAACTTTATTGCCATTTTTCTTCCGTGTCTTCTTATTCGATGCAATGCAATGCGATGGACAGATGCAGAAGAGAATACGTAAAATGCAACAGATAAGTCCAAGACCTATTGAAATCGTTAATTACTGATTTGTTAAAATTTTCTCTGTTCAAAATGCGTACCTATTAACGAAGGTCCTATAAGTCTTAACTCCACTGTTTTGAAGCCTTTCTCGCCTGTACCCACAAAAGCAATGACAAGTCCCAAGGCAACCGTGCCCAGTCCAACGTACAGAAAGGCATTAGCAAAAGTACTCGGTCCACGTAATACTCCGAGAAAATCTTCGTCATCAGAAGAACCACCCAGTGATGCATCTTGTATCTAAAATAAAAAAAAAAAAACAATTTTTTCTTAGGGGTCGTTCATTAAAGATGGCTGCACTAAGGGAGGAGACTCCAAATTGAACAATGTAAATAAGGCGATGTGGGGGTCAAGGTCTTTCCGAACGCACAGTTTTTGAATTTAACAGAAAAAAGGTGGGTGGGTGGTGGACGTGGCGAGGATTAATTTGATCGTATTTTTATATTCCTCTAATAATATCGAAATAGGTTTTAGTTTGTTGTGCTTTTTACAGAAATACCATTTTTCGACCTTTTTTAAGGGCGGGGCACATATTTTCGATTTTAGAAATTGTTGAATTTTGTTGCGCTCATCATAAGGTATTGTATAAAAAAAGAAAACCAGGGGTATCGCAAACTTATAATTAAACCACGTGCTGGAGAACCGTGCTCATTTAGACATGAGTAAAATTTGTATGTGTTGTTCACACTTACCCGATTTCGTTTAACCCAACGACGATGAGCAGCGGCGCCAGCTTGCTGACTACTCTCCTGTACGCTACAGCGACGTCCACGTTCCAACCAAGCGGCACGACCCTGTGCGCACTATAGCGCCGCAACATTGGCGGAAACGGAAAAATACAAAGTTTTGTTTTAGTAAAACTATTAAAGAAATGTTCGAAAGATGGCATTTGAAAAAAAAAAAAAAAACAAATATGCCGGCTAAAATCACAACAGTAAAATTTTGCGTACAAATTTACTTAAATTACAACAATAATGAGTTGTTTTTTTAAAACAACAACAGATAAAATTAAAACAAAATTCAAGAAATTTTATATATTTTTGAAACCAACAATTTTTATGTTTATAAAATATAAAAATATAAAAAAAAACTTAATTAAAACAACAACAAAATATTTTATATGTAAATACAATACAATACCAGGCTTGAAAGCATACAAAAAGAAACAATTTGGTAGCACTCAAAGGGAATAACACAAAATATATGAAGAAACTGGCGGAAACGGAAGTCATTTGAAGAATAAAGGACAAGTCAGACGTTTTGTGTTAGTTATCATAGAGAAAATATTATCAAATCAAATGCATGCATCTATATTAATGTCTAAAAAGTAATAGTAGGTACATTCCACAAATGCATAGATTTATAAAAAAATAAATTATCATAAATACTCGTATATTAACGTTAATACAATAAAACCATATTCATGCAGCAAAATTATTTTCTTTTTTCAAGGTTTTTTAGTATATTGTGTACTCATACACACTACAAATATGTAAATTAATGCAAATAATTTAATCTTTCATATTTATGTATGTTCAAAATTGAAAGAAGGTTCCATTGTCAATAAGTCACGGTGCTCTTGAACAGTCGATAGGTTTTTTGAATATGTGGAGAAAATCTGTGAAAGGGGTTTCATTTGTATTAGCTAAGTGGTCTGAAAATGCAAACCCCGAAATCGTAGCTGATCATCCCCGCGAAATATCGCAAAAATACATATCCAATATAAAAAAAAAAAAAATCGGAAAAAAAAACGCAACAAACAAATATAAAAATAGTTATATTTAATGTATTTTACAATGCTGAATCTGGATCCGGCCTTAAAATTGCTATATCTCATACGGTTTTTGAGATATCTTAGCCTAAACAAGGAAAAAAGACCGTTTATGCTATGTTTAATTGCTGTGTTTTGGAGCTATATAATAGGACGTATATCCGTAACTTCTGATGCAGAAATGGAAAACTTTAATCAATCTTCTAAACCTAATTCAAATAATGCCGATATCTTTATTTTTCTCGGAGATATTCTAACCTAAAAAGTTAAAAAAGTGCAAAAAACGTGTTTTGTCATTATTTCAGTCTACGATATTTCAGAGAAAAATTAAGCTATTGACGTAATTTAAATGCGGTTTTAAAGAAAAAGATTGGGTCTTTCAGATACTGTATCGAATTTTGCGTATGAATGTTCTGCATTATAGTTATATAGCTTCGAAATATAGCAAAAACGGTATTTTTTCCTTGTTTATGCTAAGATATCTCAAAAACCATATAAGATGTAGCAATTTTAAGGCCGGATTTGGATTAAGCATTGCAAAATACATTAAATATAACTATTTTGATATTTGTTTGATGCGTTTTTTTTCTGAATTTTTTTTTATTTTATATGGGATATGTATTTTCGCGATATTTCGCGGGGATGATCAGCTACGATTTCGGGGCTTGCATTTTTCATACCACTAAACTAATACAAATGAAACCCCATTCACAGATTTTCTCCAGATATTCAAAAAACCTATCGACTGTTCAAGAGCACCGTGAAGTTTTGCGGTTCGATAAGAGAGGGCATTGCTACTAGCATACCATAAATTTTTTTTGTTATGTTGGTACACTCTTCATATGAAGTATATGAAATTAAATTTCAATCTGTCAATTTATTCTTTGTTTACAAGCCATTTAGTATCGACGTGTCACAGTATTTTTTTTACAATGGAAAAATTCAAGTATCGTACAGTGATGGAATTTTTATTTTTGGAAGGTTTAAAAGCAAAGGAAATTATGAACGAATGTTGAAAGTGTATAAGGACTATTCGCCTTCAATTAGTACAGTGGAAAGATGAGTTGCTGAATTTAAACGTGATCGTACAAGCCTTGAAGACGATCCTCGTCAAGGACGTCCAAAAACAACAACAACAACACCAGAAATCGTATATAAAATACAGGAAATCGTATTGGAAAATCGTCGAGTGACTGAAAGAGAGTTACTAGAAGCCCTGAGCATCTGAATTGGGTAGTATAAGCAATAGTTTGACTGAAGTATTGGGTTTCAGAAAGCTGTGTGCACAATGGGTGCCGCATTCACTTGCAATGGAACAAAAACACATTCGAATGCGACTTTCTCAGCAACAGGATAAAGGGAATTTTGTGCGTCGATTCATCACTATGGATGAGACTTGGGTCTATCACTATGATCCTGAATCAAAGCAAGAGGCTAAAAAGTGGTATGAACCTGGTTCTTCGGCTCCGAAACAAATTCGTGTCGAATCGGCGAAGGAGGTGTTGGCAACAGTGTTTTGAGCTGCGAAAAGAATTTTGTTTGTGGATTACTTGCAAACTGCTAAAACAATAAATTCAGAATATTATTGCAACCTTTTTAGACCAGTTGAAGGAAAAAATTCGTAAAAAAAGACCCGGTTTGAAGAAGCAAAAAATTATTTTTCATCAAGACAATGCACTGCGTCACAAGAGTATTTTGACAATGGCTAAAATCCATTAATTAAAGTTCGAAATGTTGGAGCATCCATCGTATTCAGCAGATTTGGCCCCTAACGACTTCCATCTGTTTCCAGATCTAAAAAAATTCATGCGTGGAAAGCGTTTTCATCAAATGATGAGGTCATAACAGCTGTGTAAGCGTATTTTGCTGTCCTTTTAGATTCTCACTTCAGGGATGAAATTCATAAATTGAAATCTCGTTGGAACAAGTGTTTTGATGTTTAGAGAGACTATACTGAATAATAAAGTGTATTTCAACCATAAAATTGTGTTTTTCTTATCGTACCGCAAAACATATTGATCAATCTGGTATATTGTTGTTCAATTAAAAGGTCAAATAATTGAAAACTTTTAAAATCCATACTCTAAAAACACTGAGTGAACTGCACTGAGCCACACAGTACTGGCTAAGGTTTTCCCCACTCGGCTATTAAAAACCGAAAGTTGATATTTTTTTTTGGTATGATGATTTTTAGATACCTTTGTTATCAGTCAATAAAACAGCATTAAAATTGTTTAAAAAATTTATTTTTTTAATAGTTAACAATTGAAGTTTTTGAAAAATTAGAATAGATCTAATTTTTAAGTTTATTTGACCAATTTATTTAGTTGAAATGAGTGTTTTTTGCATCAATTTGTTGCATTGAGCTTTATGGTCACAAGATAGGCGAAACGTTGGGAAATAGCGGAATGAAATTGTTTTAATTTTATTTAGCGTTATAAAAATCTTGTGACCATAAAGCTCAATGCAACAAATTGATGCAAAAAACACTCATTAGAATAGATCTTTTTTTCTAAAATTCATTGCTCATAAACTACTCATTGAATTTTAAATGTTTTTTTAATAAATTGCTTACTATCAACTTTCGGTATTCAGTAGCCGAGTTCGGAAAACCTTAGCAATGTGTAAAATTCTCTGACCATTCACTTAGTTTTAGGGACTTTCTCTGCAACTGCCCTGCTCTAGCTAGAACCAGGCTTAAATCTCTAGAAAAACCCCTTTCAACGATTTGAGCGAACTCGCCGATATTGGGATTGGCCCCCTGCTCAACTACATCAATAGAATAAAATGGATATTAATATCCTTTACAGTTTCTTTTAAAGAATATCTAATCCAGACCCTGAAAACCCCTCCTACCAGCCAGCCCGATCACTTATGTGGTATTAAAACGGCACTAACAGTGCTACTTAGGCTTGGCATCGCTTTACTAAGCCAACACTCTAATCTTATCTTGTAGGCAAAAGGTGGGATATGAAAAGAAACTTTGTTGTTGTTTCTCATACAAAATAAAAAAATTTGTTTGAAAAATATTCTTGTGTAAGCTAGGGATTAGAATGTATTTTTAAGCAATAAAATTTTTATTCAGAAATAAAGCCAACACTCCCTTATTGCGAAAAATTTCTCAAGTAAGCCACCTATAAAATTAAACGTATGAAATGCTTTCAAGAAAAATGATTTTTTGTAGCAACTAAATAATAAAAATTTTGGAAATTTTTTTTTTTCTAAAATATTTAACATAGACCAGGGAATAAATAAATTTTTTTTTTGGACCACATTTTTCATTTATTTTTGAAAATCCCTATTTCAAATAAATAAAAATTTTAGTAACTTCTCGAACTCTGAGAAAATTATAAAAAATATATGGGCACTCGCTATATGTCTAGAATCTATCTCCAAGAAAATCGACATTGGCTCAAAAGTTACTTATTACCAATATAGTGTGCCGTGCAATTCATAAAATGCTTAGAATTGTGTGCATTTTTTCAGAACTTTCTGTGACATTTTATAATATTTCAAAAATTGGTCAAAAAAAAAAAAAAAATAAAAAATAATAGGTATGTTCCAAAAAATTCCAAAAAAATATTTTCGAAATTTTTTTTTCCAAAATCTTCACTACAAGTTGCTACAAAAAATAATTTTTCTTAAAAGTATTTCTGACGTTTTTACGTTTAAATTCATCGAAGGCACACTTCTGAAATTTTTGGCCATATATCAAATAATGTTTCCATTAAATCCGATATTATTATATATGTGAGGAGAGCCAAAAAACAAAAATTAATCGATCGGATAACTTATTAGTTTCGATTAAGAGCTACTCTTTTATAGTAAGAGTCATGAGCTGTATACAAAAATATGGATTCTTATATTGGATGCTTATACCATGTTTCCATCGGAGATTTATTAAGTGATTTAGGGCTGTTTCGAGATTTAGAACTAAATCTGGGCGTGTCACATGATTTTTCATTCGAAAATAAATCACAGGAAGGATACCAATTTTGGCTATTTTGGCATATCTTTACTTTAAGGGTGTTACCTTTGGCCTGGCCAAACGTTAAATACCTTACTCTGCAGTATTTTGAAAAGTTTGCTTTTACGAGAGATGCCACGTCCACTTCTCAGAATTCTCAAAGCTTTTGCTCAGATCTTGCACTTACTGTTCTGAAATTTAGTTGCACCTGGTTTTTTGTCAGAACTTGCATTTACTATTTTTAATGAAATTTGGTGGGATTATCTCAAATAACGATTTCAGTATAGCATTTTGAAAGTTTTGCTTGTATGGGAGGTGCCACGCCTTCTTATCCAAATTTACCTAGTTTACTATATAAGAACTAAAATTGACCTTATAACATAATTGAGAAAATATTTCGTAAAGAATCTATATATTAATACGCCAGACAAAAACATGTCCATATTTTTTTACTATGTTAGAAATAGAGTACGACTTTAAATTATACACCATTAGAAAGGTATTTGTGTATAGATTTGCACAAAGTTAATATTAAGTCAGGTGAAATTAAACACAAGTTTTTCAATATTAACAACAACAAAATACAAAGAGAGCACAAGGAGAAAGACAAAAAGCATATCACTGAATTCATGATTTTTATTTTATTTATATTTCACTTGAATTATACCAGATATGATAAATGAGCTTTTCTATTTAGTACTAAATAGCAAAAAAAAAAAAAAAAAAAAATAACAAAAGTGTCCGAAAAGTAACAAAATTATTTCATACATTTGTGGTCGAATTTTGACCACTGGGCGATTAAAACTCTCACAATGATATTGCTGAATATTTTATTAAATTTCATAATTTAAAATTAAGTTTTATGTAAAATTTAATAAAACTTAAATTAATAATACTTAGGTTTGTGAAAAACTGTAGTAAGAAACCCTTGCTCCATTGTATCATGGCTTAGACATGCAAATCAGACATAAATAAACATTTTCGTATTATGTTGTTGCTAAACAAGCAAAAGTTGGCCTTTACACCGCAAATGAGCACCTTTTTGTAAGTCCTTGACATTTTTCCCTGTCCACCACCGTCTACAAGATTGGATATAAATTTTGACAAATAAGTAAGAATAAGGCAATACAGAATACCTAATGCTAAGTAATTGCTGAGGACAATAATTACCAAAAATAGGAAATTGCAGTTCAGTTTGATTCTGTGTGTTTTTGTGTTGTTTTTATAGCAACAAACTGTTATAATATTTCCATAATTATAATAATTGTGATGAATGTAATAACAAAACTTTATATTTAAACAAACAATTTGTTTGGCTCCTTCTCCTTCCTAATGGCTAGTTGAGAATTCTACATTTGTCCTTTGCTGCTCACAAGTAATGCACTCCGATTTGTACTCCCTTTAACTAAACCATTCCTTATTCATAAAAATAACAATCTTTTTCGACGATAGAAAATATCGCCAAATTATTTTCATATAAATTTGGGTGATAATCATTTTGGAAACAAGGCCAATTTGGGTTTCAATTTGTTAAAAAATTGTTAAAAAAAAACGAATAACGAAATAACTCCCAAGATATTTCATATAAATAAAATTTGCGCGTTATATCCAAAATGAATATCGCCCAAATTTATATGAAAACTATTCTTCTTTGCCCGCTTCGCTAGGCATGTTTCTTTTGTTTTTTGATTCCCAATAGCTTAGAAGATATACGGGGATAAAAATGTTGAATTACGCCACTGCAACGCCACCAATAAAAATTTAGGTATTGTGAGAAAGTTAATTTCATTTCAAACCATCTTAAAAATTACCAATAGAATAGCTGGAGTGTCCCAGGAAACCATCAATTAAGTCTTGTTGATAGTTTGCCTAAAATATTTTTTTTCTGTAGTACATCTAGATATTCTTCGTTTTGACTATGAAGCCTTCGGGTGTCACAAAAAACCGTCACTTAAAGTTTATTGATAGTCCGCCATAGATTTTTTCCCTCTCGTATTCCTAGATATTCTTCGTTTTGATTATGAAGCCTTCGGCTGACTTTCGGGAACCATCGGGTAATCCAAAAAACTATCAGATTTTTTCCCTCTCGTATACCTAGATATTCTTCGTTTTGATTATGAAGCCTTCGGGTGACCTTTGGACACCTTCGGGTGTCACAAATAACTATCACTTAAAGCTTGTTGATAGTCTGCCATAGATTTTTTCCCTCTCGTATACCTAGATGTTCTTCGTTTTGACTATGAAGCCCTCGGGTGACCTTCGGCAAACTTCCGGTATTCCAAAAAACTATCAGTTAAGACTTGTTGAAAGTTCGCCATAGATATTTTCCCTCTAGTGTTTCTATATATTCTTCGTTTTGACTATTAAGCCTTCGGGTGGTATTCGGAAACCTTCGTGTATAGCATAAAAACATTCCCACACCTAATATATACTCATTTCCAAATTTTCAGCTCAATTGGCGGAATGGTTTCTGAGTGATAATGCTTCACACACACAGACACACATACAGTGATTTTTATATATTGTATATGGGACATTCTTTTACAAATCGAACATCAAATTAAACTTCACATTTTAGAATCGTCTGAAAATTTTTTTGCTGCTGTAGTTTAGTAAATTAGTCGACACGTGTATCGGCATTTTGGCTAAATAGTTTTTTTTTTGCAATTAGAGTTATTCAAAGTTTTGGAAAAATTGGATAAAATACAAAAACACCTTGTATTCAAAACGCATTATCTCCGGTTCTACTGAACGGATTAATATAATTTTTTTAACTTATTTTTCCTTTTTACAAGAGCTTTTTATATAGCTATTTACATCCTTTCTATTTTGTTAATTAACTTGTGTTAATAACAATTTAATTGTTTAAACAATATTTTCATGTTTGCCCCCAACACGAAGAAAATTTTAAAAAATACTACCTTGTGCGCTGTCCTTTTATCTAAAAAACGCATATCTAAGAAAACTGGGCACTTTAATAGATCCAAAGTTATTAAATATCTCACGGTGTTCAAACGACAGATTTAAATAAAATTTCAAATTACCAATTGTTTTTTGATTTCACTACATTACAAATAATTAATATGTGTGTGTAACATTTTGCAGACCATATTTTCTAAACTAATTTGAGGTCGCTGAGTCCGAAAATCGCATTTATTTTTTTTTTCCTAGAGGCCGTTCTCGAGATAATCGACCTTTTTGATTTTTGAGGTTATAGCTCCATTTTATCGAACATATTTTGAGAAACCCAATTTCGATCGAATATGTTTTTACATTATTATGGAGAGAAACTCTTAAGCTTTTAATAAATGTACCAATATCTAAGATCCAATTCAAATTGGCTGAGTTATGGCAACGAAAAGTTAATTTTTATTGTAGTTTTTTACACTTTTTCGTGTTTAAGCCAAATTAAACACGGTTTTTTTGACAGTAGCTTATACAAATATATATTTTTTATATTTTGGTTCAATAGTGTATTTAATTGCAAATATTTGGAGTTCAATTTTAGCAAAATCGGATCATTTTTTAAAAAGTTATTAATGTTTTAGTTAAATAAGAGCATTTCGATTTTCATAGAAAAAATTAATTTTTTCAACATAAATTTAAAAAATAATTTGTGTTTTCTATGAAAATCGAAATGGTATTATTTCACTAAAACCTTAATAACTTTTTTAAAAATTATCCGATTTTGCTTAAATTGAACTCCAAATAATTGCAATTAAATACACTATTGAACTAAAATATAAAAAATATATATTTGTATAAGCTACTGTCAAAAAAACCGTGTTTAATTTGGCTTAAACACGAAAAAGTGTAAAAAACCACTATAAAAATTAACTTTTCGTTGCTATAACTCAGCCAATTTGAATTGGATCTTAGATATTGGTACATTTATTAAAAGCTTAAGAATTTCTCTCCATAATAATGTAAAAACATATTCGATCGAAATTGGGTTTCTCAAAATATGTTCGATAAAATGGAGCTATAACCTCAAAAATCAAAAAGGTCGATTATCTCGAGAACGGCCTCTAGGAAAAAAAAAATAAATGCGATTTTCGGACTCAGCGACCTCAAATTAGTTTAGAAAATATGGTCTGCAAAATGTTACACACACATATTAATTATTTGTAATGTAGTGAAATCAAAAAACAATTGGTAATTTGAAATTTTATTTAAATCTGTCGTTTGAACACCGTGAGATATTTAATAACTTTGGATCTATTAAAGTGCCCAGTTTTCTTAGATATGCGTTTTTTAGATAAAAGGACAGCGCACAAGGTAGTATTTTTTAAAATTTTCTTCGTGTTGGGGGCAAACATGAAAATATTGTTTAAACAATTAAATTGTTATTAACACAAGTTAATTAACAAAATAGAAAGGATGTAAATAGCTATATAAAAAGCTCTTGTAAAAAGGAAAAATAAGTTAAAAAAATTATATTAATCCGTTCAGTAGAACCGGAGATAATGCGTTTTGAATACAAGGTGTTTTTGTATTTTATCCGATTTTTCCAAAACTTTGAATAACTCTAATTGCAAAAAAAAAACTTTTTAGCCAAAATGCCGATACACGTGTCGACTAAATTAATGAGAAAATACTATATAAAAAAATTTACCAGATTTAAAAATTGGAAAAAAAAATTTTCCCGAAATCCGTTCGATTTGTAAAAGAATGTCCCATATAGATAATTTAAATGTTTATTTGTTTTGGTGTTTTTATAGTTTTTGGGTAATATATCCTTTTTTTCTGAATTTATTACGCGTTTTTCCGTTATTTGTGAGCTGTTTTGTGAAATCGTACCTTAAGTGTCAAAAAATTGGTTTTGAGATTTTCACTGTTTTAAATCAAATGTGAAGTGATCTTTCCAGTGATGTCACTTACAAAAATTTGAAAACATTTTTTGACCTTGAAAATGCCCGTTGAAATGTGTCCCAAATAACAAACTTTCTCGAAAACTTATTTTTACACATAAGGTACAATATGTTTTCAAAAAACAAGTCACATTTGTTTTTAGGCGTCATTTCCTACTGAATTAAATTTCAAAAGTTACATGAGTTTTAAGAGAAGGCAAATATTTTATACAAATCGAGATCAAAATTGGACCTATTTTGTACAAATTTGATTCTTATTAATATTAAGTATTTTTTGAGTTTATTTAAGTTTACTTTCATATGAACTTCTGTACAAATTTTATACAAAAAAAAGTATGAAAGATTTTTATATAGTGATACTATAAAATTTCAACCGTAGTTTGAATTGTCTTAATACTTTATGTGTATACATTTTATACGGCGGATCTTTCGAAAGAAATTTGCCGTATTATCTGTTCTGATATCAACACCATTATCAAATCTGAGGTTATTTTTACACTTTCAATTTACCATCATGGAGGGAGCGTTCCGAGATTTGACAATGGCAATTTAGGAGCAGCCAGAATTGAAAATAAATCTGAACTTATTGTTACTGAGAGTATATTATCACGTATGGATGAGATAACGGTGGAAATCAAGTCTACAATCCGCGTGCGTAGACATCATGCACATCAGATTTGAATATGAAGGAAATACGTTAGAAACTATTAGAATTAGAAAAATCGGAATCAATATGGTACTTATTTCTGCACTCCCACTAGGAGTTACAGAATACAAGTACAATACATACTTTCAAACGTGAAAATAAGAGACGAATTGATTTATATGAATGACCAGCCGTTTTACCCGGCGTTGTTCGGGTTTTGTTTAAACGAAAAACGAATTATCTTAAATATAGGTAAAAGTCCAAATGTATCGCAATATATTAAAATACACCTATGAAAGTCCATAGGTATCGAAAAAATCTAATTATATCGTTTAAGTTCCAAAAGTATCGAAAAATATTCAAATACATTGAAGAAATTGGTAGAAGACTAAGTGTATCGAAAAACATTCAATTTATCGGTAAAAGTCCATAAGTATTGGAAAATAGTGAAAAACATCTAAAACATCGGTAAAAGTTAGTGATGAGCAAACCAAGACCATAGCAGTCTTGGTTTTGATCTTGAACATTGAGTCTTGGTCTTGGTTTTAATATTGAGTCTTGCTCTTGATCTCGGTCATTAAGCCTTGGTCTCGGTCTTGATCTTCAAAAAATTTCTAGAGATTATAGAGTATTAAAAATTTCGAAACCTTATTTGTCCAAAGCAGTTGGGTTTTTAAGATGCCAAATTTCATATTGAGAGATGATTTTATCCTCGAAACGGGCGTAAAACATCTACCAAGACTGAAAAGCAGCCTTGGTCTTGACAATTATCGTGACTGCTATGGTCTTGGCCTTGATCTTGCAAAGATATCAGCGTCTTGGTCTCGACCAAGAACACGACTTAAGACCAAGACTAATTTTGCTCATCACTAAAAAAAGTTCAAAAATATCGAAAAATATTGTGTTGTCATTGCTGATAAAATTACTTTCATAACATATTCTTTCTTCAAGAATAATAAAAAAACTAGTAAGGGTGTTACCTTTGGCCTGGCCAAACATTAAATACCCTACACAGCAGTATTTTGAAAATTTTGCTAATATGGGAGGTGCCACGCCCTCCAAATTCACCCAGTTTTTTCTCAGAGTTTGCATTTATAGTTCTTAGTATTTAAGTGAAATTTGGTTGGATTATCTGAAAAAATATTTTCAGAATAGCGTTTTGAAGCTTTTGCATATATGGGAGGAGCCACGCTCTCTTGTCCGATTTTATCCAGTTTTTGCTTAAAGCTTGCATTTATAGTTTTTAGTGTCCGAGTCAAATCTAGTTTGATTATCTCAAAAAACGCTTTCAGTACAGCGTTTTGAAGCTTTTGCTTATATCAGAGGTGCCATGCCCTCTTGTCCGAATTCAACCAGCTTTTCCTCAGAGCTTGCGCTGACAATTCATAGTATTTATGTGTATTTTGGTTGCATTGTTGTGAAATATACTCCAAAATTTGCATTTTGAAGATATTTTTTGTATGGGCGGTAGGCGTGTCCGTTGACCGATTTCGCTCATTTTCAATCCCCCGAGCTAACTTTGACAACGGAGGCTGTGTACCAAATTTCATTGAATTATCTTGCTTAGTTTCCCAAAAAATGTATTTCCACACACAGCCGTTACCCAGCCAGCCAGCCACCCAGCCAGCCAGCCACCCAGCCAGCCAGCCAGCCAGCCAGCCAGACAGACGGACATGGCTATATCGACTCAGGAGGTGACGCTGATCAATAATATATATACTTTTCCATATCTGCCATGCCTCCTTCTCTGCGTTACAAACGGAAGGACAAAGTGAATGTACCCTGGGTGTAGGGTATAAAAAAAAAATGAATGAAAGAGATGAAAAACACAACAACAACACATAACTCTTGAAGCAGTAGAGACGCAAATGCAAACGATAATTTTTATGCAACCATTGAATTTTGTTCCCCAATTTCATGCTAAAAAAAGGTTTATCTTTTAAAACTAAAAAAATAAGTACGTAAGTTTGTTTCTTGGCACACGTAAAATGTTTTAAAAAAAAATGATTAAAATCGGTTCGGTATATTTTGCAAAACAGCGTTACATAGGATTTCATATGAGCAATTTTATATAAATAGTATAGATAACTTTATTTGATTGCGTTCTTATTAATTTGACCTCAGAATACACTATGCGACAATTTACGGGTCACCAAAATCAAACTGCACCGGACTATTTTTTGCTGAAAATATACCCATCCAATAGGTATTGTCATTAATGACCGTCGGTTTTTTCGAGCTTCAGGTAATTTTGATTTATAATTCGAATTATTCGAAAATTGTCACCAAAACCATTGAAAAGTTGAATATTATTAAAAAAATCGCTGGTCATTAATTTACAGCAAATTGTAATCCATTAGTTTTCCTTCATATTCGTAAGAATTCAACCAAAGACATACATAAATTAAGGAGACACAATTTTTAACGTAAATGAGAGCCTTTTAAGAAACTTTTCGGATTTTCTGGAATTTCGAATACATATAACCTGGCGAGCAAATCAGAGTGCATGTTTGAAACTTGTCTATTAACATGCCTATAAAACCGTTAATACTAAAGCAATTGGTGTGAATTTTTCAGAATTTATTCTCTATTTATTGAGCTATTAGATGATGAGGGGATTCCTGAAAACGTGTAACAGCCTCGAAAACCTCGTAAACTCGTAAAAGTTGTCAAAAACAATACGAAATTTGACAGTTTTACGAGGCTTTCGCACGTTTTCAGGAATCGCCTTGATATAAATTTGAGTGTGGGAATTTATCACGTAAAATTTTTTTGATAAAAAACCTCACGAAACTCGATTTTTTCGAATATTTGACTTTGGAAGAAAATATACTTGTTGTTAAATATTTTTGGTTTAGTCAGAAGGGCGTTGATTTTTTACAAGTTTAAGATTGATTGGAATATTTTTAACAAATATAATAATAACTCATTTTGTTATATTTGTGCATTTAGCACAAATCTTGGCCAAAAGTATCATAAAGTTTTTTAGTTTCAGAATGTCGAGTCAGCCTTCCTTCTTTTGAATGTAATCCATTTTCATCATATAAGTAACATGCCATAAAATGAGCAGGCAAACATTATTTTCCAATTTTATGACTTCCACTATAATGAGCCTATTTTTTTAAGACTAAAGCGAGAAACACATAAAAAGTATGCATGCATCAAGAATTGTCAAATTGAAGTCAAATACATGTCTGCTTATGAGAGCGCCCAGATAGAAAGCATGCTTCGACAATTCTTGATGCATGCTTACTTTTTATGTGTTTCTCGCTTAAATCCCTTTGTGCATTATTTAATCTTACAAATGCAAAATTGAAAATTTGCAGATATATCAATTAGCTTTTTGTCAAACAAAAAGCATTTTTACACTTGAAAAAAACACTAAGTTAGTTCAAGTCATAAAATTGGAAAATAATGTTTGTCTTATTATTTTATGGTATGTAACTTTAATGATGCAAATGGATTACATTCAAAAGAACGAAAGCTGACCCGACATTCTGAAACTAAATTTCTTCAAAATCGTTGACATGGAAACGCCCCAGAACCGAATTTCACTTTTTCATCAAACAAAAAATCTTAGACAAACCAATATAATCATAAGCAAATTGTCACCTTAACAATATTTTTTGATATTAAAATGCTCTATGGAATCAATAGGTACCAACCAAATCAAAAAATTTGAGTCGCTACCAAAAAAAAATGTCGGCAATACACTAAAAAACCTTATGGTAACTTTAGCCAAGATTTGTGCTAAATGGAAAAATATAAAAAAAATAATTATTAATATATATGTTAAAAATAATAAATTAATTCTTTGTTTTTTTGGCTATAAGGTCAAGTGTTTATTTATATAAATTTGTTCCCAATATTTCGAAAAAGATCCTTTTTCATCATCAGGGGTACTAAAAAGAACATATAACAATGTGTAAATAAATTAAGTCAAATTGAAATTACAAACAGAAAAACAACAAAAAATACTAAAAAGGACAAATTTCTTTTTACATAAAAACCATAAATTTAAAATATTGCACAGAATTCAAAACCTTAAATTTAAAGAATATATTGCACTAAAAAACCATAATTTGAAAATATTGCACTGACAAAACCATAAATTGAATATATTGCACTTACGTTTACATTTGTTGAGATCAAAAATTGAACTAAACCCTAAATTCTAACTTATAACTAAAGCTCTATAAATGTGAGCACAATTTTCGGTGTCACTCTTAAAATTCATTCTCTCGTCAGTAGGTGTATTTATTATGTGAAGCATTTCTAACATTAGTCTTTTGTCATATTTGTTCTCTTCTTGTAATATCTCCACATCGTCAAAGTTAGGGTAATGTCCGAATTCAGCACTGTGGGCTGAAAGTGCAGTCTTAGGTACTGGTCCTATTTATTCTTTTGGTCAGATTTGTGTCCTGAGATTCTTGTCCTAAGTTTTGTTTTTGTAGTACCAACATATACCTTTTTGCATATATTGGACCCGTCACCATTGCAAGGAATTCTATAAATAATGTTGGATTTGTTAAGTTTGTCTATTTTTGTCTTCATTTTGCTATAAAATTGTCCAACTAAATTGTCTGTCCTATTCGCTATTTTAACGTTTTTGAATACATGAGATTTTGCGAATCTTTCTGTAAACCCTGGTATGTATGTCATCGATTTAAAAACTGTTGCACTTTGTTCTGGCCGTTGTCTATGATTGTCCCGTGATTTTTCTAATAACATGTTAATGGTCCTTTTTGAAAAACTGTTTTTCTGTAAAATTGTCCTTATTTTGTCAATGTTGTCTTTTAAAAATTCTTTGTCGCTAATTGTCAGTACTCTCCTTATCAAATTTTCTGCATAGACAACGGCCAGAACAAAGTGCAACAGTTTTTAAATCGATGACATACATACCTGGGTTTACAGAAAGATTCGCAAAATCTCATGTATTCGAAAACGTTAAAATAGCGAATAGGACAGACAATTTAGTTGGACAATTTTATAGCAAAATGAAGACAAAAATAGACAAACTTGACAAATCCAACATTATTTATAGAATTCCTTGCAATGGTGACGGGTCCAATATATGCAAAAAGGTATATGTTGGTACTACAAAAACAAAACTTAGGACAAGAATCTCAGGACACAAATCTGACCAAAAGAATAGAATAGGACCAGTACCTAAGACTGCACTTTCAGCCCACTGTGCTGAATTCGGACATTACCCTAACTTTGACGATGTGAAGATATTACAAGAAGAGAACAAATATGACAAAAGACTAATGTTAGAAATGCTTCACATAATAAATACACCTACTGACGAGAGAATGAATTTTAAGAGTGACACCGAAAATTGTGCTCACATTTATAGAGCTTTAGTTATAAGTTAGAATTTAGGGTTTAGTTCAATTTTTGATCTCAACAAATGTAAACGTAAGTGCAATATATTCAATTTATGGTTTTGTCAGTGCAATATTTTCAAATTATGGTTTTTTAGTGCAATATATTCTTTAAATTTACGGTTTTGAATTCTGTGCAATATTTTAAATTTATGGTTTTTATGTAAAAAGAAATTTGTCCTTTTTAGTATTTTTTGTTGTTTTTCTGTTTGTAATTTCAATTTGATTTAATTTATTTACACATTGTTATATGTTCTTTTTAGTACCCCTGATGATGAAAAAGGATCTTTTTCGAAATATTGGGAACAAATTTATATAAATAATCACTTGACCTTATAGCCAAAAAAACAAAGAATTAATTTATTATAATAGTGAAAGGTCGAATAAAATAAACATTTATATGTTAAAAATATTCAAATATTCCAATCAATCTTAAACTTGTAAAAAAATCAACGCCCTTCTGACTAAACCAAAAATATTTAACAACAAGTGTATTTTCTTCCAAAATCAAATATTCGAAAAAATCAAGTTTCGTGAGGTTTTTTATCAAAAAAAATTTTGCGTGATAAATTCCCACACTCAAATTTATATCATCTAATAGCTCAATAAATAGAGAATAAATTCTGAAAATTCAAATCATTTGCTTTAGTATTAACGGTTTTATGGGCATGTTAATAGAAAAGTTTCAAACCTGCACTCAGTCTTGCCAGTGTATTTATGTGTGCCTCTGATACAAGAATAATTCGTTTTCGAGAAAATTTTAGTTAAGATCTCTTTCACATGCATGCTTACAAATGAGATTGGCGTCAAAAATACTTAAAATCGAGAAAATTAATCGAGTATGACCGAGAAGAGATGCGGTAATGAACATATGTAGCTACAGCGAAGATTCCTTATTTTACCTAAAATGAAACTATATATTCTCTCCTAAATTAAGCTATATATTTTTAATAAAAGGAAATACAAAAGTAATGCAATATATTGTACAATAAATTCAAAACATTATCCTCAAATGAAAACAGAAAGTTAAATAAATTTTTTTGATTTTGCAGAGTGAAGAGCAATGTTTGGCCAACAAACTCTAAATTATTTGTAATTTTAGGTAAGTGAAAATCATACATAATTTATGGGTGTTGTGTGTAAAATCTTTTGTTTCTATTTTCATACTACGGTGCATTTTTTAAAATATTTAATATTGAATATTTTATGTGATTTTTTTTTTATTAAAAACTAAATTTTTCAGCGTAATCCCAATTCAAACAGGTGCAATTTGCTTTAACGTTTTCTACTGCATACTTTAGGGCATATTATACTGAAAGTCCTGTAAGAGTTCAACCATCCCACCCTCCTCCTACCACCACCTTCTACATCAACAACAAAATCAATGGTCACATGTTAACTCGAGTTTTCTTATTTATTCATTCCCTCTTCTCCGCCGCATGTTTTACCAATGTAACATTTTTCGCGTATTTCAAATGTCGTGTGCAAAACAATAACAACAACAACAGCGAAAAATAAAACAAAAGAGAGAAAAAAAGTAAATCGATCGCAACAATTTGCCCTTGATGAATGAATGAATGGCAAATGAATGGCGTTGACTGGGTGACACACAGTGAATAGAGCGGCGCAGGGTGAGGGGTTAAGAGGCAGCGTAGGCAAATGAAATGTGATTGTATGTGAAATAGAATTGTGCGAATATCCTGAAGAACGCAGGTGTAATCAACGAAACGTGGCACAATCAAATGTAGGCGTATAAAATACGGTCGCACACATACTTATACGTACAGACATATACCCAGCAAGCATTCGGATGATTCTTGCATCTTGAATCTTTTAATTGATGAGTTTTTTGAATTAATTTAAGTCAATACATTGTTACCAGGGCAGTGGTGCACCCATAAGCTCAAAATTGTGCTGGATATCTATGTATATATGAATACGCAAGACAAAAATTTGTCCTACCTTTTTTACTATGTTAGAAATGGAGCACGACTTTGAATTATACACCATTAGAAAGGTATTTGTGTGTAATTGTTCACAAAGTTAAAATTATTTTAATATTTTGGCATTAAAATTAAATGCAAATTTTTCAATATTAACAACGACAAAATACGTGGACACAGAGCTGGAAAAAGGATACAGCACAAAGGGAAAGGCAAAACGCTGACCGACACTGACTTCATCTTTTTTGTTTTCTTTTCGTTTCACATTTGCCATTATACCTGGGATGATAAATGAGCTTTTCTATTTTGTACCAAATAGCAAAAAAAGTACTAAAACTGTCCAAAAAGTACCAAAATTATCTAATACATTTGTGGTAAAATTTTGACCATTGAGCGACTCTAATAATAGAAAAATGTTTAAGAAGATTCCATAAGTTTTAGCCCCTTAGGAAACTCATGAAAACTAATTCGTGAGTTACTTTTTTATTGACAATCTTAATTTGTTGAGATGTAATGTATCTATACCGTTAGCATCGTTGAGAGAAGTAGAATTTTTTTTTAAAAAAATTTAAAGTTACCAGATTAATGGTTTTGAAATACAAGCAAAACATATGTAATTAGTTTTTAATTGTTTTTATGCAAATGAAGTCTTTAACGGGTTAATATGAAAATGATATTCATCCAGGACTAACCGTTAGAAGTAGGGAAACATTTTGGAAATACAAAACCAGGGCTGCCGACATAAATATTCTGAGATATTTGCATAATAAAATTTATTTGGGCATAAAAGGGTTAAGGTATCATTTTATATTCTTGAAATATATACCGATAGCATGGTTGAGAAGAGTAGAATTTTTAGAGAAAAAATTTGGGGTTGCCAGATTATTATTTACAATATAGTGTCAAAAAACAAAAAAACAAAAAAAAAAAAAAAAAGGAATTTTCAATAATAAATGAAATATTTTGCTTTCAAAAAACCAATACTATACCAGGGAATAAGTATAGCTAAATAATTATTTAAAAAAAAAAAAAAAATTGAAAATCTTTACTAAGTAGTTGCTACAAAAATTCATATTTTTTGAAATCTTTTTTAGATGGCTCACTTGAGAAATTTTTAGGCTATTGTAAGTTTATGGCAATTGAACCAAAACTGTAGAAATGTCGTTCGTTTGTATGGCGTGACAACACTGTGCGATAATGTAATAAATATTTAATTCGGATCAATAATTTTATTTGAAACAAAATGTTTACTTGGCTCGCACACGTGTGTATGGAAATATTAGCGTTGTTTAAAAGTTGGTGCCTACTTTAATGCGCCTTGTTGCTGTCATAAATATACCCAGTTGGCACTTGGAGGAATCTGTACTACTGTAGATGAGAAGTTGTAATAGCGGAATTACAATGCAGCAGCAGTAGTGTCAGAGCAAATAGCAGTAGTCAGATGTTTCGTATTTTAATGCTTACAACTTTCAATAAAGCAGTGGCAGTGTCAGCGGTAGCAGCAGTTTTTCTGTCTTTTAATTATTTATTACAATGTTGCCTCCCTTAATTTTTTCGTTTGTTTCTTTGGTAGCACTGCAGCAGTAGCAGTAAATTTAGAAAAAGAGCTAAGCATGGCAGTACTGCTTACTGCTACTGCTCTTATGTAAGTGCTACCATTGAAACACACTGTTTCTAAAAAAACAGCTGATCACTGACACTGCCGCTGCAACTGCCACTGCCGCATTGTGTTTCAGCTATAAGCCGTTTGAAATTTAATTTAACTTTAAGTGTGTTTAATTGAAGAACTTATTCTTTCATTCGTATTCCTTAGTTGTTTTGTTTAATTTTTAATGCAGATTTAAGAAGTATTTTTCCATTATGCATTGAAAAAAAATTGTACTTGCAACTTTAGTGCGTCTCTTACCTAACTAATTACTTTCATTTAAAGAAAGTCTAGAAGTGTTCAGTACTATCACCAAATCGGTTGTGGTTTTGAAGCAGCGTCGATTAACGAAAGGCAAATTTTTTATAGAATTGGTTTAAAACACATATGTCAGCCTTAAGTCGACTTAAAGCATAGACAAACGAAAGCGTAAATTTTGCTCTGACAGACGACAGTATCTGCATTAAGTAAACAGCTAGTTTGTTTACTTGTTTTTTTGACAGCACCTGCACATCGCCGTCGCTTCCCGCAGTGTGCTACCCCGTCTTAAAATGAAAAAATTTTATTCAAATTTACTTTTACTGTTGTTTCAATTTATTTAAATTTTTTCAATAAAATGACATTTATAATTTAATAAACTGACTTCAAAATTGACAATCAGAAGTTTTGTTTCTATCAAATAGTTACAATCTTAGGCCCCTATTGCGGTTATCGATTGGTGAAAAAATCGATGGCCATCGATCGCAATCGATAAACGCTATTTTGGTATTGCGAACGTAATAGAAAGAATTAGTATTGTGACTAAATTTTGTGAATATTTTATTTTGACAGCTGTTTATTTTCTAAAAGATTTTATTTTTATTTTATTGAATTTTAAATGTTTTGGGACAAATTTATAGAAAAAATTAGTTGTTTGGAGATTTGGCGGTCCGATAACACACAGAGGAAGACAAAAACTATGTGTAATTGGCCAGGGAAAGACGCCGACTAGGGGAATCATCCAAATTCAAATATGTTCGTATTCCAAAAATTACATTTGCTGATTTGTTTGCACTATTGGATGGCCAAATTAAAATCATCTTCAAGTCTGTATCAATACTACGTTACAAATCAACATTTTGCTCCATTATTTCAACCAACTGTCCAAGTAGCTTTTTGTTGCTGAACACTTTTTGTAATTAGCAAAACAACTTTTAATGTATTAGTTATTACATTTATTTGGTGTGAAACCATTTATATCACATAAATTCTTACTTTTTAACCATTTTCCTTTTATTTGTGCAAAATATTCCGGCAAAATAAATTCATCTATCAAAACAAACTGATAGAACAGCCATCGATTACGTAGCTATTCACAGTCGACAAACATTCTACTAAACGCTGAACGCAATAGAAAAGACAATCGATAATCGAAAAAGAGCGTTTATCTATTTCCAATCGATAGCCGCAATAGGGGCCTTACACAATCATCGACAGCTACCCAGTCGGAGAATGTTCTATGCCTGCTTATAACAGTGCCTTTATTCTTGCCTTCTTTAAGATCTTTTCAACATTCTCGGATGCCTTCTAAAGGCAGGAATATTAGAGCGCCTGAATCTTTCCTTACTACAGATTCTCTAAACATACTATTGTCCTTTCATATTAGAAGCGATCGTGGAAGACCTTCATTGCTTCCTTCTTTGTGTAAGCAGGCGTGTCATGACTTGGTGCCCAAAGATATCATGTGTAAAAAAAATAAAGAAAGAAGGGAAGGCAGCATGCCTGCTTCTGTCTTGTCCTAATAGAAGCGATGATAGAAGGCTACATTGCTTAATTTTTTGTAGATTTTTTTCAGATATTATAACTCTCAGTATATTTAATAAAAGTACTACTTAAGTATCTCTTGCTTGGTATATAATTTTGGATTTGTATGATAAAGTAGCTATCAATGACATCCAATATAGGACATGTCGATGCTAACGAATATCGAAATATGCCTGCGTTGCTGCCTTCTCCTTTGAAGCAAGCATGTCATTTGTAAAAAAAGAAAGAAGAGAAGGCATGCTCTGCTTCTGTCCTTTTTTTAATCAGAAGTGATCATAGAAGGCCTGCTTTCTTGTAGAAGAGTGAGTGTCAGGCCTTGGTGCCCAATAACATCATGTGTAAAAAAAAATGAGATAAAGAAGGGAACGCATCAAGAATAGTCCTTCCCTTTCATATTAGAAGCAATCGTAGAAGGCCTGCTTTGCAGCTTTCTTAGTAAAAGCGTAAATGCCAAGGCTCGGCGTCATGTTGCCAATGTGTAAAAAAGAAAGGGAGAAAGAAGGGAAGATAGCAGGCCTATAAGCACTCAAAAAAAGCCTAATATTATGCCTATTTAACTGCTTTTTCTTCTACTGGGTTAATTTAGTACTGATACACTTTGATTTCATGCATTAGTGTTAGAGTCGATGCATACTAAGATAGTGCTTTGTAAATTCAGATTAAAACTGCTGATGTGGATAAGCGCTGTCATTTGTCTAATAAGCTACAAATGTGCTACCAGAGATATTCTTTACTTTTGGTCACAGAATTAACATGAAATATGGCATACTTTTAGATGTTTCCTGTTTAATCAAATAGCAACACTTTAAAATAATTAAGTTATTTGATACAGAGATTTTCGATTAATCTGTGGAACAAAATTACACTTAAATAACTTCCGATAACATAAATTTTATCCAACCAAACTTTACGTCACTTTTACCACAAGAAAAAGTAAGGTGCATGTGACAGCAATGGGGAAAAAGCAACCATTCTGTTTGCCAAGGCAACAACGCTTAGTATCAATAGTTCTAACAGGATAGCCCAACTTCAACTGGGTAGTTATAGTTTTATGTTTTTGTTGTTGCCGTTGTTATATTGAACGATTTTTATTTACTATTTGTTGTTGTGTGAATTTATTTCGTGATTGTAGTTATTGGTTTGTTTTACCACAAAATTGTTCCCCACTTCAATTTCTACCTCATTTTACTATCAGAAATGAAACTACATTATGATAATACTTAACAAATGTATTTACATACTTATATGTATATTTTGTATATATTGAAGTGTTATATGCTACTGAAAATTGCTCATTTTTATGTTATTAAATTATATTATACAATGGGTTAAAAAACAAAAGGATTTTTGAAGTAGAATGGAGCTAAACAATGTTTTTTTATCAAGCCACGCCAATCAATTTGATATAACTCCAATCATATGTAACTAAGTGGAACCATGTACCTGGCATATATTATTTGACAATACTCAGCTGTAATGGAATTTTTTTCTTCATATTTTTGAAGTCAGCGCACTATTCTGCCGTCCTAAGAAAGAATGCCGTAACTCCAATAAATTTTTATTTTTGTAAAATGAGTTTTTGCGTTTATGTTTCTGTGTACGGCTGGGAGAAATGACAAAAGTCGTTGTTGTTTTTATAGGGAAAATGAAGGTATAATGCAACCAGTTCTTGTGGATTGACGGACTGAACCGAGATCACCCAAAAAACGCCGTAAACTCATTTTTTTGGAAAATTGGAGTTACGGCATTCTTGCTTAGGACGGCAGTATTGTACATAAGAAATGGTATATTATTGTATTTGATCATATGTATAAAAAGTGCAAAAATTTGTAAACCAGTGTAATTAGTCAATTTATAAAATTTAGCTTGAAGCACTCATTAAAAAAAAAAGTACTCTCTAAAAACTAACAAAAAAAAAAAAAAAAACCTTTGAAAATACGAAGAAAAGTGAAATAAAATGGATGTAATGCCAAATGTATCCACTGGTTTGAATAATGGTAATTGTGTGGTTTAGTTTGTGGTTGTTATTAATTGTTGCTCTAATTATGTTAATCATAGCACTCGATTTTGGGCAAAACTGAGTAATTATTTTATAGTTTTTTGACACAAAATAAATTTCTATGTTTCGATTCGAAAACACTCTTGAAATTTATGCTTCGAAAAATTACGAATAAAAGGCTTCAAAGGTTTTTGGGGTCATTAGTCTTTGAACTATTATCGACCGAAAACAAGTCACTCCCGAATAAATTCTCAAATTTGGTGAAAATCGAGTTCCGCGCTGTTATAAATTTTCTTACCAAGCAAGAAAATATAGCATTCATTTAACACTTGTCCCAGTAAATGTATGGTTTAAAAGTTTTTCCTAATCTCTTTAAGCCGATTAAAGTAAAAACAGCGGAAATCATTGAAAAAGTCAAAAAATTAATTACTATTAGAAAATTAACAATTAAAGAAGATGCAGCTCACAGGAATAGTTGGAGTTTCAGATACATACTATCATTTTTAAAAATCTTCACGATAACTTTGGCATGACTAAAGTCGGCGCAAAATGAGTGCCAAAAACACGCAAAAAAATGGTCCGGAAAGCTGATGTTCAAATAGCACAAAGTGATAATAATCTCATGAAAATTTACGGTCTGCAATTACTGAATTCTCATGAAAATATCACGAAAGTAAAATATACGGTTTGAACTTCAAAAAGTACAGAGATTAACAGTAAAAAATATTGAATAGAGAAGTGAAAACCTGTCGCATGAAAAAATACCAGTGAGCTCTGCAATATTTACTTCCAAGTGTGCCAAACGGTTCATATCTACACTAGGAAAATCATGGCGACAGTCTTTTGAGACTCAGATGGTGAAGGTGTCTCCAGAACCGGATAATACTACGCTTCAGTCTTGGAGCTGTTGAAGGAACCCGTCAGAGAAAAAAGATTGGAAAAATTTACCAAAAGTGTTCACCTTCTGCACGAGAACGCGCTTATTCGCCAGAGTCGTGTTGCGGTAGCCGCCCTGCAGAAGGTTGGATTTCAAAATATCGGGGTAGAAATTTTCAAGTGATAAAGATGTCACGAATTTAGTTTCATCGTTTTATTTCAGACTAAGATAAAACATTTTTTTTTCGAAGGTATACATATGCAAGTTAAGAGAACGATCAGAAAAAATGTATTATGTAGGTTAGAAAAAGCATATACTGAACAGGAAAAATAAATGTATTTTTTTTAATTTTCAGTCCTTATCCTCATTCCGCAGACTTAAAAACGTCCGCTCGTGTAAAATGGTCATGGTCATTAATGTATATTCAAGAAAATATTTTCTCAGATTGCCTTGTAGTCTCCATTGCAGTCTAAGAAATAATTCTAGAGAATATTTATTCATGACAAGGCCCTATATGTCACTTTTTTAAAGGTATAAGAATTTCTAATTAATTACCAATACCTACTAAATAATACCTATAAATAATACCTATAACTTCTGCAAGTATCCGGATAAACTGACCAATTTTGAACAATTTTTAAGGTAAATATAGTCCGGTGCGGTTTGAAATCAAGAGGGTTGTTTGTGCGAACACGCATAGTCCCCAAAAGTAGAAATATGTTCCCCGTTGTTGGCAACGCAAATCCATTGCTAAGTTAAACAATGCCCCACTGCTCGTAGCTGTCAAATTTATTTTCTTGTTCTCTTTACTTTATTCATTCGTCATCGATCACTTTTTTCTAAGATACAACATGAGAGCAGCAGCAGTCATATTTTATTCTTGAAAATTTTTCATTAGTGCAAGTTGTTAATACTTTTAATACTCAATAAAGAGTCATTTTGTTTAAACCTTCAAACAAAACCAAGTATTCGTTTATTCAGGCGCTGCCCTAATGTTTCGTCAAAATCTTGAGTGGCGGAGGTTTTTCTTCATCTTGGATTCTCAGTGGAGGATTGATTTAAGGGACCAGAATAATGGAGTTACAGCTGGTTAACCTTTATTAGATAAGAATTAAATGATTGCAAAAGTGAACATTTCATTAGACTTGAACAAAATTTTAAAACATACAGATTCTGAAAAGCTTCAAAAATATAATGAGCCAGTTTCTTTAAGCATTTCACCTTTATTGACTATTAAAATGTTTCATTGAATCAGATATGCATAAAAGTGTATTGATTTTTTTTGTCTTTAGACCATATCCGTGCGATACAAGGTTAATTAATTTTTTAGTGCACGCGTTTTATTGAAAATGCACAAGTTAATGTTGACAATAGTGTGTGTGGCTTGTTGTAAAAAATGCAATATATATACGATATATTCTATGTATTTCCAAGCCAGTAACAGAAATTCTAAAAAAAATTATAAGTAAAAATTTTTGTATATCAGCACGTTTCATGTTTGCTTATTTAACAACAAAAAATTGTAAAAAAATCATTTCGGACATTTTTTGCTATTTTTCGCAAGAACATTTATTCCGATGACATTTATTGCCTCTTTTTTCTTTGGTGTTTTTATATTGCAAATTATAGTCAGGCAACCGCACCCTGGCTTAAAATAAAGGTGAGGCTTTTTCGTAGTAGAGCATTTAATACTTCAAGCGCATGTGAACAAAAATTCAATTTAAAGAAATGCGAAAATTCCAACAACTCAGCCGACTTTTGTCGTGACAACTTAAAGCTGTAAGTTAAGGTGGTCAGTTACTTCGATTTGAATTAAATTGTTTTTTTTTTTTTTTTTGTTGCGAAACTTAAAATACTTTCCAAGAAAAAATTACTTTTTAAGTTCAAAAAAAAAAAAGTATGCTTAAGTTTACTCAAAAGTGTTAATTCAAAGCTTAAAAAAAATTTACAAAATACAGCTGCAAATGAAGGTCACAACCGACCCTAGCAACTACGAATCCTTCCTGTCTACACAACAGTTCCCCTTCCACTTTCTTTGTATGCTGTAAGCACATGGCTTTTAGTCACGCTGTCAGCCTTTCAATGCCTTTTACTGCCAATGTTGCAACGTTGTAGCCACTATTGTTATCTCTGTCTGTGGTAGCGATCTCGAAAGGCTTAAAAGTTGTTACTCATGTACATATGTAAATACTTATATATATACATTTTCACTAGCTTTGTTTCATGCAACTTAGAACTTTTTAACATTGAAGAAAATGCACTGCACTTTTGTATTGAAATTAGTAGTAAAAGTAGCTGTAAGTGCTTTTGGTAGTAGTATAGTAGCATACTCTGTAGGTGAAGGTTTTCTTTGTAAACTGTATTTTTTAGGATGTTGTGGACTTACTGAAACGCAAAAAAATTATTCAAATGAATAGCATAATTTTTGTTCTGCACAACGTGACGTATGAGTAGCATTTTTTTCGTTTATTTATTTATTCAAAGTAACGAATTTAGTCTTGTATAGCCTGTGTACTCGGATTATGCGTTAACCTTGTGAAAACGCTCAAATATCATAGAAATGTTTTAAATAAGAATTTATCGATTTATTAGAAGGTAATGTTTCGGAAGGGCTCAAACTGCTAGAGCTGCCCATATGCAATTACATAAGGATTGCGATCGATAAAATTTTCCGATACATTTTACCCAATAACTTGTTTTCAAATTACTCAATTAAAAAAGTTTTTTCGCAGTATGCTTTGCAATATATGTATCAAAATTATTGTTTGCAAATCTTTTCCCAAGTCCGTCATATTTACTTAAAAATGGCAAACAAGATAGAAGTTCGAAAGTCAATAATAAAAATTTTTCAAGATCACCAGCGGTGGATTTTCACTAGAATTGCTCGGAATAGCAAAGTTAATATGAAATTGGTATCAAGAGTTCTGAAAAAAATTAAGGAAGACTTGGGTGTTTTTCAAAAGCAAGCTTTCGCAAGAAAAAAATGCGTCTGTGACCAAAACAAAAAGAAGAAAAACCTCTCGATTTTAACGACGAACCCCAACGTTTCATGCTGAAAACTGGCACAGAAAGTGGAGTGTTCCGAGTTTTTAGTTTGCAAAGTCAAAAAGAAGGCTGGTTTGAAACGTTCAAGGTACAAAAAGTTGCTGAAAGAAATGCTGTGAAGAACACGGAGGCACAACAGCGCGCCATAAAATTAAAAACTAATTTTTTTTCAATTTCAATTCGAATGCAGCAACATGGCGACGAATCGTATGCTTTTGCCGATTTTTTGCAGCTTCAAGGCCAAGAATTTTACATTGCAGAGGGAATTTGGACGAAAAGTTTAAGTCAAAAAAGGGGTCAAAGTTTCCTCGTAAGTTCTTGACTTGGCAAGCAATCTGCAGTTGTGGCAAAAGAAGCAATTCTTGTTCAGCCACTGAAACAACAAATTCTAAATTCTATATTAAGGAATGCTTGGAAAAAAGACTTAAGCCTTTCCTACAAAAACATGAGGCTTAAACTTTCTTTTGGCCAGACTTAGCATCTTGTCATTATAAAAAAAATAAGAAAAAGATAAAATCCTTAAAGGAAGAGGAGCCAGAAAATTAAAAAAAAAAAATATTAAAATTGTAGGTACTTAATAAAAATGGTAATAAAATGGCGGTTCAAAATTTAGTATCATTTCCTGAGGTTTTTTGAATTTTGTATCGGACAATTTTATTGATCGCAGTCCTTATATAATAATTCATCATTATGTTAATTACTCCGTACATTTGACCAGATTCATCTATCTATATGTATTTCGGCTCGCTAAATCCGAGTCCAAGGTCAGAATTCCTCATATACCCTGAAAATTTCGCGATATCTTTACTTTAAGTTGCAGAAAGCGCTATCTTCAGGCTTATGGCGCATTTCCAGGAAAAGGTACAGTTTCATTTTTTCCATGGCATCTTCCTTATCAAACAATAGATTCAAACCTTCCCGATTGGACTCTTACTTTCCGAGTTATCTACCTTTGAAGTAAAGTTTTTTATGTTAAATCGGTTTTACACTAAAAACATAATGTAGTCCTTTGTATGGATGCGTTTAATTCTAAGGCTCATATCTCGGAAATTACGAGTCCAATCGGAGAAGATTGAAACTATATTTTTATGTTAAAAGAGACACATTTGCTTTGTGCTGAGAAGAAAAGAATTTTTGAATAAGTGAAAGTCAATGCAAAAGTTTTTTTCAATCATTTTCCAAGTGCGATAAATCGAAGTGAATCAATCGAAAAGCTGAATGCAATCTACATACATATATTAATGCAGTCAATTTATTATATTTTGTGGTTCAAAACCGTCTCCAACCACAATGTTCACACAACAGAAATTGCTTATTGCTTTTCAAAGTGACTGTAAAAGTCGGTTGTGGGCACCCAATAGGGTCGGTTATGGGCACCCCTTTTTTATATCGTACACCCAGGGTATATTCACTTTATCCTTCCGTTTGGAACGCAGAGAGGAGGCGTGGCAGATATAGAAAAGTATATATATTCTTGATCAGCGTCACCTCCTGAGTCGATATAGCCATGTCCGTCGTCTGGCTGGCTGGCTGGTTGGCTGTGTGTGGAAATAAATTTTTGAGAAAACTAAGCAAGATAATTCAATGAAATTTGGTGCAAAGCCTCTGTCGTCAAAGTTAGCTCGGGGGATTGAAAATGAGCGAAATCGGTCAACGGACACGCCTACCACCCATACAAAAAATATATTCAAAATGTAACTTTTGGAGTATTTTTCAAGGTAATGCAACCAAAATACACATAAATACTACGAATTATAAGCGCAAGCTTTAAGCAAAAACTGGGCAAATTCGGACAACAGAGCGTGGCACCTTTCATATAAGCAAAAGCTTCAAAATGCCATACTGAAAGCGTTTTTTGAGATAATCGAACTAAATGTTACTCAGACACTAAGAATTAAAAATGAAGGCTTTAAGCAAAAACTGGATAAAATCGGACAAGAGGGCGTGGCACCTCCCAAGTACGTAAAAGCTTCAAAACGCTATACTGAAAACATTTTTTGAGATAATCCAACCAAATTTCACTCAAATACTTAGAATTCAAACTCTGAGAAAAAAAAGGGTGAATTCGCACAAGAGGGCGTGGCACCTCCCATATAAGCAAAATTTTCAAAATACTGCAGTGTAAGGTATTTAATATTTGGCCAGGCAAAAGGTAACACTCTTACTAGTTTTTATTTAATGCGTCTGTTTTACTGAAATATCGTCGTGGATGCCATAATTACTAATTAAAATGGTGTTCTTATGCTTTTCTAAGTTTTTTTTTAGTAGAATGGAAAGAACCAATAGGACTTTTAAAGATATTGCAGAAAAAGTTGTTTTCATTAAGTGTGGGTGGTAAGGTGGCATAGCACTTTGCATAAATCTCGGTATGGAGTTGCCAGACAAGTGGACCGTGGAGCAGATTGCGGGCATGGATTGGTATAAAAAATTCATGTATGGCAAAAGAGCAATGTCAACAAGTGCTAGAAACTAAGTACGTCACCTGTCTGGTTTAGTCTGCAAAACAATTGATCTGACATTGATGCCTTTAGGTCCAGACGTTTTCAGAGACCCTGATTTTGCTGAAGCCGTTGAGAAGAATTTGTTGAATTTGTGAGAGGCAATGTTTCGAAAATAAATTATTTTGCTTTTTTCTCCATTTGATTACATTTTTTTCACAAAAAAGTCATGTGACTTTTAATGCAAGTTTGCAATGTAAGCAATTGCATATGGAAACAATGTGTTGCATACCTTAAGGGATAAAAAATTTTAGTTCATTTTCTATGGGAGGTACTCGTGTCCGTTGACGTATGATGCCACCATTTTTTAATTTTTCTTAACAAGTTGTAACTAGCAAAGCTTGCAAAAAAGCAATGCTTCTATTTTTTCCAAAAAATGTAAGAATTCTTACTTTTAAGCTATGATATTACTTTGCCCAATTGCAATTACTTAAAGGCACTTTTGATTTTATTTTTTTTTGTAAATTTATGTTTCTTTATAATTTTTGTAGCTACAAGATGTGGCATTTGTTTAAGAGATTTCACTATTTTGATTATGAGAATTATGTTAATTTCACACATTTTGTCTGTGACAAAAAATATAGGGGAAAAAATGAATTATTCCCTATATTTTGACTACATTGTTTTCCATTCTACTTTAGCTGATGATGATGATAATGAGATTTTTAATGAATTTTTGCATTTGGAAGTAGTTTTTCAAGCATATCAAAAGCTCCACTGTTTCGCTTCTCCGCTACCCTAAATAGTTTCTATGTATGTGCTTGTGTGAATGTGTCACTGCTACTTCTGTTACTCTGTTGAAAGCTCATAGCAACTGCCAAGGGAAAAATAATGTGAGGTGTTGCAACAAGAGCAGTCAGGAGGGCTGGTTCACTTGGTCGCGGCGCATATCATAACAGTTTTAACATTCAGCCAACAAATAAAAAAAAAAAAAATAATAAATTAACATTGAACGTGCCACATTGAACTTGTTGGGCTCTAGGCAGCATGGTATTTAGTTGCCTGGCCTGCTGGAATATGCCAGCGTCTGTTTTTACCATTGCTATCGTATTGTTTGGAATTGTTTTTTAAGGTTAGTTTTGGTTCAGTTTTCACGAAAATTGAAATAGTACGAGCACAATAATGTCTATCGAAACTCAAAAGTATTTCAGTTATGGCTGGCATGTAGGCAGCAGCAACGCCAGCACTACGTGTCGTATGAGTGATATTTAATACGAATTGCCGTTTGTTTAATGACTTTTTGAAGGTTTGAAAATGGATTATTGTTTTGTTTTTTATCACTTTCTGAGTTAATTGGTGTTTTAACTTTTGATTTTTATTTGCATTCATGACCTTGTGGGAAATAATTTTGTCACTGGTATGACATTTTGTAACATCAAGAGCAATAAGTCGATCTAATTTGTCAATTCTGTTGTATAATCATCAAAATCTGTCTACAAAAAGTCAAACAAAAAGCTTTCATAGTAAGCGGGATAAAACGTGCTAGATTGACGAATGGTCAAACTTTCAGAAAGTCGACCTAAGACTTATTTTGTTGCGCCCAATTTTGATCAGTGTATGGTTTTTAGAGCCTGCTTGTATCGCTGATGACCAAATTTTGGCCATTCACTTAAAGATAGATGCACTTTTGCGAGCATCATTTTTTGTATAATATTGACAGGATTCAAAACTCGTACTAACCTTTTTTGGATGCAGAATAAACATCAATAAAGGTGCTTAAATTATTCTCACTTGAGGAGTAATTTTTCAAAAGGGCGTAAAACCACTTTCAACCTCGAACAAACCTAAGAATGCCATCGCCATTACCAGCTAAAATGCATCCTCTAGTTCGAAATTCATCACAAAAAATGCATTTTTCCAAGATAAAATCGTAATCAAAAATCGCATTTCAGTATAAAAGGGCTTATTTCCATATAATTTCATGGAAATTTTAAGAGTTTGATACAAAAAGACATATTTCGAATAGTGGCCAAAAAACTTTTAATATTTCTTATATGCCCCAGGCTATATAGGTGCTTACATACCAAGTCTATAGACATCAGCATAAACTTCCAAATGGTGAAATAAGAGTGATTTTCAAACAAAAGGGCTTATTTCCATATGTTTTTTACATTTTGCAATTACTGCAAATATGTTACAACAAAAATGTTAAGGGAATTAGAATCTTTGGTCAACTCACTATAATACTGGAGACATTAAATAAAAAAAATTATTGTAAACAGCCCATAAAAGTTTTTTCTCATTACTGAAAATTTGTTCAACATGGTTTTACGCCCTTTTGAAAAATCTCTCCTCACTTCACAATCGCTGAAAGTCCAAATGTATCGAAAAACATTCAAAATATCGGTAAAAGTCCAAAAAAATCGCATCAAATGTCGGTAAAAGTCCAACAGTATAGAAAAACATTAAAATATCGGTAGAGGTCCAAAAATATCTAGAAACACCTAAAATACGGTATAAGTCCAAATGTATCGAAAAATGCCTAAAATATCGGTATAGGTTCAAAAACATCGATAAGCATCTTAAATACCCGTAAAAGTCCTAATGTATTGAAAAATATCTATAATATCGGGGAAAGCCCAAAAACTTCGAAATAAATATAAAGTATCGGTAAAGGTCAAATACAATTATAAATAACATCGGTGAAAGACCAAAAGCATCAAAAAACATCTTAAATATCGGTCAAAGTTCAATAGTATTTTTGGAATTTTTTTTTTTAATTTTCCAAACAATTTATCAAATTGAGTTTTCAGCTGTTAAGCTTAAGTTTGTCAGCAAAACGCTAGGTTTACTTAAAACCGAGGCATCTACAAAAAAATTTCATATGACGCAAAATTTATTTATTTATTTATTTATTTCGGTCTACAGAATAAATCTTACAGACTATAATCTTAATTTAATAAAACAAATAAATTAAGCTTAAATAAGTTTAAACTTAAATTAAAATTTAACAATTGGGAATAATTATTACAAATACGAATACACTTAGCAATCGGTTCATTAAGAGCATAATTTGTCCTATGGACTTGATTTTCAAACATACGATTATGTCTTAAATTTCTATTAGGTACATAGAGCACAAATGAATCGGAAATCTCCTTACAATTAATTTTACCAGACAAAATATTGTAAACAAAAGTTAAAGAAGAAGACACACGACGGTCTTTTAAAGACTGTAGCCCCAAGAGTTTTCGCCTTGAATCATAGCAAGGAACTCCATCTGGCCACTGCAATTTATACAATGCAAACCTAGTAAAATTTCTTTGAATTCTTTTAATTCTATCTGAGCTATCAGTATAGAAGGGATCCCAAATAATTGAGCAATACTCCAGAATGCTTCTTACCAAAGAAATATATAGAGCTTTCACTGTCATGGGGTCTTTAAAATTTAAAGAATTTCTTTTGATAAAGCCTAACATAGCATAAGATTTAGAAACAGCATAATCATAATGAGATTTAAATGTGAAGCTTGAATCAAAAACTACTCCAAGATCCTTAATTTCTTGTTTACGCAGTAATAACTTATTATTAATACAGTAATCAAATGTTTTAGGTTCAGAACACTTCGCGAAAGAAACAATACAACATTTGCTTAAATTCAATGCTAGGTTATTGCATAAGCACCACTGATTAAAAGAGGATAAATCACTCTGAAGCAACATATAGTCAGTATCACAAGATATCTTGCGAAATAATTTGACATCATCTGCAAAAAGTAGACAAGTGGAGTGTTTAATAACTCTTGCTAAGTCATTAATAAATAATATGAATAAAAGTGGACCACAATGTGTACCCTGCGGAATACCAGACGATGCATCAATTGCAGTATCAGAAATAGTATTCCCAATTTTAACAAATAGTTTACGCTTAGTCAAAAAACTTTCAAAAAATTTTATGAGCAAATCTGAAAGACCATATATTTTTAATTTTTTTAAAAGAATTACATGATCAACTTTATCAAAAGCTTTCGAGAAATCTGTGTAAATGACATCAAGTTGCTTATGATCTACCATGGCTGCAACGATATATTTTGAAATCAATGTCAGATTTGTGCAAGTGGATTTTCCAGGGAGAAAGCCATGTTGAGCTTCACATATAGCTTCACTTACATGGTTAAACAGTTTGTTTTTGATAATTATATCAAATAACTTTGCAAAAGTAGGCTGCTTTACAATAGCTCTATAGTTGCATACATCACTACGATCGCCAGATTTGTATATGGGAGCAATGATGCAAATTTTCCAAATATCGAGAAATAAACCAGACTTAAAACAAGAATTAAATAGATTAGTTAAGGGTTTAACAATATTACTGGCACAGTTTTTAAAAAACATGGGTGGAAAACCATCCTTTTCATGTTTAAAACTAGGTTTTAAGCTAGAAATTGCATTTAAAACATCTTCCTCATTAACAGTAAAGATATTAATAAAATCTGAATTTGTATTAAAAATATCCCTCTCACACCAGGAAGTGTTCTGAAATTTTTCATAACTTCTTGAAAAAATTTAGCAAAAAGATTGCATGACTGCAATGTATCATTAGATTTAGAGTCACCAAATATCATGCTTGCCGGAAAGCCATTTGTTTTACGCTTATCATTTAAGTACTGCCAAAAATATTTCGGATTAGATTTTAATCGAGATTCAACCATTAAAATATATTTATTATACAAAAATTTGTGTAGATAATCAAACTCTTTACGCATTTGAAGATATCGCACACGATCTAAGCTGCAGTTTGTTTTTTTAAATTTTTTATAAGCTTTATTCTTTACATTTTTCAAGTGCAAAAGTCTAGCATTAAACCAAGGTGGTTTATTGTTGCAAGCTCTTGATTTAAGAGGAACAAACAGGGTAACAGCAGACTGGAATATATCAAAAATAAATTTGTAAGCTAAATTTGGATCCTGAATGAAATCAAGTGATGACCAATCGCATAAGTTTAAAAACGTATTGATCTCAAAAAAATTTCCCTTCAGAAAGTCAAATTCATTTATAAAATTTATATCTAAAGCACTAAAAACATAAAACTCAAAATTAATGGTTAAAGCTTTATGGTGGATGGAATTTTTAGAAATTGGAGATGAGTTTAATTCACAGGTTGCCTTCAAATCACCAGTAATAAAAATTAAATCTAAGATCCTTTCCAAATCATTTTTAAAAGAATTTAACTGATTGAATCCATTTGATAAAAAAAAAAAAAAAAAAAAAAAATTTGAGAATCTTTCAAAGAACTGGTGTGAATTTTATCAGAATTTTTCGAATTCTTTTTTTTATTTTTTTGACCAAGTAAAAATCGTTTTTCCGATCTCATTATTGAAAAACGTAAAAAATCGATTTTTGGAATGAATACTATCTATAGGTACCCAAAAAAAAAAAAAATTTTTTTTTAAACTCCAAAATATTTGTAAGAACAAAGTCTGTATTTCTAAAGCACTCTTGGGTATCCATTTCTTAATGATCTTAGGATCTTTAACATTGGTACTAAAACGTAAGCAAAACCGCATCTCGTTGATGTTCCTCCGGTAGAACGCCAGATACGCGTCCCTCAAGTTGTGTAAATGGTTTTTACCCGAAATCTGGTAATTTTTGGTTTCTAACATTCTGCTCGGAGGCGATTTTTTTTTCGCAATATTCCCCATGAAATATTATTTCTTAATGTTGTGACTAAAGATCTGGCCAGGTGGAAGGGCTTGCCACCTCTAGTTCGGTGGTAACACACTTGAAAAATGCTCAAATGGCGATTTTTCATGCGTAATTCCGTCTAAAAAAAAATGGTATTTTGAAGGGCAGAACAACCCGGGGGCACAAAACAGTCTCAAACCTTGCGTGATCATTTGACCTAGGGCCAATTAATATGTAAAAAAATCGCTCCCATGGGAGCGTATCGCATATCGTTGATGTGTCTGATACGCGAAATTCAGTGCATCAACCTCAAAAAATGATTTTTGAAGATATTTTTTTTTCCAATTTTTTGGGTAAGGTGTATTTGAGGTTGGTCTTCAGGAATATGTAATAAACTGGATTTACAAAAAAAGTTTCACTTAGGGCCGTTGTACAAGTGAGCGACGATATATACAGAAGATTTGTAATAATATGCATAGAGATACATTTTTTTTTTAAGTACTTTTCAAATATAAGTATTGAGTTACACGAGTATACTTTTGAAATAAATTTAGATCTATTTTCGTTTTAATCATTTTCCAGAAGTTCCAAGCATAAATAGGAAGATAAGTACAAAAAATCCTTTTTTTTTTTGTGATACATAGTAGCATGAGAAAATGTCGGACAAGTAAACAATAATTTTTAATGTAAGTTCTGTCGATAAAATTTACATAAAAATTTAAAAAAATTAAATTTGTGTTATTTTTTAAGTGTAACCAAATAGGAATACACAAAATCTGAGGCTGATTCGCATAAGGGTTTTCATAACTCATTCGTTTTTTTATTTAACAACAGCAAAAAACTTACGAAATAACTATGACCAAAAATCACAGAGAATAATAGATACTAAAGACAAATGAAAAAAAAAAAAAAACAACGAAATTTTATTCATACTTTGTCTGACCAAACATTACTCTTCCACGAGCAATTTAAAGTTAAAGAAAGAAAGGCGTTCAAAACAATGCAGAGTAAACAAAGCAACGTAGTGTTGCTAAAACATCTCAACCGAAACACAATGTAAAACAAAACAAAACGAAACAAAACAAAATGAAACGGTAGCGGATATAAAACACAAAAGATTTAACTAAACAAAACCACAGATTAAATAAAACGGAAAAGGCGAAAAAACAACATTTGTGACGGTCGAATGGAAAAGGCACATTATCTTCACAAAATCAAAAAATCGTGCATTTTCTTAAAAAACATACAATTTTGAATAAAATGACACCTCGATCACTGGAAAATTCCAAAAATTAACTGAGTTATGGAATTTTAAAGTCGTAAAATGAAAAACTACAAAACTGTAGTATCGATGTCCAAAGTTTGTCAATTATCAATTTTTGCAGCATAGAGGTTCGGTAAGACCACTTTTATTGGTATTTGTATTTTGATAATCGACCTTAAATCAGTTGTAAAATGTTCAGAACATGTCTAAGCACTGAATTCCACCTTAAACTTAAAACTAGTAAAATTGCCCCTAGAGTTAACGCGGGAGATGTGGCGCACCTGGGTGATATGGCACCTCTAACTATTTCAAAACTTGAAGCTTTCATTGCATTCAAATATGGACACAATTTGATTCAAATGCGCGAGAGACTTCGTGGAAGGTTACTCGTTTAGCTGTATTTGCAATGATAGCTTGTGTGTGGGATTTTTAAAAAAATTTTTCAAACGTAAACGACTGACTTTTGTTTTGCATATACTTTGAGAGGAAATAGAGCGCTGAGTATTTGATAGAGCTTTATGGTGCATATACATATCAAAACAAACGGAATTGAATGTGATTTCGTTTTCGGATGAATACGAGCGCGAGTGAACATTAGACCTATCATTAGTTGTATGGGAAAAATTAGAAATGAAAAAAACCTTGCTCCCAGGGGATAGAAAGTTTCCTATTGGTGTAAGTATCAAGCATAAAAATTTTGGTTCCGATAGGAAAATATTTGACCGTGCCGCAAGGCCGTTAAAGGTCGGAAAAACGCTATTTATATGGAAAAATAGGGCCTTAATCGCAAGAATCAGTCCTATCTTTGAAACTATTAAAGATAAGTGAATTAGATTTGGTATGTGTATTAACAATGCTTAAGTTATTTGCATCCAATAAAAAATGGACGATGCCACGCCTCCTCGACCTGAAATTCTTGTATCTCTGGAAATATTGGACTCAGGGGAATGGGACTCGGTACATATGTAATTGGCACTAGGAACAAAAGTTTTAGTAAAAAATGGGCGGGGTCACGCCCCTTCTTTCTAAAAAAATCCAATTTGTCATATCTCTGAAACTATTTGGCACACATGAAAAAGATTTGATTTCAGGTGATGTGAAGTGAACAGGATATGGCACTGTAAAAATGTTAAAGCAGTTTAAGGTACTTTGTTGATATAGAAGCAGTAATTTTTTCTATTCTTATTTTGGTTTCCTAAGTATAGACACTATGCAAAAGAAATTTGGTCCCGATCGGAACATATTTGACCATTCCACCGGGCCGTTAAAGGTCGGAAAAACGCAATTTATATGAAAATAAGGAAACAATCAATCCTATCTTTGGAAATATTTAACATAGGAGGATAAGATTTAGTACATATATGAACAATACTAGAGTTAATAGTATCCAATAAAAAAATGGGCAGTGCCACGCCCCCTCCTACCGAAATTTATCATATCTCTGAAAATATTTGACTCGGGTAAATGAGGTTTTGTACATATCTAATAGGGACTAGGAAAAAAAACTTTTATAAAAATAGGCGGTGTCACGCCCCCTCATTCTAAAAAAAGCAAATTTGTCATATCTCTGAAACTATTTGACACAGGTATTCGCATCACTTTATCCAAAATCAAATCTTATCCACCTGTGCCAAATAGTTTCAGAGACATAACAAATTTGTTTTTTTTAAATGAAGGGGCGTGGCCCCGCCCATTTTTGTTGAAAATTTTTTTCCCAATGCCAATTAGATATGTACCAAACCTCATTTACCTGAGTCAAATATTTTCAGAAATACGACAAATTTCGGTTGAAGGGGGCATGACACTGCCCATTTTTTTATTGGATACTATTTACTCTGGTATTGTTCATATATGTACTAAATCTTATCCTCCTATGTTAAATATTTGCAAAGATAGGATTGATTGTTTCCTTATTTTCTTATAAATAGCGTTTTTCCGACCTTTAACGGCCTGCGGGCACGGTCAAATATGTTCCGATCCGAACCAAATTTTTTTTACTTAGTGTTTATACTTAGAAGGCCAAAATAAAAACATAAAAAAATACTGCTTCCATATCAACTAAGTACCTTAAATAGGTTAAATATTTTTGCAGCGCCATATCCTGTTCGCTTCACTTTACCTGAAATCAAATCTTATTCATGTGTCAAATAGTTTCAGAGATATTACAAATTTGATTTTTTTAGAAGGAGGAGGTGTGACCCCGCCTATTTTTTATCAAAAGTTTTTTGCCAGTGCCAATTACACATGTACCGAATCTCATTCCGCTGAGTCCAATATTTCATGAGACACATGAATTTCGGGTCGAAGAGGCGTGGCATCACCCATTTTTTTGTTGAATGCAATTAACTCAAGCATTGTTCATATACATACCAAAACTCATTCACTTATGTCAAATAGTTTCAAAGATAGGACAGATTCTTGCAATTAAATCCCCATTTTTCCATATAAATAGCGTTTTTCCGACCTTCAACAGCCTTGCGGCACGGTGAAATATTTTCCGATCGGGACCAAAATTTTTATGCTTGATACTTACACCAAAAGGAAACTTTCTAGCCCCTGGGAGCAAGGTTTTTTCATTTTTAATTTTAACGATAGGTCTAGTGAACATGTTTATTAGTTTTGTGGCATGTTTACTCGGTATCAGTATACCGAAAGGGAGATATGGCACCCCACTACTGCGGGTGATGTGGTTCTGATGCCATATCTACCTTTGTATGTTATAAGACATTTCAGAGTACAAATATTCTTACTTAGTGCTTTGTGTTTCGGTTTTCAATACTTTGTTCAATATAAACTTGACTAAAATGTGACTCTGGATGTGAAGAGCCAACAACCAGCATCTGAAATAACACGAGCAAAGCATTCTAGAACCAAGCACATTCAGCTTTTATGTGAGGCTTGAACCAGTGGTTGAAATAAGAAAAAGTTATTACTGCAGATTTTTTTTTTTTTTTAATTTGCAATTTTTAGCAAAATTTTTTTAATGTCTTATTCAAGTGATTAATATTAAATATTAATATTAAATAACAGATATGATGGCAATGGTTCAATTTAAAATTGAAAATTTATAGCGAAATTTTCTTCGAATGTATTTACAAAAATATGTTTAAAGTAGAGTTGCCGAGTACTTATTGTGGTTGCTACATTTTAGCCCAAATCGGTGAGGTTAGAAAACTAAAACAACGGTTATAAGCGAAATAAAATGAGTATTTAGTTTCACCGATTAACGCAAAACAAAGTAATATGAATTTGGGTGAAAATTATTATTACAATTTTTTACAATATTCTGAAGTTATTACTGCAGAAATAGGGTATTACTACAGCTTATTTCAATGCCTGGCTTGAACCAAAGCAGCAAGAGTTTCGAACGCTACTTCTGGATTTTCATCTAATGAGATTTACCCTTTCAGTCCAAATAAAGTTTCAGATCACGTCTTTTTACAAGATTGCAGTGAGAAAAATCAAGGGCAAAATATAACTGAAGTGCTTCAATATTAGTCAGGTAGGACCTTCAATGATTGTATTTTCATTTTTATTTGATCAATTTGAGGTTTTCTCTAGGATATGCTAGAAAAGCCTAAAAATGTCTTAAAAGAAATAGCGCCTGTAACAACGACATCGAAAAGTTCTAAGCCAAGCACAAGAAAACATACAGTACGGTCTCTAATGTCTCCCAAAAATGTGGTCCAGCAGAAAACAAAAAATTTTAAAAGCAAAACACAACCAAAGAAGAAAACTTATAAACACACTTACTATGCTCCTTCCGATGAAACTGATGAAAATGTTGTATTTCAAGATGAATCTGAAGGGCCCGAAGATTTAGGCGAAAATGAATGCGTTGGATGAGGAACAGAATATGTACAAAAACCACTAAAAAAAAAAAAAAAACTAAGAATGACGATTGGATCAAAAGCGTAATGTGCTGCATGTACATCATTTGTGAACACATGCAACAACTGTGGCAACAAGAACTTAAAAGTCACTTAGGGTGCCAAATCACCCACGATATGGTGCAATAGCACTATTTGGCACTTTAATGCATTTTTTCATAATGCAGAAAAAACATATTTGCAATAATTTGTATTCTAGTTGAAGTACTTTTTTTTGTTTTAAATAAATAAAAAAATAAATTTGTGTTAAATTTTTTTTAAAAATCTCTTTCAATTGTGGTTTTATAGCAGTTTAACGAAAAGGGTACCATATCTCCCGCGTTTACCCTATCTCTTATTTTTAGCTGTACTGCTAAATTTTTGTGAGTGAAGATAAGGTACCTTTTCCATTGGATGGCCACATGTTCACGCATTTCATGTTCAGCATTCCGCTTGTATTTGGTCAAGAGTTTTGGTTCATAACTTTTTTTTTTTTGTTAAAACATGTGGACTGCAATTTAATTGCCCATAAACATCAGAGCCTTTCTAAAGGAATTAAAAATTGCGTTACTTTTAATTTTAGAAAAATATTAGAAATATTTTTTTTTTGGTTTTTTTAGCTGTGATAATTAAATTACACAGACAAATTAAAAAAAAAAAAATCTTTTTTGGAATAATTTTTAATCTCAAGTATTATTCCCTAGTTTCAAGAATATAATTCCACAATAGTAATTTTTAAAAAATTTGTGCAAAAAAAAAACTCGGAAGGTTGTTACCTTTAACCTGGCCAAAAATTAAATGCCCTACTCTGAAGCAATTTGCGAATTTTGCTTGTACGGGTGGTGCCAGTCCCTCTTTTCGAATTCACTTAATTTTTGCTCGGTTCTTGCACTTATTGTCCTAAGTGTCTAAGTGAGAATTGGTTCATCACAAAAAATGCTTTCAGTATAACATTTTGAAACTTTTGCTCATATGGGCTATTTAACACAAAAATGCGTAAAAAGGGGAAACTTTGACATCTCTTAAAAAAAATTCAGACGTTAACTTTCAAAACGCCGAGACACGTATATTATTTTTTGGTCTCCTTTACCAAAATCCATTCTCAGGATCTAGTACTTTTGGTAAAAACCTAAAATTGTTGTACAGTGTTATCAATTTACAAAGTTTGATATATGTGGCAGGAAGGAAAAACTGCTTAAGTCGACTTAAGCAAAAATAGGTTTGAGCTCAATTTTCTAATAGTTCTGAGTAAAATCACTCTTTCGTTTTTAGACATAATTAGAATCACTAACAAAACGATCAAAAAAGAAAGTACAATAGCACCCTGAACTAATGAAAAATGGAGCTTAAACCTATTTAGCTTAAGTCGACTTAAGCAGTTTTTAGTTCCAGCCACAGATATAAGCTCTGAATTTTTTAAGAAATGAAAAATTCATCATCTCGCATTACTTATGTCACACATCAGTATGATATTGCCAAATTTGAGCTAAGTCGGTCGCTTAAAAATTTTGAATTGGTACACTTGGCTCGTTTTCCTTCATATGTATATCAAACATAATATTAGTTAAATATTTCAGAATTTTATGCATGCATATAACACTGTTCGACAATTTCGAACTTTTTTTAAAACACATTAGAAAATCCAAAAAATTCTTAAAGTAGACGTTAAAAAAAATACCCGTTTCTCGTGGTTTTTCTCCAGCACGTCACATTTTTTTTAAATTGATTTTTGAAGTTTTTTTATCCACTGTACATGAAAAAACCAAAAATACCGCATTTTTGCGTTATATCGATGAAGTTAACTATATGATCCTTACATCTGAGGTGTATCATGTGTTCAGCAAACTTATGCAGGATATTGCGGGGAATATTTTTGTGTATAATTTTAACCCTGTTTAACCCACACATGTGGGTAATAATTGCCCTTTTCTTAAAAAGTTACAAAAATGACACCCAAAACAGGGAAATATTGAGTCAGTATGTATTACAGAAATATTTGGTATAAAATTTCACTACTAGTTTTTAAACATGTGAAGGTCGAAATTTGAGCCCGAAACCAAAAAAATCGTTAAAATCAATTAGGACTTTTCACATTGCATATTAATTACATCCCTGACGCACTTACCTTAAGTTTTAAGAATTTTTCGTCTTTGGTAACTCTAAGTGAAATTTTTTGTAGGATTTTTTTTTGCAATTTTTTTTAACCTATTGTGGCTCAGTTTTAGAAAAAGGGGTCAAATAGACCCATAAAAACAGGATATAATAGGTTAATTTATTCTAGGAAAATTATCCTTGTGTGATTTCGTTATGATCTTGTGAGAACGAGTTCTGTCCAAAATGTAGTTTAAGAGTTTTACAGTGGGGTGAAGTTTGGAAAATATTTATTGTTAGAACTGCTTACTGATTTTAACGATTTTTTTGCTTTCGGAATAAAATTTTGCTTTTTTAGTGTTCAGCAACTAGTAGTGAAATTGTATAGCAAACAAATATTCAGGTACTAAGCTATAGTTTGCTCTGCTAGCTTCAGTTTAAGTTTAAGCTAGCAGAGCTAACTTTTTTTTTTTAAAAATGAAGAGCCTAAAATTCGGTGTTTGGGCCCAAAATTAGCCTATAATTATGGCATTTTTTTTTCAGTTCTGCCATTTTCGCTCTGCTAGCTTAATGTTCCCTCAATATTCCCCTGTTTAAGGTGTCATTTTTGTACTTTTTTAAGAAAAGGACAAAAATGACCCACATGTGGGGGTTGTACAGGGTTAAAATCTTCAACAAATTCCCCGCAATATCCTGCATAAGTTTGCTCAACACATGATACACTTCAAATGTAAGGATCATATAGTTAAATTCATCGATTTAACACAAGAATGCGGTATTTTTTTTTTTTATGTACAGTGGATGAAAAAACTTCAAAAATCGATTTAAAAAAAATGTGACGTGCTGGAGAAAAACCACGAGACACGGATATTTTTTTTAACGTCTACTTTTAGAATTTTTTGGATTTTCTAATGTATGCTAATTTATGCCGTCCACAAACATTTTTTTTTGTCCAACATTCATGAAAAAAAAGTACGTCGTAAAAAAAACTAGTAAAGGTGTATTCTTTGGCCTGGCTTAACAATTAATACCCTACAATGCAGTATTTCGAAAATTTTGCTTATGTAGGAGGTGCCACGCCCTATTGTCCGAGTTCACCCAGTTTTTGCTCAGAGCTTGCACTTATAGTTCTTAGTGTCGGAGTGAAATTCGGTTGGATTATCTCAAAAAACGTTTCAAGTATAGCATTTTGAAGCTTTTGCTTATATGGGTGGTGCCACTCCCTCCTGTCCGCGTTCGTCTAGTTTTAGCTTAGAGTCTGCATTTATAGTCTTTAGTATTCGAGTGAAATTTATTTGGATTGCCTCAAAAAACTCTTTCAGTTAAGCATTTGAAATGTATGCTTATATGGGAGATGCCACGCCCTCCTAATCGACTCCGTCCAGTTTTTGGTTAAAGCTTGCACTAACATTTCATAGTATTTATCTGTATTTTGGTTGAATTGTCGTGAAAAATACTCCTTAAGTTGCATTTTAAACAAATTTTTTGAATGGGAGGTAGGCGTGTCCGTTAACCGATTTCGCTAATTTTCAATCGCACGAGCAATGTATCTTTGACGACGGAGGCAATGTACCAAATTTCATTGAATTTTCTTGCATAGTAAGAACTATTTTCACGCACACCCAGCCACCCAGCCAGCCAGCCAGACAGACAGACGGACATAGCAATACCGACTCAGGAGGTGACGCTGATCAAAAATATACATATATACTTTTCTATATCTGCCACGCCTCCTTCTTTGCGTTACAAACGGAAGGACAAAGTGAATGTACCCTGGGTGTAGGTTATACAAATAGATGTCATTTGAAGGTCACTCAAAATCCAGAAACATAATAGTTATTCATTTATGAGTTTCATAGCTAGAACAAAAAAAAAAAAAAAAAAAAAAAAAAAAAAAAGCGGTCCCCGATACATACATTGCTAAGCTTTCACACTATTTTTTTAAGAAAAGAGACATTTGCGCTTATATGTTAACTCCGCTTAACTAACCATCCGTAAAGACAAGAAAATCGGAAGTTATAAACGTTCTATTGTGGAATCAATATTTTAATGGTAAAAATATTTTCCGCAATGGGCTGTTATAATAGAGGCGTTTTATTTAAAAAGGTCAAAGCAGATTGTATCACCAATTTATTTTAAGCTACACAATATATTGTACGTAAGTACTTATGTATGTTGGTATAAATTTAACGCAAAAGTAAAATGATACATTAAACATTATAAGTAACCTTTAAAATATTGCTGTGTTTACTAAATTCCTGTATCGAACATTGCGATTAGTTTTGCGCAATTTAATTTAAGCGTGTCACAACACACACATATACATGCAAGAGTTTGCTTGTGTTTTCGTTCTAAAATATTTAATGTGTACACGCCTTAAAATATGCAACATTATGCAAAACATGCAAAATGAAAGCAGCAGTGACATACATAAAAGGATATTTTTAAATTAATAGGAAACAGACATCAATACATCATATGAACTTACGCATACATAAATAAAAGCATACATACATACATGCATGCATACAAAGATTGGTGATAAAATTGAAAATCAGCTGCATTAAGGTAGGTGCACCAAATGAAAGATGAGAGTGAGCGAGTTACGTGAGAGTTATTTCATAAAGAGTTAGAGTAAAACTATAGATATGTATAGTACGTTATATAGACGAGTAGTTAGGACAGCAAACAGTCGCACGCGCACACACACACAAACATACACACACGAGTACATTTCGAGCAGAGCGAAAACACAATTTTTCAAATACATAAACAAATGAATGTACTCGTATTTCCAACTCTACCTATAAATTCAACTTAATGAATCCGAAACAACGGATCCAAGTAGCGTCACGCATCAAACGTAGTCATTACTTAAACGATTTTGGAATTGCATTTTTATTCGTAATAAACTTTTGTTGAACTCTTTTATTTTGAGATTAATGTGTTTCTTTTTTTCAAATATTTTGACTAAACTGCCTCTACACAGATTGGGGTGAAAAAATATATGAAAAATGTTTTAATAAATTTTGTATTAATGCTGGATAAAATTTTTATTTTTATAGATAAAACATAAAAGATATGAATAAGAATTTTAAATTTTTTCAACTAAATTGTTTGTTTAAATATGCATATGAAAAATGCTGAATAAAAAAAATTTAAATTCTCCTTGCTTTAATATTTCTAATTTCAAACAAGAAAAAAACAATTTTTGGAACTCCTAAAAGCCACTTCAGACTACGTGTATCTGAGAAGTCATATGCGTTTTCTTATGGGCGAGGAGCCGGCAATACTAAAAGTGCCGTCATCGCGGATTCTGAAATTTTTAATGCAAAATGGTAGTTTACACTAAGCCGAATAAGAAAAGCTTGGTCAGCATGGTTATAGACTGACAGAAATATTTTTAAATGATTTTTGAATAATTAAATTTTCGGAATGTTTTGCCGTCATCGCGGATTTTGATCAATCTTAATTAATCGATGATAAATTTCATAACCATTCAGAAAAAATCTGGCCGACCAAATTTTTTTTGCCGAAAATGACCTGCAGACCTATTTTAATGGTGCGACAGTGGGTACTTCCGGCAGTTTGACATTCAAACACGTAAATTGAAAAAAAAAAACAAATTTCCGTGATAACAGAGAAACTGTACCCACTGTAGCACCATTAAAATAGGTCTGCCGGTCATTTTGGGCAAAAAAAATTTGGTCGGCCGGATTTTTTCTGAATGGTTATGAAATTTATCATCGATTAATATTAAGATTGATCAAAATCCGCGATGACGGCAAAACATTCCGAAAATTTAATAATTCAAAAATCATTTAAAAATATTTCTTATTCGGCTTAGTGTAAACTACCATTTTGCATTAAAAATTTCAAAATCCGCGATGACGGCACTTTTAGTATTGCCGGCTCCCGGACTATTATGTTTTTCTGTATGATTTTTTTCTGACTGTCAAATTTTTATTGTTTTGAATTTATATTAGGTCCGTTCGTTCAAAAAAAACTTTATAAATATTTGTAAATATTTATAAAGTTTTACCACAAAAAGCGTTCGTTGAAACAAATACTTGATATTTGCGTCACAAAAAATGAGAGTAAAAAACAGCTGATCATTTCTCCTCCAAATAAAAATTTTAATTTTTACCCAGAAAAGTTTTTTCTGGGCAAAACTTGAAGACTGTCAAATAAAAATTATTTGTCAGAAGTTGTTTACATTTTGAAAAAAAAAAAAATAAAATTTGAAAAATAAATTAAAAGAAAAACGTATTTTTGTGCTTTGTGTTGACAAAAAAAAAGTTTGATGAAGTTAAGGAAGAATGTTGGTGATTTTTTCAGCACGTTTTAATACACCAAAATAGGTAATTAAATGTGCACTAACAGGTGTTCTGACTTTTTTATTTATTTTCTTGGCAGTCTTCAATTTTTTCCCATTTTTGCGTTCGTTGATTTTTTGTGGTGTTTTCAGCTACTCAGAGATATTTCTGTTCTTAGTCTCAAAAAACTTTTAATTTGACAGTCTTCAAGTTTTACCACAAATTTTCAACGAACAGACCTATTGTTGAAATTGTTTAATTTTTTATTTTTCTAACAACATTGAAAAATTTGAAAACTCCTATGACTTCTCTTTTCAAATAGATTCAAATCAAATGCCAAAATAACTCATATGAGTTTTCTTCTGATAAATCATTTGTGCTATATTTGACAATTCATAAGAGTTTCTGTATGACTTCTCAGATAGTCTGAAGCAGCTTTAATGCTGCCAGCTTACAACTTTTTTCTTTCTCGGTTTCTACAGCAGCTTATGAAGACTTGTGATCTTTTATTTAAGGATCTGAGCTCGGTTTTTCTATTACATCATTATTTTGAGTTATACTTGCTTCAAATTGTAGAAAACGCTATCGTCAGGCATATGGCGATTTTCCAGGAAATTTCGTTAAAATATCATTATTGAACATTATCATTTAACCAATTGGATCCCAAATGAAAAAGATTTTCAATTGATTGAAAATATGAAATTATCTCGTGAAAATTTTCAGACGATAATTTTTTTACGATTTTCGAGTAGGTTTATCTTAACAAGGATATATCAGTCGACTAAAAAAAGGTTTTGACGACGAAGCACCATCCAAAAAAAGAGTGTATAAGTATACCAAGCACGAATGGACGTCCAAAAACAGTTGTTGGGCCAACAAACGCTGATGAATTGAAGGAGTTCGTCTAATGACCTATCGCGAAAACGAGGCATGTCTATTATGACCAGCAAGCAAATAATCTTGTATTAACACATGCAAAAGCTATGTGATGCAAGCGATGAGCAAACCAAGACCAAGTCCATAGTAGTCTTGGCCTTGACCATAGTACTCTTGGTCTCGATCATGCATATTGAGTCTTGGTTTTGGTCGTGGTCTTGAAAAAATTTCTAGAGATTATTGAGTATTCAAAATTTCGATACCTATTTTTCAAAAACAGTTGGATTTTTAAGATGTCAAGGTAAATTAAGGGATGATTTTATGCTCGAAACGGGCGTGAAACAACTATTAACTATAAATTACCAAGACTCAAAAACAGATCAAATTGCTGGATCATCAACCTTACAGTCTAGACTTGGCATTAGATGCATGGACAATAGACCGGATCGATTTTGTATGATCCCGAAAACCGATATCTGCATCATTTTTTTTTTCATTCCAAAAAAAAAACCAATGGAACACTTTTGATACTGCTGAAGCCAAAATGAGTGGTTAAAAAAACATGTTTTTTGGTCATAACTTTTTTTCATCTCAAAATGAATACTCAATGGTGCTTTAGAAATAAAGACTATGCTCTTACAAAAATTTAAGCGTTTAAAAATTATAAATTTTTTTGGGGGATATAGATAATATTCGCATCACAAAACCGATTCACACTCATTTTTTGGATAATTCTAAGCATTTTTTGCTGTATACACTTTTTTCGTTAGATACCTTGCTTCTGAGAAAAAAATCAATTTTCCGACCTTGTTATTGAAAAACGTAAAAAAAAAAATGTTTGGAACCGAATCTATACCCAAAAAAAAAAAAATAAATTTTTTTAAACGCCAAAATTTTTGTAAGAACATAATCTTTTAAAGCACCCTCAGGTATACATTTTCTGATGCAAAAAAAAAAAGTAATGACCAAAAAACATGTTTTTTTAGCCAAAATAGGCCTTCAGTAGAATCAAAAGTGCTCCACTGGTTTTTCTCAGAATGAAAAAAGAAAATGATGCAGATATCGTTTTTAATAGTTCCTCTAACTTTTGAGTCTGTGTCGGGATGAATCTAAATTTCCACCCGGTCTAATGAACAACGAAACAGCGGTTGAGTCGTTAAAAATTTATGTTTTTGCGCTATCATCTTTGGACAAATGGTTTGAGCGCATAACGTCTGAAGAAACATTCCGTAAAAAATTACAGACTTTTCAACTGTCATTGAAACTTCAGCTGGAAACACTTGGCGTACAATATTCTCGAAACTTTTCAAGCAGCCTTCGAACGAAAATAACTCTCAGGTTTTTTGGATTCGAAATTTCTGGAGCTACACCAGGATTATTTTTTTGTAAACCTAAGCGATATACTTATTTGCGAATAACCGTATTTTTTCATCATTCAGTATGATTCAATGAAAACAAAGTTTAAAATTTCGAGGTCATCTAAAATGATTTTTTAAAAAAATTTATTATTGAAGCATTACTCTTCTTATACCACACCCATTTGTCACCTATTGACATATCGTCGCCCCAGTTCTCATCCGCCACATATCGGCGTATTTCGAGAAAAGAAAAAAAAAGAAAGTTTAAACCTTAATAAAACAAAATTACTTAGTTCAAAAAAGTAACATCAAAACCACGAATTTAAACTAAAGAGTTTCTTGATAAATTGGCTTATTTAGTACTTAATTTCAAAATTAGGACTAAAGTAGTGTGAGGACGAAAATCGGACCCCTTATTTTTTCCAGTATTTAATTAAGCATTAATATAATTAAAATAACCTACTATTTAAGAAATAAAACCTGAATTATTAGCTAAATAAGACTGGAATTAATTCAAAACGAAGGATTCTTTTAATAAGTAGATAGTTTTAGGACAATCGCGTCCAACGGGCTTGACAACCTATCGTGCAACCGCTTGATAAACAGTTGGACGATAGTATGATCGTGGATGAAAACGGTATGGTGGAATGTAAGTTCCGGTGATGATATCGTTCTCTAGTAACCCAACCGGCAACGAGGTAAGACGTGTTCTTCAAATATTTCAATCATCCTTGCATTAAAATGATTCTTTCAAGTGAGTGACTAAGGCTGTAGGCTTTGTTTTTTGAAGAATTTCCTGACCTGTAGTAGTGACGCGGGCTCTCGTGAACGAACAAGACAAACAAGGACAGGTAAGCAGAGGACAACAGGGAGGCAGCGGTGGTGCGACTCTCTTGAATCCTGACATCTGGATGGTAACACAGACCGGCAACGCGAATGCGACAAGTCCACGTGGAGATAGTGGTGTCACGACTCTTGGTTCGGTCTACTCTGATATGCACGTTGTACCCATTTTGTTCGTACATAGCCCATTTGTCACCCGTATTACCAAGCTTATAGTTAAAATATTTTAAGAGTGCTTTTCATGAGGAATAACATCAGTGAAATAAAATTGTGAAGCAAAACCAGTGAAAATTGTGAAAAGTGTTTCCTTCCTTGACGGGGAATAAATGTTTGTATACGAACCCTGGGCACCTGAATAGAAGGTGTATGTGGTCGACCGATTTTGATGAAATTTTCACGGTGTGTTAATATTGATCAGGCAAAGGTGCATATGTAAAAAAATTTATAGTGCCAAGACCTTCAAAAAAAAAAAAAAAAACATATCTCAGAAACTAAAGAGATACATGCATTTTGGCAACAGAATTATAAAGATCATGTTCCAAATCCTATGAGACAAGTCTTAAGTCAAAATGTCAAAAAGTGTTGATGGGGCAAAAGAGAACTCAGGCGACGATATTTTAGTGCATTCACTATTTTATGTAAGAAATTATTTATAGATTGATTGAACAGATAATCGTCATGCTAAAATGACTCTTTTTTGTGAAATGTTTTAACAGATTTTTTTGATATCTTAAATATTATTGTACTTGGGAGTGATTAATGAATTTTTCTTCTATTTATATTCCGTTTAAGTTTGTTTGTATACATATCACAAATCGTGTACAAAACATGCTGCATACTATATATGAAATTTTATTGATTTAAGAAAACTATATTTTTTGTTCAGAAAAACATTTTTTGGTCGAAAAAAATATATAAAGTATTCTTTGAAAAAAAAAAAGAATGTAAGATAAATATAAACAAATGCGCAGCATTAAAAAACTTATAAAAAATTAAAAACTTGGCAAGAATTTACTGAAATATTTTTAATAAAATGTTGCCTTTACTCTTAATTACAAGTTAAAAGCTCAAACTCAGGCCATAAATTACGAAAAATAAAGATTTAAATTCTTTTCTTCGATCTTTTTTTTTACAAATTTACATTTGTAAAACTTTTTAACACGGCTAAAACCTTAATTTAGTACTAAGCTACTATTTGTTTGAAATTTTATCTATATTTTGAATATGAATTTTTTTTTATTTAATTTTGATCTTCTAATTTATCGAACAGCTAAGAGTTATGAACAAACTTACCGTTATGTTGTAAAGAACGCGCTTACATTTACTATACACAAAACCCTTACTTTTAAATACTTACTCCCATGTACTCCCATTTTTTATTTATTTTTTATTTATTTTTTTTTATTATAGATTTTATTTTCTGTATTTAAATTTAGTTTACTATAACGAATTTTTTGTTTTTACTAAATACTTGTTTGAATTCGAAATTGAATTGAGTCAGTTTTAGTTTGTTTTGCTTGTTTCAACTTGTGAATGTTCCACAAAAATGAAATTAAATGAATTTTTCCTTTGAATGGGGGCTCAGAGGAAAATTTTTAATTTGGTTTTTGTAAAACATTTCATTTAGCATTTCCTTTCGCATTGAAGTTTCTGATTGATGTGTTGTGGATTTTTGATGATTTTTTTGTTTTGTGTTTTTGTGGAAACATTTTCGCATATTGAATCAAGTTGAGCTCCTAGATCGAAAACGGGAATGAGAGGCAAGTAAGCTTAACTGAATCGTTGGGAAAACTTGATACCATTGTTGTATATATTTATATTTTTTAAATACGCAGACTTATTTAAATTTTGCATTTTTACAAAAATGAAAATGAAAATAAAAAAAAAAAAAAAATGTTAAATTACAAAAAAAAAAAAAAAAAATACACGAAATATGGTAGCTACAAAATAAAATAAAAATTGTTCTCTGTACAAAACTTTTTTTTTCAAATTTTTAACAAAATTGTATTGAATTTGTAGACAGTGTAGAGTAATCGCCTACCACCAGCCAAGTCCGTAAGTCAAAGCAAAGAAAATGCTTGTAAATTACAAATATCACTGTGATGATTTTTGTACCATGATTATCATCATTATCATTGTACGCTGTTACTTTTTTCCAAATGCATTCGTTGGTATTTTTTTTTCTTAATATATAATATGTAGCATGAAATATTTAAAATATTTTTATGCAACTTTGTTGAGAAAATAAACATAAATAACATAATAGATAACTTCGAAAAGCCTAAAACTCAATCAAATTGCTTATATCCGACGCCTCATGCCTATTTTATTGAAAAAAGTTTTTTGAAATCTTTTTTTGCATTAAAGTTTATAAAAACTACGATCATAGAAAGTTTTTAAAAACTTTATAAAAATTACGATCATAGAAAGTTTTTAAAAACTTTTACTTGAAAAGAATTTTGATTACCCATAAGTTTTTTAATAAAGTTTTTTTTTTTTTAATAAAAATATCAAGTCAAAAAGCTGGAAGATAAAGTATAAGGTTGTCTAAAAATAAAGTACAAAAATGTGAAATAGCAAAGTTTAAAGTACCATAACTTTGTAAGTACTGATTCGATCTGGCAACACTTTATTTATAAAGGTAGTTGACATCCCTGAAGATCATAAACAATTTTTACCCATTGGCATTTCTTTATGAGTGTTCAGTGTTCAGTTTAGTATTCAGTATTAAGTGTTCAGTATTCAATATTCAGTATTCGGTTTTCAGTGTTCAGTGTTCACTATACAGTATTCAGTATTCGCGGCATAGTTTGAGTGAATAAATTCTTACTGAAAAAAAAAAACATAGATCACTTTTCTGAACTTTCTTTTTAGACAACCTCTTATTATCTTTTTGGGCCTATTTTTGAGAAAAAATTTACAGCACCAATAGAAAAAGAAAGGTCGAAAATCTATTTTGAACATAACCAGAAAATTTTTGTTTTTAAAAACTTTTATTGATAAAAAGAGTTTTAAAAACTTAAAAAAGAAAACCTAAAAAATTAAATTTTTTTCTTTTTGACTTTTATCTTTAAAGTTTATTTTTAAAAGTTTTTTAAACTTTTATTTCGAAAAGTGAAATTTTTTTTTAAAGTGTCATCTAAATGATTAAAAAAGGGTGAAGTCTGACTTAACTTAAAAAAAATCTTTTTTTCAAGATTTGCTAAAAGATATATAAAATGGCTAAAGATTATATTTTTGAACGCCTCATGCATATAAAGTCAGCTTAAATTTTTTTTTTTTTTTGTAGTGTAACTAATTCCACTGGAAAACCTATCACTTAAAATTAAATAAGAATTCAGTACTAATTTTAGTACTTTTGTCATAAAATATTTTAAATATTTCATACGACAAATACTAACGAATGCAGTGTGAAAAATAGTAGTAGAACAAATACATTTATTGTGTTGTAAAAATATTAGAGATACAAAAAATAAGTAGTACATAGTAGCAACAGTAGTAGAAAATGCATTCATTCATTATGTGTGCAGCAGAAAAAAGTATTTACAAGCATTTTCATTAACCTTTTACATTTACATCAAAAGCATTGCAACGAAACTTACTGTCGTATTACGCTTAACCTGTAGTTACGATTACAACGTAAACGCATAGCGTATTGTTGTTTACGTTTACGTATGTAAGAAAAATAACGTTTGTTTTTCATTTTCAGAGTGTTAAGTAGTACAAAAACGTAAATGCACGTTGAACACGCAAAATTTACACACAAAAAAACGTACGTTGTTGTAAATGTGGAGTAAAATAGTATGTAGTAGTAGTAGTAGTAGTGAAGAATTTCAAGCGTCATGGCGTCGATCACGTAACATTTATGTAGATAGTTACATATGCATGTAGTAGTAGTAGCATAAGAATAGGAATGAGAGAGCGAGATAAAGCGCGAGTTTGTCACAACGAATCATGAGAAATTTACGCGCACAGCGTTGCATTTATTTGTTGTAGGGCGAAAAAAGAGTGTTGATAAGAAAAAGTTATTTATTTTTTAGTTATGTAACTAATTTTATATCTACATTAAAAATTTGAAATGTTGTTAATTTTAAAATAAAGGGATTGGTTAAAGAAAACATAAATGATATGTTAAGTGTTCACTTTTTAAAATGAGTAGTTACTACTTAAAAGAAGTTTTAACTAATGTTATTAAAAAAATAGTGCCGATGTTAAATAAACTACATTAAATAAATAAAAAAGAAAACGTGTATATACTGAGTATACATATTTAATGTAAAGCTCTACCTAAATTCTACAGATTTATTTGTGCGGGAGTGAGAAAGGGAGTTAAAAATAGCATTTGAGGGTATCACTTAGTAGTAGGTGCAATAATGTTAAAAGCTCTGTAAAACTACTGCAATTTAAAATCTGTTATTTTTTTGTTCAGTGCAAAAGAAAGTAACAAAGGGAAAATTGAGCACAGAGATTTGATAAGCTTTGTTATAGCTTGTTAAAGAGAATTGTGTGTAAAATACTACTTAGTAGTTAAGCTTATGAAAGCTTTTTAAGAATATGTAGTTAAAGTAGAAGACAGTTTGTTAAGATTTGTTTATTTTTTATTAAAAGTTAAGGGTGATCGCTTTTAGGGGATATGGTAATTGCTTAGAAAATGGGCTCCTAACCTAAAGTTTATGTAAACTTATCTAAGCATTTACCGAAATTTGGGCTAAAAATTTGTGCTTTCGGGATTTAAGTCGAAGAAAACGTTTTTCTAGCAAAAAAAACTTTAGAATGATTTGAAAATGTATGTGCCAGTTTAGAAAGATGCTACTAATATATTTCTGCTTTGAAATAAGACTTCTGATAAAAGCTGCTCTAGCTTCTCTATATTGCATTGAATAGATTGTAGCTTGAGATTGTAGATTATACAGAAAATCGCTCAAAGCGAGTTTTTGTTTCCGGTATCGGACTATTCGTATTTTTAGTTTTTTAAAGCTATCATTTTCTTTGACTTAAGTTCCGGGTTAAAAGTTCTAATAAAATAAAAGCGATCAGAGTAGAACTAACCCTTAACTTTACAGAAAACCAAAGCATAAAACAATAGTCATTGGATCTGTTGAGCGCCTTAAAACTAAATGCTTATTTTTAAAATAGAGGTCAGGTCAGTATATCAATTTTCAAAAAAGACTTTGCATTCCTTCACACTAAAAAATTATCAATCTCTATAGCTGTGAAACTTAATAAAAATGTTCACATTTACTTAGCAAGGATAAAAGCATAAGTTCTAAATAGAATGCACCTATGTACTATGTTATAGACCTAACAAAAATTGTATGCATAGGGTAGGGTAAATATGTATATATTTATAGAGATAGAAAGAGAGCGATAAACTTAAAGATAGAAGAGATAGATGGAGAGAAATAGTTAGAAAGATAGTTAATAAAGTTTTTTTTTTAAATACTATTTTTTTCCTTAGTTAAGTTATTTTATTTTACTTAATGTTTTTTTTCTTTTGTTTTTATTACCCATGACTCAGGTGGATAACGAGGAAATGGAGCTATTTCTTTGGTTGCTACATTACTAGGAATCTCAAGTCTTCCACCTAATTTTCGTAGCTTTCTTCTTCTCGCCACCCGAGATTTCGATCTTAGCATCAATGCCGCCTGCATCTTGTTTGTTGCTTGTGCTTAAATACGCAGTAGAATAATAGTAGTAGAAATCGTAGTAGAATAAGTAGTAGTCGTGGTTATACTAACAGTAGTATTACTTCGTTTTGTATATATTCATTTATTAATTTTTTTTTCTGATAATATTAGTGAAAATAGTAGTAGAAGAAAACGCGTAGAATTCGGAGTAAATTTGATATGAACTCGAATTTAAATTTGAGAATAACAGGAGGTTTAGGAGCTGTCTAATAAAACTAAAGCCGCGTATTTTATAAGAATTTCAGTAACGTTTTGTTCGTCTTTTTGGTTTTGGTTTTTGTTTTAGAAAAGAGGAATTTAATTGGTTTTTTAAAAAATGCAAGAAAATAGGAGTTTTTTGTCCGACTGCAACCCAGTTATGTTGTGGTGGTGGTGGTGGCTTCAAGTAATTGGCGTTGGTTGCTGTGTGGTGGACCCCTGTTGTTGAACTGCTGCACTTCGTTATCTTCTACGACGTTGTTTCTGTCGCGTACCTGGTCGCTTGCGACGCCGTCGTCGTCGCCGCCGTTTGTTACGTGATTGTAGGCACGCACGCGACAAACGATACATAAATTTTGTGACAACGTTTTGCGGTGTTTCAAATTACAACACGAGCGTTTTTCTGTTTCTTTCTTTTAGAGTTTTCTGTGTTTTTTTTTTTGTTTTTTAACGTGTTCCTTAAGCGTTTGAGAAAATGGGCGTGGCGTGACGTAGTAAAAATGCGCGTCGTTTTCACTGCAGTTTTTATTTTTGTTTTTTCGAAAAGAGAGAAGGCGATGACGGTGTTTTTTTTTTTTTTTTGTAAGGTTAAGTTATAAAGCTTAAGTTTACGTTATTAACTATTGCTTACGTAGTTTTAAATAAATTGCGTTTATAACGTAAAAGTTAAGTATTAATATTACGAATTAAATTTTTGCTTGCGTTATTGTATTGAAGTATTTGCTTATTCATTACGTTAGTTAATTACGTAAGTGCCATCATATTCAAATTAAATTAGTTACAATTTAATGCCTTAAATTTAAATCACTACAATTTTTTGATTTGTTTTTTATTTTGTTTTTGTTTCTTCGTTATGTTGGTAACAGTGCGCAGCGTATGTCTGTCTCTTTCTCTCTTTCTTTGAATATTAACTCAATTTGTTTGTTTGCGCATTTTCCCAGCAACTTGACGCTGTGGTCGCGATAGCAGTCGTATGGCTGCTCACTGCTGTTTCCGTTTCTATTACCGTTACCGTTAGTGTTTTCGTATTCGTTGGCGATTTCATTTTTGATTTTTTTTTACTGTTATAACTTAAGCACATCTAGTAACGGTGTTTAAAACTTTACGCAACGAATTGTGTTGGCGTATAGCAGGGTTGTCGTGTAAGTACGTTTGTATTCGTGGTGTGATTTATTTTGAATTGAAACCGCGTAGGAAAAATTGTCGTTAGACTTTGTACGCTGCTTACGTAATTAGTGCTGCAAGTGTTGTTGTTATCATACACATAGTTATGAGTGAGCATATTATATATTGTGTTTTATCGTTGCGAAAAAGTAATAGATATAGTAGTAGATTTTCGTAGTAGCATTAATATTACATTATTATTACATTTAATTTGGTTAATTTATAATTCGAATGTTGTGGTGTGCGAGTGAAAAGGCAATATTGGAATTTTAATTCGATTTCGATAACATTATGTACTAAAGGATAATCACAATGGTTTGCGAGAAGCACTTAAGATTGGTTTTAGTTTTTTTTTTTTTTTGTTTTTGTATTATTTTCGATTTGCCCTTTTGTTTGCTTAAAGCTCTCAAATTACTCAAAATAAATATTTTGCGCTTATCACATTAATAAGTAGTTTTTTTTTTAATATTTGCTTTCGTATTTGTTGCTGCATTTTTTAGGGGCATCTATCTGAAAACCAAATATTTTTATGCTTTAGTTCAAGAGTTCAATTAAATACAAAATTTTGTTGTCTTTGCTAAGCTTCTGCTGCATTGTGGTTTTTTTTTTTTAATTGAATTGCTTATACGTTGGACATCGTGATTGAAAATCTATTTTTTCGACAGTTGGAGTCTAATACCTACACAAGAAACTTATTCACTTAATTTCAATATTCAATTTCAAACCCAAAAAGATCATGCTAGGAAGAAAATTTGGCATTTAATTCTGTATGTAAACTTGTCAGCATAATTATTTTGACGAAATCTATTTTTGCTTATCGAATGTTGCTTTGCTTAGAACCGTATTTACAGCAATATTCATACTAAATATTTCGTTTGCCTGCTTTTTATGCTTATAAGAATGCAAGCAAACAAAGCAATTTGTTGTGGCATAAGTATTTTGACATCATCTTAAGCGTAATAACTGTTTTACAGCTAAAATTGTGATTCAAACGATTCAAATTTATTTCGTGCTGAGCATAAAAAAACGGTTTTTTAGGTATGACTTTACTTACACTGATCTGTAGAGAGAATGGCTAGTTCGATTTCAATTTGGAATATTACTTTTAAAAAACAATTAAATTATGTTTCTAACGGTGTTCAATTTTATTCATTTCTAATACATAGGTACTTAATTGTCTTTTAAATGAAATATTTTTGTAAAAAGTGCACCAGTCTTTCTCTCTGCAGATCAGTTGAAGTCATAGTTTTTTGAATACGGCAACACTGCAGGAGCAATTTTTTTTTATATTTTTAAGCTCAGCACACTTCAAATAATCGAAATAAATTTGAATCGTTCGAATCAAAATTTTTGCTGTAAGCAGTGATGATGGATTAGGTGATGTCAAAATACTTATGCCTCGACAAAATTCGTTGTTTGCTTGTACTCTTGTCAGCAGAAAAAGAATGCAACCAGTAAACAACAAAATGTTTTTTATGCATATAACTGTAAAAACGGTATTTCTCTTGAGCATAATTTTCACACCGTTATTTTAAAGTTCTAAGCAAAGCAACGTTCGATATTGCAATCAGCTATAAATTATAAATTTTTATAACTGACTCTTTGACATAAACGAAGTATTCAGCCTCCATTAAGAGCACTATAAATACTGTATTTAATATAATTATTTTGTTTTTTTCCAATAAACTACCTTTTTTATGAACACAAAACTTGTATAAATTCAATTAAAGCAATCATGCGAATAATCCATAAATTAATATTCATAGTGGCAAAGCACAATGCGATTTATGCACTCAGTTTTGAATGCAGCTGACAGCAGATCAAGCATTGAACATTTACACTTTTCACCCTCAAAACATAAACACTCATCCAAACACAGACATGTACACACATACACAATCGTCAACAGTCGAAATTGCAATCAAAGGCAGCATACTCATACAAATGTAAATTCAAGTGAACATTAAACATGAACAACAGAGCAGCAGCAGCAGCAACATTGTCAGACAAACAGACAGACACACATTTGTACAAAACAAAACAATCGAGTCGAGTGGTGGCAGCAAAAAGTCAAATTCAATAATTCACCAGCGCACAACCGGAAAAAATCACTCGACTCTGAATGTGCAGCAGCACTGGTGGAATGCCATACCGCGTGCACCGCCTTCCCGAAAGCAGCAGCATGTTAGTTGGTTGCAGCAATTCAGCGCACCACGCAGATGAAATTTTAATGAAATTCAGATTCATGTACTGCATTCTCACATATACAGGCAAAAAAAAAAAAAAAAAAAAAAAAACTCTACCACACTGGAACAACCCAGTTGGAAATGAAATCTGTAGACAAAATGAATAAAAATGCATGTGGCTCAATCTTTGCGTAATCGATTAAGATTTGTGTTGACATTTCCGATTTTTATCAAAATTAGTGAAAAGTTAGTATTTAACATACATATAACTGTGGAAATTCCGAAAAAATCCAAGATGGCGGCCATATGAAGTCCGATCCAACTTTTGGATACTCACAAGTTTGAAAATTCATAGCTCCTCGGATTTTGATCCGATTTTAATGAAATTTTCAAGGTAAGTAAGCAAAAATATAAGCTTTTGAAAAAAAAAAAAATGCACTGAAAAAACAATTTTATTTTAAGTGAAATAAAAAAAAACCAATTTGGGGCTTGGTGCACCCATTTTATTTTTTAAATATTTTTATTTGAAAGTAAGTTTGATTGTAATTAATTACCAACCTTCAAAGTTGTGGTATCTGTTACGATTATCAAGTTAAGAATTTTTTAAGTTGTTTAATGTTGTGTTTATCATGAGTCGTTGGTGCAAGTGCACTACCATATAGGGTTGCCACCGTACGGACGGTATTTTTTTTTTTGGTGGCACCTATTAAAATTGTTTTAGAATATTTTAACCCACTTCAACCAAGTTTTTGGAAATACATTCCCTTAGCTTAACGTAAAATTATGCATGGAACAGTTTTTTGAACCCATTATTTGACCTCTTTTTCCAAAAACGAAAAAAAAAAATACCTTCCGGACGGTGGCAACGCGATATAATGGGTTAATATATTCACTTAACTAAACATGAAATCAAGCATGGAACAATTTTTTATGAACATCTCAACCCATTATGTCCCGTTTTTAAGGGTGTTTTTGACCCCTTTTTCCAAAAATGATATAAAGGGTTGATATATTCACTTAACTGAACGTGAAATCAAGCATGGAAAGTTTTTTTAGAACATCTCAATCCATTATGTCCCGTTTTTTCCAAAACTTCATTGAAATAAGTTAAAATGTTCTCTAAAAATATTTAAAAAAAATTTACTAGGGGCCACCGAAAAAAAAAAATAACCGTCCGGTGGAAACCCTATATGGAAGCATATGCATGTATGTTATAGTTGTTAAATAGGTAGATCCTTGTTTCCTTTGTCGAAAGATTAAAAAAATTTGATGCAGTGTTTTTTATCGCGAGAGCGACTTTTTCATTTAGGGGTACCGTCCACTTAACCCATTAATGCCCAACGGGAACCACGATAGATAGAAGGCTGAAATTTTTAGGAGTTATAGACCTGAGATCAAACTATATTTTTGAAAAAAAAATGTTTCTATGGAAAATGGGTGCCGTATGGCACCGCTGGGCATTAATGGGTTAAAAATAAATTGGTCATAATATTTTTCGTTAGTGCTAACCTTGTCTTCATACGAAATTTTATAAAAATCGATGCAGCAGTTTGGCCGTCAGAACGTTTTTTCCATTTAAAGGGCGTGGCACCGCTCACTTAACAAAAGAGGAAAATTCTATGCGCTGCTCCTTTCCCCAACCTTTCCACCCAAAAAGAAAAAAATAAAGTAAATATGATGAGATTTAGGCATAGAAATAGGGGCTGAACCGATTTCGTTTGCCTATTTATATGTAAATGTAGATTTAGGACGTAACATCTTCTTACATATATACGTTTTAGAGACTTTCTTTTCTAATTTCAAAAATTCGTTATAGAAATGATCAGCTCCCGTTCCCGTTCTTCAAATCGTATATATTTTTTGAGTAAAATAAATGGGAAATATATTTTACCGATATTGAATTTATAAGAGTAGTTGAGGAGTGATTTTTCAAGGGCGTAAAACCACTTCCGACCTCGAACAAACCTAAGAATGACATCGCAATTATCATGCTAAAATGCCTCCTCTAATTCAAAATTCATCACAAAAAATAAATTTTTCCAAGATAAAATCATGATCAAAAATCGCATTTCGGAACAAAATGGCTTATTTCCATATAATTTCATAGAAATTTTTAAAGTTTCATACAAAAAGACGTATTTCAAATAGTCGCCGAAGTAACATTTACTATTTTTTATATGCCACAGTCTATATAGGCGCTTACATACCATGCCTATAGACAGCAGTTTAAATTTCCAAATGGTGAAATAAGAGTGATTTCGAAACAAAAGGGCTTATTTCCAAATGTTTTTTACATTTTGCAATTACTACAATATGTTAGAATAAAAATGTTAAAGTGTTTAGAATCTTTGGTCAACTCACTATAACACTGTAGACATTAAAAAAAAAAAGTTTCTGTAAACAGCCCCTAAAAGTTTTTTCTCATTACTGAAAATTTGTTTAAAATAAATCCTCAGTTTAGAGTTAAGGTGACTTTTTTCCTACTGGGTATACAATTTAAACAATAACAAAGTTACTTATAAAGTAGTTAACACAAAATAACAACAATGGCGTAAAATACAATATATGTCAGTGCGACGCGCTGCACATACGACACGACATGAATACATTTGCAATTACACGTGGAGGACAAGGTATGAAAATGCAGTTGAGGGCTAGAGAACATGTATGCATGAGAGTAGGCAAGGACAAGGATGCTGCAGAGGCAAGGCAAAAGGAGCTGTGCACATAGTTGGCAACATTGTGTGGATGCATTTGCAACACTTGATGCAACGCAAAAAATGTAAATTGTTTTAAGGCAAATCGCTGCGATACTTTTAATTTACATACTCAAATTTCATGAAATATTTTCTGTTTGTTTTTTTTTTTCAAAATAAAAGTAATTGGAGTAAAAATCTCGCATAAATGGCTTTGGTATTAGCTATGGCTTTTAAAACAGTTTGCACACTGCTACATCCTGCGCTCACATTTTGCTGCACAGCTGCAACGGAGTTCAAGGCAGCTTGCGATCTCAAATTCAATAGAAATAAAATAAAAAAACAATAGGTACAACAACAATATAGCAAGACATTAACTTTCGTTTTGTTGTTGCATAATATGAAATTTACATAAACCGGAACTAAAATGTAATAAAACGGAAATGCAAGCGAATAATGTGCGAAATATGCATTTACGTGATTGTGCTCTAGCGTTTTATATGTAAAGTGCACAAAATGGTATAGTCATGAATTTGTGTGTGTGTCTAAAATTTTATTATAGAACACATCGTGGTTTTTTAAATATTTTGAAAAAACTTAAGTACCTTGCATAGAGGTTAGATAGTAACACAAAAAAAAAAAAAAAATCAATTAAATTAAATTTTCAATAGAGAAATTTTGTTAAAAAGAAATTTCTAATAATATAAAAACCTTATTGAGCTCTAACCTAAAAAATTTCGTTGAAAAAGAAGTACTAATGTTGAAAATGATGGTAAAATAATGGAGTTATGACCAGTCAATTGAAAATACCAAATTACTATTTTACTCTATTTTAGAAATTTTCTCCTGTACATCTCCTGCATTTCCGCCAAAAGGTCCACCATGAGCCAAAAAATTAAATCATCATATCTCTGAAACTATTTAACGTACATGTTTGAATTTTGGTACATATGTAAAAAACACCAAGACTGTACTGGAAAAATTGGGGTCTCACGCCCCCACAAAAACCACTTCATCAGAGATTTGACACCACGCCCCTAAAAAAAGATATTCATAATATATGAGATTTTGTACGCATGTAAAATGGATAGGGACAATTGACATCCTTTGGAAAAATTGGTTATGCCACGTCATTTTAACAAGATAAAGTGATCCAACATTTACTGGGAAATCTTGATTTTTTGAAAGATTTTCAATTTAAAATTTGTATGGAGGAAAAAATGTCACGTTCATATCGTCACGTATCGATTCGGATTGTGGTCAAAACAAAAAAAATTACAGAAGATATATGAATAAAACAAAATGGATTATAAAGTCACATTATTGCATAAGATTCTAAGATTAGTCGAATTCCGACTTTCTTTGAATAGGCACGAAAACTGCTTTCATTTTTGTCACGTTCGTTTTGTGTTTTTGTTTTCGTGTATCCCGGACTTCGCTTGCTATTAAAGTTGGCACTAATTAAAGTGCTACCTAAGAGTTATAATGTAAAGTAAAAACTAAACTAAAGTTTTTTTGCACTTTAAATGTGTACGACGGTCACGTTCGCCACCTGCAAAATGCCCATATATAATAGTTAGGGTCGAAATTTAGATCGACTCAAATGTTAGAAAGACTCTTGAAAACGATATCTGCATCATTTTTTTTTTATTCCGACAAAAACCAATGGAGCATGTTTTTCGGTCAAAACTTTTTTTGATTATAAAATATATTCCCAGGAGTGCTTTACAAATAAAGACTATGTTCTCACAAAAATGTTGCGCTTAAAATTTATAATTTCATTGGGGGGTAAAGATAATATTATCTTATAATATTTGCATCCCTAAATCGATTTTTTCACGTTTTTCAATTACGCGGTCGGAAAAACTTTTTTTTTTACTCAAAAGCAAGGCATCTAACGAAAAAAGTGTGTAAGGCAAAAAATGTTTAGAACTGTTCAAAAAACACCTGTGAAATTTTTCAGAATTTTTTGAGATATTTTCCTTTTTTCCAAATTTCGAGCCCATGCGGACTAAGATTGGATGAAAAATGACAGCTTTATTCTATTAAACTACTTCCTACTAAATTAACAGAACAAAAATTTCATATGTTCATTCACTAAAGCTGTCATTTTTCATCCAATCTTAGTACGCACTAGCTCGAAATTTTTGCAATAAAAAATGTTGTTGCTAAAATTATTAAAACTTGAACTTTATTATATGATGTGTACAGAAAATGTTAAGAGGGTGAAGGAAGATTCTGCCAATTATCAAAATTTGCGAGGGACTCAATCTTTGGTTCACTACAGATTGGCTATTTTTATTAGATATCAAATAATCCCAAACATTGCTATTGCTATTTTTATTGATTTTTGACTGAAACGAAACCATAGACTAAATTTCAGCGAAATCCGAGATGTTAAGCCAATGGCATGGAATGGCTGTTTGTAAATAAAATGATTTATTTGACATAAATATCATCAACATTGAAATATTTGAATAAATTTCAATAATTAAAATGCCTCAAAATTTTTTGTCGAAAAGTTAATAATAAAATTAAAAAATGAAATATTAAAAAGTCCTTGACATAAATTTAGTCAATTATTAGCCTTGCATAGCATAAGGGGGAAAGCACTCGATCCTTCTCTCATCAATCTCTGCGCTGTCCACAGGCAAAATTGCAATTATTTGCCAGCTGTTTGACACATAAGTACTTAATTGAATTGCAAAATAAGTAATTTGATTCAACTAATTAAATAATCATAGCACATAAGCGCATTGACGTATGAGCAAAATAAGCTTTGTCGTCATAATTTTTGGTAAGCTTCCAAAAAGTGTTCAACTCACTTGCAACACAGCAGCCAGCCAGCCAGTCAACAACAAGACTGCAACTTTTGCCTTTGACATTATGATTCCCACTTAGTTAATACAAATCAACAGGATTACTGCAATTTATTGTTGTCTCAAAGATGGCGAAGACTGTCTTCATGGTCAGTATGATACTCATTTGTCGGCTGCCTATCTTCCCGTTTGTTTGTTTTGTTATTGACGCCTATACGTAAGTCCTAACTAAATCCTTGAATGTACAATTCCCTAGCTACAAATAAAAATGGTCTTAAAACAATCTATGTGCATGCACAATGATAACCACCCACCCACCCGTTACAATTACAACAGCGTTGTCACATTACAAGCTGACAATCTCAGTGCAATCACAAAAACAACAACAAAAATATGCGACAATGCAAAAATATGCAAATTGAATTACCACATTAATTATAAATGTTTGCCTGCCTGCCTGTTTGTTTGTTTGTTTGTTCCACTGTGCGTTTGTTTGTCTGCTTATCCGGCTGACTGTCTGTCTATCTGTCGGTTCTTTAGTCTTTTTTGTCTGACATTCCATTTTAATGCGTTTACTTCATTTTTGTTCAATTTCCTTCTCTCCTCTTTTTCACTTTACTGTTTCTATTTTTGTTTTGATTCACTTTGAGCCTTCTCACTTAAAAGTGGGCGGCTTGCCAAATATGGGCGTGTTTGTGCACTCGTTAAGCGCGCGCTTTACTTTATTTATGCGATTTGCAAGCGGAAATCAAGGAGTAAAAAATTGCACACATTTGCATTAATTTAATGCATCCGGTGACTACTGCACATCGTACGGTGGAGCAAAACTGTTTATGTTGTACGAGAAAAAAAGCAAATCAAATGCAGATTCTTCGAAAAATCCATAAAAGATTTGGTCAATTTTACCGGTTTTCAGTTTAAGGTGGAATTCAGTGCTTAGACTTGTACTGAACATTTTACAACTTATTTGAGGTCGATTTTTAAATTACAAATACCAATAAAAGTGGTCTCACCGAATCTCTATCCTGTAAAAATTGATAATTGACAAACTTTGAACATCGATATCTACAAACTTACGATTTCAAAATGCCAGAACTCAGTCGATTTTCGGAATTTTTCAGTGATCGAGGCGTCATTTTATTTAAAACTAGCCTTCTTTGCCCGCTTCGCTAGGCATGTTTGTTTAGTTTTTTGATTCCCAATAGCTTAGAAGGTATACAGGGATAAAATTTTGATTTACGCCACTGCCACGTCACCAATAAAAATTTAGGTATTTTGAGAAAGTTAAAAACCATCTTAAAAATTGGCAATGGTATAGCTGGAGTGTCCCAGGAAATCATCAATTAAAGCTTGTTGATAGTTTGTCTTAGATGTTTTTCCTGTAGTACATCTAGATATTCTTCGTTTTGACTATGAAGACTTCGGGTGACCTTCGGGAAGCATCGAGTATTCCAAAAAACTATCAGTTAAAGTTTGTTGATAGTTCACCATAGATTTTTTCCCTCTCGTATACCTAGATATTCTTCGTTTTGACTATGAAGCCCTCGGGTGACCTTCGGCAAACTTCGGGTGTTAAAATAAACTATCAGTTAAAACTTGTTGAAAGCTTGCCATAAATATTTTTCCTCTAGTGTACCTATATATTCTTCGTTTTGACTATTAAGCCTTCGGGTGGTCTTCGGAAACCTTCGTGTATAGCATAAAAACATTCCCATACCTAATATATACTCATTTCCAAATTTTCAGCTCAATTGGACGAACGGTTTCTGAGTGATAATGCTTCAGACAGACAGACACACAGTCATTTTTATATATATAGATTGTATGCATTTTCGGAAAATGCAAAAAAACGTTTTTTTATTTTGTGATGAAAAGGTACCTTTTCTACTGGACGGTAGTGTGGCGTGCAATTCTTTTGTCAGTTGTAGAGAAAAACAAAGCGTCTTACGAAAAAAGTGAATAAGGCATAAAATGATTAGAATCATTTTAGAAATGCGTGTGCACTTTTTTTTTTTTTTTTTTGTGGACCAATTTTGGAAAAATTATAAATGTTTAAAAAAATTCTAAAAAAACTTACACATATTCTTTAAATGTTTCTAAGCATTTTTGGTTATGCTGACTTTTTTCGTATGCTGCCTTTCTTTTAAGTTAAACATCGATTTTCCGGGTGCATCTTTGAAAAACGTTACAAAATTGATTATCGGAACCTAATATTATCAATACTACAAAAAAAAAAAAATTTTAAATTTTTAACGCCAAAATGTTTGCAGAAACATAATCTTTATTTTCGAATTTCATTTTTTTAAGCATCATTCCATCTTTTGAATCGGAGTTGGGATAAATATAAAATTTTTTAATGGGTATAAATTTGTTTTTATGCACTGTACGCCTGCCTGCCAGTAAGCCTGACATTTTCGCTTTGGCTTGCATTGAATTTGAGTAGATGTAATGCTTTGGGCTTTGATACGGTGGGTAATGTGTGCATTGTCATATACATTGTACATATGTATGCGAGTATGTACTACATACAAACATACATTCAAATATATGCACATACATAAATACAAGCTTCCACTTGTTTTCTGTTGGTCATGTCTTGCATTGCGTTGCTGCATTTTTAAATAATTAATTAACTGTGCTCGGTTTTTGTACTTGATAGTTGATGGTGGTTGTTTTTGTTGTTGCGATTGTTTGTTGCACCGAAAACGGTATCGTAGCAAATGTGCGATATTTTGAATGAACAGCATCCATATTTCTGAAGCCTTAGTTTTTTTAATTAATCCTGTTTCAGACAAAGTTATTGACTACCTAGGGTACGATTTATTTGTTTGAATTAACTCTTGTTCTCACGATATCCTTGCTTTAAAGTCCAAAAATTACTTTTTTGAAGCATACCTGAAATTATATCATACTTACAGTAAATAGTATAATTCATTTCTGCTAATGGCATCGCATAAGTATAATCTTTCCCACCTGAACTTTATTCTCCAACTTTTCCAATATGATCTTTACTTTTCGAGTTATCATGCATTCAAGAAGAGCTTACTTAACTCCGTACAAAAAACTATCTTTATTTTGGAAAATTTTTGTATAAAAAACTTGAAAAAGTTACGAGTATGTATCCGTATAAAGAAATTAAATCAAAACAAATAAAATCTAATTGCATAGTTACAGGCGCATACAATTGAGGAGTGGCCGTACCAAAGGGCCTAAGTACCATTTCGAGGCCAAAGTAATGGCATACTTTTTATGTGCTTTATAGTCGGTTATTTGACTGTTATAATTTTTTCAACATAATGCCATGAATTTGAAACTATCAAGTAAATTTTTAGTGAAAACAGAAAACAATTTTATTAATTTGTAACAAAATGTCACCCGTTTCATATAATGACATTACTTTCGCCTCGAAATGGTACTTAGGCCCTTTGGTACGGCCACTCCTCAATTGATAAATGTGAACAGCTGCTATTCGGCAATATTTATTGCAACACTTGAAAGCAGAGTGTGAGATTTTAAATTTATCTCATCATTCTAAATTGGTCCTATGCCAAGGCAACAGCAATAACACCGAAAAGACAATACAGCAATAACGATAGCAATTTGTTTGCCATCAAAATTGCGTCTTTGCAAAATTTTGCAATTTTTTTTTTTTGTTGTTTTGCATTCAAATGTCTAACACCCTCAGACAGACTGACAGTTACTCACACAGAAGTGTGTAACAACACACAACAACTACAATAACAACTGACATGAAAACCAAAATGAATGGCTTTTAATTGATTTGTATTGATTCAAGTTGAATTTGAATGAATGCAAATTGAACTGTGCTAAGTGCTGTTTTTACGCCTTTAGATAAATGCATATAGTACAGCAATAAAAGTGCTAAGTGGAGGGGTAGCAAAATCAAATTAATACTTTCCTTTATCTGCAATTTTTTAATCAAAAGAATCAATTTTAAAATTTTCAATCAAATAAAGGTTTAACTGACGACTAAAACTTACGCACTGATATCAAGTTGGCTCCGAAACTGATATCAAGTAGGCTCCGAAACTTTCGAAAACCAAATTTTTTTTTGAGAATTCTTGACACGTTGGGAATAGTTCTGAGAAGCTCTTCATAAAATTTGAAATAGTTTTGCATTGGACCAAAACTCGAAGGTGTGCCGTTTTTTGCTCAACGCCACCTTTTTTTATGTAGAGGAGTTCCGAAAACATTTTTAAGTTCGCAAGAAAGAGTTCTGGAGTTCTTTATATATTTTTTTTTGCAAAAAAAAAAATAAAAATTTTACAAAAAATGTTTGAAAAAAAATTTCTTACAAAAAACAGTTCAATTTAGTTATATATCTTGAGTAACCGATGAAACCCTTTTTAGGAATAAATATGAAAGGAGAAAAATTTTGTGAACGAAGTCTAAAGATTTTCTGTAGAACTCATCGAACACTATTCAGAACTCTAATCACAACTCTTTTTTTATTATAATTTTTTCCAAAAAAAAAAAAAAAAAAAATTTAAAAAAAATTAAAAAAAATTTTTAAAAAATATAATGAACTCCATAACTCTTTCTTGTGAACTCAAAAATGTTATCAGAACTCCTCTAGGTGCCACACCTCTGATTTTGGTCTAATTTCGCAGAACTATTTTGAATTTTGTGAAAGAACTTTAGAACTATTCAAAACGGACTGAGAACTCTAAAAAATTTTCAGTTTTCAAAAATTCCGGAGCTTCACTGCATATCCCATACAAGTAACCAAAACCTATGTAATTCAATAGTGCTCAATTGACTGCAGTAAGGGTTAAAGAAATTATTTTTTCCCATATTACGTAAAAGAATTTCATGGAGCATCAATTACATTTTGATTCATGTAAAAAAATTTAAAAATATGCGGTTGAAAAAACCGAATGCCCTTCATGATTTTTTCAAAATTATATTTTCGGCAAAATTCCTACAAAACGCCATTAAATCTCCAATTTTGGTCCAAAGCCAAATCAAAAAAAATAAAAATACGTGTTCCCTTATTTTGATTGAAAAAAAAAAAAAATATTTTCCTAGTTTGAAGTTGATACGCAAACCTAAGTGCACACTCACCGTATGAATTGAAATGGAATCAGTCATTTCTGAATTAATCCTCTTTCAGACAAAGTTATTGACTACTTAGGGTACGATTTATTTGTTTGAATTAACTCTTGTTCTCACGATATCCTTGCTTTAAAGTCCAAAAATTACTTTTTTGAAGCATACCTGAAATTATATCATACTTACAGTAAACAGTATAATTCATTTCTGCTAATGGCACCGCATAAGTATAATCTTTCCCACCTGATCTTAACTTTTCGAGTTATCATGCATTCAAGAAAAGCTATTAAAATTTTTTCCAAAAAAAAAAAAAAATTTAAAAACAAAAAATATAATGAACTCCATAACTCTTTCTTGTGAACTCAAAAATATTATCAGAACTCCTCTAGGTGGCACACCTCTGATTTTTGGTCTAATTTTGCAGAACTATTTTGAATTTTGTGAAAGAACTTTAGAACTATTCAAAACGGACTGAGAACTCTAAAAAATTTTCAGTTTTAAAAAATTCCGTAGCCAACTTCACATATGTAACTTACGCTTCACTGCATATACCATACAAGTAACCGAAACCTATGTAATTCAATAGTGCTCAATTGATTGCAGCTCTTCTCTGGATTGCTCATTAAATGCCATTCATTTGCATTCAAGTGAGAGGCGACATAACATCTATAGCTGTCAATGCATTGACTAAATGGCACATGTTAGTTTTTGCAATGCCACTGTCATTTGACTCATTGTTTGGTAAAGTTACTGTTGCGGCGGTTGCCGCTGTCATTAGAAGTGTTTGACGTGTCGAGTCTTGAGGGCACTATAAATGATTTCAATCAATGAGCACAAAAGGGAGCAACAGATCTTAAGAGATTTGCTGCAATCAAGGCGACAAACACAAAAGTGGTTATTATCGTCAAGAGCCTCAAATGAATCCAGTTGAAATAAACCATAAGTTGCATGAAGTCCATTCACACTCAACTTATGGCAATTATAGAAAGGGAGTGATTTGCATGTGTATGTATTTATGACCTATGACTTATAATATGCAATGAAAATTTTCTCTCGGAAAATGAAAAAAACAAGTTACAAAATTTCGCTGCATAGTCTTAGGTACTTATCTCGACATTTTTTGCACAAGCAAATACAAAAGTGAATGGTTTAATAAAAATTTATTGCATACTTTTAAACACCTTCACTCAAGTGCATTCAGCAATCAAGCGCTAGTATAGTATATGTAGTATAGTATAGTCTTGAGCTTATACACGGTGGTTTTTAAAAAATTTTAACTTTTTGAAATACCACCCGCGATTTCTTTCAGGGATAATGTTGGGAGACCCTTCTAGTATCTAAATCCGTGAACCGCGAAATCGAACGTCCAGCCGTTTTTTTTTTTCGACATTTTAGTTTTTTTTAACGATTTTTGAGTATGTCTCGGTGTTTATATACATATTACGTACACATTAGGGTGGGCCGATTTGAAAACTGATCTCGGCTACCCCCCTATGTGAAAGTTCATTTAATTCTATGAATATTTGCTCAAGGAACTATACCTCTGCGTTCAACTTTAGTTCGGCGCATTTTCGATCGAAAATTGTACCTTTCATCAATATTTTTTTTATTTTCATACTAAATTTTAAAAATTTTTATAAAGGCAAAAGTAATGTCATTATATGATTTGGCTGGTATTTTGTCAGTAATCAATTAAATTAAGTTCTGTTTACACAAAAAGTTCACTTGATAGTGTAAAATTGATTGTATATATTTAAAAAAGTGATGTGGGTCAAATAGCCGATTATTATAACCGACATTCAAAATAAACGATTCATATTTTTGGATGCATTTTTTCAAACAAACTACCAACCTAGGCTAAAAGTTCATTCAATTCCATGAATATTTGCCCAAGGAACCATACCTCTACGTTCAACTTTAGTTCGGCGCATTTCCGATTGAAAATTTTACCTTGCGTTTAATATTTATTTTTATGCTTAATTTTCAAAATTCTTATAGAGCCAAAAGTAATATCATAATATGTTTTGGCTGGTATTCTGTCAGCAATCAATAGAATTGGGTTCTGTCTCTACGAAAAATTTACTTGATAGCGTGAAATTGATTATATTTATTCCAAAAAAATTTTATCGTTCAAATAACCGATTTATTATAAACGATTCATATTTTTACATGGATTTTTTCAATCGAAACACCAACCCATGTATTTTTGGATGCTAGGATGCCGAATCTGACACTTATTTTTTTCCAGGGCAACATCTAGTGGCAGTTTTAGGAAACAAATTAGCCGCTTTTTGTAATTTTACAGAACAATATACCAAAAATATATGTAAAAATATGAATCGTTTATAATAAATATATATAATTTGACCGATATAATTTTTTGGAATAAATATTATCAATTTCACGCTATCAAGTAAACTTTTCGTAAAACCAGAACCCAATTTTATTGATTACTGACAGAATACCAGCCAAAACATATTATGATATTACTTTTGGCTCTATAAGTATTTTGAAATTTAAGCATAAAAATAAATATTAAACGCAAGGTAAAATTTTCAATCGAAAATGCGCCGAACTAAACTTGAACGTAGAGATATGGTTCCTTGGGCAAATATTCATGGAATTGAATGAACTTTTAGCCTAGGTTGGTAGTTTGTTTGAAAAAAATTTATCCAAAAATATGAATCGTTTATTTTGAATGTCGGTCATAATAATCGGCTATTTGACCCATATCACTTTTTTAAATATATATAATCAATTTCACACTATCAAGTGAACTTCTTATGTAAACAGAACCCAATTTAATTGATTACTGACAGAATACCAGCCAAACCATATAATGACATTACTTTTGCCTTTGTAAAAATTTTTAAAATTTAGTATGAAAATAAAAAAAATATTAATGAAAGGTACAATTTTCGATCGAAAATGCGCCGAACTAAAGTTGAACGCAGAGGTATAGTTCCTTGGGCAAATATTCATAGAATTGAATGAACTTTCACATAGGGGGGTAGCCGAGGTCGATAAAATTTCCTCCATACAATTTGGCCCACCCTAGTACACATATATATGTATATACGTACATATATTTATTGTATATGTATATATGTGTAATATATATATATGTATGTATATATACATACACACATGCATACATATAAAAGGTATCGTTTCCGCACCATTTATTTTTAAAAAAAATCGGTTTTTTCGTACTTAAGAAAAACACAAACAAAAACCGGAAACAACAATAGTCATTCCAGATGTGATTTTTGATGCTTAATCCGAAACCGGTCTTAAAATTTCTCTATTACGTCTGGATTTTGAGATATCCTTACATAAATGTTTAAAGGACACCAATTTTTTTCCTATTTTTGAAGTTATATAACAAGATAAGGTAATATTATGCCGTAAAATGTGGTATGAAAATTAATAGTCCTAGCTTTTTTCTTGAAAACTCAATCCAACCGATAACGATATCTTTTTTTTTGTCGGAGATATCTTAACCTAAAAAGTTAAAAAAGTGCAAAAACACGATTTTTAGCTATAATGGATGTTATATGCAGGACACACAAAATTTTTTTGTGAATTTCTATTACCAGAAGTATTTGGTATTTTCTTTTGGCTTTAAATTGAGCTATCAAATGTTTATCTGCAATATTTCTCTGCAAAGTTATGTTAACTTTAAAATCGCACCATGAAACTCAAAGTGAAAAATCTCGGTTTTCGGCTATATTTGAGGTTGTGTACAGTACGGACGAAATTCGTCTGCTTTTTTTTACTAAACGATTCATTTGAAACCATTCTTTATCTTCAAAATGAGCTATCAAGTGGTCTGTAGTGGTTGTTTTCCACAAAGTTATGACCATTTAAAAATTACACTATGGAGTGCAAACTCACAGTGTACGAGTATTTCTTATATTGCTGCAACATGTCGTCTTAAAATAGTCATAACTTTTTAGAAAACAATTATAAGCGACCATTTCGCAGCTCATTTTGAAGATAAAGAATGGTTTTAAATGTGTCGGTTAGTAGGAAAGAGCAGACGAATTTTGTCCGTACTGTAGACAACCTCAAATATAACCAAAAACCGAGATTTTTCACTTTCAGTTTCATGGTGTGATTTTAAAGTTAACATAACTTTGCAGAGAAATATTGCAGATAAACATTTGATAGCTCAATTGAAAGCCAAAAGAAAGTTCTAAATGCTTTTGGTAATAGAAATTCACAGAAAAATTTTGTGGGTCCTGCATATAACATCCAATATAGCCAAAAATCGTGTTTTTGCACTTTTTTAACTTTTTAGGTTAAGATATCTCCGACAAAAAAAAAGATATCGTTATCGGTTGGATTGAGTTTTCAAGAAAAAAGCTAGGACTATTAACTGTCATACCAGATTTTACGGCATAATATTACCTTATCTTGTTATATAACTTCAAAAATAGGAAAAAAATTGGTGTCCTTTAAACATTTATGTAAGGATATCTCAAAATTCAGACGTAATAGAGAAATTTTAAGACCGGGTTCGGATTAAGCATCAAAAATCACATCTGGAATGACTATTGTTGTTTCCGGTTTTTGTTTGTGTTTTTCTTTAGTACGAAAAAACCGATTTTTTTAAAAAATAAATGGTGCGGAAACGATACCTTTTATATGTATGTATGTATGTATGTATATATATATACATATATATATATTACACATATATACATACACAAGTATATATATGTACGTATATACATATATATGTGTACATAATATGTATATAAACACCGAGACATACTAAAAAATCGTTAAAAAAACTAAAATGTCGAAAAAAAAACGGCTGGACGTTCGATTTCGCGGTTCGCAGCTTTAGATACTAGCAGGATCCCCCAACATTATCCCCGAAAAAAATCGAAGGTGGTATTTCAAAAAGTTAAAATTTTTTAAAAACCACCGAGTACATGGATTATAAAAAAATTTTAAACAAAAAAACAAAATTGAAAACTCATGACAAAAGTTCAAATTCAATAGTCGTAATTTAAATGTTGTAAAACCTTACCACAACGTAACCAAACTTTTAAGCCACAGCGCCTAAAAATATGCAAACTATAACAAAAAAAAAAAAATAAAAGTCCCAAAGTTTGCTTTAATGTCGCTTTAATGCTGACGGCGGCACACCAGCAGCATTTTTTTAGAATATGCACACGTGCATACATATATGTATTTGTGCTTGCATGAACTTCAGTGTGTATGTGTACTGCAAGCACTTTCATTACAAGTTTTTAAAGAGTCTTATTGCATACTTTTAGACAGGCTATCTTCGAGTACATAAAAACAAATAGCTGCTACACAAAAGCCAAGTCAATCGAATGAGAGCAGTCGTTGTCGTTGTCGGCGCTGTTGTGGCCACATTTCGCTTGGAAGCCAAACTGTCATTTGTTTGGGCTTGGCTTTGGTAGCGAGACGGTTACAACCACCAGCAGACATCATTAAGAAACGAAAACTTTAACTGAAGAGGCTGTGCACCACTAAGCACACAGTTTGGCAAGGTTAGACATTGTCGTTGAGTATGTGAACTTCAACGAAAAAAAATAAAAATAAAAAAGGTCATTACAATGCCATCGATTAGGGATTGCAAGAGAGCATCAAAGGTGGGCTAATGCCTGCGCGTATGTTATGCATTGTACTTAAGAAAACTGGAAGAAAAGCAGAGTTTTAGGCAAATTAGTGTACGGTAAAAAACTTTGTCCAAAAAATATTTTTTTATTTTTATTTGTTTTTTTCTATTATTGTACTAAGATATTGGACTAGGTAACTTTAAGTTTAAATTCTTTCAGCTCATTGAGTTTGAAATCAAATAAAGAATAGTAGTTTGGAAAGTTTTAGGAAAAGTCTTTAGGTGTTCAAATATTCACTTAAAGCTAGCTAACAAAGAAAAAACTATAGTAAGCATGGGTGATAAGATTAAAAAAAGGTAATTTTATTATCTCGGATCCAGAAAATGTATTTTCAAAATAGTTTTTGTATTTTCGCTGCAGTAAAAATATATGGCAGTCTACAAAAAACACTAGTTCACGGTTAGTACAAGCCCGAAACTAGTGAAAAAGGGATGCAGCGGGGACCAGTTTGTTATCAACTTGTAGTTTGTAGTGGCAAATAAATTTGAATCGTAATGAAAACAAAACACAATTTTGTATTTGCTTTTGAAATAATTTGTGTTTTGTGTCACTTGAATTGTGTGTCAAGATAAAAAAATTAAAGTAGTGAATTAATTTTTGTTAATGTTGTTATGAATGTAATTTAAATTTATTTAATTTATTTTAAGAAAATATAAACTCAAATCAAAAAAAAAAAAAAAAATATTACCATAGGTTGAATACCCACGAAACCATTGGTTCAAGACTAGTTGTTAAAAGACTACTTCACATCATAACTAGCCTCGAACTGGTGTAAGCGTAATGCAGAAGAGGACAATGATATTTTGTAGGACATCATTACACAAAAAAGAACAGTAGCTTGTATGCAAAAGGGATTGAAGTCGGACTAGTACTGGTTGGTAAAGGACTAGTTAATGAACTAGTCCGTTTGTCTGCAGGGCTTTTTGAAATTCTCAATTCTGATTGAAACTCCGTTTAATTATATTTATCAAAGTGTAATTTTTTTAATATTTTCAAGATTGGCATATGATTTTAGAACTATGCTTATTTGAAAAACCAATGTTTCAGTCACAATCGGGCATTTTTTTTTCTTAGTTCATAAATGGACCTGTCTTGAGAGAACTTCCTCTCATTCAGAGATTTTTTCTAACAAAGAGTTTTCTTTAGACAAACTTTGTTGATGGTTTTCGACGTGAGTAATGAGTCTTTATAAAATATATAAAAACATATGTTTCCTATCGTTCAGATATCGGGTGTATATAGCTCGAAAACCTCAAAAACTTAAAAACCTCAATTTTCCAAACTGTTTCGTTCGCACTCACTTACGCCAAGTCGATTTTAGAATCAATACATATTTTGAAAACAAATTTAAAGTTAATTAAAACCGGTTGGTTTTGGTAAAAAAACGGATACCATGGAAAATATAGATGAAAATCCAAGTCCTCCATACAAAAAAAAAAAACTGTTTTGGGCACTTACGGAGCAAAATTGATAAGATTGCCTTCAAAAAGCCGATGGGTCCACACAAATTTCTCAAAAGAATCAATGTCATTTTTTTATAAAAAGAACACTTCAAAATGAATGGCACCTGTAACTTAGATTTAAAAATTTACAAACTTTAGTGTAAGCTAAAAATTTTTGAAAAAACACCCTTTTCAAGAAAATGACTAAAAACGCCAACTGCAACACCCTGTATTTTAACAACAAATGGTACTAGGACCAAATCCTCCCGGATTGTTGTTCTTGCACACCGGATCTACCATATTGCCAAATTTGAGCGAAATCGGAAACAAAAAAATTTAAACCTGGTACACTTGGCGTGTTTTGCTTCATACTTATATATCGAATAAATCGGTAAAAGTCCAAATCTATCGAAAAAAATCTAAAATATTGGCAAAAGACTAAAAGTATCGAAAAACATCTAATATCGGTAAAGATCAAAAAATGCATCGGAAAACAGCGAAGAAATCGGAACAAGTTCAAAAATGTCTAAAAACATCCTATAAATCGGTGAAAGCCCAAAAGTATTGGAAATCATTGAAAAATCGGTAAAAGTCTAAGTTCATCGAAAAACATCCAATTTATCGAAAAAACCCCATAAGTTTCGAAAAATATTGAAATAAATCAAAGAAATCAGTATTTAGAAATACCTTTCAAATTAAGTAATTCAAATATATGGGCAAATCCTGAAAAAGTGAAACGTCCGACATGAAAACATCGATTCAATTCGCGACAGTCATTAAGCAAGTATTTATTTATTTTTAAGGTAATTGAAGCAGGCCTTTCAAGTAATAAATAAACTTGTTTAATGACTGCCGCGATCTACATAATTCTATATTCACAAGTCGGACGTTACACTTTTTTTAAGAATTTCCATTATTCAGTCTAAAAACATTTTGTTGTCTTAAAAACATTATTTCTTGTTGTTATTGTTCCTTTAAGTTTTCATAAAATTAACATTAAACAAAAAAACAAACGACAAATATGGAACTGCTTACAAAATACACCCAAACACTGTTGGCAACAGACAATTAAAGCGGAATTCCGACAACAACAGCTATGCAAAAACTGCACTGGTGGGAGTAAAGCAGACTCCTTAGTAGAAGCACCTGGATAAAAAGAAAACGAAGAAACAGACGACTCACATCCGATGAGTGAAAACATATAACAACACAAAAAGCCTAAAAAACATAAAAATATAAAGAAAAATAAAAAAATTTGGCATACGATTGCGTCCTGCCAAAACCAAGAGACGAAAAAAAAACTTTTCACACAACAATAACATTTTTGGGCCGGACCCAGAAGTTGAAAGTCGTTGCATGACTGAGCGGGGGGAGCTGAACAAATGACAGCACACAGTACACAAAAAGGTAAAAGTGAGACTTCGGGTGTGAGCCAAGATTTTATGGGGTTTCCCAACAACAGTCGAACAGAGTTGCCAAATAACAATGTAAATGACACAATGACTACTGACGTGGCAAACAAATGACAGACAGATAGAGCGACGAGCTGACTGATGACAACAAAAACAGCGACAGCAACAACAACTAATAGAGTATCAAATGAAATAGAAAAAGAGAGAAAACAAAACGTACGCGAATTAATGTATATAATAGAAAAGGTAAACTAGAACGTCAAGAGAGAGCCCATCTGAGATAATGTCACCGTTATAATCATTAATTGCGCGCGATAGGCGGCAGCCATCATTTGTAACGGTAATCAGCGCTACTTAAGGATTAGCTATTGTTGTTGTTGAAGTTTCTGGTTTAAAAATAAAAGTAAAAAACAGAAAAATGTTTTAGGCCAAAGCTCTAAACATTTCCGTCGCTAAATTTTAAAAGTGGGTCATCGAAAATCGGCAGAGATAAAGTAAAAGGAAAAACACTTAAATTAAATATATAGTATACGTAAATTTGTTACAAAAGAAATCATGCTTTTTAGCCTAATATACGTATATGAATATTTAGTATGTATAAATAGTTGCATTTTGCCGATCTATTTGTTGTTTAAGAAAAAAAACATAAATCTAAGCCTATGCTGCAAACCAAGCATTATGAAGTTCTCCCAAAATGGATTATTGGGTGTACAACTTAAAAACCGGAATTTGACGGTGGATGTCCGTACTAACAAATATCGTGAAAGCTCGAACTTTATATATATGTCATTTTGAAGGTACATTTGACAGCTGTCAAAATCAGTCAACAAAACAATTTTATCTTGTGTGCATCATTATTATTTTTCACGATGAATAACTTCGAAAATTGGAGAAAAAGACAGCATTTGCGGGAGGTTCTGTTGGGTCATTTTTTTGCAAAGAAAACTGCTGCGGAAAGTCATAGTTTGCTTGTAGAAGTTTATGGCGACGATGCTTTAGGAAAAACACAGTGTTTTGAATGGTTTAAATGCTTCAAAAGTGCCGATTTTGACATCAAAGACAAAGAACGCCCAGGACAGGCAAAAAAGTTTGAAGACGAAGAATTAGAGAAGCTACTCGATGAGGATTTGTGTCAAACACAAGACGAGCTTGCCAAATCGTTGGGAGTAACTCAGCAAGTCATTTCGAAACGTTTGAAAGCCGCCGTATACATTCAGAAGCAAGGTAATTGGGTCCCCTATGAGTTGAAGCCGAGAGACGTTGAACGGCGCTTCTGTATGTCTGAAATGCATCGGATTGTGACTGATGATGAAAAATGGATCCATTATGACAATCCCAAGCGCAAAAAGTCATACGTGAAACCCGGCCAACCAGCCAAATCAACCTCGAAGCCAAATATCCATGGCGCCAAGGTTATGCTGTGTATTTGGTGGGATCAGAAGGGGCCGTTTATTATGAGTTGTTGAAATCGGGCCATACAATCACAAGTGACCTGTACCGAACACAATTAATACGTTTGAAGCGTGCCATCATCGAAAAACGTCCGGAAAATGCGACCAGACACGAAGCAATAATTTTTCATCATGACAACGCTCGGCCGCATGTTGCAAGACCCGTGAAAAACTATTTGGAAAATAGTGGATGGGAAGTTTTGGCTCACCCACCTTATAGCCCAGACCTTGCACCATCAGACTACCATTTGTTCCGATCGATACAGAATGCCCTATCAGGAATACGCTTCACTTAAGTTCAAGATATCGAAAATTGGATAGATTCATTTTTGGCCGCCAAGCTGGCGCAATTTTTTTGGGATGGAATTCATAAATTGCCTGAAAGATGGGGAAATGTTGTAGCTTCCAATGGACAATACTTTGAATAAAATATATTGTAACATTTTTCCACACTAAAGCGTAAAATTTCGCTAAAATATTCCGATTCTTAAGTTGTACACCCAATAGATAAAACTAAACTAAACTAAACTTATTTGAGGTCGCTGAGTCCGAAAATCGCATTTATTTTTTTTTTCCTAGGGGCCGTTCTTGAGATAATCGACCTTTTCGATTTTTTAGGTTATAGCTCCATTTTTTCAAACATATTTTGAGAAACCCAATTTCGATGGAATATGTTTTTACATTATTATAGAGAAAAATTCTTAAACTTCCAACAAGTGTTCCAATATCCAAGATCCGATTCAAATTGGTTGAGTTATAGCAATGTAAAGTTCATTTTTATAGTAGTTTTTAACACTTTTTCGTGTTTAGGCCAAATTAAACACGGTTTTTTTGCCAGTAGCTTATACAAATATTTTATTTCAATAGTGTGTTTAATTGCAAGTGTTTGGAGTTAAACTTTAGCAAAATCGAATCGTTTTTTAAAAAGTTATTAAGGTTTTAGTGAAATAAGACCATTTCGATTTTTATAGAAAACACACATTTTTTTTTTAAATTTTTGTTGAAAAAATTCATTTTTTCTATGAAAAATCGAAATGGTCTTATTTCACTAAAACCTTAATAACTTTTTAAAAAATAATCCGATTTTGCTAAAGTTTAACTCCAAACATTTGCAATTAAACACACTATGGAATTATAATATAAAAAATATATATTTGTATAAGCTACTGGGAAAAAAACCGGGTTTAATTTGGCTTAAACACGAAAAAGTGTAAAAAACTACTATAAAAATGAACTTTTCGTTGCTATAACTCAGCCAATTTGAATCGGATCTTAGATATTGGTACGTTTTTTGGAAGTTTAAGAATTTTTCTCTATAATTGTGCAAAAACATATTCGATCGAAATTGGGTTTCTCAAAATATGTTCGAAAAAATGGAGCTATTACCTAAAAAATTTAAAAAGTCGATTATCTCGAGAACTGCCGCTAGGAAAAAAAAAATAAATGCAATTTTCGGACTCAGCGACCTCAAATTAGTTTAGAAAAAATAGTTTGCAAAATGTTACATTTTGGCTGTTGTCTAGTGTCATCAAACTACACAGACCCACCTCCTGTAGAAGTTCAACGCAAAAATGGGATATTGATTTCGGTACGGATAGTTTAAGGAGAGCTTTGGGTTTATTTTTACTGCAGTCTATTCAAAAACCCATCCTTTTGCTTACATATGTTAACATAGAGTTACACAGTTTCCGTTTTTCAGGTGAAGGTCGACGCTTTAGAGATGTGCGCCAAAAAATGTCTTCGTGGGGGCACTTACGGCACCGACATATGCATTTATTCGGACAGTCAAGTGACTGCAAAATCATGAATGGCTTTTTCAATACACTGCTAGTCTAGGAGTGTTTTGAACTTCTTTAAGTCTTATCCTGGAGGAATTTTGTGACTCTAATCTCGATACCAGGGCACAAGGGGCGCAAAGACAATGAAAGGGCAGATTGCTTGGCCACTTTAAACCTCAGAAAAAAGGATATAAAAACATACATAATGTCATCACACTGTTAACTTCATTATCACCTAAAGAATATGAGTCTGGTCACGGTGATACGGAAGAAAATTATTTACGTATAAAAGTGTCGCTAAAATCGGTTGATATGAAAAAATTTGTGTTTTTTTCCTGATTCAGAATCTGTTTTTAGCGAAATCCTATCAGATCCCCTTCAAAAGTTATACTAAAAATACCTTTTAATAAGTATTTTTGGAATTCTTTAATTAAAAATATGTTGTTACATTTTCATAAGGTTACTAAGCTTCTGGGAGGTCATAGGGGAGGCCTAGATTTACAAAAAATTGCACCCCGAGGGGGGTCTAAAATGTACCCCTAAGGAGTTATATGGTTAAAACTGATTTTCTGCCTCTTTTCAGAAAAAAAAATTTTCTTGGATCACCCTAACGTTTTAGGGAAATCATTTCTATGGCAAAGATTTAGCTAATTGTAAGAGCTTTAAGACAGTGTATATGGTTTATAGAGTTTAAAAGGATTTCGCAAAGTTCTGGACCTTTAAAATTGATATTTTAATTTTTTTCCCCCATTTTTTGACTTTGATGGCCTTTTTAGTATGAAAAAGGTCCTATTAATATAGCTTTTCGTAATTCTTTTTGAAATCTTCGTTAAATATTCTTTCATCCGATAGTACATTTGTCATACCAATTTTTTTGATTGAGGTTAGACAACAATACTTTTCTATGTAACACACGTGTTACTCGCATGCGTTGCGCTGCATATGATGTAGTGCACGCACGGTGTGCCTTAACCCGTTCTAAATCGGACATCGTAGCACATCAAATTTTTTTCCAGATTCTGTTTACTTATCGTTAAAATGATGTATAAAAAAATTTTCACTCGTGACTTTTCGACTAAATTTTGAGATAATCGCTTTTCCAATTGGGGCATTTTCCCATACAAAAAGAAAAAAAAAAATTTTTTAACTACATTAAACAAAAATCAAAATAATCACAATCGATGTGTTTTGCGATACTTAACGCGAATCCAACCTCAGAATTGCTCTATCGTGTATAGTTTATGAGATATTGTAATCTAAAGACCAAAAAAAGTCGTTTTTTGCCATTTTTTGAAGCTATATAACTATGTAACATATCATTTATTCGTCAAATGTGGCTTAAACACTTGAAAGCCCCAATCTTTTGCTTTAAAACCTAATTTAAATTATATTTATATCTTCATGCTTCTAAGAGATATCGTAGACCGAAATATAGTCAAGACGGGTTTTTTGCACTTTTGTGTCTTTTTAGGTTAGGATATCTTTGAGGAAAAAAAAGACATCAACATAATTTAAATTAGGTTTTAAAGGCAAAGATTAGGACTTTAAAGTTGTTTACCAGATTTAACGAAATTAAAATTTCTTTCACATTTTAAACACGTTCAACGAACCGACTACTTCTAAATTCAGCCGTTTGACACCCGAGTGTTGTTGTTACGTGTATGGCATACGGCTGAATTTTGAAATGGTCGGTTCGTTGAACATGTTTAAAATGTGCAAGAAATTTTAATTTCGTTAAATCTGGTAAGCAACTTTAAAGTCCTAATCTTTGCCTTTAAAACCTAATTTAAATTATGTTGATGTCTTTTTTTTCCTCAAAGATATCCTAACCTAAAAAGACACAAAAGTGCAAAAAACCCGTCTTGACTATATTTCGGTCTACGATATCTCTTAGAAGCATGAAGATATAAATATAATTTAAATTAGGTTTTAAAGCAAAAGATTGGGGCTTTTAAGTGTTTAAGCCACATTTGACGAATAAATGATATGTTACATAGTTATATAGCTTCAAAAAATGGCAAAAAACGACTTTTTTTGGTCTTTAGATTACAATATCTCATAAACTATACACGATAGAGCAATTCTGAGGTTGGATTCGCGTTAAGCATCGCAAAACACATCGATTGTGATTATTTTAATTTTTGTTTAATGTAGTTAAAAAATTTTTTTTTTTCTTTTTGTATGGGAAAATGCCCCAATTGGAAAAGCGATTATCTAAAAATTTTGTCGAAAAGTCACGAGTGAAAATTTTTTTATACATCATTTTAACGATAAGTAAACAGAATCTGGAAAAAAATTTGATGTGCTACGACGTCCGATTTAGAACGGGTTAAGGCACACCGTGCACGGTGATACGGAGGAAAATTATTTACGTATAAAAGTGTTGCTAAAATTGGTTTGGATGATAAAATTTATTTTTTTTTTGCTGATTCAGAATCTGTTTTTAGCGAAATCCTATCAGATCCCAATTAAAAGTTATACTAAAAATACCTTTTAATAAGTATTTAAAGGAATTCTTCAATTAAAAATATGTTATGTTACATACATACATACATATATGTTGTGTATATATGACAAATGTACTATCATATTAAACGATATTTAACGAAGATTTAAAAAAAAATTACAAAAAGCTATAGCAATAGGACCTTTTTCATACTAAAATGGGCATCAAATTCAAAAAATGGGGGAAAAAAATTAAAATATCAATTTTAAAGGTGCAGAACTTTGCGAAATCCTTTAAAACCCTATAAGCCATATACACTATCTGAAAGCTCTTACAATTAGCAAAATCTTTGCCATAGAAATGATCCAAGAAAAGAGGCAGAAAATCAGTTTTAACCCTATAACTCCTTAGGGGTACATTTTAGACCCCCTCCGGGTAAAATTTTTTGTAAATCTAGGCCTCCCCTATTACCTCCCAAAAGCTTCGTAACCTTATGAAAATGTAACAACATATTTTTGATTGAAGAATTCCAAAAATACTTATTAAAAGGTATTTTTAGTATAACTTTTGAAGGGGATTTGATAGGATTTCGCTAAAAACAGATTCTGAATCAGGAAAAAAACACAAATTTTTTCATATCAACCGATTTTAGCGACACTTTTATACGTAAATAATTTTCTTCCGTATCACCGTGTGGTAGACGGCGATTTTTGTAGACTCTGTCAAGAGGACTTAGAAATAGCAGAGCATGTGTCATGTACTTGCCCTGCTGCGAGATTTTTAGATAGTCAGGAACTGTACTGATCAGGGAAAAGGCTTTACAAAAGATATTTTTAGGTCGCAGTGCAATCCATAGGTTTCTAATATTAATAAAAGTCTTATAATTTTATTGGAAAAATATTTTGTATTGGCTGAGTTAAGCCACTTAGTTAGTGGTGGACACTTTTAAAATTATTTCTCACTAGTTATCTTAAGAAAAATCTTGCACAAAGAGTTCTCTTCAGTTCATTATTTTCTACGCAGTCCTAGTAGTTTTTAGGACTTAACGTTATTTTTCCCACAATTTCTGTAATTTATCAAAAGGTGTTGTTATGAAACTAGTGATTTGGTTTGCAGCAAAGGCTTGGATGCAGATATAGAGATATATTTGACTTAATTAATTTGTTACCTCAATATGTTCACAAACACAAATCCCCTCCTCACAGTAGGCGCACGGCTGCCATTTATGCCCATTTGGAAGACCTTTAAACACCATCGGTTCGTCGAGTATCAATGGCTCGTATTGTTGTTGTTGAAACTGCAGATCTTTTAGTTGCTTCTTCGCTAGAAAACCACTCACAACTCCCGTTGCTGCTGTTAGTTCCGCCGACGCACCATCCTGCTCAAATGCATTACTCCGTCGCATACGATAAACGCTACACTTTCGTTCCAGAGGACTGGTTGGCGGTTGCATCACTTCATCGTCATCGTACGTCGCTGCTGTTAGTGGTTGTGTCTCTGCTGCTGCGTCGTTTAACTCATCATGTTGCTGCTTGGCCACATGTCCTGGCGACGCCATGGGCGTGGCCGGCGTCACAATGATGCTGTCGTGGGGAATTTGAATTTGAATGCGGCTGCTCTGTTGCTCATCGTCGGCGGCCGCATCCATGAGCACCGGTTCAATGCTGCCCGCGGCACTCGCTTTGACGCCGACCGCAGCCGCAGATGGCGTCGTCGGTGGCGTAGCCTCGACCTGCGAGACCAGCGGCAGTGTTGCCGTTGCAGATTTGGGCAAATGCGAATGATGGAAGCTGGTGCCACTGCTGCCCGAATGGCGATGCACCAGCTTTGGCGAGACACGTCCATGACCATGGGGAATATAGTGATAGGCGCCGGTGTGATAGGGCGCATATGTGCCTTGAGGATGGTGCTGGTGGGAGTGTTGGGCGGCGCTTGCAGCAACGGCGCCTTGTTGCATATGTGCATGTGAATGCATGCGCATGTGCATGACCGATTGCGTGTCGCCCTCATCGATTGGCAGTAGTTGAAGCTTCGATTGGCCCGTATAGCTGGCGCTGAGCTTACGGCCCTGTGATTGCGGCGCACGCAAATAGTTCGTCGGCAGCTGATGGAACTGACGCGACGTGGTGCGTGTGGGCGTAGAAGCGCCAGGATCGACCACAACCAGACCTGGAGCTTTCGGTGGATGAAGTTTCGCTTGTAGTTGTTGAGTTTTCTTTTGCTGACGCTGACGTTGACGCGCCTGACGCGATGCCAGCGAGGCACCGCCGGCAGCAGCATACATTGTGGTGTTGACGACGACGGCGGCGGCAACAGCAAAAAACTTGGACTTAAAATTACAGTGACAAATAAAGTTTTCGAGTTATGCAGCGTGTGTAAAGTGTTAATTAACAATGAATAGAAAATTGAGGTTATGTTTTTAATACGCAAGTGAGGTTATGTTACAACAAAATTTTGGTTGCATTTAAACATTTTGTTATTTTTAGCTGCTTGATTGTTGTTGTACGAGTGTAGCGTAATGAAAATTAAAATGAATGCTAAGACAATTAGTGGGATAATACAAAATTTCTTCTTGAGGTTAATTTAATTCAAAAAATTGGAAAAAACTGTTTTCCCTGTAAAAAGTTGTTAGAAAAGAGAATTAAGGGTTTTTTTTTGCGGTTGATTACAAAATGATTGTACATTGGTTGTTGTATTTTATAAAAATAGTAGTAGAGTAGTAATAGTAGTAGACATTGTAGTATTAAGTGTAATGTGCTCTGTGTTTATCTTTCGGTCAAAATGAATGCGTGCTGAAACCATAACAATTCATTTTGGTGTAAAATTACAACATTTCGGTGTAAAAAGTTTGTAAAATTAATTATTTAAGTGTTTTTGCTAACTAAATTTTTAACTAAATTTTACAAAAAACAAATAATTTTTCAACAAGTGTTTGTTAACGGTTTATCGACTGTTTTCTTTGCGCTCAATTTTGTGTGTATGATTTTTGTACAGTGTATTTTTATTCTATTGAAATCTTTATAAAAATTATGAAAATATTTGCATTTATGATTTGGTTTGTTATGGTTGTACAAAAGGAAAAAATTTGTAAAAAATATCTGCTTCTCTCTCTTTGTTATTGTTGCACTGTTTGTGTTTTTTATAAAAATAAATTTTGTCGCTGTTTTTTGCTTTGTATTGTCTTCACTTTTTGTTTTTTGCTTTTAAAATTTGTTCTTATTTGCTTTTTATTTTTATGCTTTGTCATTTATTTGTTTCTACTACTATTTTTTGCTACCTTTTATTTACGTTTATTTCACAACAATGATTTAATACTTTTTTTGCCTAACTAAGTTACTACAGAATTGGTTTCTTTTCGAAGCAGCTACGCTTTTTCTCGCTGTGTAAACAAAAATATTTATGCGCACAAATTACACTGAAGCATACATTTTTACAATATGTATAGTTTTTCTTTTATTTTTAGTAAGCTTGTCACTACGGTTTTTAGTACTTTTTTTTATAATTTTATTTAAAAATTAATCTCAATAACTAAAAATTTTTGTTACACTGCATAAAATTTAAACAAAAATCTTAGTATGGTATAATTTATTTGTATTTTTGAGTGGTTTACTGTATGTCATTAAGTTATTTTAATAATTTTTTATATTATTTATTATTTTTTGATGCAGTAAGACACTTTTGGGTTAAAAATTTAATGAATTTACTTTTTTAATTTAAAAAAAAAAAAAAAAATTATTTTCTAACATTTTCTAAAACTAAGTTTAAATTTAAGTTATTTTTGCTAATGTATTTTTTCACTAATTTTAAATAAAGCGCATTTTCCTTGTAACATCTAGGTTTTTATCAAAATATTGGCAAATCATAATTTGAATAATTTTTTTTTTTTTAATTTTTTTACATTTTGCAAAAACTTTTTTCGTACAATTTTTTTATTTTTTATTTTTTGTGAGTTTTTACAATACTTAATTTAATTTAAGCCATTAAGACGGATTTTTGCAAGGAACACGTATTTATTATAAATTTTTTGCGCGTTTCTTAATTTACCTTAATTTAAATTTAAGCTGAAATAGATAGAAATCATAGTGAAATTTCAATTATAAATGTACCATATGTGATTTAAAAATCTCCATAAATTGCAAAGTTTTCGTTGAAGATTTAAAGGAAAAAAATATGCACACATTTTTCATATGTCTTTTCAAACTTGGCAATATGCCATATTTAACATGATAATATATTTCTTAAAAAATAAACACGATTGGTTTCCGAAAAATTTTTCATTAACTAACCCTGCAGACTCTCAAACACTTATCCGACCTTAAGCCACTGCTGAATATAATAATTTTAATTCACATTGTTTCCCAAGTGCGACTAAATGTCTTATAAATATTTTAAGTGTGAATTAGAATGACACACTTTCCAATAATATAAAAGTTAACATCATTTAGACTAAGTTTCGATACTAAAGAGATCCAGTGCTATTTGTAGCTTAGCAGCCAACGTGTACATGTCTTCAGTGTTATGAAAATAGTAAGACTATGCAACGAGCTGATCGAACGTGTTCGAACTTTCACCATGCACATCGAGCCAAGCTCGAACAGCTCGACTTATTTGACTCAGCTCAGTTCGTTTGGTTCGATTCGAGTTTTGAACTGCTTGTTTGTTTTTTTAACTCTTAAATTTTGAGTTCATAATTTCTGTAGACTTTTGACTACCATAAACTTCCACTGCTATAATATATTATTATTTTTTAAGAAAAAAAACCAACCCAAACACATGAAATGTAATCCATTTTATTATTATTAATTAAAATAAGGATTTATTGTCGTAATTAAGTAGTTAGTTAAGAAAGATAACCATTATTTTAGCTAAGGGTAAAATCCCCACAACATGAATAAAACCAGACGCAACGGCAACACCCCGCAACAGCTGTTTTTGACACGCAGCTGTCGTTCCATCTGTTTGCTGTCACAGAAACAGAAAATAAATTTATACATACTGCAGTGGATCGATACAGTCTTTTCGTGGCCGGCGACCGGTAAACAACAGTAGCAGCAGCAGTAAGCAGAAGTAGCAGATAAAGCGGTAAGCAGCAAGGAAACAAGGTATTTGATAAGTTAAAGTAGTTGTAATAGTAGTAGTGGGGCGACCGCTGCACTAAGCACACGTAATCCGATAATAAATCAGTTGCCTGTGGTTAGTACAAGGGAGAGGGGTCGCACAAACGAGTAGCTCGGTATTAGTGTTATTCGTGAGTGCGAGCTAGTCTCAACTGGAGTCGGGTATGCAAATAGCAGAGTAGTGAGCGGACTAAGGGGTATTTAGTCACGTATAGGAGAATATTGTAGTCAATAGCTTGAGCGTAGTATATAAGATAGTGCTCGGTGGTGGAAAGAAAACCACCACATTAGACGTGGGTGGCCCAATCATAAATCAGCTGCTCACCGATAAAGTGTAACTTGGGGGGAACAGCCTCACGATCAAGCCCAATAATAAATCAGTTGATCACAGGTGTATTCTCCCTTCCTCTCCGAAGTACAAAGGAGATGTAGAAGGTTAAATAATAGCGTAGGTTGATAAAAGAAACCATTGCGTTAGGTGCGGGCAGCCCGATACGATATCGGCTACTTACGACTAGAGAGTAGGCGTGCAAAAGAATAACATTGCGTTAGGTATGAGCGAGGCAACTAACCACTACTGCACTCAACTAGGCCACGGCTGGCGGCGGAGAGAGTGACGCCAAGAAGAAGAGAGTGGTGGGGAGTAGAGAAACGTGTTTTATTTATCATATTATTATATGTATGTATGTTGAGAGAAACTGAATAAAGAAATAAAAATTAAGCAAATTAATAAAACTCCAACCCTTGATTTTGAATTTACCCAAGAGGCCATTCTTTTCTTTCTATAAATTTTTGTAGCCGAACCCCTGGCCACCGGCGAGCAAAACCGCTGGCAAAAAGGTTCATTACACTATCAACTCGAAACTTACCTTAAGTAAGTTAAAGTATGACAGAATCAATTCTTGCGTTCTTGATGATTAAGAGAAAGTTTTGGGCGCAATAATACATAAATAAAGCAACTATTTTTTCTTAATCTATTAACAATTTCTCCTGACTCCCTTATTATCTTTTTGGAACAATTTATAAGCCCTTTTTGGAGAATTTGACCATAGTTACATGTTTACATACGGTCTAGAAAAATGTGAGCTGTGAAAAATAGTAAGAATCACTAAAGACGTCTACCACATAGGTTGTACTGATTTTAAGATATGGTGTTCCAAATACAAAACCACAACTAGGCAAAATGCAATTCTGACCTTGAAACCATATATTTTAAAATTTGTAACACCTATTTTTTATTGGTGCACATTTTTCTCGAAAAGACCATAATGGTTTTCTGAACCGTTTACAAGCTATGACAAAAATCTCAAAGAAGCGCTTATAAAATAACCCAAAGAGGCACTTACGGGGGATCACGGGTAATTGGTATTTGAGCAAAACAAAAAACATGCAAACATTGTACAATTCGACTTACAATTTTTTGGTAAATATCTGACTTTTTATTTAATTGTCCTTTAAAATTGAAAAAAAAGAAGGTTTTCGTGATACGCTATTGCATAGCTTTAGAAAATACCGAATTACAGCTGGAAATTTTACTCAAAGCATCCATTTTGCAAAAGAAAACTTGAATACTTTTTAAGTTATCACTAAAGGTAGGCATGTATTTAAGTTATTTCATAACACAGGCCCACAAAAAAAAAAAGTACCATGTGCGAAAGATCAGACCACCTGAACTTTATGTTTTCGGGGTCGCTGAATCCGAATATGGTGCCAGAATAGCGAAGTTGGTTCGCTTTTTTTCAGAAATTAACAATAATGCTGAAAATTACTGATTTTTGCTGGTTTCTGAAAAAACGCGAACCAAGTTCGCTAATCTGGCACCATATTTGGATTCAGCGACCCCGAAAACATAGAGTTCAGGTGGTCTGATCTTTCGCGCATGTTATTTTTTTTTTGTGGGCCTGAGTAATTGATTTTTTAATTGAACTTTTAGTCATATATTTGCAAAGATCGACTTACATATAAATCTATCAATGCATTTTTCTAACACATAATTATGACAAATCAAGGAACGGATTAAAAACACGGCTATAGTTACATATGTTTCGTCTTTCGCCACAAAGACTCATCAGAATATTTTTGTTGTAATTATAATTATATTTATTTTACTAAATTAATTATAATTGAAAAATTGCAAGTTTGAAATTTTTTTGTGTTTTTTGGCCTGGGCGTGAGTTGACTTCTGCTACCAACCGCGAGTTCCTTGGTTCAACTCACGCCCAGGCCAAAAAACACAAAAAGTTTTCAAACTTGCAATTTTCAATTATAATTAATTTAGGGCCAATTTCACAATGTTCAGTTAAAATTTCACTTTCAGATAAATAAAAATTTTGTATGAAATTTTGTGTCAAAGTGCCAGTTAAAGTTCCAGTTAAAGCTTAACTGAACATTGTGAAATTGGCCCTTAGTAAAATAAATATAATTATAATTACAACAAAAATATTCTGATGAGTCTTTGTGGCGAAAGACGAAACATATGTCACTATAGCCGTGTTTTTAATCCGTTCCTTGATTTGTCATAATTATGTGTTAGAAAAATGCATTGATAGATTTATATGTAAGTCGATCTTTGCAAATATATGACTAAAAGTTCAATTAAAAAATCCATTTTCTATATATAAATGTCATTAAGTAACACACTTAAAAATTCTTAAAGTTATTTCATAATTTCAGAAGTTTATACTCGTATCCGTCGTGCACTGAATTCAAAAATTTGCACTGACTTCATTAATTTTATCATATTTGGGATTCTCTGAGTGCCACGCCTTAAACGTAATAATTTCTCAAACCAAATCACTCCGTGCTACAAAAGTTGTAGTAATAAATGCCAAGTGTTTCCGGTATACGACAACAATTAACACGACCAAATTTCACAAACCTACACCCACACGCTTAGATCCTTATAAATAAAATTTTTATGACAAATTGTCAGTAATGTCAATCATGTCATAAATGCCAACAAAGAAAGCACCATTGCAAATAACAAGAAAAAAAAAACAAAACAAAACATGCCGAACCCACTCAGCGGTAAGAGCAGCCATTAAATGAACTTCCTGATTTCCTTCCTTCCTGCCATCTTCCAGCTATCTATCAAAGGACATACATTTAGAATACAAATCGAGCAACAAGAATTGGTTCAATGTAAACTGTCAATGCGAAGACAGACAAATTGATATACTTCATTTATTTCTATACCGTTATTTCAAGCGTGTCCATAGGTTAATGTAGGTAGTGCTGGTAAACGCTTTGTTTCGAATATATTGTATCATTGTGGTTGTTGTGGCTTTATGACTCTGCCTGTCAGACACTTCAGAAATGAGGCCAGAAATTATAAATGAGTTATAGCATATGCCACAGATAACTACAAAACGAAAAGAAAAGAAATAAAGCAAACTAAATATATGAATAAAACAAAAGTTAATAAACGACACAATAAAGGTAAAGGCAAGAAAGAAGAGGAAAAAAATCAATACTTATAAAAATTGTAAATAATATTTGCGAATAAAAACACACACACTTACAACAACAGCAAAATTGCATAAATAAAATATGTAGTGGCAAAAATCAAACAATAAAGAAAACAGAATGAAAATATGAAGGACATTCACGGGAGGACAACAACAGTAAGTAGTAGCCGTACGTGTCATATAACAGTAGTAGGTAGGTAGTACTTTTTGCTAAGTTACTTTTTTAACATATTTTTATTACTGAAAGGTCATAAAGTCAACTACATCTCACACTGATAATTAGGAAATTGTAATTTGAGACAAAATTTTATTTGTTTTATGGAATAAATTGAAGAATAATTGATCGAAATTAATCTCTTAGTACACTTTTTATAAACACAAATTTTTAAAATTTAAATGCTCTTACTTGCACAAAAATGATACTTAATTAATAAAAAAAAAAAACAATTTGATTCTTCCTACATTTGGTAATAATTCACAAATGATACGATTGGTATTGAACTACATATTTGATATTGCTGGCAAATTTTTTGAATCAATCATATAAAGCACAAAAAAATCATCCGCACACATTCAGTTAGAAGGGCTCTTAAAAACGATGTCTGTAAAATTTTTTTTGTCGTTCCGCGAAAAACCAATGGAGCACTTTTGATTCTCCTGAAGGTTCATTTTGGCAAAAAAACATGTTTTTTGCTTATGACTTTTTCTTTGCAGAATGGATTCCTAAATTGGCATGAAAAATTAAGAAATGTTCTCGCAAAAATTATGACGTTAAAGAATTATACATTTTTTTCCTTGTGTATAGATAATATTCGGTTCCAAACAACGATTTTTTTTTTCGTTTTTCAATTACGCGCCCGGAAGAACGATTTTTTACCTAAAAGCAAGGCATGTTACGAAAAAAGTGTATAAGGTAAAAAAATTTTAGGATCATCCAAAGAATACGTGTAAATGAAAAATATCATATAAGCATTGGACTACCATATATAACTCTACTCAACCAAATCTATTGAATTCCCTCAAACAAATATCAAACATGATGTATTATCACTAAAACACATAATAATAAAATAATACTCATACGCCATGATAGGCATAGTAAAACTTTGTTAAAGAAAAAGTAAAAGTTAGCGTCCGTCAACTTATGAAAAAATACATAAAAAACTTTCTTATTAAGAACAGTTCAAGAATTCATTCTGATCATTTGAGATACAAAAACTAACTATTCAAACTTTGAATTTCAAAGCCACAATATACTTACTTAGAGGCGCGAAGTTAGCCCCGATTTTGTGGAATTTCCCGAAAAAAAGTTGTGCCGGGGTGTACTCGACTTGTGCTGCGTTGTGCCGTAGTGGAAATCAAAATTGGTGCAAGGATATAGATTTTATGGGGGGGGGTCCTTTTTCTATGAAAGCGTGAAGTTAGCCCTGCTTTTAAGGAATTTCCCGAAAAAAAAAAGTTGTGCTAGGGTGTACTCGACTTGTGCTACGTTTTGCCGTACTGGAAATCAAAATCGGGGCTAACTTCACGGTTTCATAGAAAAAGGATCTCTCCATAGAATCCATAACTTTCGGCCGATTTTAATTTCCGATACGACACAACGCAGCACAAGTCGAGCATACCCCGGCGTAACTGTTTTTTTATTAGGAAATTTCACAAAAGCAGGGCCAACTTTACGCTTCCATAGAAAAAGGACCTTCACATAGAATCTATATCCTTGGAACGATTTTGATTTCCAATACGACACAACGCAGCACAACTAAAGCACACCCCAGCACAACTTTTTTTTGGGATATTCTACAAAAGTGGGCCAACTTCGCACAAGAAGGGACCTCCCCATAAAAAGTGAATCCTTGGACCAATTTTTTTCTAATACGGCACAACGCAGCACAACTAGAGCACACCCCGGCACAACTTTTTTTTCGGGAAATTTCACAAAAGCGGGGCTAACTTCACGCACATGGCAAATATATACATGCACTTCATAAACTGTTTACTCAGTTTTGATACGTTTTGGAAATCGTTTGCTTTATAATTATTGTTAATTAAAGAATAATTTGAAATATAAAATATAATGCCAGTTTCCAATATTTTGAAACATTTCCTTTACATTCGATGAGCACAACGTTTCCATAACATTTATTGGATATCCCAAGTATTATGGCCCCAAAAGCACACAAGGCACATCATGCAGACAAAGCTTTTCATTTTCATTTATTCAAAATTATAAATTGTTGGTTACGTTCGTTGGTTGGTTTGCATGTTGCTTTGGTTTGGTTACGTTGGTACGCATTACCATTTTGGTTTTTTGTTACAGCGTTAGCAAAAAAAAAGTGTTGTTGCTGCATGAAAAGCAACAACCAAACTTGGCAATGGTTGTATTTTACGAACATACACATACTAACAAAAGGAACCACACCAAAAACTGCTATCATGGCGCATATAAAGCAGCAACATATTGAAATTAAAATTTAAATTTAAATTATATCCGAACGTTGTCGGACAACGGTGTGTCGTACTTTCGCATTTTAAACGCCACTTAAATTTTGTGGTTCCATTGCTGCAATAGCAGCAATATCAGCAGCTGTTTGAAGCTTAAAGTGTCACAAAACATCAAATTGAAGTGTCATTTATTTGTTATGCTGCGTCCGTATGCATCCGGGTATTTCCGTGTGAATGTGGACAAAGTATTGAAAAATTTCTCGTTTCTTTTCAACCTATATCCAAACTAATGTTTAATTAAAGAAACATTACCATTTAGTGTCAAAATTAAGATTTGACATTGCAATTCGTTATTATCGCGTTTTTTAGTTCATGTCTGCATATCAGAAGAAGTAAAAACGGGCATAAAAATAAAACGGTACTCCTGCGAGGAAAGTTATGGATCTGGTGGTGACAGTAATGGTTGTGATGATAATATACCATCTGTATTTAAACCATAAATAATTGCAATCGCGATATAATAGACTTAGTTAAACAATTATTAAATTTTGATTTAGTTTTGGTTCCTGTGCATAAAAGCCTGAAGTAGTTCTTTATTATTCTTGTATTTTGACCCAATTTTAGTTTTTATACCTATGAACTGGAAAAGGCCCCCTGCATTGGTCTAAAAATCAATAGTAATGCGAGTTACCAATTTTTTTTAACGCGAGTTACGACATAATTTTTGCATTACAGTCGACGTGCAATAATACGAATTATATAATGTCAGGCCTGTTCGTAAAATCGAAAAATTCGTATTATCGCAACGAAATGTTGGTCCTTTTTTCTTTTATATTGACACATATCGTCGGTTTAGAGATAAAACTCATTAACTCGAATATTTGATTTGAAAGAAAAACATCAGTTTACGAAAAAAATTGTATGAAAAATAGGAAATTTATGAATTTTTTTTCTGAGTTATATGGTACGGAGACAATGTTGGTATTAATTTTGACAACTACTACGAGTTTACGTGATTTTCGTGGCATTTACACATTTTAAGGAATACCCTCAATATTTTGATAAGAAACAAAAAATATTTGATAGAAAAATATGGAAATTAAGCTAAACATACTACACTGTTAAGCTCAATTTTCAAAAAAAAAAAAAAAAAAAAAATACTTAATGAGTTAAACACTAAAAGAAGAAATTTTAAGTGAAACACGCCAATTGTACCAGTTAAAAAAGCATGATGTGACCGATTTGGCTAAAATTTGGCATTGTTGTATTACCGATGCCTAGCATTATAAAACCGCGAGGATTTTGCTGTGGTATTCTTTGTCAAAAAACAGGGTCGCGAAATTGATTTTGGTGATTTTTGTAAATTTCTTAGAGACTGCTTTCAAAAACTCAAACTTTTATTTCAGATTTTTCCAAACGTTTTATAATTTTTCAACAATTTTTCTCCAAATATTAGGAAAAAAGCATTTCAAAACGTTCTTAAAATTCTGAAAAATTTCCCACGTATTCTTTCATGCATTCTAAGAAGCACCTAATGCTTAGGAAAAGAGCATAGCCTACTAAGAAAAAACTCGCATTCGTATTACACTAGTTTACAGCAAAAATGTGATCTGGTTGCTACTATAAAATTCTTATGTAAAATGACTCCCTGATTCCGAAAATAACTATATTTTTTTTTTCTACGGAGGCGTTTTCTAGAAATCCCCCTTTTCTGTTTTTGAAGGGGGGGGAAAAATATGATCTCATATAATCACATATATCTCGTAAACCAATAAAGCCAGCTTATTATGTAAGACAACAAACGAAAGATAATAAAATTTTACATAAACGCCTCATGCTTTACTTTTCGATCACTTTTTTAGTTTCTGTGTTATTAATAAACATTTCGAAAAATTTTGATTTTTCTTTTGAAAAATCGAAAAAAAAAGTTTTTCAATTGGGATATTTTCTTGAAAAAAAATTTTGTAAAAATAAAAAAACTTCATTGTGCAAAAGTCTAAAGAACCCCAGTAAAAACAAGATACTAATGAAGAAAATCGATGGATAAATAACGGAGTTATAATCAATTAAGTGAAAATACCAAAAGTCAAATTTTACTCTATTTTTGTAATTTTCCTTGCATAAGGATACAATTTTGAAAAATTTTTTTTCCGATTCGACCGATTCATATTTTTTTTTGATTTGGTGGACCATCATAAGTAAAAAAAAATTGTTTTTATTTTTTTCGCTCGTGAAGTGTTGCCGTATTAGAAAAAAAAACAATTATTTGAGGTGTCACTTAACTTAAACTGATCTGTAAAGAGAACTTCATTATTTACTCCTTATCTGAGGATATCATTAAAAAGGCAAATAAATTGCCTTTTTAACATTGGGTCATTTGTTGATATCAGATGAAAATTAGCCAATCTATAGTAAACCAAATTTCAAATTTAAAGCAAATTTCGATGATTTTCAGAATCTTTCTTTAACGCCGTTAACATTTTCTTGTTCGAAAAAATAGAAAAAGTCAAGTTTTATTACTTTTGTCATTTATATATTTTATTACAAAAATTTTGAGTTAATACGGACCAAGATCGGATGAAAAATGACAGCTCTATTCTAGATTTAGTGAATAAACATATGAAATTTTTGTTTTGCTAATTAAATAGACAGTAATTTAGTAGGTTCACTCACTAAATCTAGAATAGAGCTGTCATTTTTCATCCGATCTTGACCGGTATTAACTCAAAATTTTTGTAATAAAATATATAAATGACAAAAGTAATAAAACTTGACTTTTTCTATTTTTTCGAACAAGAAAATGTTAACGGCGTTAAAGAAAGATTCTGAAAATCATCGAAATTTGCTTTAAATTTGAAATTTGGTTTACTATAAATTGGCTAATTTTCATCTGATATCAACAAATGACCCAGATAAGGAGTAAAATATAAAGTTCTCTTTACAGATCAGTTTAAGTTAAGTGACACCTCAAATAATTGTTTTTTTTCTAATACGGCAACACTACACGAGCGAAAAAAATAAAAACAATTTTTTTTTACTTATGATGGTCCATCAAATCAAAAAAAAATATGAATCGGTCGAATCGGAAAAAAAATTTTTCAAAATTGTATCCTTATGCAAGGAAAATTACAAAAATAGAGTAAAATTTGACTTTTGGTATTTTCACTTAATTGATTATAACTCCGTTATTTATCCATCGATTTTCTTCATTAGTATCTTGTTTTTACTGGGGTTCTTTAGACTTTTGCACAATGAAGTTTTTTTATTTTTACAAAATTTTTTTTCAAGAAAATATCCCAATTGAAAAACTTTTTTTTTCGATTTTTCAAAAGAAAAATCAAAATTTTTCGAAATGTTTATTAATAACACAGAAACTAAAAAACTGATCGAAAAGTAAAGCATGAGGCGTTTATGTAAAATTTTATTATCTTTCGTTTGTTGTCTTACATAGTAAGCTGGCTTTATTGGTTTACGAGATATATGTGATTATATGAGATCATATTTTTCCCCCCCTTCAAAAACAGGAAAAGGGGGATTTCTCGAAAACGCCTCCGTAGAAGAAAAAAATATAGTTATTTTCGGAATCAGGGAGTCATTTTACATTAGAATTTGGTAATGGCACTCAGATCACAGAAAAAAATAATTAATTTGTAAACTAGTGTTATCGAACCGAAAAATTTACCGCTGTTCGTATTATAGAATCACGTGTGGAAGAAATATTGCATTCGTATCATTGGACATTCGTAATACGGAGCATTCGTATTACTGGACGTCGACTGTATTTTAAAAAATGCCACTTAATATTGTTGTTTTTAATAAAGAAATACTTATTGACATCCTGCTGCCTTTATTTATGTCTAATGTAAAGAAATTTACCCACAAATTTCGCAAAAACTTGCGAAAGAAATTTTCGCTCTGAGCATGTTGTCCAAAAATGGTAACGCGAGTTACCAGCACTATTCACTATTTTACTGGTTAAATATTCAGTTATCACTAAAAAATTTCAAGTAATATGCAACAAGAACAAAGTATTTTGTTTATAAAGAATCCAATTTTATTAGTTAAAGGCTGAGCCTCAAGAGCTCGATTAAACTCTTAAAAAATGTTCTAATTGTTACCATGGAATTACCCATCTTCATTTTACTAATATGGCTAAGGCTTACGGCTGAAAATTTCAAATTTAGTGAGTATGTTGTTGTTAAACGTTTGAGATGATGGACGCTGGCCAAATAGTTTTATAAACAAATTTCGTATTTCAGAAATATTTGCTATAAAATTTCACTACGTAAAGGTCGAAATTTGAGCCCGAAACCAAAAAATAGTTAAAATCAATTAGGACTTTTCACATTGCATATTAATTACATCCCTGACGCGCTTACCTTAAGTTTAAAGAATTTTTCGTCTTTGGTAACTCTAAGTGAAATTTTTTGTAGGATATTTTTGCAAATTTTTTTAACCCATTGTGGCTCAGTTTTAGAAAAAGGGGTCAGAAAGACCCATAAAATCAGAATATAATGGGTTAATGTGTTCTAGGAAAATTATCCTTGTGTGATTTCGTTATGATCTTGTGAGAAGGAGTTTTGTCCAAGATGTAGTTTTACAGTGGGGTAAAATTTAGAAAATATTTATTGTTAAAACTGCTTACAGATTTTAACGATTTTTTTGCTTTCGGGATAAAATGTTGCTTTTTAGTGTTCAGCAACTAGTAGTGAAATTGTGTAGCAAATATTTCTGTAGTGCATACTGACTCAATATTCCCTTGTTTTAGTTGTCATTTTTGAAAAGAAAGAACTTCACAGCTATTACCAATTGATTTAAAAATCTAAAAAAAATTTCGAAAATTCTGGAGCCAACTTGACATGAGTAATAGACTGACCCAAAAACACTAAAGGTGTTCCGATCTTAGGTGCTCAGCACTCAAAGTGTTCGGTAGGGTCTCTAAATTACGTGGAGGTACTCAGAAGCGGCCAAAAAAATAGCGGCCAAAAAATAGCGACCAACAAAAAGGGGCCAAAAAATAGCGGCCAAATAAAAAAGGGGCCAAATATAAAAAGGGGCCAAAAAATAGCGGCCAAAAAAAAGCGGCCAAAGGAAAAAAGAGACCAAAAATGGTTAAAGTGTTAAAATATCGTTATTTTGTTATAAATCAAAGACATTAGGTAAAATAGTAAAGTAAATTGACAAATTGTGTAAATAATAAATGGAAAAAGTTAGTTAAGAAGTACAATGAAGTTAGACTGTAGTTTCTGGATTTGAACCCAAATGTGTAACTGAAGATCTCACTCATGCTGAAATTTACGAATACTTAACTAATGTCAGCAATCACATTCACTATAATTAACTTCATTGTACTTCTTAACTAACTTTTTCCATTTATTATTTACACAATTTGTCAATTTACTTTACTATTTTACCTAATGTCTTTGATTTATAACAAAATAATGATAATTTAACACTTTAACCATTTTTGGCCTCTTTTTTCCTTTGGCCGCTTTTTTTTGGCCGTTATTTTTTGGCCCCTTTTTTGTGGCCGCTAGTTATTGGCCCCTTTTTTTCTTTGGTCGCTTTTTTTTGGCCGCTTTTTTTTGGCCCCTTTTTTTGGCCGCTATTTTTTGGCCGCTATTTTTTGGCCGCTTTTGAGTGGAACCAAATTACGTGTGTAAATTTTGGTAAAAAAATATTGAGATTTAGCACTCGCGCAAGCTCGATAAGTGGCGCTGCCTTGACCGTACGAGAATGGGGTTCTTTCAGCACGTGGAAATTGATTAAAAAGGATAGGAACAATTTTTTTTTCTGTCCTACTTTATGTTTTCGAGGTCGCTGAAGACAATGGCATTGCCAGTTTTTCGAAAAAATTCCAAGATTTCAAGATATTTAAGATATCTCTCAAAAAAAAAAAAATTTGAGTTTTTTGTTAGATTAAATTGCCATTAATCGTAGGAAAATTTTTTATTATTTTTTTTCTCGGACACTTGTCTTGTAGCCTAGATTGTGACAAACAAAATGAGTGGTCGCACAATATTTTTTGACAAAATCTTCTCGAGATATCGGCCACAGACTGAACCGCCGTCCTGCCGTATTATTGTTCATTACCAGTCACTGGCGATATCTGCTGATTTTACGCAATTATCATTGGTTTTAGATCCTACCTTGTACTTTGGATGTCGCTGGAGATGCTGGAACATTTATTTTCACGATCAAATGCAAATGTTTAAGATATTCCTATGATAAATTTCCCTAGTGGGATTTCCAATGAAAAGCAGAACTAGCTCTAAAACCTCGACATAATTTTTCCGCGCATGATTCATCTGGAGCTAGTGATTGATGACCATCGCGGTTTTCTTCTGGAAAGGTGCCAATATTTCCCAAATTTTTCAGTGGAAGAATTTGGGACATTAGCAACCATTCAAAAACTGGCAATGCCATTGTCTTCAGCGACCTCGAAAACATAAAGTAGGACAGAAAAAAAAATTGTTCCTATCCTTTTTTATCAATTTCCACGGGCTGAAAGAACCCCATTCTCGTACGGTCAAGGCAGCGCCACTTATCGAGCTTGCGCAAGTGCTAAATCTCAATATTTTTTTACCAAAATTTACACACGTAATTTAGAGACCCTACCGAACGTTTTGAGGGCTGAGCACCTAAGATCGGAACACCTTTAGTTTTTTTGGGTCAGTCTATTACTCATGTCAAGATGGCTCCAGAATTTTCGTAAGTAAGCATAAAATTCTGGAAAAATTTAATTTTCAGCCAAAAAAATAAAAAATGAAAAAGTTCCCCTAAATTTGCCATTAAAAAGTTGTATAATTTTCAATTTGTATTTTTTTCCATTTTATTTTTTCTAATTTAAATATTTTACCACAGAACTACTTTCTTTCATTCCATTTGCTTTTTAAAAAACTGATACTGATAGTTAAGAGAATTGAAGTCGACACAAGTTTTCATTTGGTTTTAATCTAGCTATTAACCTATTTTATGCTAAAGTTCAATTATACAATACAATCTAAGGACATACATGCGACATACGAAGGCGACAGTAACATATACTAACACAACTGTGCTACTAATACTACAACTAACACAATAATACCACACAATACAAGTGAAATCAAAATGTAATGAAAACGGGTTTTGTATGCGCGCTACTCACGTAGCCAGCTGACATTTATGTTTGTAACGACAGCAACAATAACAACCACAAGCTCGCAGGCAGCAGTAGAAGCAAGAACAACAACAACAACATAATGGTGGTAAAATCACGCAGGATTAAGGTTGGATTGCCTTGTGCCACAAGCAAATAAATAAAAAAAAAATAAAATGAAAATAAACAAACTTGTTGAATCAGGAAGCGAACGAAATGAATGAGTTTTGCTTGACTGTGTGCTTAAAAGCTTTATTTGAGTATACGAGCACAAATACAAAGACAAAAGACAATGCACACATATGCATGTATGTACATACATATGTGCACAAACAGCAGATCACTAAATAAATACAAACACAAACAAAAAGTCAATAAGCAAAAATAAAAACGTTAAAGTTTATGGAAGTTAACGTCGAAAAAATGCAACCAATAAAAGAAAGAAAAGAAAAGAAAAAAAGGACTTAATAAAGGACATACTAAAAGTACGTGCAAAAAGCACAATAAATTGTAAAGAAAGGAAATGAAAAAAAAAAAAAGATTTTTGTAGTTCATTAATAAAATAACAGCGAAATATGAGGTCATGCTAAACAACAGCGTGAAGGGAGCGTAGAAAAGTAAGAGCAAAAGGCACAAAAGGATAACCAAGGAAGTAAGCACGTCTGTTCCCAGGTGCGCGTAGGTAGGTGTGTTTTTCGGTTTTCTTTTCAATTTGTCGAAAAGCCACTTAAATGAAATTTAATCAGAAACGATAGGGGAAAATTTTAACAATTTCATTCATTTATTTTTTCTGTTTTTTAATTAGCAACCATTCAAAAGTCGCTCAATTTGTAATAAATTATTTTCATAAATTCCATTTCTATTCAACGGCATTTTTGCTTGTTTACTTCATTTCAAAATGCACTGACTAAAACATTGAAACCACAAAAAGCATTTGAGCTGAACGACGCCATTAAAATTTACCATGCAAAATGGCGTTGAGCGCGTAATTCCCGCCATTGCGTTTCGAAATAATTACAACATTAATTCTTACACACACAAATACATACAGACACACACACTCACAAATAAATAAACACACAAATAGCCTTGCTAGCCCATTGAGAAAACTGCATGCTAATTTTATTATCACAAAAGTATGCTATAGTTTTAGTCCGTAAATAGTATTCTTATGCCCCAGACAGACGACAGCTTAAATCTAGGGTCCAAAAAATTCTAATTAGTTTTTTTGATGCTTAACTCACTATTAATCGTGTTTTTGATGTTTGAGAATTTTTTGGCACCTGAATTGGGAAATTTTCTTTTAGTCAATGTCTATGGAATATGTATTTAAAAATGCCAAAAATCATGCAAGAAAATGATTTACATTATTACGTCTATAATCTAGATTCAAGCTGTCGTCTCTGTGGGGCATTACAGAGAGCAAAAGGCTGTTATTTTGTTTTGCTATTGCTATTTATTTTAGCATTTAAATTTTCTGAGATCTGGTGGGTAAGTACTAGAACCGGCTACTTGATGTCAGTGGCCATCGCAGCAAAAAAATAGATCGAACTGTAAATGCCGAAGATATGACGATGATGTAAATGCGCGACCTTACAAAAATGATTCAAATTCGATGGTATACGGTGGACTTTTTTTTCTGATACGGTCTAATGAGCAATGAGAATTCACAAGAAAAATAATGAAATACGTGGTGAGGCAAAAGTTATGCCATAATGTGAATGTGTCATAACTTTTGGAGCTGAAATGCCGTAAAATTACTATAAATGTGGATTCACTCAGGAGGTAGTCCTTTGAAGGATATCATTTGTTCAACTTAATATCATCAATTTTAGGTAAAGTTCGTGAGAAATGGCAAGGTGATATGGCACCCGAAGTTTATATGGCACCCCTTTCAATTTCAAATCTTACAGCTTTCGTGGCATTTGAATATGAACACAGTTGAATTCAGCTAGGCGATAGACTTCGTAGTGAGTAGTTCGTTTGGCAGTAGTTGCTATAGTTATTCATGTGCTGGACTTAAGGAAAAAAATAGGAATTTAATGTGATTTCGTTTTCTGATGAATACACGCACGAATGAACATGTTTTTCGTTTCATGGCACTTTTATTCGATATATAACAAAACGCAAAAATGGCACCCAATTACTGAGGGTGAAATGGTGCCGGTGCCATTTCTCTCTTTGCAATTTATAAGATATTTTGGAATACAAATATGAAGTGCTTTAACGTACAGTCACTCCAGAATCGCAGAATTTTAGTCAGGCAGGCCCTTCAATTCATGTTTACTTGAATTTTGTTTGAAAACAGGGCTCAATGTTCTTCACTTCTAACAAAAAAAAAAAATCTTAAAAAGTAACCCAACAAAAGCACTACTTCTCAGTGGGCATATAGCAGCAACGTTAGAAACGTTCACAATGAATGTAATGGAATTATGCTTAGTTAGCTAAGGTGACCAGGCGTTGTTGTTTATTTCTTCTTTTTTTTTTTGTTGTGTGTCCCTTTACTTTAACAGATGGCACACGGTTACACGTTCAACATACGAGTGAGTGAAGGCCATTAAAAAGAAAAAAGAGAAAAAAAATGCGAAATCCTTTTTAATGAATACGAGTGTATGTTGCTTTTATTTTTGTTGCTGTTGGTTTTTGCTAATTTCCTGATTGTTGTTTGTGCAATACTTCACAGTCTTCTACTTTTTTTGGTCACTGTGTTATATACATTTTGTGTTGGCTGACTGTTCTTTGTAGCACAAAAGTAAAAAAAAAAAATATCACCAACTCAACCAGCAACGACGAACGGATGTCGCGAAAAATCGCTGGAAATTAAGCTTCATTTTTTTGGTTCCGTCTGACTCTGACTGAAATAACAGTTGAGATATGAAGTCGACGAAAGCAATTTTTTTTTTGTTTGTTTATTGTGGATTTTACTTTTGTCGAGCCGAACGTGCAAAAAAAATAATTAAATACGAATTTTCTACATTTTTCATCTGTCACATAAATAAAAACATTATACAGCCAGCGAGCTATGCGTTTGGAAAAATGCTCCAGTTGAGCTTACTTATTTGACCTTAATTCAGTAGAAGTGTGATGCTACAATAAAAGCTATTCCAATATTTCAAACGGTTAATGTTCTTTGAAAGATCACCAACTATTTATTTTTATCACCCTTACATTTCTTGCAGTGAATCTTCTTTGGTTGGGCTGAGAGTTCTTTAAAAATTGTAATAAATCATTAACCCTTCAGTTAGTACTAAATATATCTTTTATATGACATTACCATTGATTCGAGGAACAGTGGTATTTTGGCGAAATAAAAAAAAAAAAAAAAATTTTTTGGTATTTGATTTCAAAAATCTAAAGATGTAGTTTTATAGAAGAATATATAAATAAGAAGCTGCCTTTAATACTTTTTTCTAAAAAGTCATTTTTTTTTTTACGAAAAATGAAACTGATTAACTTTTTTATTCAACTCAGTGGTCTATTTATATAAACTAGTATCGCCGGTGGCCAAAATTTGGCCTTTTACTTTGAGATAGATACACTTTTTCCGAGTACCATTTGGTAAAAAAGAAAGCCAGAACATTAAGTATTCATTAATCGTAGCAACATTTTTTATATGCAGCAGGCTCAGTATATCTCAAAACCGAATAACATAAAAATTGGTGTAGAGCTTGTGCCAAAAAATATCGGAAAACATCCAAAATATCGAAAAGATCTCAAAAGTATCAACAAACATCGGTATGTATATCGGTAAAAGTCCAAAAGTATCGAAAAACATCCAAAATATCGATAAAAGTCCAAAAGTATCGAGAAACATCCATAATATCGATAAAAATCCAAAAGTATCGAGAAACATCTAAGATATCGGTAAAAGTCCAAAAGTATCGAAAAACATCCAAAATATCGGTAAAAGTCAAAAAGCATCGAGAAAGATCCAAAATATCGGTAAAAGTCCAAAAGTATAGAGAAACATCTAAAATATCGATAAAAATCCAAAAGTATCGAGAAACATCTAAAATATCGGTAAAAGTCCAAAAGTATCGAAAAACATCCAAAATATCGGTAAAAGCCAAATAGCATCGAGAAACATCTAAAATATCGATAAAAGTCCAAAAGTATCGAAAAACATCCAAAATATCGGTAAAAGTCCAAAAGTATCGAGAAACATCTGAAATATCGATAAAAGTCCAAAAGTATTGAGCAACATCCAAAATATCGGTATAAGTCCAAAAGTATCGAGAAACATCCAAAATATCAATAAAAGTCCAAAAGTATCGAGAAACATCCAAAATATCGATAAAAGTTCAAAAGTATCGAAAAACATCCAAATTATGATAAAAGTGCAAAAGTATCGAGAAAAATCCAAAATATCGATAAAAGTCCAAAAGTATCGAGAAACATCCAAAGTATCGGTAAAAGTCCAAAAGCATCGAGAAACATCCAAAATATCGAGAAGTATCGAGAAAGATCCAATATATTGAGAAGTATCGAGAAACATCCAAAATATCGATAAAAGTGCAAAAGTATCGAGAAACATCCAAAATATCGATAAAAATCCAAAAGTATCGAGAAACATCTAAAATATCGGTAAAAAACCAAAATTATCGAAAAACATCCAAAATATCGGTAGAAGTCCAAAAGCATCGAGAAACATCCAAAATATCGGTTAAAGTCCAAAAGTATCGAGAAACATCCAAAATATCGATAAAAGTCCAAAAGTATCGAGAAACATCCAAAGTATCGGTATAAGTCCAAAAGCATCGAGAAACATCCAAAATATCGATAAAAGTTCAAAAGTATCGGAAAACATCCAAAATATCGATAAAAGTGCAAAAGTATCGAGAAACATCCAAAATATCGATAAAAGTCCAAAAGTATTGAGAAACATCCAACATATCGGTAAAAGTTCAAAAGTATCAAAAAACATCCAAAATATCGGTAAAAGTCCAAAAGCATCGAGAAACATCCAAAATATCGGTAAAAGTCCAAAAGCATCGGAAAACATCCAAAATATCGAGAAGTATCGAGAGACATCCAAAATATCGATAAAAGTCCAGAAGTATCGAAAAACATCCAAAATATCGATAAAAGTCCAGAAGTATCGAGAAACATCCAAAATATCGATAAAAGTCTAGAAATATCAAGAAACATCCAACATATCGGTAAAAGTCCAAAAGTATCGAAAAACATCCAAAATATCGGTGCAGAACGTCGACAGAGCGCAACGAAACAGGTTTCGTGCAAGCAAGAGAAAAACAACAACAACAAAATCTCACCCACTCCACTGTCTCATTAATTTTCTCATCAGCACAGCATAACACTGTGGGTGCTGTTGTTGTTGTAATTATATGGGAAACTTTGATCCTGTTTTTAAATGTCTTAATGGCAACTTATGAGGATAATTTTTAGATTCGTGGATTCTACACCACAGTACCTATCATATAAAAAAATAATATCCAAAATCGGTTAAATGGTTAGCTCGCAAAAGGGGCGCAAAAAAAACTGTTCACGTATTTATATATAGATTATTTTTGTTTTATACATTTGTATAACATTTTTAATTGAAAAAAAGTATTTTGTATTTAACCCTTTCGACCCGAAAAAAAACTGTGGGCTTCACAATATTTGTGATGGGTCAACCTTAGAAACTTAATTTAAGTAAAATTTTTGACCGTCTCAAAATTTAAATTTTAACCGCCAGAACCGCTTCCGGGGTATACTCCCAACATATGTTTTTGATTTGAATTTTTGGAATATAAAATCCTTGGAGTGGTTATAGGAAAAAACAGTGTTTACTTATTAATTCATTCAATTTAAGTTACATAAATAACTGAGTTATGTATGTAAAATTTATTTATTTAAAATTTTTTGGGATATATTGTCCCAACCGGTTCGAAAGGGTTAATTTAAATGAAAAATTGTTATTTCGATTACATAAATGGTTTAAAAGATATGTGCAAACTAAAACGGCTCTTTGAAATGCAGTGTTTGCAAATTTCCTCGGAAAATTTCAAAGTTGTTATGTTTAGCTCCCTCTTCTAACTATAAAAAAATGTCGACATATTTCAAGCTGATTATTGAATTCAAAAATTTTCTGAAAGAGGTCATTTGATTTTCAATGCCAGGTTGCAATGTAAGCAATTGTGTATTGAAATAATGTGTTGCATAACTTTAGGGATAAATAATTTTAGTTAATTTTTTATGGGAAGTAGGCCCCTTAGCTTATCGTGCCCATTTTTTGTTATTTCTTAACGAGCTAGCTATCGTGAGGACGCAAATCGGACCCCTCATTTCCATATATATCCTTTCCAGTTTTTAATTAAGTATTAATATAATTAAAATAATCCACTATTTAAGAAATAAAACCTGAGTTATTAGCTAAATAAGACTAGAATTAATTTAAAACTAAGGATTTTTTAGTAAGTAGATAGTTTTAGGACAATCACATCCAACGGGCTTGACAAACTATCGTGCAACCGCTTGATAAACAGTTGGACGAGAATTGCATGATTATTATGTGCAGCAGCAACCCTGGTCCCAAAACAGTGAGTGCCAAGTGTCAAATCTTACCAATAAAAAAAGACAGCTGATCGTGGATGATAACGGAATGATGGAATGTAAGTTCCGGTGATGAGGTAAGACGTGTTCTTCAAATATTTCAACCATCCGTGGACGAAACTGAGACTTTTAAGCAATGCCCAGTACATACGTATTAGTGGATAGTGACTATACGTCAGACCATAGGCTTTGCTAAGGCTCTCGTGAACAAACAAGGACAGGTTAGTAGAGGACAACGGGGAGGCAGTGGTGGTGGCACGACTCCTGGATCGATATTATTCACGATTTACAGATATCCTCATCATCTATACTTACCCCATTTGTCAACCGTATTACTAAGCTTGTATTTTTATAAATCTTAAGAGTGCTTTTCAGGGAAAATATAAACAGTGAAATAAAGTTGTGAAATAACACCCGGGAAATTGTGAAAAGTGTTTCTTTCCTTGGCGGGGAGATAAATTTTTGTGTACGAACTCTGGGCACCGACGGCTACACCCCGGCTAGCGGCAAAAAGGCTTGTAACACTATATCTAATTAAGCGTGCAAAATTTCATTGTCATTAGATTACTTCTTCACTTTTTAATTTATATTACGTGCAATGGATCTTATAGTAATACTGTTCAGGAGGCGAAGGAAAACGAAATTTTTTAGAAAAAAAAAAAATTAGTTTTCTAACGAAAGTTACCTTTTGTTTTTAATAGCCCATATATATTATGAAAGCATATTATATTCTGAAGAGATTTAAACTTATTAGACCGCAAATGACAAAACATGTATTGATTCAAACGGTCTACCTCCTTTTTTTATATAAATATTAAAAACTATAATAGGGCATATGCATATATCCGTATGGTTTTGAACAATCTGCCTAGAATACTAATAACCATTCTTAAAACAATCATAAAATAAATTAAAATTTTAAAAATTAATTTTATGCCTAGTTCAAAAATTTGTTTCACTTAAGATCCAACATTTCCGTTTTTAATCTACGCCACGCGACCACTTTTGCGGCCAACATTCCTTTCCATTTCCTCCACTTTGTCCCTCGACCTAAACACTTTTTCAACTTTTGTCGTCGTCGCGTCATGAACTGAGTATAAGCAGTGAAAGTCATTAACAGTTAACACACGGCAACTCAGCAGAAAAGTAGCAGCCAATAAACGTAGACATTAAATTTCAAGTTCTACCAAAACGCGCCTTCGCTTGAACTTGAGCGGCAGAAGTGCTCTATAGGTAAAAGCCAAAGTCGAGCCCACAATACCGCATTCGGTGCAAAATGTGAATTAATCATAAAAACGAGGCACTCACTAAGTATTGCAAATGCAAATGCGGGTAATTAAAAGCAAAATGGCAACCAAAACATTGCCACGCAGCATTTGCGGTAAGGCAAAGCAGCGTGCCAGCAGCGCGGATGGGGGTAGCAATAGGTGCGAAGGTGCAAGCAGCAACAGCAAAGTGTAGGGGTTTTTTACACGTAGAGTAGATGGAAATGTCATTAAGGCATTTAAATGGGTCATATATCGTTTAGCAGCCATTTTTGCAGTAAAATAGTGACCTATTCATTGAGAATATGAAAAACAGAATTGTATTTTTTGGTACTTACAACTTAATCCTTATACTACAATGAGAGAAGTAAAATCATAAAATCTTTTAACTTGAACTCTGTACAATATTTTTCTTTTTTTAGGTAAACCAACTAAATAAAATTGCACAGTGTGAATTACAGAACTAATATATACACTGTAACACTCAAATAAAGTAACAACAAACTCCTGTACTACTTATGAACAGCAGTGAAGGTTAAAAAAACAGTAATGCTAATAAAAGGATAAAAAGGATGATTGTTGTAAGTTGCGTGTTTACGAGTGGATCGCATGTTCGCAACTTCATCATTAAAGTGTTTGTATATGTAGGTTGTATGAGTTCGTATGTTTACAAAACAAAATAAAAAAAAATAAAAAATTGTTAAAAGATATACAAAAAATTCTTTATATTGGGTATACAACTTTGCTTCCGCCGTTCTCCGATAGGTGGCTGTACCGGCTGAGGCTGGTTGAAATACATAGATGATAATGCCTTTAAAGTGAGTGTGTACAGTGCCTAACGAATTGTCATCGCCGTTTCAGTGACAGTTGTTCTTGTTTTTGTATTATTCACGCTCGAAAATGTCCGTTTATGTGCCCAATTCTCGCCATTTGCGGGAAGTTTTACTTTTCTGTTACAATTCGAAAAAAAATGCAGCTGAAGCGCATCGAATGCTCTCAGAAACTTACGGTGATGCTGCTCTGAGTGAAAGCAAAACCGAAACTTACGGTGATGCTGCTCTGAGTGAAGGCAAAACCGAATATTCACGGCGCCAAGGTTATGATTTGTATTTGGTGGGGTCAGCTCGGTGTGATTTACTACGAGCTCTTAAAACCGGGTGAAACCATCACAGGAGATCGCTACCGAACGCAACTGATGCGCCTTAGTCGCGCGCTAAAAGAAAAGCGGCCACAATATCAAGAGCGACATGACAAAGTCATCCTCCAACACGACAATGCTTGGCCTCACGTCGCAAAAGTGGTCAAAAAGTACCTGGAAACGCTGAAATGGGAAGTCTTGCCCCACCCGCCGTATTCCCCAGATGTCGCCCCTTCTGACTTCCACCTATTCCGTTCGATGGCACACGGCCTGGCAGATCAACATTTTCAATCCTTCGAAGAATTGGAAAAATGGATTGCTTCATGGATAGCGTCAAAAGAGGACTCCTTTTTTCGAGCCGGGATCCGAAAATTGCCGGAAAGATGGGAGAAAGTTGTCGCTAGCGACGGACAATACTTTGAATAATACATCTGTAAGCACTTTTTTGCAATAAACCTTTTAATTTTGGAAAAAAAACGGCGGAAGCAAAGTTGTACACCCAATAGTTTTTACCAACATTTTAAAGTAGAAAAATTTAAGCTTAGTTATGAACAATAAGTTTGTGTTTACTATAAAAACTTGTATTTTTTTTAAGTAAGTCCCAGTACATAGATAGTTATAGTTGTGAAAGAATCATAGCATGTATTTTGCAATGTTGCAAGTGAAAAGCAGCACTTCAAAAATAGTATTATATGAATGAATTACAACAGCAGGACGATGCATAGCAAAGGAAAAACAAAAACTTGGAATTTTTTGCATGTGCAGTATTTTTCTTTTTGCTGTGATTCTCAACAAATTTATGCTAAAGTTGAAATATAATATATTTGGAAGCTTTTATGGATGTCGGCAAATGCGTTTGATGAGGTACGGAAAAATATAACGCAAGTCAATAAATTTTTTCTTTTTCTTTTATGCATATTGCCTTGTTTTTATAACCGTTCGTTGTCTGTATGCTGATAGTTTTAATATTTTTTGGGAGCAAAATAGTTCTACGAAATTTGGTACACTGCTACCATCGTCAAGGTTAGCGAGTCGGATTGAAAATGAGCGAAATTGGTGTCACGCCTACCGCCCATACAAAAAATATATTCCAAATGCAACTTTAGGAACATTTTTTATGACAATGCAATCAAAATACACATAAACTCTTAAGACGATAAGCGCAAACTCTGCGGAAAAACTCTGCAAATTCGGACAAGCGCACAGGAAATAGTTAGGATGTTAAATTCTAACCAAATTGGAATGAATACAGATCCACTCGAAACATTAAATTTAATTTAATTATTGATTAATTTTGATTCACTACTACTACAAAGTTTAAGACCTTATGCAACAGCACCAGCAGCACAGATGTACAGAACACAAAGCAAACATTATGATATAAATAGTTAATGCAAATAAACTTAAAATTAAAGGTAAAATAAATGAAACTAAGTCTCTTTTAAACATCATTATGAACTTTGACCTTTTAACATTTCGTATATTAGTATAAAATCTATGCTTCAATTTGATATACAAACCGTTTATACTTGTTCGTATAAAATGTATACACATAAAGTATTAACACAATTTAAACTATTTTGGTTTAAATTTTATAGTATCATTATATCAAAATCTTTTATACCTTTTTGTATAAAATTTATATAGAACTTCATATGAAAGTATTTTAAACTATTTGATATAAAATTCATATTGTGCCCATATAAACCAATCTACTTACACACAATAAATTCCATAATAAAAAACATTATTCAACTTTGTGTGTCAACTTTGTGTGTAAAACAAAAACACAAAAACTTTAAACGCATTTTTGTCGAAAACTTATTTTCACACATAAGATATGTTTTCACAAAACAAGTCACATATACATAAGTGGCACGTTTTGATATTTGATATAGACCGAGACGCTGGCAGAATGTCATGAGTGTCACGATCTTCAAAGTCAATTACTAATTATCAGATGAGTTTTTGTATGTATTTATTTTGTGTAAAAATTTTTGTTTTTATCTAAATTGAGTACATTTTTTGATAGCAGAAAAAAAAATCTTGTATCGAGGCCAAAAATTTAAAAATTTTTTTGTTTTTGTTTTTTAGTTTTCTTGTGTTTTCAATGCGTTTGATGAATTTTTACGAGATTTTAATTGAAAAAATGTTGGACTCCCCTTGGATGTCGGAACCAGTAACAACAAACAATTTTTTTTTTCGTGTTATCTGCGTGCTTCATAATTTTTTTCGACATTTTAGTGGAAACATTTTTTTTCCTCAAGATCCCCCTTCGAAGTCGGAACAAAAAAGTTATACAATTTTTTTTTCGGTCCTTCCAGTAAAAAAATTTATTTCTGAAGATATTCAACGAACATGGATGAGATTTGGTACTTATATGTATTAAGAGTATCGGGACTAATAATGTTCACTACTGATTTGGTAGGGGAAGGTGGGGAATCGTGGGCCACGTTTTTATTTTGTTAAATATCTTCAAAAAAAAAATAAAAAATTTTCCAAATTGTAATATGGTATGTTATTCTACATGAAGTTAGGTAACTTTTGACTATTACACTTTCTAACAATTTATTTTGTTTTTTCCGACTTTTCGTGGTTTGAAAAAAATTAGTGTTTTTGCGATTTTCAAAAATGGTGGGGAATCGTGGGCCACCGCCGTAATTAAGTAAAAATCAAACAATTATGATGCAAAACTTTATTGAATTAGTTGAAATGACAAGTAAAGTTATTTTAATCGACAAAATGAAGAAGAAGGGTTATGCACGATCAATCAGATACGCAATTTGTGAAATAGGAAAATTTTATACAAAATATGTATTTATTGTTTTATTTATTGATTCACAGCCTCCATTTTGCACAAAACATCATAAACACAACATACAAATGTGTATTGATACGAAAACTGTCAAAATAAGGGTGGCCCACGAAGTGGCGTGTAATTGACTTGTTGAAGTGTTATGCAAAATTACTTTTGTATGTTGAAAGGCAAAGGTCTAATGATAATAAAAAACATATTTACCTGTGTTTTGTCGTAGCAATTCGTCCAAGAATGATGGAAATCAAACACGCAAAAAAAGTTTTGCAGATACTTTTTTTTGGGCGAGTATTGTACAAAGCAAATAAAACGCGTACGTTTGTCAACAACCAATGTAAAAATAAGTTGAGGCTAAGAGAAAACGATTACAGTTGCATTTAACTATTTATCTCGACATACTGCCAAAAGGTGGCGGTGTCTCACGATTCTCCATGGCCCACGATGCCCCACTTTCCCCTACATATGTAAATTACATCGGGACAATTTGTATTCTTTGCTTTAATTTAATTGGAGATGCTCCGCCCTCTGTACAAGAGAAGGTGTAGCAACGCACACCGAGAAGTGCTACTAAGATATATAAGAGTGACTGCAAAAATGGATTTCAAATTCAAAATCACACATAACCCACTGAACTTTTTCCTGAACAGAATATTACTTTTCAAATTTGTATTCAAAATTTTAGGCTGATGGTCGGTGATGCACTCCACGACGGACAGACGGAGACCCAGGACCAGAGACGGAGAGACATGGCCTGTGATGCACTCCACGACGGACAGACAGAGACACCTTAAAACCCTGCCCGCGGGTAGGGGAGTTAGTATGTAAGAAATGTGATATATAGTGAATTTAGATTACACTAAATTATATTATATATTAGGTTAAGATTTTAATTTAATGTGCTTTCTCTTGGTGGTCGCCGCACAGGCTTAAGGAATAAAAGTGAATTATAACGTTTTTGGAAAAGTTGTGTTTCATTAGAAATAAATTTTGTAGTGAACCCTGGACGCCGACGGCTACACCCCGGCTAACGAAGAAAAGGCTCGTTACAAGGTGGTTTGGATTGGTTAGTGTACTCCAAAATGTGTTTAGATAAAAAAAAACTCTGCGATTGCGTTGGTTGGACTATTTTATTTAAACTAGAATAGCCCAAAGGTCAAAATTTGACTACAAATGTATTAAATAATTTTGGTACTCATTGAACCGTTTTAGTACTTTATTTGATATTTTGTACAAAACAGAAAAGCTCATTTAGCATCCGTGGTACAATGACAAATGTGAAACGAACAAAAAAAACCAAAAACATGAAGTCAGTGTCAGTCAGCTTTTTGTCTTTCTCTTTGTGCTGTATCCTCTTTTCAGCACTGTGCGTATTTTATCGTTGTTAATATTGAAATATTTGCATTTAATTTTACCTGGCTAAATGGCAAAATACTAAAATAATTTTAGCTTTGTGCACATAAGCACACAAATACTTTTCTAATGGTGTATAATTCAAAGTCGTGCTCCATTTCTAACATAGTAGAAAAAGTAGGACAAATTTTGTCTTGCGTATTAATATATATGTAGATAGTTCTTTTTTTGTAATAACTTTGATTTATTGTTGAAAGTTCTCCATTCTTTTCAAACATTAAAATACGAAAGAAAGAAAACAAAAATGCGCTGCCATAGTGCCTTCGTAATATTTTCCATTTTAATATTCTAATAAAAATAAATATGAAAAATAACAGGAAAACTTTGATATTAAGAATGCGGTTGCAAGAAAAATGATGCATTAAAGTAAAGTACAAAAAACGATGACAAAAGGACAGATAGCTGCTGCAATGAGAAAAAAGGGAACAAATGAGAAGAGCGCATGGAAAAAAAAAAAACAGACAGTCATGTCGGACAAGGACTAGCGGCAGTCACTTTTTGCTTTGTGGCTGTGCAACAAATAACAAAAGTATGAAAGAGGGAGACAAAATAAGGCGATGACAAACGAAGCAGACCGAGATAGAGATAGCGAAGAATTTTTTACAAACGTATGGCATAGCGTGAGTCCTTGTGACTTTGCGGAATATTCGTGCTCACAAAATGCACACAAATATTAACTTTACGCCTATCAAGATAGTCAGTCGTCAGTGCTGCCCTTCGCACCCCACTTTTTTTCCTTTGCCACCATCAAACTTAGACTCAAGAGAAGAAAACAAAGAAGAAAATCTATTTGGTCAGCTTGTGGTGGGGTATTATATGCATTATAATACGAGAAAGTCGAAAAAATGAATTTGTATTTTTTTTTTCGTCTGGATTGCACTTTGTTTTCGAATGGAGAACGATGTGCAATGTAGGCTAACATCATGCAACATGCTGCAATGAGTACTCAGCAAAGCATCAAATAGCGAGATAGCAAAACTATTTAATTTAGTGTGCCGCGGGTGTCATTTCAGCGCTAAAGTTGACAGAACTTTGGTTGTTTGAAAGTTTAAGTTTTTTTTCGCTCTTGTAGTAATGATTCAATTTATCACACTTTGCGAAGTGTTTTGATTTTTCTAAAGATGCGTTTATGTTAAAGTGTAAGGTGTTTTCTTTGACTAAATCTATTTGATTGTGACCTCTTAATGTCTCTGAAATGTTCATTCTGTAGTTTCTAATGCATAGAAGTGAGCGTGACAAGCTTAGAAAAGTGCATACACTAGCCGGCATAATTATTTTGACAAAACTTATTTGAGCCTATCAAACGTTGCTGCTTGAATAAATGACAGTATTTACAGCTATATGCAAACCAAATATTTTGTCGTCTACCGTCCGCATTCTTTTTGTGCTGATAGGAATAGAAGCAAACAACTAACTTTGTCGGACATAAGTATTTTGACTTTAACTGCGCATGTTCAATGTTTTACAGCAAAAACTGTTATTCGACTGATTCAAATTTATTTTGATTACTTGTGAATGTGCTGAACTACTTACATATTGGGTAAGGGAGTGAAGTATGGACTACGTGGGTAATATGGACCACATCGTTATTTTCCACTGCATACATAGCATTTACCTAGTGACTATGTTTCATTATTTCACTTTAAAGACATCGTGTTTTTAAATAAATGGTTAAATATATACAGTCAGTGAATACTATTTTTTATTTATGAGCACAAATTAGCTCATTAACTACAAGAGTTTTTTATAAAAAACCATTTATTTTATACATATATGGACCATTAAAGAAAAAAGCCACAAAAACAAATGTATTTTTCATCTTTTTCAGATGGGGCATCTAGCTGCAGTTTTCATGACGAGTCAGTCTGATGGTCATTATTTGTAAATTCGTTAACTACAAAGAAAAAGAAGATGAAAAATGCATATATGTAGTGTAATACCCTTTACTCAGAAGATCGCCGTAGCGAATTTTGGGTTGTATGTGTAATCTGACGTTATTAGAGTCATGAAAAATGTGCCGAATGTGGAAGTGATATTTTTGTATGGAACATGTGCGGCAATATGGACTATATAGTCCATATAACAGTTCACTTTTTTTTTATCTTCATTTTGAGTATTTTCAGTTGTTTTATTCTTTTTCTTTATCCTGATAAGATATTTAACTAAAACTGTATCAGAATAAAGGTTAATTGTTTCCTTTATTGAATGACATAAAATTAATTGTTTCGTTTTATGTTTTTTGTATTTTGCATAAAAAAGAAAGATTGGTGGTCCATATTTCCCTCCCTTACCCTATGTACCTATGTATATTTGAAAATTCTGAAAGTATTAAAAATATTTCAAATCTAACGTTCAATTGTGAGATAAATTTCTAAAAAACTCCACACCAGTGCAGTCTCATGTTATTGCTTTGATGCAACGACCTCAATACAAGAGACAATAAATTTTATTGAATCGAAAACAAATCGGAATAAAATTAAACTCCTTTTATACACAATCATGTAAATCTTCTTGTTGGAATGGCGTTTTAGTCATGGGCAGCATCGGTGTAAAGGAAAGCAACAACAACAATACGAAATTTCAATTCTTCACTCCACCACATTCCTTAGTCGAAGTTGATTTTATTTTTTTGTCTTAAATTCAAGTCCACTAAAGCAGTGGGGAAAGGTTCAAATGTGCGACTAACCTTTTATGATGGAGCAAGAGAATGATGTGCATCCACGTAAATAAATCTTTTGTTGCACAATTGTGTCGCAAGGGGTGTAGCAGGTTAGCAACCGACAGTTAATGGGAAATGTAGTGCAAAGAACAATTGACCGACCTCACCTCTCGCCAGTGCAGAGATTACGAAAACAAGTTGAAAAATGCAAAAATATTTACAAATGAAAAAAGAGCCAAAATTCAGTTGAAGTCAACATAACGAGGTTAGCGAGGTGCATAAAGCTCCTATGAAACTTTCATTTTAAAGTTTTCATTTTTCAAATTGTTTTTAAAAATTTTCTATACACAAAATCTATACATAAGTAAATACGTGAACGATTTTCTTTGCCCCTTCTTACCGATATTTTTGATGTTTTTCGATAATTTTTACATATACCGATAATTTAGATTTTTTTCGATATTTTGGATTTTTATCGATAATTTAGATGTTTTTCGATAATTTTTACATATATCGATAATTTAGATTTTTTCGATATTTGATGTTTATCGATATTTTGGACTTTTACCGATATTTTTGATGTTTTCCGATATTTTTGGACCTAAACCGATATATTTGATGTTTTTCGATATTTTGGACTTTTACCGATTGTGAAGTGAGAAAAATTTAAACTTTTATTGTGGTTTCTTCTGCATCCAAAAAAGGTTACTGCGAATATTAAATTCTGTCAATAGTAACTTAATGTTCTGACTTCCGAATATACAAAATGGCACTCGGAAAAAGTGCATCTATCTTTCGGTGATTGGCCAAAACTATAACATAATAACTTCGGTAAGAAGAAACCAAGACTTTCTAATAAGTCAATAGGTCACTTTGTGAGCAAATAAAAATTTCTATCAACGTTTGCTCTATAAGAAAACAGCAAAAAGTACAAATAGTGTCATTATGGCTTTGTCGTCTATCGCCGAAGTACTTAAATTTTGGAAATTGAACAATGCAGTGATGCACACTAACAAAATTGTACCAAAATAAGAGAAACAGTAGCTTAAAAAAAAAAAATGGAACAACACTACCACAAAACAATAGATGAATAAATGTACTCGTACTAACGAATCTCATGAATGAGTTGGAGCAAAAAATTAAGGACGACCAACAACAGCTGCAAAAGAAACCCATCATGGGGTATAGAAAATTTAGTGCAGCTTACCTTAAGTGAGCTTACAAAAATACAAACAAACAAACAGACAGACAAACGTAGGGCAGACCAACTGTCGCACAGTGCTGCGATAGAAGGCATTTGCGTAAAAAATTTTTGTTGAAATTTAAAATTTTTTTTATGCCATTCTACAGCAAATAGTCCAATTAAGAAATTCCCTGAAAATTATTGAAAACTAGTGTGATTTGTAAGTGTTACAGCTTGTTAAAGTCGAACTTTTTTTCGAACAAAAAACATTTAAGAAAATTTGCTAATCGCAGAACTTTTTAAAAATAATTGCTGCTCCTAAACCTCAAAAGCAATTGTTATAAAATAAAACGCATACAAAAGCCCATATACCCATTTATTTGTAATATTTTTTGTTTGCGAATTTTTTTAGCCAAATTAAAGTTATTTTAAAAGATATAAAAAAAAATTTTCAAATATTAAAAACCGGAAAATGCCAATTTTCTTTAGAGCAGGAAAAAAAAAGACGGGACATGCGGGCATTGTCCTCAAACCTACAGATAGTACAGATTCCATATTTTAAGATAGGAAAAATTCACAACCCCGTTTTTCCCCGTTTACTTTAAATATTTATCTGAATATCCCGTATTTACGTAAAAATCAATGATTTTATAAAATTTACACCACAAAATTTTTTTCAAATGCTTTTGAATTTTTTTAAATTTGATTTTTTTTTACAGCATACTTTTATATGTCAAAAACACTTTGAACTATTAAAATTTTAATATGGTTTTTTACAGCCTAAAAGCTTGCACAAACATTTTTTCGAGTTAATTTTCGCGGTTTTATTTATTTGAATATCTTTTTTTCTATTCATTGCTTTTAAAAATTAATTGCATTTCTGAAAACAGCGTAAAAAAATGTATCAATATGGTAAATCTTATTGAAATCGAACCAAAACTGTGGAAATGCCGTTCCGTTGTATGGAGTGACAGCACTGTGTGTCCGTCAGTTGCAAAAGCCAGTCAAGCCTTGGCTTCTAGGGAAACACATAATGAAATAAGCAAGATATTTACCTGCGGCAGGCAGATGAAATGCAAATGTTACCCACAGCAAAGTAAAAGAGTCATAGTTGCTAGGTAATTAATTTGGAGTACATTTGTGCAGTCAAAACGTTGTTGCAGTCAAGTTGCATTTGCATGTGTAGTCAGACAGCCGACTAATGTAGTGGTGTTAATGGCATTTAGCTGAGATACATAGGAGAGCGGTTATATATTGTTGAAGTTTTTAGAGATTGCTTACACAAATTTTTCAAGTTTTACACACTTTTGCGTATAATCAACTGATTATGAAGATATTCTTTCTCTAATAATTAAGCTTAATGTAGCAGAATGTCCACATTTCTTTTTTTGATTTTTTATATTGTATATGTCTCTCTGTTCTATCCATAATTTGTAATACAACAATAGTAAAAACAGTACATTTTGGTTCAGTATCTGCTAAGAAATGCCCAAGTTATGACAACCGATACGATCTTATTTCATGTTTTGAAATGGTCAAAGAAACCCTACCGCAAGACATACCATCTTAACTTTAAGTTCATATGAAAGAATTTTTTTCTTTCTTTCCAAAAAATATATTATGGAAGGCCAAAAAGTATGTCATGGAGCGTAATTTTAGAACTTAAGTAGTACTTAGTGCATAAAATACCAAATAAGAAATACCTTGTTCTTATAGCCTGATTCAATACCTTTCAAAAACCAATCGGAACATGAAAATCGGTTAAGAATGTGCAAGTTATTGGCAATTATGTGAAGGAGTTTTATTACTAAGTATTTGAGAAATGTCAAACATGTCACTCGTTGAACATTTTGCCTAAAAATATGCTTAGTTATTTTATTATTTTAAATAGCTGCATTTTAAAATCCTTGCATACTTGTATGCTGATGCGATATGTTTTGTGGAACAAATATTGTTTAAAACTTTACAAAAAAGTAGCGTACAAGTACTTTGAGGCTCAATATTAAACGGACAACACGTGTAAAATCAATTTCCTGAGGCAGAAACTTTTCAAAAACTTTTGATGCATAATTTAAACATTTGTTATGTACTATTTTTGTGAATTTGTTTTTTGCGTTATGTAACCGAAAAAATAGTTTTTCATACAAAATGTGTGTTTCTGGTCCAAAAAAGTTCTAGCATTGTCAAAGTTTTCACTTTTTAAAAAGTTTATTTCAAGATCAGGTCTTGAGAATATGGGGGATTCAGTCAACACTATGATTTGTAACCACCTACTGCTTATCAGAAATTCAAAGTGGGTGAGTGTCAGTTTCAAAGATTCGCTTAGGGTATCAAAAACGAAAAATTTTACACAAACAATATTTTCTGGAGAACACGTCTGATCTAATCTAAAAATCATGACGTATAAGTAAGATTTATGTAGTTAATTCAATACAATATATCACTTAGTTTTGCTTTTATATATGACGCATCACGACGAACAAAGTTTAATAGAAGTCTTTCTCAATTGCAAAATCAGTCCCAAAAAAAAGATATATATTGAAGATATTTGTATAACTTAAAAAGTTAGAATGGTAATAATTAGCATTAAGAGATAATAAAATAAAATATTTCTTTACATTTTGCTGCTGCTGGATTTTTATTTCAAACAAAAGGAAACTTCTCGTAGATCTTGATGCTAATTTATGCGCCTCAATGGTTTGTTTGCTTTGTGCAAAGTTGCTGCTTTTATTCTTCGTGCAGCCATTGTATAACATAAAGCTCTAACACGGATTCACAAGCAGCGCACTCTCAAACACACACACATTTGCATACAATGAAACGAAAATTTATTGCAGCCGATATGCAAGCGATGAGCGTAGCGCTGATGAATTTATTTCCAACATCAACATGAAAAGTAGACAGTCAGTCAGTCAGTCTGTTGTGAAGATGAATAGAACGAAAAACACAACCAACAACGATAGGCAGGCAGACAGACAAAAACATGCATACATGGATGGACAAAATGAAAGATAGATGAACAGAGCAGTAGGCAGTAAAATCAGGATAATAGAATAATGGAATAAAATTTGTGCTATAAATCGAAAGCAGCTGTAGATGCATTTCCGCCGCATGTGCATGACACAGTGTTTGTATGTGTGATAATTAGGGATGTAAATTGCCGGTTTTCTAGGAAATTTCAGGATTTTCAAAATCAATTGCAGGATTTCGTGAAGAGAATAAGAAGAAATAATTATTATGGCCCCCTGTGCCAAAAACATAAAATAGCATAAAATGAAGTAATCCTACAAGTATGCAATGAATTTTTGCTAGCAACCATAGCAAAAAAAAAAAAAGGTTAAAACTTTGAGCAGCGCCATCTCTGACATAAACTACTAAAATCATAGGGAAAATAAATTACTACACTATTTGTTTCAGTAATGCATAGAAATGAAATGAAGTAACTGGGTTAGCCATGTAGAAGTTTAAGATCATGAAAGTTCTAATATTGCCGATAGCTTCTATATAAGCTGCTGCTGTGTTGTATTGCACTTCAGTAATTTCATTAGATATAAAAATATCACGATGTACACAAAATAGCACATTGGACTTAGAATAGCACATTTGGACATATAATAGCACATATGGACATAAAATAGCACATATGGATTCAAAAATACATTTTTAAATGTATTAAGCTACTTAAACAAAGAAAGATGGATCTTCACAACAAATTTGAGAGAAAATAACATCCAAAATTTCGTTAATACTTACCGATTAAAACAATAAAATACACCAAAACATTAGACAAAGATTATGAATGGCTGACTTTGCAATGTCTTGATCTTTGCAATTTCCCGAAAATCTCCTAATGTAGTTTGGGCATGTGGGCATTTTATGTCTTTTCAATCATACAATTTTGTTTCTTTAACAATGTCGTTTTCAATGCTTTGAGCCCAGGTTTTCAAACAACTTGGGTGGTAAAGCTAAAGCAGCTCTCAGTAACATTTTCAGTAAGGGTTTTACTGCAGTGCACTTGGGTTAAAAATATATTATTCTCTTTAACTACTATTTATTCAAAAATTTCAAAAATTCCTCGATCTACAACGCTGTCAAATCCGGGTTTTTTGGGAACATCTCTTAAAGTAGGATTGGCATCACCAGTGCTAAAGCATACAAAAACAGTTATTGATTATCGTGTATATGTGTTCAGGATAGTTGTTACTGTGTGCGTGCGTGCACTTTTTATTAATATACACGCTCATACAAATTCAAATTTTTTCTTTCATAAACGGCTGCTTATTAGCATGCAATTTAATATCATTATTTTATTGCTGTTTACTTTCAGGCTGCTATTTGTGTAGGTATATGTGATTATTACAGCAATAGTAAATAGAAAGAAAATTTGCTTACTTCCGCAAAAAATTGATTTGTTGACAATTTACAGTCTGTTAAATAAGAGCGTGGTCACGATTACTCGCGATCGGTAAAGTATAATGCTGTAATTTTTTTTTCTCACACAGAGGGCAGTATTGTCCTTCATGCTTCGTGAAAGTGAATCAGCTGACCACTCTTTTCAATGCGTTCTCAGCATTTTTCCAAATCATACTTTGAACAAGATTTTGCGCATACTCTTCTGAAAACGACCTCCAAATTTTGTGAATGCGTCGAACCAGCTGTTTCAAGTTGCAGGGTCGGTTTTTCTGAAGCTTCATCTTCATTTGCGCCCAAACGTTTTCAATTGGATTGGCATCGGGCGACTGAGACGGCCAATCCAAAGTCACGACACCATTTTGTCTTTGGCCCATTCAAGACGTTTTTGGACATGTTTTTCACTGAGCATCGGTTTTTGCAAAGTACTTCGGTATTTCACACTATTTGCAATCAAATGATTACGAATAGTTCCGTGGGAGATATTCAAACCTTTTTGGGACAATTTCGAAGCACCTTCACGCAAAGTTAATGTTGGATTTTTCGAAAATAGAGCACAGATCAGTTTTTCCTGTTTTTCCGTCACTACACCGACAGACCCGCGATTTGGAAAGTCATCGACATTTTTTTCTTCTTTGAAGCGATTCACCCACTTACTCACAAACTGTTTCGACTTTTGCATATACTTCGCAGCCGCCGCTTGGGTCATTTTGGGACCTTTGGGGTGCAAACACAAAAAAACGGCTTCAAAGCGCGACGCGTACGCGGTACTCATTTTGGAAAAATGCTGAGAACGCATTGAAAAGAGTGGTCAGCTGATTCACTTTCACGAAGCATGAAGGACAATACTGCCCTCAGTGTGAGAAAAAAAAATTACAGCATTATACTTTACCGATCGCGAGTAATCGTGACCACGCTCTTATTTAACAGACTGTACCTCAATTTAGTTCGATTTGGTTTCAATTCAGAATATCAAAAGAACAAGCTAAAACTAAAGTTTCTTCAAGTTTTTTTCTTTTTTCATTTAATTTCAATGTCTGCTTTCAGGCGCTTTGCTCTAATTTGACTAAATTTTTTTTTCATTTTTTTTCACTTTTATTTTGTCTGCAATACTCTTGTGCTCAATAAAATATCATTCCTTATTACATATTTTGGTATTTTTTAGATTTTTGTATTCATTTTACATTTTGCGCCCTTACGTGCTTCACTGTTTGAATTTTTTCTTTTTTAGTTTTTCTTGCTCGAATTTACTTTCTTTGCAATTTTCGGCAGTAGTTTAACTTGTAATTCATATCGCCAGTTTTTCATATATAGTCGTGTGTGTGTGTACGTGTTTGTAACTTGCTACATTCATGTAACACATTGAAGTGAGAGCTCATCTATATTTGCCTGCAGTTTTGAAAATAGACTTCATTTCTTGTTCTTCAATATTTAATTTATAATTAAACTTTTTTCTCAAAAATTTACACTTAAGGCCACTTTGCCAAGGCTTATGCATTTAAAGCATATGTTTTCATTAAAGAGTAGTAACACAAAGAACTATTTCAGCTTCAAATAGCAGTGTCTGAGTGAAACTTGATTGGATTATTTCAAAAACCGCTTTAAGTATAGCACTTTGAAGCTTTTGCTCATATGGGAGGTGCCACGCCCACTTGTACGATTCGCCAAGTTTTTGTTCAGAACTTGCATTTATAGTTTTTAGTGTCTGAGTGAAATTTTGTAAGACTATCTCAAGAAACGTTTTCAGTATAGCGTTTTGAAACTTTTGTTTTTATAGGATGATTTCAACGGACTGACAGATGGACATCCAGACAGACCGACAGGCAACCAGACAGACAGACAGACATGACATTAGGTGTCAAGAACACTTCATAAAATTGAAGCTCATGAAAAATCATAAAATACATTTCTACTAAGTTTCTTTAAATTGTTAAAATTTAAGAAGTATGCAAGATTCTTTTTTGAACATTTGACATTTCAAACAGTATGCAAATAAATAAAAAAAAAAGAATCTTGCATAGTTTAAGGGGGCGATTTGCGGTTTTTAACATCCTATTTTTCATATTTTGTACTGCAGTTTTAGATTCCCCATAACTTCTTCCATTTCAACAATTTTCAGAAACTTTGTAGAGATGAATTTCATAATTTTTTATGGAGTTTCATTTTGTGACGTGTCCTTGTCACTTTAGGGTGGTAGAAACTGAGATAATGAGTACAACTAGTCGAAAACTTCATTTGAGATAAATTACTTCTACGAATGAGATGTAGCCCACATTGAGATATTTACAACGAAATACTATACTTGACGTCAAATGGCGGAGCAATAGGAAGAATTCAAATAGCGTATTTTCTGTAAAAATCAAAAACGATAAGCTTTCAAAATAGGGGGACTACAGCGATATTTTTTTTTTGGTATGTGGATCGATCCTATCTGATGCACATTCGAAATAGAGTTTTATTTAGCATTAAAACTATAATTTCGGAAGAGCGACATGCCAGGAGACCGAGGATTTGGTACTTTAAAGTACAATTCTTCTATGAAATATTTTTGGATCGAGCTGATTGTGTCATATTAGAAACAACTTATATGTTTAAATGTGTCATAAGTCAATAAAATATTGTTACAAAAAATATGTAAAACAAGGTGAGCCATAGATTAATACCCACATTATTGCTACAAACCTCCTAAATGAACAACTAACGCATAGTAAAAATATTACAACTAAAAAAAAATGAATAAGACATCTTTGTCATAATACCTAGATATTATAGTTTACATAAAAAAAAGAAAAAAACAAGGCAAAATAAACAGATTAAGTTGATAAAAAAACGGCAAATATAGGACGCACGAAGTATAACAAACGCAGCAGCCTGAAAGTGAGCAACATTTTATGACTTGCCACATACAAGTGTACTGATTGCTATGTCTGTCTGTGGTTGTGTCTGTCATATGTAATTGTATATGTGCAATGTATTTGTTTTTGTGCATGTTTGCGTGTGTATGTGTGTTTTGTTAAATGCAGCGCTTAAGTCAATACCACGTTACTACTCATTCCCCAGTAAGTATGCAACAAATTTTTTCTTAAGTTTACACATTGCACACAAACACAGAGCGACGACACACAAACATTTACACATTTTTCATCTTCAGCCGTTTTCATCTTTTATGCCATTTCAAGTGTTTTTGTTTTATGCTTTCAAGCGCACCGTAAGTGTGTCTCTGTTGCATTCGTAAGGATGTGTGTGTGTTTGAGTGTGCGTCGCTCTTTATGCTGAAGGTGCATCTTAACAGCATTGTAACATTGCGATCTGAGCTCGGTCGTCTGTAAGCACCACCACCAGCAGCAGCAGCACTAAACTGTTTGCCCTCCACTTTTGTCAGGGTTTTTCGTTATCCTATTGTTTTGAATTGTTTTTTGTTGGATTTTTTGCTTTTGTTTTTTCTCGTTTTTTGCCTTTGCAAATGTTTAAACACAAAATAATTAAAACCTATTCATTTCACAAGGATTGTTGTAGCAATTGCTTTTTGTTGTTGTTTTTGTTGTTGTTATTTTTAGTGCTTTATCACATTTGGCCTCAGTGTAGTGCATTGTCGTGGGTAGTATTTAAATTGTAATTTTGTTGTTGTTGTTTTTGTTACTTTTTATGACGTCAGCTCTTTTTGAGTTTCTTTTTATGGAAATGTTTTGCTAAGACGTACTTAGTTTGCTGACAGCGTATGCATAATTTAATTTGAAACACTTAAATTTACCTATCTTTTACCTATTTTAGTCCGATTTAGTGTAGACAAATTTCGTCGTTTTGGTAAGGGTTAATAATAACACTCTACTCTACTTAGAAATTTGGACAGATGCATAGAAAAATTTGTTGATTAATTTTAAATTTTTTTATGCAATTCTACAGAAAAACGGGTTAACAATTATAGCTATTCTGATTTTAAGTTGAATATAAACACCGGTTTTCGTTCTTACGACTACGGTACCTTATTTACATACATATTTTCGTGCGTTACAATTGGTTCGAACGTCCTGCCTTTACAGTATCGGCTTGGCTCAATACCGTTCTAATCTAAATACCCCTAATTACTAATTTTCCCACCTTCACAGTATCGGCTTGGCTCAATACCGTTCTAATCTAAATACCCCTAATTACTAATTTTCCCACCTTCACAGTATCGGCTTGGCTCAATACCGTTCTAACTAAAAACCCCTTATTACTGGGTTTCCGACTCTCACAGTGTCGGCTTGACTCAATACCATGCTAACTAAATGGCACTAACTACTATGCTTTCCACCTTTACTCGCTGCCAGTCGACTTTGGAATGGCAAGATTTTCTGCCTATACTGAGGTTATAATCAATCCAATTCATCTCGGTGTAGTGAATAGCTGATTGCTGTGACAATTTTTGTTCATTATAAGGCATTGATAGTCAGTAGTTGTGTACCAAATTTCATCAAAATATCTTATCCGGTTCAAAAGATATGACCGAATTAAATAAAAAGTTTAAGGCGGTGCCACGCCTCTTCACAAGCCAGACGGAGAATGGGGTTATCTTGGGCAGGCTATGTACGACTCTATAAAAGAGACAGCTAGAATTGCATTAGCGAAACAAATAAGTTTTGCCTAAAGGACTGGTATCTTTGATATAAATGAAAATCATATTCTCCTAATGGAGTTTGTGGTAACGTTATGGAGCTAGTCGGTCAACTACTACCACAAATTAAATTTTCAAAGCAAACGTTTTCTTTTAAGAGCAGTAACTTTTTAACAAATGCCTACAATTTACTTAAAACTTTTTTACTAAATCAAAGTCTAAGTCTCTAAGAGAAGTTTATTTCAAATGCGTATGAATTCTTTGCTGTTTAAAGTTTTCTTACAACTTCTGCAACGCCAAGCCCACAACTTGCATTTTTAAATTAAATTAAAATTATGCCAATTTACCACACAAACTTTCCGCTGCGCTGCAATCATGCCATACAATGTATCTTTCTTGAAAAATTCCTACACAAAACTATGAAAACCCTTTTAAGCTGAGAAAAAAGAAGAATCAGAAGAGGAAACCAACGCAGATAGCGAGTTTCCACGTATTTAACGCTCATGTAACAGCATAATGTAAAAATTCGTTTGAATATTTCAAAAACTCTAAAAGGCAGCCAATGAAGCGTGGGAAAACGTGTTAAGTTGCATGCTTGTGCCATATGCAAGACTCCGTGTCTGTGTGTGCGTAAGAGTGTCTGAGGTTGTATAAAATTATGGCTGCTTTATGTGTGGAAGGCTATCAAAACCTTGATATTCCCTTTAGTCAACTCTGCTTCGTTTTATGCAAAATTGTGTTGCAGAAGGAAAAAAAAAAAACACTTTTACTGGCTTCCTCCTCCAGCCAACCAACCGTTGGATGGTGTTTGTTTATGTGTGTTTGCAATTTTTTCCAAGTGTGTGTAAAGTGTGCTTTTAAGTTTTTTACATCAATATAAATGTACGTATGTATGTAGTTTGCACGATTGTGAGATTTTATAAAATTTTCCACAGAAATCTTTTTCGATATTCAGTTTGTTAATTTTTAGTGTATTCGTAAAGTATTTGCAAGTGCATTGATAGTGCCAAGTAGTAAGGGATTTAAAGAGCTATGATTTTTTGGCTTCATCAGCATTTTGCTGACTTGTTAGTGTATGTTTGTTGGCTTTTGTGTGGCTTTGTGCTCTTTCAGTCAAGTCATTGAGAAATAAATTGAAATTTTATGTTTGTTGACAAGAAAATATTGAAAACTTTAATGCATGCAAAGTGTTGTGAATTCAATATGTTTGGTTTTATAGGCAATTTATAAGGATATATTCATAAAATTTATAAAATCTGTAAAAAGCTGCAAGTAGATATACTCTTTAATTGGGCTAATGCTTCGACGAATACTTTTTTTTTCAAAATTTTAAACATTTAAACAAGTATGTATTTTATTGAATTTTATAAAACATCACTCATGCGACGTGGTTACCAGAACAAAGGCATACAAGATTTTTGTTAAATCAATTCCTTCGTTGCAAAAAAACGTTAAGTAAATAGTTGCTTTAGAAAGTTTTTCAATGTAGCACAATAATTTGTATATTGGCCTTAGAAAACAACAAAAGTTGCACACAATACACCAGTCGGCATAAGTATTTTGACAAAAAATTTCAATGTATTTTAGATTCTTATACGATCTATATGTAGATATAAAGAAAAGTAGAATAAAATATATGTTTCGCTGATGGTTTGGTTTTTAAATAACATACATTTTGGAATGGCACAAGAATTTTGACATTACCTTACGCGTAATCACTGTATTGCAGGAAAAATTGATTATTATAATCATCAAAACTTTTGCTGTAAAACAGTAAGGTGAATAAACAATTTTATTAAAATTTTTTTTTTCTTTTGTGTTATAAAACATTTAGTTTTCAAATGATTAAGTAGACCCTCAACAAAGCAAATTTTATGTAAAGCAGCTTGTGTAGATATTTTTACATCAACATTTAGTTTCAACAGCAAGTGGAAAACAAAAAATTTTTATAAAGAGAATATACATAGTACATATAAAGAAGAAAGCTCAGATGATAATTTTATGTCCACGCTCTAAAAATAAAGTAAGCAAATATGGATCATGCTTTTAGCAATTCTTAAAATAAAAGAAAAGCAAAACAAAATTCACCTACACACGTGTGTAACTGCTATGTTCAAAATACCAAGTGCAGTGAATCGTCGTCTACATTGGGTACCACCCTATACGCCAACACTTTAACACCAAGAAGCATCCGAAGCCTTGACATAACTGTTTGACCTTTTTTTTTTTTGGCTAAATTGTGGTAGTGTAAGGCAATTGTATGGATGTATTCATTTTTTTTTTTTTTTTTTTATGAAAACGCAATTCACTCAAATGAAAGTGGGAGAAAGACAAATTGGCTGAATTTTAAAAATGTATTCGTATTGACAGCATGACGACGTGTAAATAAATTTCGTAAAGTAATACGTGTACTTCCAGCAAGGAGGGAAAAACTCCTACAGCAAGAATTTTAACAATTTTTCTGTTTGAAATTTAGATTATGTTGTGTTAATGTAGACAAATTGGGTAAGTGTTGTGTGGAATTTTTATTAAGTTTCATTTAAGCTTTTAAGAGACAGTAATTTCTCAATATTCTTTTTTGAAAAAATGTTTATTTTATAATCTCATGTAAGTATAAAAATATTATTTCACACTAGAAGTGGGCCTTCACTGTTTGACGACAGATTTGGGCATCGAATTGAGTTTTGTGTGGGCCTTACCTTAAAAGCGTGAAAATAAGAGGCACATTAAAGTCTATAAATCTCGCGAAGAATGCAAAGCGCAAACCTGGAAAAAAGTCTTAGAATGATAACACAGGACCACAAAAAAAAGTCGTGTAGTAGAAAGTTGAGGTACCATACGGTATGGTTTTCAATGTGCTAAAAACGAATCCGAGGTCAGAATTTAGCCATCACCCTCAGATTTTGAGATATCTTTGCTTAAAGCTGCAGAAGGCGCTGTTTTCAGGCTTATGGTGCAGTTCCAGGAAACGATGTAGTTCCATATTTTCAATGGAATCGAATATCCATAATCTTCCTTATAAAACTATACATTCTAATTTTTTCGATTGGACTTTTACTTCCCGAGATATCACCGTTTGAAGTAAACGTATTTCAACCCCCATACAAAACACTACATTATATTTGTAGCGTAAAATCTATTTAGCATATAAAAATGATAACCCTTTACTTCAGAGTAAGATAACTCTGAAAGTAAGAGTCCAATCGGAAAAGTTTGAAGGCATAGTTTTATAAGGAAGATTGTGGCTATTCGATGTCATTAAAAAAATGGAGCCACCACATTTCCTGGAACTGCACCATAAGCCTAAAAACAGCGCTTTCTGCAACTTTAAGCAGGGATATCTCAAAATCTGGTGATGGCTAAATTCTGACCTCGGATTCGTTTTGAGCACATTGAAAACCATACCGTATGGTACCTCAACTTTCTACTACAGGACTTTTTTTTTTTGTGGTCCTGTGTAATGAATTAAGTCAATTCAAGTCAAACCAAAAAAAAGTCTTACAGAGGGACCAACAAAAGTTTGCTGAGTGTGCAAGATGAAAGGAAAATTATATTTCGCGACCTTAGAACAACAGGGTTCTATCTACACTCATATCACTTTCGAGAAATCTATGTTTGAATATTTCGTGTCGTAAAACTTTTATGAATTGATTTTAATCACAATGTTATTTATATTACAAGCATTTGATTGTCGCGAGGATTTCATTGATACTAAAATAATTAAAATCGTTGCCTAATTAATAAGGAATTTAAGTTTAAAAAAATCGATAGAACTTTGTTGCTAAATGACAAGGTACTTGAAATTGGGAAACAAAGTTCTAACTGCCAGATAGAACTTTGTGTTTCTGTAAGAGAGCAGGCAAATTAGAAAAAATCATGTAATTTTGTTAAACAAGCCCCGATTTTGAGCCGACATGGCTCATTTTGTTAGTAATTGGACTTAGAAAAAACCAACACTTAAGATTTATGCAGTTTTTGAAAGATGGTCGAAAAGCAGTTTTCGAAAAATTTACATACTTTCATGTATCATTTAAATCGAGTATAACTTTTTAAATAAAAATCACACAAGGCCAGTTTGTATCTCATTTTGAAGAAGAGAAACAGTACTTAATGTTTCATTCAATACAAAAGAAAAAAACAATTTTGTGCGTTTTCTAAACAACCTCAAAAATCGTGTTTTTGATAATTTTTTCAACATTTATGGTAGAATATCTCCGAAACCATATAAGATATAGCAACTCTGATGCCAGATTCGGATTAAGGGTTGGCAACTTTATCAAAAATGACTATCTTTGATTCGATTTCTTAAATTTTCCAAAACCGTTTTTCGACCTTTTTTCAAAAACTGCATAATTCTTAAGTGTTGGTTTTTTCTAAGTCCAATTACTAACAAAATGAGCCATGTCGGCTCAAAATCGGGGCTTGTTTAACAAAATTACATAATTTTTTCTAATTTGCCTGCTCTCTTACAGAAACACAAAGTTCTATCTGGCAGTTAGAACTTTGTGAAATTAATTTTAATTTGAATATGTGTAGATAGAACCTTGTGCATCTCAATTTCATTAATTATCTCAGAAACCATACGAGATAGAAATATTGGATTAGCGGTAATCGAAAGAGCGTGGTCTATTTAGTAAGAAGCAATATATAACTCAATTTCACAAAAAATGTCAGTTAGAACCCTGTTGTTCTAAGGTCGCGATTTGTTTATTTATTTTCAATCTTCATCCTTTTTATCATCTCTACATAATCGCCATTCATTTCAATAAAAAATTTTAGCCCATAGATCCACTCATTAAAATAGTCCTCAAAATCGTATTTGTTAAGTGTTTTAATTTTTACATTAACACGTTGAGTGCCATGTGTACCGCCGGCGGTACACACTTTACTTGTAGCGGTGTGCCACCATACAATTGTAATTACTGTTGAATATTGATCTATAGGGGTATATAATAAGTTTGTGGAAAGAGATTTGTGCTTATAAGTGTTATTTGTCCTATAAAATGGCATGACAGCCGGCGGTACACGTGGCACATGAGTGAAACCAAATTATCTAAGTACCTTGTTCACCGCAAGTTTGTTGAAAATATTTGACCACAGTGCCATCATTCAAATAAAATATACATCTTGAGGTGAAGAAACAATAAAACAACCAAAAAGTTTGCAACATTTTGAAATAAGTGTATAAATAGTTATTATAATTATTATGGATTATAATCCACCTTTTGCCTGGAATGTTTCAACATAACGCATTAGTTATTAGTGTTTATTATTAATAACCTTTAATTGAATGTAATTTTTACTTTTGTTAGTTTTTGTTCCAATAAATTTATTTATTTTTGGTCCTCTTTTATATAACTTTTGTAATTCTTTCAAAATAAAAGATATCGTAAAAATTTCAAAACTCTAACCACTGCACCGCCGGCGCACAGTGGGGCAAGGAGCTCTTATATGTGGCATCAAATAAACGGAGCTACGCACTGCAACCAAATTACATATGCATACTAAGGGTGAATCACTTAAGCTTTCAACAAAATTTGGTCGAATTTGAACAAAAGGACGTGGCACCTCCCATACAAGCCAAACCATAAAAACTCTATACTGATGGTACTATCTGAGATAATCAAACCAAATTTCGCACACTTGCTACCAACAGTATAGGTAAACTCTGGTAGGAAAATTAGCAAAATCGGACAAGAGGGCGTGGTACCTCCCATACAAGCAAAATCTTAAAAACTATATTGAGATTGCTTTCTGAGATAATCGAAGCAAATTTGATGCAATTGCTACGAATAGTAAAGGTCAGCTCTGATAGGAAAATAAGAGACACGCTTTCAGGTATTTTGACCAATATTGGGTCTTGAAATGAGATAATTTCTTACTTAAGTGCTCGTGATGACCACCTGTCCTCTTTTCCATCTGTTTTAACGAAAACCGAATCGCTGTTCAAAATTATTCTGTCTAGAACTATCATAATGTTTATAAGTTCTTGCCTCGTGACAAATAATAAGTTAGAGGCCATTTGTAAAACAAAATTACAAAAGTTGAATAATGTCGGCAACGCAAGAAAAATATTTTATTTTAGGTTACGTTCTAAAAATCGATGTAAATTTTAAAGTAGCAAAATTTTCTTGTCGCTTCTAGTAGTCAATACTAAACGGAATATTTTTGAATCGTAACTAATGCTTGGAAAAGCTTGGAACCTAATTAAATTATCTATTATTTATTTAATTTCGTAAAATTTTTCTTCTCCATTTTATTTAACTTACCTACCTAAATGTGTTAACATTTTTAAGGAAAAAAAAATGTTTATATACGGTTACATATCTGAAAATGAAGCCTCCATGGTAAAATAACATTAAATGTTAATAAACTTTAGCAAAAAACTGCTTTGATTCATATGGAAATAACTTATAAAAATTATTTGAGTCTACAAAGTTAAAGTTTAGCGTGCTGTAGTGATGAAATGGGTTTGTTACAAGTCATTTGAAAAATGACATATATTACGTTGGTTAATATTATACTTAACCAATAAAAAAGAATATCCTGAAATAACATTTAATTTTTTGAATTATCGCCAGCTATTGAGAGTATCTGCCCCACTGTGCGGCGTTACACACGGCACACTGGGAAAGTTTTAGTGTGTACCGCCGGCGGTGCACGTGGCACACGGGTGAAAGTTGAGTGTGTACCGCCGGCGGTTCACGTGGCACCTGACGGAGGACATTTTGCTTGTATGGTGGCACTCAACGTGTTAATTGCTCCATATTGCAGCCCCCTCAAATTTATTAAATTTTGGGAAAAACCACAAATCATAGAGTGTCAGATCTGGATAATATTTTGGTGGGCGAATTTCTTCGACCTCATAGACCGAAATAGAGCTACATATTATTTCAGCCGTGTTTATCATGATGTAAGAAGTAGCGACGCTAATTTTCGAAAATTCTTATCTACAGTTCAAGAAAATATGGTGATGAGCTGCACAGATGACGCCCTTACAGAGGTAAAATGTAAGACCAGCACTCATTATTTTTCACTCTTGATATTTTCTATATTTAAATATATCCACTATCTAACATTACCCAATGGGGGGCTCCCCAGCAAAAATAATATTTTTTTATGAAATTTTTTCACTCACTTCTAGAGCTTTCAGAGTGTTCCGTGTGGAATAGATTGCAAGATTGACGTGTATTTTTTTTTCTTGAACATTTTTGCGGAATATACTTTCGCACAATCTTCACCTCTTAGTAATGCACATATATCCCAGAATCAAAAAGAGTCCTGATAAAGTTTAATCGCATTAAAACTACCAAAAATTTCCTCTCCGTCATGGTCCTTTTGCCAATCAAGCCTTTTCCATACTCGATTTAACCAAAAACAATATTCCACTGATATTCTATAAGAAAATATGCTTTTTTCGTGGAGCAAGCCCAATTCCGACCCTGCTCGCTGGTGGTATTATCACTATTGTGCCACGCAATTTCCCATTCAATAGGTAATTCCGCCGCGTTAAACTTGGAGGACTTTCGCGCCAGGTTTTTTTCAAATCCATCAATACAGAAACCAAGCCCAACAGAGGTATTCTCATCAAATGTTCCAGTGTACTTGCTGCGGTTGAAACAAAATGACAAAAGTACGGGAAAAAAGTCGATGTCCCTTTCGTCATGGTGAAAATATTGGTGAGGAGTGGAATTTTTTTGAGGCATCATCATTGTGGAATGAAGAGTCTGTCAAACTAAGTCGATTGTGCCCGGTAGCAAGAGTTGGCGATTTGCTTTGTGTGCGTAATGCTCAATTATTCATAAAAATGTCCCATTCGTCATGTGTCCCCTCCGTCATGATTTTGCGTTATTTTTATTTCTAGTGTTGGAAATTACGTAGTACTATGCAAATACTATAGCAGATAAACTTTATCAATAATATAATGTTTTTAACAAAACCCAACGTGACCGTTCGAATATGGCGGTGAAAAATTCAATATGGTGGACTTTATTTAAAAATTAACTAATGTGAACCGAATTTCGGGCACGGGGGTTTTTTGGGTTGCTAATCACGAATCCGCAGTCGGATTTACAAAATTCAAGATGGAGAATACAAAATGGCGGACAAAATTTTACAAAATTTACAAATTTCAGGAAAATCGGTTGATTTTTAAAAATTTTTTCCGCCATCTTGGATCTGCCATTTTGAATTTTATAAATCCGACCCCCGAATACTACTGAAAATGATTTACTACTGAATAAAGTCCGCCATATTGAATTTTGGACCGCCATATTGGAGTATTGAGTATGAGAGACGTCGTGTAGATTTCAGATGTTTTCCAGACTACTTATGATCTAGACGATGGAATCCATCGGTTACTGGACCATTGCAGCAACTTTTCAAATTCAAACTTTTCTATCCCGAAATTACGGTATTTCGTAACGTTTACTCATATATTTCAATGGTTTTCATAATTCAGAGATTGTACCTTTCTACTCAAGCAAAATGTGACCCATAGCACAAAGTTCAATTAGAATTTTTTCTCCTGGCAGCAAAACTCGAAATGTTATTTGTTCAAACGACAGCATTTTTCAAATATTTTTTTAGACATTGAACAAGAATTTCCTGTTCATTAGCTCATTTTCAATTTTGAATGACACAAAAGGTAAAAAACACAAATGCACACCATACTAACTATTACCTACAACTCCCAAGAGATTACAACTCATGGAGTTACAAGTAAAAGTAAGAAGTAAAAATGAAAGGAATTGATGAATATCTATAAATGCATGCATTGAAATAACGTCATCACCTTCAAAAAAACAAAAAAACAAAAAAACAAAAAAAAAGCGATATGCCATAATCATGAAAAATATTTGTTGTTTTTTCTACCTGTAAAAATAGAACCATCTACACACACACACACACACACTCAATCACTCCTTTTAGCAAATGACTTTGAACTTATTCGCGCTTTAACGCTTTTTGCATGTAATCGTGTAGAAAACTTTGAAAAAACTTTCTTTTTTCTTCGAGACAAAAAATTGGCGAAAAACAATATCATTTGTCACCAAAGTGAATTCAAAATAACTTAATTTAATTGATGTTTTTACAAAAACAATGCACAAGTTAGCAGCAGCACGTGTGATTTATGTTAATTATGACACCTTTCAATTTTATCCTTTTTGCTTAATTTACACTGTGCGTTTATTTCTAACTGTTAGTTAACTCATTAGCATGTTGTTGTGTTTTTTTTATCACCCGACAAAGTTGGTTGAGTTCGGGGAGGGGAGGTTGAAAAATAGCAATTCAATTAAAAAAAAAAACCACACGCACGCATAAGCGCGCACATTTGCCAACAACATTGATTTATGGCTTGTGCGCCTTGCAGTAGGCAACAATGTGTACAATAGAAAACGTGTCTCCACCAATCAATTAAATTAAGCAGCCTTGCTTGTTAATCAATGTTTTACTCTGACTTACTGACAAGTTATTTAGGGTGTTGAAAAGTTATTTCTTTTTTAGTTTTGAGCAGAACATAATATTTTATCTTCGTATTTTTATAATTTTATTGCTTTTTAGTACAGTCATTTGGTAGTTTTACCTAGAAAGTTTTGCGGGATTTTAGCAAAAAAAGTTTCGTTCTAGAAAAAAAAAAATTTTTCTCTCATTTTGTAGAACGTTAAATTTTCTATAAGGTTCTCTCCAACTTCTTTTTTCCTCCAACCTACCGTTCATGTGATATGGCGTCTTGAAAATCATTCAAAATTGAATATTGTACTATGCGCACTACTATGTTCAATTCTGAATGATTTTCAAGTCGCGATATCTCATGAAGGGTAAGTCTGACGAAAAAACAATCTGAAGAGATCTTTTTAGGGAATTAATTTTTTTCTATGAAGAACGGTTTTGGAGCTATTTTGAAAAAACGATTTTTTTTTTAAATTTTAGGTTTGCCGAAATAATATTTCCTAAACTATAGGTCATTATGACTTGTAGTGCAGGTAATTCCCTATAAACAAATGTTTTTACTTTGAACGTGTTACTCACCGTTCATGAGTTATCGTAATTTTAAGCTCAACACATCACTCTGACTTTTCATAAGCAGCCTAATTTACTAATTTTTTTTCGAATTTTGAATTAGGATATCTCCTGAGTTATAAGTCGTATGAAAAGAATTGAACAGTAATTTTTATAGAAAATGTTATATTGTACAATATTGAGCCACAATATTTAAAGGGATATTTATAAAAAACTGATTTTGGACGCCATTTTTCAAATATGGCGGCGCGAGCGAACACAATTCGAGGTAGCAAAGTTGAAATTCTGAAAGAGCACGTCGAAATCTATAACTTATTTGCAAAAATCCCGCAAAACTTTCCAGGTAACATCATTTTATTCTCCTAAATGATTATATACGTACTATTTTTTGAATATAAAAAATTGAATACTTTCACCTTTGGAATTGTGATACTAAGATTTCATCGGAGTAAATTTTGAAAAGGTTTGCTATGCTTCATCAATAGAGTGATAAAAAATCAAGGTTACTCATACGTCGTGTTGAACATCACCAACTCAACCAAAACCTAAACAAGTGATCTCCGATGCAATAATAATCACTATATATCAATGCTTTTGGTTAAGTTTTACATGTTCTTTAATAACTCTCTGAAGAAATCATTGGCTGGTGAACAATTGGTCAGGTTTTTACAATATTAAGTTAGTACACGAATTTGATGAATTTACCTGGAAACCTTTCCGGTATTTTTGAAAATGAGTTATTTAATAGATTTCGATGTGATCTTTCTGAATTTCAACTTTGCCACCTAATATCTTTATCTTATCCTTATGTACAATGCGTTAAAATCAGTCAAGTGTGCATCAATTCGTTTTTTTTTTTTTCTATTGTTCCGCCATTTGACGTCCGATCATCAAGTATGGTATGTCATTGTAAATGTCTCGATGTGGGCTATATTTCATTCACAGAAGTCATTTATCTCAAATGTTTTTTTTTTTTACTACATAGTTGTAGTCATTACCTCAATTTCTACCACCCTGAGGTGCCAAGGACACTTCATAGAATTGTTGAAATTGCAGAAGTTATAGCGAATCTAAAACTTCAGCACAAAATGTTAAAAAACTAAAATCGCCCCCTAAAACTATGCAAGATTTTTTTTATTTATTTGTATGCTGTTTGAAATGTAAAATTTTAAAAAAAAGAATATTGCATAGTTTTAGGGGGCGATTTTCGTTTTTGAACATCCTGTTTTTCATATTTTGTACTGAGGTTTTAGATTCGCTATAACTTCTTCAATTTCAGTAATTTGAGGAAACTTTGTAGAAATAAATTTTATGATTTATGTATACTTAATGATCGGACGTCAAATGGCGGAGCAATAGGACAAAATCAAATAGCGGATTATTTAGAGGTCGAAAAATTTTTTTTTTTTCTCCTTAAAAATCAAATCCGATAAGCTTTCAAAATGGGCGGATAAAGCGAATTTTTTTTTTTTTGTTTGGAGATCTATACTATCTAGTGTGCATACCGCTTATGAGTGCGCATATGATTGTGTTGAGCTTTAAATTGTGATAACTCATAAATGGTGGAACACACGTTGAAATTAAAGATACTTATTTATAGGGAACTGCTTGTTCTGCAAGCCGCATATTGTTATTTTTGGTACGAAAAATGGTTTAGGAGATATCTTTGGACAATCCTTAAATTTAGAAAAAAGAAACAGGTTTTGCAAAATATCTACAAAACGGTTTGCCGCAGGAACATTTTTTGCATGCATTTTGTAGAACAATCAATTCCCTATGAAGATCCCCACGAATATTTTTTTCGTCCGACTTACCGTTCATGAGATATCGCGATTTGAAAATCAACAAATTTTTATAAAAACTCAAAAGCCGCATTTTACATATAAGCTACAATATTGTCGAACAAAATTTTTTTTCTAGAAATAATTGTTATCGAGAAATTTACGAAAAATTGGGAATCCAAGATACGAGGTGCCAAACTTGAAATACAGAAAGAGCATATTGAAATCTAGAAAATAATTCATTTTCAAAAATACCGGAAAACAAACCGGTAACCCTCTTTTTAGTCCCAAATGGCTGAAAAGTGTGGGCTTATGAAAAACAACATGCAAAATTTGACTTTTTGCTATTATTTCCCCGATTTGCTATAAACTTTAGACCAGGAATTCAGGCACTTTGAACTTATTTAAGAGTCCTATTGCCATGCCAAACTTTATCAATTCTATAGCAATTCTAAGGCTACAGAAGCATTCAGAATTTTTGGTAAGCTTTCGAAGGAAGAGTTCCTCAAAACTATGGAGATAGAATGAAAAAAAAAACTTCTAAGGAGAATGAAAAATAACCTTCTGTTAGGGCTTAGTGCTATGATGAACACAGAAGTTTTATCAACTTAAAGACAAAGTCTTCAAGTTATATACCCAGAAAGAATTTAGACAATTAAGCTTTTTATATTCTTTTTTTTTTAATTTTTAAGACAATTAGGTTCAAGGCTTTTTGGCATTAAGAGATGCGCTTTAGATAACTTTCAGAAAAAAAACAGAATATTATGAGCAATAAAAAAACAAGAATACATTTTTCGCAACACCTTAATAACTGATGTCAGCTTTTGAATACTTAAATTTGTGTTTCGTTGTTGTTTTCACGTTTTCTGTTGTACTACGCGTAATTAACTTATTTGCAGACTTTAAACGTTACCTGTAGAGAACGCAAGCAACGCTGCCGCTGACAACAGCAATAACATCGGAAGCGGAACTCACGCCATGTTGTCGTTGTTTTCCTTTAATTCCATTGCAGCAGCAGCAGCAGCTGTTTGTGCTGACAAAATTTCGCACACAGCAAAAACCGTTAATAGGATTTTGTGGTTTCAACGGTAACATGCAGGTATCACAACAATAAAACTGTTTGGTTGGTTATTCAGAAAAAAATTGGCAAAATAACTATATTTGATTGTGTATGGGCGTGGCACATGGATGATGTATTTCATTGGTAACGTCGGCAATGAGGTTGTGCGTCGTATTTTCATTTCCGATATAAAAAAAAACAATTTATTTTTCTGTTGTGTCTTTTTATAAAGGCATTTGTAGAGTTTTCAACATATATGCGATACTTAAACTATAACACCATTAATTTTATATACATTTTTTTACAATTTTTCATGCGTTAACGATTCGCTTAAATAAACACAGCGCTTTGTAACTTTGTAAATATTTTGTAACTTTTTAATTTTATTTTTTATTAATTTTTATTTCATTTTTTTTATGTTTGTTCACTCAATTTCAAAACTTTTGCAAAATAGAAACAAATACAACTTTTTTCACTATTTGTTGTTACTTTTTTAGCTTTGTTGTTTTTCTGTTGTTGATTTCTTTCTCGGTTGCTTTTTCGCAAGGTTGCATATTTTTGTGCGCAACTTTTAGTGCAGTCTGCTGCATCCTGCATGAAAACTCTTTTGCTTATTTTTTCGCACTCTTTATATACATTGTATATAATTTTATTTTTTTACTTTGCGTATTTTGTATTTTATAAGCATACTTGCTCTGCGTTTTTATACTCCTCCCGTAATTTCCTGAATATTGTTGAAAATATATGTATATTTGAAGATTTTAAGAGTTTTAAGTACTTTTGAGTTTCGTAGAAATAAATTTAGGAAGTCGTTGCTATATTCTTTAGCAATGATTTAAAGCTTACCATCTATGGAGGAACATTTTCAGGAAAAAGACATTATATGTTAAAACAAGCATTTGGTTCAGATAGGTTCAGCAATTCAAAAGATAGAACTTATTTTTTAACTCAAATGCAAACCAAGCAACGGCATTTATTTTTTATCTCTGAAATATTTCTTCTTTATTTTTATGAAACATTAAAAAAACAAAACATTAAAAGTATTTTGCTTTCAAGAACAGATGGCCTGATGGATTAGAGCGCAATGCTCAAAAAACGGCGATATGTCGTACGTTAAGGAAAAACAAAAATATTATTTTTAATAAAACCGGAACTTCGACAGTCTGCATGTAGACAAAAGATTCAAATTTTACAGTTTCTTCAGTAAAACTACACGGAAAGAAAAATTGTATTATGTTTGTTTACGTGGGGAGAGGCGTAAACTTTAGCTCCCAAATTTCAGTGTAGTCCTTTGATAAACGGCAACACTGTCCACCTGCACGATTTGTAACTACTCGTTACAGTCTGGTGTCAAAGCTTTGAATAAATATGTATAAAATATACTTTTTAACCCTAACGAATGTTGCCGTCTCGGTTACTCTTATGCAGGATAAACGGCTGACAATAGCTGAAAGTAAATTCTAAACTTGACACTTTAGAAAGTCTAAGTTGAAAATATCTTCACTCGTTGCATAAAACCCACACCGCAAACAATTGCAGCTCTCTTTAATTGTAAATTTTATTATTAGGTATGTTTTAATTTTAAAAGTTAATTTTTCAATAAAAGTAAAGTTTACTTAAAACAAAGTGTTCTGGGTTATCCTTTTTATGCAAATTTCCTAATTGCTCACTTAAAAGCAAAGACAATTCATCGCTTCCCTTCAAAGTGTCATCGTCACCAACAGCAACGATTCCAGCTCGTAAAAAGCAACTACCAAAGTGACAGGTCTTCCACAGCGACACCTAAGCAACAGACTAATGGTCACCGCCAGCGACTTTCCATCGCCATCGTGTGTATGCCCAGTGGGCTAAGAGCCAAAGCGGGGTCTCATCAAAGGTATGCCCATGAAATTTTATACATAGCGAAAGCTATAAATTTTGGACCCGACTAAATAATTTTTGTAGCAAAAGTCGTTGCTTAGACGGAAATATTTTAATATTAGCATACAAAGTTTTTTTTTTAATTCATTAATATTAAAATAGGACAAAAAAAAACAAATAAAAAAAGTTAAAATTAAAAAGAAAAAACACTTAAAATTTCAGAGGAAATATTTCAATATTATCATAGAAAAATTATAAAACAAGATAGTAAAAATTAATAAACAGAAATACATACAATGTTTTTTTTATTTTGATTTTTTTTAACAATTAATATTAAAAAAAAAAGAGAAACAGTTAAAATAAAAATATAAAACAGTTAAAAGTAAAAAGAAAAAAATAATTGAAAATAAAAAAAAAATCTTTTCTTTTCTTTTGTGCTTAGCATTGGGGGAGATTTGAAACGGGAGGACCTGTCGTGTGATAGATACGAGCGTTGCGTTGTTATCATTATAATGAAGATTGGAAATCTATTTATTTTCAAATGATCTTATGTCAAATTATCAAACAAAACACAATCCTATTCAGAAAAGTTTTATTAAAAAAATGTGGCTTATGAATATTTTCTGTTTTACACATAAAAATTATTGAGCCGGAATTTTTACCCTACTTCATTAATTTTTTTTTTATAAAAATCAATATGCTGCTGCTTAATGTTTCCTGACCTTACTCACAATAATACCTAGATCTGTAATTTGCACGCATTTTACAGCCCGTTTCTGGTAATTTTTATATATATCGATAGCTTAGAGCGCTATAGTCCTATCTCCATTTTTTCAATTGTTGGGAAATGCAAAAAGAAGATTTCAAACAGTGGTTATTTAGAATTGGCTGCTATTTTGATATAACGATACATGCAATAATTTTACCTATAGTATATTTGAACATAATTTATTGTTTTGAACCAATTTTATTAACTTCTAACGAAATCCCAGTCAATTTATAGTATGGTATTTTGACATCACACAGTATTACACACGGTAAAGAAGCCCACAATGATGCCATAACTGCAAAAATCTCAAAATCGGAAAAAGTGGAGATAGGACTATAGCGCTCTAAGGTATCGATGTGTAGTTTTAATTTTTGTGCAGAGATATATTATCCTGTGCAAAAACTTGATTAACTTTCGTTTTCCTTAAGCCAAATAGTATTAAAAACAAATGAAAATGAACGTTTTCATTTGGATGTATTTCTAGACACAAACTTTTTCTCTGAACAATTAAAATTTCCCAAAAAATGCGAAAAAATTCTTAAGTGCCTCTCATTCAATTGAGGGTTTGGCATCTCCTGACTTTTTGTCTATTGTTAAACACACTTAAGTTAATAATTTTATAGAAAAATCTGAAAGTCAAAACAATTTTTATTGAATTTTGAAATTTTACTTATTTTGTTCCAATTTTGGTGTTTTTATTGTTTCTGATTATAGTTTCTTGTCGAACACTCCAAAATTAGACAACGTCTTTCAATATTTCAATTACTTATAATCTTGGGGATTTAAAAGGTTTATATCTCCTACTCTGCTTATGGAAGTCTTTTCAAAAGCATCATCTTTTGGATAGTGGCTGAAGAGAGCATATATACTCAAAAATCTCAAACGCAGAAAGGTAATAGATATCAGAAGTCAATTGGAAATTTTGGATTGCGAAGGACTACAAAAACCGAGAAAATATTGAGATGAATTCTTTGATATTAACACTATGCTCCGCTAGACGAAATATGACAACAAAAATTTCATAAGTTTGGCTTAAACATACTTTAGACCAAGGGTGTGAACACAGAACAAAAGTGAGTCGATTTTCAAGTGCCTACAACAAACAAAATATTTCATTATTTTCCAAATTTCTTTGAACTACATAAAATACCCATGAAAAATTGGTTTTGTTGCTTTTCTTGAATCAACCAAACAACTGATCATCCACTTCTTTGCATCAACTTTGAGTTTAATTCTTGTGCATATGAAAAACAAAAAAACAAAAACTATTTTTCATAGTAGTTGTAATTCCGAGAATTCTCGAAAATGATTTTAATATTTTGTTTGTTATAGACGAGCTAAAAAAAAAAAAAAAAATGATTTTTCATGGTACAACAACCCCGAATTTTCTTGAAATATTGTGTTTGTTGCAACGAGCCAATTCTACGCTGAATGTGCTTGGCTCAGTGGCTTTAAAACGATGACACCCTTGCTTAAGACAAAACAATCACCAATTCAATTTAAAACATTTCTTTTGATTTCATCGTTCGAAGAGTTCACTTTTTTTTCAAATCTATTTGTTTTAGCCGTGACAAAGACTAAAACTAAACTTCACGTGAAGATAATTTGAAAATCAATAATATAGAACTTTGTCTAAAGCTTATTTAAAAAAATCTTGTTCAAAAAGATGGCAATTACAGTGTCATTGCAGAAGCATTATACTGTTTTTTGAAAATTTAGTATTGTATTTAGTAGCAAATATTTATTTTTCGTGTTGACACAGTCACGATTTTTCTGCTTCAAAACATTTGCATTAATGAAATGAAAACATGATCTGTTTATTTTCACATTTAAATTGTGATGCATCACTCGAGGTATGTATTTTCAAACATGTTTTTTTTTGTACTAGTTATTTTCATAATTGACTTTAGACACGAAATCCTATATTGAGCAGAATTGTTGTAAAACAAGACGGGACATCGTATCGTATCGTATGAGTAACACTTAATTGCATATAATTAAAAATCACATATACGACATGGAGGGCAGGTAGGCAAAAGTGTTTTCTTATAATATTTAATTAAACAATTTAAAAGAAGGGTATGATGAATAAAGAATGTATGTATGAACTGTACTGTCGAGGGAGGAGCATAAAATGCACACAAAAGTTAAAGATATGCTGAAATTAGTACCAATTTATTTGATGTGCAGATGTAATAAATTTTCACGCACAGGTTTTCATTATTTTATTATAATTTTTTTATTTTTAAATTAATTTCTTTTTAACTTCATGGCACACAATAAGGCGATTATGTTGTGGAATAAATTTATTTCACTTGAATTTTCTTTTTATTTCATCATTTGTTAACAATTTATTTTTTTCAAGAATTATAAATGAAAAAAAAAAAAACTTAAATTAAAACACAAATTCAGGATTCCATAGCACAACGACAAACACGAACAACAACAAAAACACGACTGACACCACACAACAATCGTCTGAACAGAATTGAATTTGAAAACGAACTGAACTGAAAAAATGAGGCGAATTTGAAAAAGCACCGCTGACATTGGCCCAACCAACCAACAACAACAACTGCAAATTGTGTAAAGCTAAAACACACACAAACAAACACAGTTGAAAGGTAAAGTGGCGAAAGGAAAATCTCGCCTTTTTGCACACACACACATACATGCATTTGCATTGTCCTAGTCCACCTAGCAAGCATTTGGATTTCAATACTGTTTCACTTTCGTTGTCGTATTGGTGTGTGAGTTGTTGCTGGTCGCGCTTGCCGTTCGGTCGGGGTCTTAAAATGCAGCAAGCAAAACGTGACACAACCAACCGACCGAATGAACACGTTCACTCTCTGCCATTATTGTTTTCGTATGGGTTTTAGTACAAACTGCAATTTACTCCCGACAGAGAGTTGTGCTCTTTTTTTTTATGTAGATAGCACGCGCTCTCTCCCTCTATTCTCTCTGTCGTTTATTTTGCTCTCTGTCACGTGTGTGTGGGTGGTTTGTTTTCATTTTACTTTTATTATGGTATTCATTTCATTTTATGTCATCAGGTGGCGTTTTAGCGCACATTTTTCATAACATGCCATGTTACTCTTCGTTGCTCCTTTATTTGTATGGTACAGTGAATTCACGTTATGTAAAATTTTCTGAAATTGCTACAGATTTTTGATACCACAAGAGTGAGATTTTTATGCTCTATGTATGCATGAAGCTAAGTGTACTAGTGTAGCATATTGGCAGAAAATATACCTATTGTTTCTACTTAAAAAAAATTTTTTTTTTTCGATCGATTGTGCGTGAATCGTACGGATTTTCGTAATATTTTAATATAATATGTGGCCAAGCATGTTTAATCGCAACTCAAAATTCCAGCTGCAACTTTTTAGAACCTTTTTTATGAATTTTTTCCTATTATAGTTTTTGAGAGAAGAAAATATTTTTATTTCTTAATATTTTGCAACGTTTTGCAATAGTTTTAACAAATTTTAAGCTTTGAGTGGGCTTAAATTCGGAAGATAGTTTTCTTAAAGCAAGGGTAGCAGGTTAGGGGCATATTTTTCGTTTCTGGCACCCTTGGAAATAGCTCTTTCTCAACTTGAACATAGTGAAGCATTGTAGCAGATCTTGTAATTTACTTTAAATGGTTTCAAGAACATGACAAATTATATTTTTATAAATAAAAAATTAAATAAAAATTATTTCTCGCAATGATCTTTACGTACGTACCAAATTTTACCTATTTGCGTCAAGCAATTTTAGAGAAATGATTAATCAGTTTTTATTATTTTTTCTAATGGTTTTAACATACGTACTGAATCACGTCTATCTTTGTCAAATATTTTTAGAGACATGATGAGTTTGTCTTTTGAAGGCATGGCACCGCCAACTTTTTCAGTGGACATTGTTTGTGACAATTATTTTTAATACCGGTTCATTTTTTGGGGGCAATAGCACCGCCCACTTCTTTGTGTTATGACTTTTTTATACAAACATAATGTGGAAACTTCTTTAAAATCGGTCAGTTAGTTTCCGAGTCAATAAAGAACAATTACACAAAAAAACAATAATCATAACTTTTATAAAGTTTATTTTCGTTTTTTTTTTCATAACATGAAAACTATAAAAGATAGCGCACAACTTGTAACATTTTTAAAATCAGCGTTGTTAAATCAATAGAAACTGATACCGATTTTGAAAAAAGTTTTGACCATGCCCTAACTTCGTATTGGAGGTAGGCTTGCGGGTGTATTTTGTTCATATTAACAGATTTTAATAATTTTTATCTTAAATACATCATTTTTTTTTTTTTTTATTTTATATGGTATATGTATTTTTGCGATATTTCGCGGGGTTTGCTTTTTTCAGACCACTAAACTAGTTCAAATGAAACCCCATTCACAGATTTTTTCAACATTTTCATCAAACTTTTCGACTATTCAAAAGCACTGTGGAGACAAGCCTCAAGTAGTATCATAAAAAAAAATGGTGGCTGGTTCGGCATAGAATGTCTTATATTTAGTAAAAAAATTTTGCGTACAAATTCTAAAATTTGTGGGGATATTTTTTTTTTTTTTTTCAAATTCAAAAACTCAATTTTTTGAAAGTTCTGTTTGCTTTGTATTCACTGTAATATATTGCAATTTGTAACATTTTTCTTTTTATACAATGGTTTCTTTCTACTTTGTTTGTTTTTTTCGTGGGTGTTGTTGTTGTTGCTGTTGCTGTAACTGTAACTGCTTTTATTGCCCATTTTTTAATAGCACACTCTTTAGCTGGTTGTTGCTTTTGATTTGGTCATCCATGCAGCCAGCAGGCGGAGTTGAGTGAGAAATGTTAAGAAGTTGAAGGACAGAAAGGCGGATAGAAAAACATGTCAATTAAAGTTGAAAGTTAAACGAAGATTGTGTTTTTTCTTCTTTTCTATTTCTTTTTCTTTACTTTCTGTTTTGCTTTATGTACATAAGAAGTATGAGCAAACGAGTATGAATAACAAAAAAGATTTGTAATATTTACTTAAGTTTTCACAGTTGGAACATATTACTTTTGAAGTGCATATTTAAAATGTAAATTAGTTGGGTTCAAGTTTCATTTCTTTTCATTTGAATAAATGACAAGATATGTAATGAACACGAATACTTTTATGGTGCTTAAGTTCAATATTTCATTGTACTAAAATTGGCCCAATTTTGTTCAAATTGTAAGAACCCATACAAAGTGGGAAAAGAAAGCACTGCATAATTTTAGGAGCAAAAATGTACGGAGAGTTATTTGACGCTCTCTTTTGGTAACACGGCGAAGGATTCTTAAGTTTTGTTCTTTTACTTTAATTTTTCTTTTGCTTTCTTTGGCTTCTAAAAAAAGAACTGCAGAAAAGAAGTATGCTGGTTTCAAGTTGTTAATGTTTTTAAAAGCAAATTGATTTTTTCTTTTAACTTGAACAAAACCTGGGAAAAAAAAAAAAAATTTGAAGATTTTGTATGGTATTTAGAGGATTCACTAAATTTTCAGCTAAAATGCGAGTATTTAAGTACAAAGAAGAAAAAGATTTTGCTTGTTAATGTGCTATAACACTAGCGTTTGCTCATATAAACACTTTCGCAACAAGCAAACGTACAAACACAGCCACTTTGGTATCCATCCAGCATCATATCTTAACGATTCAATGGAAAATTTATGACCAACGCAACAGCTGCCTGTATTGCAGGCACTAAATTGTTTTTAATTACGGCACAGACGACTATCGTTGAAATCGCACCATCGCAATCGACAAGGGAATCAAAGCGCCATAAATCGAACGAAGAACTAATGAGCTTCCAAAAAACGAGCTAAATCATCAACATGGTGGGATAGTGTGGAAGGAAAAAGGTCAAAAACAACAGCAGCAAATAAAAACTGTACGGACCCAAAGCAGCAACATGTTGAAACATATTTGAAATATTGATATTGATGGCTGATAGCTGAATTGACAAAAAGCCAAACCCTTATAAATGAGGCATAATAAAAACTGAATCTTTTTAATGGTGTTAAATTAGGACACATGACTGTCGCGCACACACACATACTCATGGGTACTCATTGTTCATTGCATTTGCAACAAGTTGCTTAATTTTTTGTTGCTGCTACACAGCAGGATATTTGTGTTGTCATTCATTAATTTAAGCCACAGCAGCACTTGGCTGGCTAGTTGACTGCCTGGCAGAGCTCAACAACAATTGAGTTGGGTTAATAAATTGAGCTTTAATTCTTTTAGATATTTAAGTGGATTTATAAGCTTTAAGAACGTTAACTTCTTAGGGCTGAAATAGTTGTATATAAAACTTTATTTCAGACAGAAAAGCTCACTTCAGCTGGAAAAGCTCACATGTGACTTAGTTAGGTTACAGCTGTATAACATTTTATGTAAAACTTTTATGTATGAAAAGTAGCGAGAATTGCAGCTTCTACACTTTAATTTAACAGAAGCTTTTTAGAGCTTTTTTTCAAAAAAAAAAAAGTTTAAATGTGTATGGCTCAAAGCTTACATTTTGACTTGCTGCGACTATCATAGAAGTTTTGACCAAAATGACACTGTTCTATTCGGAAATATAGACAGATGGAAGATGCGCCATTGAACTTTTTTATTGGATTGATACTTAACAAGAGCTTACATCATCTTGAATTAATGTATATAAAAAATTTAATAATAAATGGAACCTTAAATCAACATAATATTTTTTTAGCTAGTATACCCACAAAAACGTATTTTCGAAATTTCTCCCCATTGTAAAACTCTATTTTGGTTTAAATTTGTTGTTCCAAATTCATCATAAAATCGCGGTAAGGCACACTTTTCTAAAAAAACTTAAGCCATTATATCCTGTTCTAATTTGTCTTTTGACAAAAGAAATTTTTTTTGCTTCATATACATTGCATTTTTTTACATTTTAACTCATTATCCTTAAGTTTTAAGCATTTCTCGTTTTTGGTGAGAACTAATGAAATTTTTCTATGAACCCAGCTTTCTTGATAAGGGGTCAAAAAGACCCATAAAGACAGAATATAATGGGTTAAGATGCTCCAAAAAATTATTGCTTATGTGATTTCATAATATGCAAAACGAAGATTTATAGTTTTACATTAGGGTAAAAATTCAAAAAAATGTTTTTTGTGGGAATTTTAGCTAAAAACACAATATATTGGTAAGTCTACGAAAAATGTTCCATAACATGAATTTTTTTGTCCCCACGTATTTTTTTTATTTTTTTTTTTATTAATTGTAGGTATAGAATGTGAAACTTTTTTTAAGAAATGAACATAAACTTTCGGGGCTGCTATATGTTTTTTTTAAGGTTTCGCTTAAGTAAACAATATATTTCAGAAATTAAAACAAAATTTTAGTCCCAAAACGCTTAAATAAAATTTCGTTTAAGCAAACCTAACAAAAAAAAAAATCGGTGGCAACCCTGAAAATTTTTGTTGGGTTTTTGAATAGGTTAGTTAAGTGTCGATTTAATTTTTTATTAAATAAATGGTTTAAGCAAAACTAACAAAAACAAACTGAGTGGCAACACCGAAAGTTTTGTACAATTTTAAAAAACTTTATCTGAGTGTTTCTCAAACCAAAAATTTAAATTTATTCAAAAAAAGTAAGAATTATATAAGATTTTCGAAAATAACCAGGTGGCAACCCTACAAATTAATGTTAGATTATTGAAAAGTTTATTTAATTGTTTTATGACTAAATTTTTATTTTTTAAATAAATGGTTTAAGCAAAACTAGCAAAAGAAAAGAAAAACAGGTGGAGAGTTACTACGCGGAAAATGACTAAACGAAGAATGACAAAATGTTGCAAAAAACAGTAACATCACAATGAAAATAGCAATTATTTATAAAAAAGTTGAAACTGGTGGATAGCACCACTAATTGTTTATTGTTTTAATGAAACTAGAGTTCGCCTTGTGGCCAAAATTCGACCATTTCGATCAGACTATAAAGCCTTAGACGATAAAACACAAAATTTTCGTGAAAATCGCTGCAGTGGCTTAGCCGTGAGTGCGTTTTTTCCATTTAGGGGCGTGGCACCGCCCACTGAAAAACATAATGCTTATGCTATCGTTCCTTAGAGCCTACCATATATCCATACCAAATTTCGTGAAAATCGCTGCAGTGGCTTAGCCGTGAGAGCGTTTTTTCCATTTAGGGGCGTGGCACCGCCCACTGAAAAACATAATGCTTATGTTATCGATCCTTAGTGCTTACCATATCTCCATACCAAATTTCGTAAAAATCGATGTAGTGATTTAGCCGTGAGAGCGTTTTTTTCATTTAGGGGCGTGGAACCGCCCACTGAAAAACATTATGCTAATGTTATCATTTCTTAGAGCTTACCATATCTCCATACTAAATTTCGTGAAAATCGCTGCAGTGGCTTAGCCGTGAGAGCTTTTTTTCCATTTAGGGGCGTGGCACCACCCACTGAAAAACATAGTGCTTATGTTATCGTTCCTTAGAGCTTACCATATCTCCATACCAAATTTCGTAAAAATCGATGCAGCGGTTTAGTCGTGAGACCGTTTTTTTATTTAGGGGCGTGGCACCGCCCACTTTTAAAAAATATATAGTCCTATGCACTACTGCTTCTTACAACCTTTCCAACAAAAAAAAAAATCAATCAAATCGGTTGAGATTTAGGTATAGAAACAGGGACTGAATCGATTTCGTTTGCCTATTTATATATAGATAAAGATAAAAAAATATGTTAAGTAATATGAAAAAAAAAAAACCCACGCGGAGAATGCACCGAAATCTCCTCTTTCTCTTCACTTTAAGTTCTCTTTTTACTCAATATTTAAAAAATTTACAGTTAAAATAAGAAAAACTAAGCGAAGATGCATTTACTCAGACAGCCAAGCGACTCTAAAATCACTAATGGCTTTTTCAATACATTTAAAGCTTGTCTGGGAGTGTTTTGAACGTCTGCAAGCCCTAGCCAGGAGGAACGACGTAACTCTTGTCTGGATACCAGGGCACGAGGGGCATGAGGCCAATGAAAGGGCTGATTGCCTGACCAAGAGAGGGGCACTCAATTCTTTCACAGGCCCAGAATCCTTCTGCGGAATGAACAATATCTAACTTAGTTCGGGAATGGGAAGAGAATAGCCTTATCGATCACTGGAGAGCCCAGGAAGGCATACGACAAGCGAAAAGGTTAATCAATCCACAACATGTTAAGGTAGAAGCTGTTTTAAATCTCAGCAGAAAAGATAATAAAACTTACAGTGAAATAATGACAGGTCACTGTAAAATCAATTATCACCTAAAAAAGATGGGCTTGGCTTGGGCAGAGCATGTGCTATGTGCATGCCCTGGCAGAGCATGTGCTATGTGCATGCCCTGCTGCGTTTAGACGCAGAATTAAGTACCTAGGTGCCGAGATTTTAGATCCAGGTGACATAGGTAAAATTAATCCCATGGCAGTAACAAGATTTATAGATAGTCTGGAACTCTGAAACTGTTTTGATAGGGAAAGAGGCTGTACAAAAGATCTTTCAGGTCGCAGCACAATCTAGAGCCTTTTAAATAATAAGGCGATTCCTGAAAAAGTGTAAAAGCCTCGAAAACCTCGTAAACTCGTAAAACTGTCAAATTTTTTATTGATTTTGATAACATTTACGAGTTTACGAGGTTTTCGAGTCTTTTACACGTTTTCAGGAATCCCCTCAATAATAAAGAAAAAGTGAAGATAGGCCAAAATGAGAAACCAACTTCTTTCTATATAAAAAAATTTTTCGGAAGAGTAAACATAGAAAAATAGTAACTGAAACATATATACAAACAATGTCGTATAAGTTTTTTTTTAGAAACAGGACAGGACGGAGAATGATTTTTCAACGCTTTATATTATAATGTCAAAGTAAAATATTAAGAATTATTTTTTTAAGCTATAGAAGCTCAGATTAAGTATCTGTATTAAATAGCTCAAATATCAAATTTTAAATTCTAACATGGTTTTGAGGTCCGGGACATTGAATGCTTAATTTTTTGGAGAATCACCCATATTGTTGGTTTTAGTTCCAATTTTTATTTTTTTTTTATATATACGAGTATACTTTGAGTCACGATGAAGAATTTGATATATAATGATCGGACATCAAAGGACGGAGCTATAGAAAAAAAATCACATGGGTTCTAATACAGAGGTCGAAAAATTGTTCTTTTTTCGTTGAAAATCATTTCAGAGAAGCTTTCAAATCATCGTCCAGTTTGTGGAATATCGTATGTTTTGAAACATGTATATGTTTTGAAACATATATATGTTTTACACTATTTGAAATTTATTAGTGATAAAAAAAAAAGTTTATTTAATTTGAAAGATTTTCCATCTCATAATTTCATTTATATTTGATCAAGCCAAAACATACATGCATACATTAGGATACATATATATAAACAACATACAAACAAGTCTGTCGAGACAAAATGTTTTGTTTACATAGTATCTAATCGATTAGCATAGAATGAATAAATATCGATTATTCTCTACTTCAATTACTGACAGACTGATAGACACTGATTGAATATGTATGGCAATAATCTAAGGAGAAGGAGTAATGTTACTCAACAAAAGTCAACAGTCAACAAATGCGGTTGACTGCTGAGTGATGAGTAAAATAGAGGTTGGCGTAGTTGAAGGCTATTTAATTTTGGTAAAAATATTTAGATTTATTTATATTATGACGGTAAATGAAACATGCGATGGCTTTAAAGATTTAAGAAGCATTTTTGTGTCTTTGAGCTCACTCACTTGTTCACTCTGTTGCTTACAAGTGCATTGCACTTCTTCCAAATGTTGCAGCTGCTGCATTTCTGGTTCATTGTAATAATCCGCCAGTGTTGGCACAATTAATACGCCCACTTTATTTCGCGCCAATTGTTGATGTGTGCGTCGCGCACGTTTTGGCAGCATCATGCGATGTGCTACCAATGCCATTTTTTTAAAAATTATTTATGAATCTTTTCACAGAATTTTCTGATCGATTAAATCAATTAACTGTACTAATTTAATGCGTTTCTTTTTAGCATGAATATTTTTAAATTAATTGATGGTTAATTTTTGTTGTAGCACCTCAAAGTATGCTACATTTTTGCGTTAAGTTGACTCTGTGCGCGTAAACTGTTTGTATTCAACTAACTGACTGACTGACTTTGAATGCATGAAACGCACCGGAAATAACAATAACAACATTTTTTTCCTTTTTTGATTTACACGCCGTGCAGCTGCTATTTATGTGTGTGTGTCGATAAATGTATGTGCGTTTGTGTATGTGTGTTGGCTTGTGTTGGTATTTGTCGGAGTGTTATTTAGCTTGTTGTCTTGTATTTATTTCATTAGTCAACATTTATTAAATATTTGTTAAGTTAACATCGAAGCAGACGATAAAATCAGCGACAACATGCTACTATAACAATAATAACAACAACAAAGCATTGACAAAAACAAAATACAACTAAATTCAAAGTTTTTCTAATTTTTTTTTATGGTTTTTTTGTTTTTGTATTTACTCTGCTGTTATATTTTGGTTTTGACTCGCACCGCACTGTAGACTAAAATTGTTCAAAGTTTTTGACTCAAAAAAAAAAAAAAAAAAAAAATTACTTTGTCAAAAAGTTCATTAATCTTCCCTTTAATCCTTCGATTTTAAGATTTTTCCTTCAAGAAATCCTTTTCATTTCGTTTTAAGGGTTCCGTAAAGTATATTATATAACTCAAAACGTTTATCATGGCAAGAGATCAAAGTCATCGCAAGGGATCGTGACAAATGGAGAGATTTCATATTGGCCCTATGCTCCTCCTAGGAGTTAAAGGAGAATACATACATACATACATGTGTAACAGCTAAAAATTAAACATAAACAAAAGTTACTCATACCACGTGTCAACCAAAAGAACAACACCAAGAAAAAATCAATTTCCAATTTGAAAAAATAGAAACCGAAAATGTTGCTACTTCTAAAGTTTCACGCAAACTATTTACAACATTGCACCACTGTGCGATGCGTCCTTGTCAAGCCTTTATTTTCACTTGAGTTTTCATTTATCGTTGCGCTTCGTTGTCCCAATTTGGTTACGGTTAAGGTGTTTTGTTTTCTTCTCAAATGCCAACAACTCATTAGGCATGGTTAAAAACAACAATGACAACAACAACAAATGTTAACAAAACCACTTTTATCCCCACTAAAGTATATAGGTACATCATAAGCAACAACAACACCGCCGCAACACAAAGTAGCTGATAATTCGTTTTGAAGTAACAACAACGATTTACCCATAAGTATGATTTAACACTCAGAGAAAAGAATATGTTCCCGTTGAATAAATATACTGATTTTTTTGAACATTATAGAAAAAATGCATCATGCATTTGACCGGTTTAAGAAGGCTTGAAAGTGCCAAATAAAATTTCGTAATCATGTTATTCAATCATGTAATTCAATTTAACTTCAAATAATGTATTATTTTCAATCAAAAAGGACCAAAAATTTCTCAAGTGAGCCTAAGAATTTAAACCAAAAAAAAGGGTTCAGAAAAAAAAAAACGATTTCTTGTAGTAACTATTTTTGCTCTAAAATATTTAGCATAGACCTAGAAATAAAATGTTATTTGTTTTTTTGGATCAACATTTTTCATTTATTATTGATTTCTATTTCAGAAAAATAAATAAAAATTCAAGCAATTTTTCTGCCTCTGAGATAATTATAAAAAATATTTTGGCACTCTCCACATATCTAGGAACTATATTCCAGAAAAAATTGTAGTAATCGATATTGGTTCAAAAGTTGTTAACAATATAGTGATGCCGTGAAAGACTTTTTCAGTAGTAAAAAACATAAACTCCTTAGAATCATCTAAGGAATGCGTGTGAATTTTTCAGAATTTTCTGAAACATTTTATAATTTTTCCAAAAATTATTCCAAAAAAAATAATACGTTCCAAAAATTTCCAAAAAATGTATTCCTTAGATGATTCTAAGCATTTTATTTCTTGTACACTTTTTTCGTAAGATGCCTTGTTTTTTTTTTACTACTGAAAAAGACTTTCACTGCATTACTATATTGCTAACAACTTTTGAACCAATATCGATTACCCCAATCGTAGAGAGTGCCAAAATATTTTTTATAATTTTCTCAGAGGCGGAAAAATTGTTTAAATATATTAAGTTTTCTGAAATAGGGATTTTCAATACTAAATGAAAAATTTTAGTCCAAAAAAATGCACCATTTTTTTTCTGGTCTATGTTTAATATTTAATTAAAATCTAAAAAATCATTATTTTTTAAAGGCTTTTTTACGTTTAAGTTCTTAGGTTGCTTACTTGAGAAATTTTTGGCCAATATTTAACTACAACGCCGTTTAAGTATCTTTTGCTTGGTATAAAGCTTTGATATTTGTGATAGTAATTCCAATGACAGCCAATACATGAAAGTATGTCAAAAACCGACCGAAGTTTTCAAACATCTACTTTTAAAATCAGTTTTTAAAAATATGTGATTTGATAATTATTAACAAATTAATGTTTGCGTCAAAGAAATGTTTATTTCAATCAAATAATGAATTGGTAACTATTAGCAAATATTTTTATCAAATTTAAGACATCATTTAAACATAATCCAAAGGCAGGACCAGAGTTTTTATTCAGAAAAAAATAAGTATACACCCAAAAAACATCGATGACAACTTTTGCGCCACCTTGTCAAAACAAAATTTTTTCTCTGTGTATAAGTGCTTCAAAATGTGTATGCGCAACTTTTGTTTTGGCTTGTTATTTTTACGAAAATAAAAAAAAAACACTAAAATTACAGTTACTTGAAAATTAGTAATTTGTTGTTGTTCTTATTTCTTGTTACAGTCATTGACCATAAGGCGGAAAAAACATTCGAACACCAAAAGGTCGTCCATCACACAAATGTCGACAGAAACACATAGCCATTGTAGCGAAGCCACTTAAACTAAAAGGATTTGCTTTTGTAAGTACGTCCTGTATAGTTACGTTAAGGATTTTTTTAATTGCAATCTAAATTATTTAGTAATGCACTGTAATTTAACGCAATTTTGATTTTCTTGAGTCAAATGGAATCTTTTGTGAAACGAGACATATGAGTATTTGTCCTGGAAAAGAATATCTAAATATTCAGGTAAATTTAAGGACTACAAGACAAGTAAGATTCGAAATGAGAAAAAAGACTAAACGTTTAATTTAAAAAAAAAGTAATATGAGTGTCATTGATTTTTAACATTAACCCCAATATTTGAATGCTGTCCAAAGAGGTTGTGAAGCAATTAAGTTAATTCGAAATTAAAAATGTTTTTTTTATACAAAACCAAGCCAATTAAATTCAACTTTACATTTTTTAATAAAACAGAACTTATATGCTGAGGTTAGGCGAGAGCTTTTTAAAATTTCATTACTTAACTCTTTTCATTTCTTTTACGACCCAACACCCAAATGAAACATCTCAAAGTCCCAGTCATAAATTTTAAAATTACATTTACTTTGTGTGGCATTTTTACGCTTTTCAGTTGCAATTTCCTTGCTTCATTGCATTTGTCACCACAACAACAGCAGCAAAAAGTAAAATTAGCAGCCCCATCACGCACACACACACACACACAAATTTTACACCAAGTACGAATACGAGTACCTGCTGTTAGGGCCAAATGGGACTCCACACTAATAATTTACATTGTTGCGCTTCATTTGCCGTTGGCGTGCTGCCAAAATTCACACCACAAATGCGAAGCAGAAAGAACGAAAAAAAATTTGAAATTCCAAAGGATGTGATGAAAATGTGCACGGGCACATTTTTACTCGCTCTCGTAGCCAATCATGAAATGAACAGCACAAGGAAACGTAGATTAGCAGCGACCAGACCTAAAATTAGAACGCATTGCAAAGGAAAGGAACGATGCAGCTAATGATGTTGGGACAATTGTGAATGTGCGATAAAAATGCTCAGTCAACACGTAGCAAATCCCGCATTGAAAATGTGGAGTAGGTGGGGTAATCACCAATAGCATGTCGAATCAAAGCCAAGGAAACTGAAGCGAAAATATGAATGTTTCGATATAATTTTTCGGAAGCGGCAACTTTTTAAAGAGGAATGTCAAATTTTGATGACATTTCATCTTGTAGTTTTGAAGCTGTAAGTGAATTTCGCAATTTGATAAAACATTGCTTTGTGGTCGGAAAAAACGAGAAGCAAAGATTGGAATGGCTCCAAAAACATCACAGCATATCTGCTCCGTCAAAAAAAACTGTTTGTTGAATTTAAAATGGGTCGTACAAGCACTAGTGATGCACCACGTTCGGGCCGGCCAAATGAGGCTAACACTTCAGACAACATCAAGAAAATCCATCTGATCGTTTTGAAAGACTGCAAAGTGAAAGTGAGAGAGCTAGCAGACATAATGAAGTTGTCGTTCGGCAGTATTATCAATATTTTGCATGAGCATTTGAAAATTAAAAAGATTTGCGCCCGATGGGTGCCGCGTTTGTTGGCAATTAGTAAGAAAAGCAACATCGCCTCAGTGATTCGGAGGCCAATTTGGAGCTGTTTCGACGTAATCCGAAAGAGTTTTTGCATCGATTCGTAACAATGGATTAAACATGGATCCATCACTACACTCCGGAGTCCAATAAACGGTCGGCAACATTGTTCGAACTAGGTGAGTCGAAGCGCCCAAAAACGCAAACGTCGGCTGGGAAGGTGCTGGCAAGCATGACGAAATGTTTGAAGGTCGTTGGATGAAGTGTGTCTCCCTAAAAGGAAACTATGTTGAAGATAAAAATCGATTTTTTGTTTTGTTTTGAACACTGATTTACATTAACTAGCTACCAACAAATCACGTGTCAAGTGGTTTTGTGGTGTGAGCTTACTTCTCCATGTTTTTTGAGTAAAAACACCAAATTACAAAAACAAAGCAAAATGCATAGATAAAAAACCAAAAAAATTTGATAGGTTGGTTTTCGATACGTTTCATCTATAACCATATGGAATCTTCAGTCGAATTCAAGTCAAGAACTCGACCAAGCACGCTTTATTAATTTTTTTGCACAGATTAGACGAGAATCACAGCAAAAAATTCAATGCAAAATAGTTCTAATTTTTTGTTTTTTCCCCTGTAAGTCGTTGATATTATACTTTTCTTGCAAAGCGCCTTCGGATGCAAGTTTTTTTGGCGAGTTTCAACCGTAGTACTAAGCAAGCGATATTTAACAAAAAGTTTTGGTTTTTATCATTTTTCTCCAGACTTTTTGAAGCATGTAGTACATATTCTTTTTTTCTTTACACCAGTTTAATGAGAAAGGCCACATTTTGTGTGTGAGAATCGGTTTTCACGCAGGTCTGTAAGCAAAAAAGTTATTTTCTCTCAAGCGGCGCACACTGGCGACATTTCTCAAAAGTGGTTGCAAAAATCAATTTTGGTGTGGTGGAAATTTGCAAATCTAATGATGCAGTTCGATAAACAAATGATCAGTGCTTAAGGATGTAAAATTTTAATTCATTTGAAAAAACGGTTCGCTTTGTAGAGCTGGCCAAAGTCGATGGTTTTTTCGAGTTTGTAATTTTTTTTTTTTTTTTTTTTTTCAAGATGTGGTTCTAATTTTTCTGCAACTTATGAAAGAAAAGTTAATTTTTTTCTATTTATGCTATAAACGGTTTTAGTACTATCAAGTAACACTAAAATTAAATGATTTTTTTTTTAATGTCTGAGGGTTCTGTTTGCAGTAAAACTATTGCAGTAAAACTTGCATTGCGCGTGTTCTACCATTTTTGATTATAAAGTTCATAATAATTGAACGGATTGGAGTTTTTGGATTATTATTTTTATTGTAAACACATAAATAATACAGCTACAAACATATTAAACTATTTTTTTCCTGCTATGCTAATGTGAATTAATAGCGTGGCACGATTAAATTCCTGAAGTTCAATTTTTGTATTCTAGTAAGGCAGTAAGTGAAGATATTCTAAGAAGCAGGTTAAAAATAAACGTCAGAGAGTTTTTTTCAAGGCATATTATTAATACTGACTGTTTATGTAAGTAGGGCTGCGATGGATCATCTGGACAGAGTGCGTACAAGCAAATAATCGTCTCACCAAATGAAAACAAAATTTCCGATGCAAATATGTTCATGGCTTCAGTTGTTCCACTGAGATTGCAGAGCGAAACTGGCGAACACTGGAAAAATCCCCTACCTTCATCAGTTCATTATTGTCGACCCATAATGTTTCAGTATGCGAAGGAATCTTCGAAACTCATTGAAAGCACAGTTAACAATATAAAAGAACAAATTTCTACTATTCAACCAACCCACTACAAAATTAACGACGAAGATGCTATCGTCATAGAACACAAATTTTTCCTTACTATGGTTGACAGGAAAGTGCTGAACGAATTGACTAACACAAAGAATACAAAAAGTTGTCCAATTTGTAAAAGGTCACAAACCAAATTTCAAAGCACCGACGAAAATATTGAAGATGAGGAAAATTTCGAATACGGAATATCTCCATTACATGCAAGAATAAGATGTATGGAATTTATCCTTAACCTTCCGTACACTCTTCCACGAATTGGCGAAAGTTTTGATGAGAACATTGCAAAGAAGGACAAAGAAGCTGCGAGGAAAAATAAAATTCAAGAAGAATTCCGCAACAAACTTGGAATTAGAGTTCACCAACCGCTAAAAGGGTTTGGAAATACGAATGATGGAAATACAGCTAGAACATTCTTCGATAGAAATGAGATAACTGCAGAGATAACGGGTGTTGATGAAGAGATCATCAAAAGGTTGCAAGTCATCCTCAATGTCTTGAACTGCAGGGAAAGCGTGAACGCGGAAAAATATGGAATATATGCATTAGAAACATCTGATTTGATCCATAACAAATATCCTGAAAAAATGTTCACACCTACACTGCATAAAGTCCTGACGCACGGTAGAGACATCATAGAATACCAGTTGTTACCAATTGGAGAACTGTCCGAAGAAGCACAAGAATCCAAAAATAAAGACTTTAAAAAATACAGGTACATGAATACCTGCAAGATTTCCCGAAAACGGCAAAACGAAGATCTATTCAATATATTGGCTGCATCATCAGACCCCAAGATTTCATCATTGAGGCATGTCCGAACTCAAAAAGAATTGAAAAAAATATATTCCCCGGAAATGTTAGATTTATTAGATAATGTAAATATTGATGAATGTTTCCAAAAAAACATTTTTGTGATTTATTATTTAAAATTTTTTTTTTTTTTCAGTGCAATAGTTGTAATAGTTCCAGACTTTAAAAGAGGAAATGGACTTCAAATTTTAATTTAATTTCACCAGCTATAATTTATGTTTTTATAAGTTTTTGTTTAAAAAAAAGCGATATGGAATGCTTAGTTTTTATGGTTTTTACACTCATACCTTCAAAAATTAATTCCTTAGCGTGCTATGTGAAATGTAAGAGCTGTTTTATTTTTCAGTATACAGAAAAAAAATATTAACATGCCTCAATTCGTTCAGAAGTTCTAAAGATTTTCGGTGTTTTGCGACAATTTTTTTTTTTTTTCAGTGTAGAAAAAAATTTTGGACCTTAAATTTTTTTATTTAATATGGACTCTTGCGCAGCAACCATAAATTAATCATATTTAATATTTTTAATATTTTTTTTCTCGAAAAAGGCTCATATGGAAAACTTCGAATGCATAATTTGTACACATATCAGAAAGTCTGACTTTGACCATGAATTCCATAACATCCCTAAGTTATATCATAATCAAATTTTGTACAGTAAGATCTGTATTATTTTTCTGTCCATGGCAAAAAAAATTATAAAGAAATGCCAGATGTCGCCACTGTGCGGCGCTGTACAGTTGAGGTGCTTATTCCATATTTTGATATCATTTATCTCCTCAGCAATTTTGAGATCGTGCAGGGCTATTTTTACTACTCCTATGTCTTTCCTCTCAGTTGTTTTTCTTGGACAGCCAGTTTTAGTGTAACGCTGTTTCAAAATTGTCATACAGAAGACTTACCATATCAAATTTTGCACGATATATCCACATTCCTTAAATTTTGATGCTTATATGCAATTATATCAAATTTTTGATTTTTAGTCAAAACCCTTTATTTTAATATCTTTGTTTTAACGCCAACAGATATGAAGTAAATGCATTATCTGACAACAACTTTTACTTATTATGCATACCACATATTTACATTCATAAAAAAAGGCGAGGAACCAACTATTTTAGCTAAAAATCCTTGTCGGCTTTTTTTTTTGACCGTTAGTGTAGTTGAAATAGTATTTCAATTGTTAATTAATGGAATCAATTAAACAGAAACATAGCGAAAGGGAGTCACGTTTAGGTGGAACCGATTTAAATTTTAAGGGATATAACCCGCGCGTTTTCTTATGAATGGGGACCTTTAGGTACAGTAACCAATTTTTCATACAGTCGTACGTGTGGCCGTTTTTGAGAAATCCCAATTTAAATGAAATTTTCCATATTAAATAAAAAAACTAAAATTTTGAGATTTCCTAGTGTAAAGTGGGAAAAAATTCCGTATTATGTACATTGTACATAAGTACATCTAGAGATTCTTTTTAAATTTGTTGAAAAATTCTGCCGCTGATTTGTTTTTCGGGCATTGTACTTAAATTAATAATTAGTTTTTTTAATATGTAATACTTCCCTTAAATCTTACCAAAAACTTTGCAATTTGTCAAATATATAATATATGGTGGAAAAAATATTAAACTTACCTGTAGCCTGAAGCTTTTTTACTTAACACAGTACACATATCTCACGAAAGTTATAGTTCACAGTTACAAGTTATAAAAAAGGGTATATGGATTTAAAATGTTTACATAGAGTTTATTTATACTTTTAGTTTATTTATTTGCTTAATGATTTAATCAACTCGAAACCCAGAAGATAAAAAAGATAGTTTGTCGTTCATTTAACGGCGTCAAAATTAATATACAAATCGAAATTATCGAAACATACAGGTGCAAGTTGTAAAAAATTTAATTATTGTGTTTCAGTTTTTTGTGTATTTTTGGTGCAGTTAATAATCACATTTATCTGTGGAGTAGAAAGAAAATTAAATTTAATTAGACTCAAATAGATACATTGTATGTTTATGAACAAAATATTCATATGCGCTCTTAAAGTTTTTCATTATCAATGGTTAAGTCTAAAAAAAAATAATTTTAATTAAGTATGAATCCCTTCAACAGCTTGAGTGCTTAAGTTTAAGTTTATATTTATTCACTTAAGAGTTACATACACGATTAATATTAAGTTTATTAAAAAAAAGGAAATTACTATTTCCATTGCTGTTTTGTAAAAAAAAAAAAAAAAAAATTAAAACTATAAATTATATAAAAGACATCAATAATAAATTTACTCATTCAACAATATTCCAATTCCAGTTTTCTTCATTGGCAATTTCTATGTAATTGGCTAAAAAAAGAGGCGCTCCAATTACACGCCTCTACCATCAACTGTCAAGGAACTTTGCTTTGTCTATCCGTTCGAACGCTTAGTACACTCTCTGATTCACCTCGTTTTTTTTCTTTAATTTTTCCATTTTCCAAGCACGCACATTAGTCACACAATTAAATTGAATCAATAAAAAAAACTGATGACCGAAAAAAAAAAAAACAATAAAGTCTGGCCATAAAGCCAGTCAACAAACCTAAAGATGATATAAATTAAAAATAGCAAAAAGTTTCTGAGACATATTTTGATTTGTGTCAACGCAAATGGGGCGGTAAATTGCAATAGCTACGTAGTACATGTGTACATCATTGTCAGTTTCTTTTTGGTTTGGCAATCTCGAAAAAATCCAACTCAAGTAGTTTTATGTTTTCTTGCAAAATTGTCAAAATATAAATATTCCCATGGTTATTGCGTGAGAAAGGATTTTATACTCTAAATAAAACTGTGTGAAATTTCACATGAACTAATGTGCTTAAACTTCAAAGGAAGTCACATAATACTGTGAGAAAATGTTCACTCAGAAACGTGTAAAACTCTCTCACTAATATGTAGCTAAAATTTTGTCGGCAATGTTGAAAATTTTACTCAACCACTTCAAGGACTCTCTCATCTCAGAGTAAATTTTACTTAGGGTCTATAAGGAATTTTTACAAAGTATGTTTATTTTCTTGTGTCAAATTTTACACAGTTTTTTTAGAGTGTATGTACACCAGAGATGTGTTTTTTTTTTTTTTTTTGGGTTTAAATTATTACTTAACCCTTTCAAGACCTTTCGGGAAATTTCTTAGAACCTGAAAATATGTTTCACTTGCTACTTAGACGCTTCATATCGCTTATGCAACAATATTCGATATAAAATCTACTAAAAATTAGTAAAATACACAATTTTCAGATGCCTGGCTCCAATCGCTAATACCCTATTCTCACTTGCCTGGTTAACCAGCCTAAAATCAGAAAATCATGATAATCACTGAACCACGTTCAGACCTTCTACCTGGATGAGTCATCTTTCATTTTAATGACACTTTTTTGGCGTTTACCAAATCACGACTCTATTTTCACTTTTTTCAAATATATTTGTATATATTTCATTTTTCTTAAAACAATTGAGACGAACAGCTTTTTAATTTTAGCTTTAATTTGCTTTTTATTAAAAATGTTTTATTTGTTTACATTTTGCATTTGTCAAAAGAAAGGGAAATTTCCTAATTTCCCTGGGATTTTTTGAATTTGGAGATGCCACCTGCCGATTTTTTGGGCTAAATGATCTAATTATTTAAAAAGTAGCTAATCTTGGATAACTATCCTGGTTAGTGCTTAATTAGCATTCATCTGATTATCCAGGCAAATGAGAATAGGGTATAAGAAAATTTAAATTTAAAATGAGACATAAATGTCCCGTAGTTCCTGAAAAATTCAAAAGGAACGTAAACGTCCCATTAGCGCTGTGAGGGTTAAGTTTAAGAATTTCTAGTTTCTCTGTAAAATAGTGAAATATATTTTCTATGTCACTTTGGATATGTTTGACAAAACCATTATGCTTTTATAGCTTAAGCATAGCGTGAAGATATCTTTTTTGAAGTTTCGACCATAAGCCAGTAGGTATGTGTTTTTTTTCTCAGAACTGGATGCTTTGTGACTTTTACACCTTTTCATGTCTGTTATTAAATAAAAACTAAACTTAATAGTAAGCTTTTCTCAAGACTCTTAAGACAAAAAATTAAATTTTCTTCTTTATTTATAAATACCTAAACCTTTTAAAAGTCCTATAACGCTCAAAAAAAAATGAAATAACCCTCAAATTATTTTTAAATAAATTTGGGCGGCAGGCATTTTGGAAATAACGCCCTAAAGTTGGACTTTATTTTGTTAAAAAACTTTTTTATATGAATTTTTAAGCAACTCTGTTTTCTTACTCGTTGCTTAAATAGAATACAGCAGCCCTGCGCGCACCAACTCGTTACAATTATTACTACAGTAGCTCGCAAACTGTAACTGTCAATTATTCAATTATCCCTATAATTTGTGAAAGATTCTTCGGCTGGCCGCGTAAGCCGAAGCACGGGTTTTCGTTATAAGTGGTCAAAATATATGTTTTACAATGAAAAGTTAAAAGTTAAAACAGACTCTTTAAAAAAAAAAAAAACTATGTTATTTTGTTTAGGAACTTTTTAGTGTTATATAGATTAATATTATCAGTCTTTTAGTGTAGTGTTTTTAGTTTTAATTGACGCGTTTTTTTCTTTTATGTTAAAAAAAAAAAAAAATGAGTGATACCAACTGAGTTGGTAGCGAATTTGTGACATTTGTATTTTTATTTGGAGAGCAATACCGAATGATTTAAAAAAAGACTTTTTAAGGACGTGATAAACTGCTTTGCAAATTTGCAAGCGTGATAAAAGAACATTTTGTGAAGTGTACTTGAGCGTCATATTGTACTTGGAAACATCACGTGTTTTTTGGTTTTTAACCTTAAAAATGTCGTCATTTTGTTTAATACATATGTCTTGTAAATGAACAGTTATATCGGTCGATTATTTGTTACGCAAAATTTCAGTTAATTTTTTTGCACTAAAAAAATAAAATGGTCAATTTTACCGTTCGTTGGTAATTAAAAAAAAGAACTTTTAAAATCGCGCGAGAAAATAGAAAAAACACCAGTCTTCCGTTCAGGATTTGGTATCGGCCTTCCGGATACGTACTGGTGGTACACGCGAAGGACTATAAAAAGGACCTAGAGTCTATGATAGTCCTTTATTGATACTTATGCTGTTCGTAATGTTCAGCATACAATAAGAAGAAGAAGAAGATAATTTGTGAAAAATTCTGAAGTCGCTGAAGTCTAATATTTTTTTACTTTTTGTGAATATTAATAAAAAAATAATTGGCGAAACTAATAAAACTTGGTAAAATAACACAAATTCATTGTGTGCAATTGTTATGCAACATTCAAAATGGGTGAAAGTAAAGAACAGCTAAACCAACAGCCAACAACCACCCATAAAAAAAATCATGGAAGCCCTCCAATCACATCCTCGCAATTAAGTCCCTCCGTCTTTTGGGCGCAAACGGAACAACAAATAACATTAAAAGTGGATTTAAAAGATTCAAAGGTTTGTAAAAATGCGAATTATTTGCCAAGCCACCGCACGTTAAAATCGATTTTTCCCCATCGCACAGCCACCGTACGTTGATTTCACACCCAAATCACTAACATTTGCTGCAAAAGGATTTGGAGCGCGTGGTTTCAATGAATATAAATTCGATTTAAGTTTCTATGGACTAATAAGTGACGAGGCAAGCATTCAAAAGTAAAATTTTAATTCATTTAAGTAAAACAAAAAAGATTTGCTTGCTATTTCCCTTAGGACTCCACGTTTAAAGTTGCAGATTCAAAAATTGAATTTGTCATTAAAAAATGTGAAAAATCCTGGTGGCCACGTTTGGTTGCAACACCGCAAAAACCTCATTGGTTGAAAATAGACTTTGATCGTTGGCGTACAGAAGACGATATGTTGGAAGATGAGAAACCACGAGACGTAATGCAGGACTATGCAAAAGAATATGAACGTCTACAGAAACAAGAATTTGGCTACATAAAAGGTGAGTTTATTGGGATTGTGGCTTAAACTATAGTACAATGTCATCACTCAAATTCAATTTCAAACCCTCTTCTCACTTTTTAGAAAGCACCAAAAAGGTTTATCTTGTTTTCTACAATTTCGCCCAATTTATCGGATATCTCTACATTCTCTGCGTTCTTGGCATAATTTATTATCGCGATGGTCCCGATGCAATACCCAAAACATATGGATCCGTTGGCAACGCTATGAAATTTTGTCAACTTTTGCAATATCTGGAAGTGCTACATCCTTTATTTGGTTACACAAAAGGTGGAGCATTGTTACCATTCTTTCAAGTAACTGGCCGCAATTTTATATTATTCATTATGATTGAAATGGAAGAACGCATGCAAACGAAACCAGTAATTTTTTATGTTTTTGTCATTTGGTCACTTGTGGAAGTCATACGGTGAGTTTCATTCCTTAGCTTAATAAAAATGCAATTCAAAATTTTTCTTTCTCAGCTATCCCTATTACATTTCACAAATACTGCGTAAAGAAGTAGGCCTACTAACATGGTTACGCTACAGCATTTGGATACCACTTTATCCCATGGGCATTCTCTGTGAAGGTATCATCATATTGCGCAATATACCTTATTTTGAGGAGACGAAACGTTTTTCTATTGTGATGCCCAATACGTTTAATATGGCTTTTGACATGCCAACATTCTTAAAGGTTTATTTAATGTTGTTAATACTTCCGGGCACATATATGGTTATGACACATATGGCTAAAATACGTGCTAAGAAATTAGGTAATGGTAGCAGACAAAAGAAACAAAAGTATTTGGATTAAATTAGACATTTTTCTTTTTGCATTTGTATATTTCATCGGGGCTTATTCCCAAAATGAATAAAATAATGTTTATTTATGTGTATTTATTTAAGTGTTAATTTTTTATTGTAATATAGCTAATGCAAAATAACAATAATGAATATTTCAATTCGAATTCACGTTTGTGCAGCACGCGAAAGATTATGAAACCAAATATAAAATAAGCAAACAGCACATTACTTTAAAGTGTTTATTTTTAGTGATTTCAATAAGGATGTTTCTCTTAGAACTGAAATAGATACAATTTAAGCATAAAACTTCTACAGAATTTGACTTGAGGGAAAGCAACAATGTTATAAGTGCAAGGTCTTCTGATATATTTAGCTCATAGTAACTATAATTGTGTATTAAATACAAATAACTGAAATTAGCTATTTCAGACACATAAACAACAAAAACTTTGTGCAAAATCACTTGAAATTCTGTATATTTTTTTCTCATACCAACAACGATTTTGCATTCAGCGTCAACATGGCAGAACGGTGCTCCAAATATAACACAAAAAGTCATCAACACAACAATGGGGCTTTTTATTTGGCACAATCAAAGAAAATTTATGCTGTTACGACGTTACCACCTTTGCACTCGTTAACTTTTTGTGGTTTTTTCCACTGCAGCGCAGCTTCTGTTTTGTGGCTTTCAATTGAATTCAAATTTGCACCTTTTAACCGCCGAATTGCCTACAGAAGAATACATGCTGTGGAAAGAAGAAAGCAAAAGGAGCAAGAATAGCGTATTATCGCAACAACAACGACGACGACGGAAGTGTATAACTCATGTACTGGTGTTGCTGCTGCAAAGTCATTTTTCACAAAATCCATTGAATCTCTTTTTTTTTTTTCCTTTTGTGATTTTGCACTGCAATTTTTTTTCCATTAGAAAGTAACGAATTTCAATTATTTGGGAACGTCTACTGCAATACACATGTATGCATATATGAGTGTGTGTGCATATATTCGTAGACTCTTGCCACAAGCACTTTATTGATGTCGACGCGTAGTTAACTTGCATGGTTGACTGCTTCCGTTTCCGTTTGCGAAATGGTCGCATGTAATTGCTTGTTAAATTGTTAACAGCAGCGAATTAATTGCCTTGAAACACTTTATTACGAATACAACATACTTCTCTGACAATGCTGTAGATGATTTGTAAAATTTTTAAATTTAAAGATGGAATTTTTATTTTAAAATTCAAATGTTAAACGCAAACATTAAAGGGTAAACTAAAACTTTTTAAAAGTTTCGTAACTTTTTTAATTAGGATATCTACTAAAATCTGCAGAATACTAAAAAACTCAAAAATCTTAAAATGTGGGAAACTTGCTAAGCTACAAGATCGTTGATCAACATTTTCTTGTAGAAGTAACTGTCAGCGAGATATTTACAAAAAATTATTTTCGTGATGTTTGAACTCGAATACATAGGTACATTAAGAAATGTGATATGGGTCTTATTGTGAATAAGCGTTCTCAAAAATTTTAACTCAGACTCTGGGCAACAATTGGGAGGGAATATTTAGACACATTTTGTAAGAAATTATTCCCCAACTTTTTAAGAAGGCATTCGAAACTTTTTTATAGCAATTTTGTTGCTTATTAAAATATCTTTCATATGACACCAATATTTTTGATATCCATCCATTTTCGCAACTAGATCCGAGAGCCTTTAAAGAGCGATTAAAAGTTTCATAAAATAAACTTAATTTAAAAAAATAAATAAGTTTGATGGGAAAAGCACTAAGTTGGCATCACTGTGTCAAATAGAAAAATTGGAAAGAAAATTGTAAAATATTGGAATAAAAAGGCATCCTTGCTGGAATTAGAATTTCCATTCTAAAAATGTTCACAATTGCAAATACTCCCTTTCAAAAAAGGAATATATTTTCGAGAGTGTCTTTACAGATAAACTCATGATAAGCCCCAATATGTGATATTTTACAAAGTCTTTGAAACATCAAAACAAAGATTTAAGCAAAAGTTCAGTTTTCTTTCCTTAAATTATATTCTTTATAAATTACTGATCGCATATTTCCCAAATGTATCAAATCAACGATTTGACATTCACCCTTATCATTTAGTTTGATTTCGATTGGAATTAAATCGAATCGAGATTTTACAATCATGTTTTTTGATTTGCAGAATCGAAGTCGAAAATTTTCCAATCAAAATCGAATTAGATGATAAGGGTGATTGTTTGCCATTTCACGCTGAACCAGTAATTTTTCTGTATTTATTGAAAAAACAATTAAAAAGACTTATGTCCTCTACCCGGTGTTATGGCATTTTCCTTCATTGGGTCATGAGTTCAATTCCTTTTCGAGACAAAGAGAAAACTTTCCTAAGTCAAAATCACTAGAATTCAATCCACATCCAATTAAAATATTTAAATTATATAAATTTGCGGCATTTCCAGAAAAAAAAAATCACCTTTAGAAGTCATCTTATACCAAAATCTATATCTTTATATAAATAGGCAAACGAAATCGGTTCAGTCCCTGTTTCTATACCTAAATTTCAAACGATTTGCTTGATTTTTGTTTTCTTCGAAAGGTTGTGAGGAGGAGCAATGTATAGGACTATAAGTGGGCGGTGCCACGACCCTAAATGGAAAAAACGCTCTCACGGCTAAACCGCTGCATCGATTTTAACGAAATTTGGTATGGGAGATAGGATTAGCACTAAGGAACGATAATATGACCTTTTTGTTTTTCAGTGGGCGGCGCCACGCCTCTAAATGAAAAAAACGCTCTCACAGCTAAACCGCTGCATCGATTTTAACGAAATTTCGTATGGGAGATAGGGTTAGCACTAAGGAACGATAATATGACCATTATGTTTTTCAGTGGGCGGTACCACGCCCCTAAATGGAAAAAACGCTCTCACGGCTAAGCCGCTGCATTGATTTCAACGAAATTTGATATGGAGATAGAGTTAGCACTAAATAGAAAAAACGCTCCCACGGCTATACCGCGGCATCGATTTTAACGAAATTCGGTATGGAGATAGGATTGGCACTAAGGAACGATAACATGAGCATAATGTTTTCAGTGGGTAGTGCCACGCCCCTAAATAAAAAAACGCTCTCACAGCAAAAATACTGCATACGATTTTTATGAAATTTGGCATAGATATAGGGCTAGCACTATGGCATGATTGATTTTTATGAATTTTTGTACAGAAAGATATCAAAAACTGTTTGCTCTTTAGTAGGAGTTACACGCCTCTAAATAGAAAGCACGTTTTTGCAACTAAGCTGATGTACCGATGCAGATGACCCGACCAAGGAAGGGTCTTAAAACTTTTTGCTTTATGGTCGAATTTCGGTCACAAGGCGAACTCTAGTATCTAGAAGTTCTACTACTACAGAACACTGAAGTAACACAGGGTGCCAAAAACATTTTGTATTTCTGCGGCATTAGTTTTGTGAGTAAATTCAGAATCCCCAAGGTCATGCGATACCTAAGATAGTATTTATTTGTTAGAATTGACTCTAGTTCTCCAGATATCCTTGCCTAAAAGTGCAGAAATATTTAGTTTGAGGCATATTTGGAGAAGTATAACACTCGCAGCAAACATTGTAATTAATTTTTGGTAACGGCATCAAAAAGTTATAACCTTCTTCATTAAACCTTACCTTTTTTAATTGTCAGCAAAGATTGAATAAAATAAGCAGATCAGTATTTTTCTTTCAATTTATATTTTTTTTTTTTTCACAATGGCGCACAGTGCTGCGATAGAAGGCATTTGCGTAAAAATTTTTTGATCAAATTTAAAATTTTTTTTTTTGCTATTCTACAGCAAATAGTCCAATTAAGAAATCCCCTGAAAATTTTTGAAAACTGGTGTGATTTGTAAGTGTTACAGCTTTTTAAAGTCGAACTTTTTTTCGAAAAAAAAAACATTTAAGAAAATTTTCTAATCGCAGAACTTTTTAAAAATAATTGCTGCTCCTAAACCTCAAAAGCAATTGTTTTAAAATAAAATGCATACGAAAGCCTACATACTCATTTATTTTTAAAATTTTTTGTATGCCAATTTGATTAGCCAAATTAAAGTTATTTTAAAAGATATAAAAAAAATTTTTCAAATATTGAAAACCGGAAAATGCTAATTTTTTTTAGAGCAGGAAAAAAAAAGACGGGACTTGCGGGCATTGTTCTTAAGCGTACAAATAGTACAGATTCCATATTTTAAGATAGGAAAAATTCACAACCCCGTTTTTACCCGTTTACTTTAAATATTTATCTGAATATCCCGTATTTACGTAAAAATCAATGATTTTATAAAATTTACACCACAAAATTTTTTTCAAATGCTTTTGAATTTTTTTAAATTTGATTTTTTTTTACAGCATACTTTTATATGTCAAAAACACATTGAACTATTAAAATTTTATATGGTTTTTTACAGCCTAAAAGCATGCGCAAACATTTTTTCCAGTTAACATTCGAAGTTTTATTTATTTGAATATCTTTTTTTCTATTCGTTGCATTTGAAAATTAATTACATTTCTGAAAACAACGTAAAAAAATGTATCAGTATGGTAAATCTCATTGAAATCGAACCAAAACTGTGGAAATGCCGTTCCGTTGTATGGAGTGACAGCACTGTGTGGCGGCCCCTTTTACAGTCACAAAATCAATGCCGGAAGTCTAAAAATCTACATATTTTAAAAATGGTTTCTTTCTTTTAAAGTGAACTCGGATGTGCCTATTAATTTTAAAATTAGTAGAACAAGCTGACACAGATGGGGCTTGGCATCACTTATTTCATGCTATAAGGTTTAATTACATCACACTTTCAACTTTTCCAATTAGATCCTTACATTCCGAATTATCAACCATTCAACTCCATACAAACAAAACAGCTATTTTTGCTCTTTCGAGCAAGAATTTCTGGAGAACTAGAGTCAATTTAGACAACCCTAAGTATTTAATAACCTCAGTGAATCTGAATTAACTCAAAAAACTAAGGCCGCAAAGAAGAAAAAAATTGAAATACCATTACATTAATGGTTGATAACTCGGAAGCAAGGATCTAATCGAAAAGTTAAAAGTTAAGGTTTCATGAAAAAGTTACGCCTATTTGATTTTATTAACAAAAATTTATTATTCTACCTACTGTAATAGTTATACTACTTCAAATATGCCTCAAAACAGCTATTTTTGCACTTATAAACAAGGATATCTGGAGAACAAGAGTCAATTCGGCGAATCTGGTTTTATTTTGATATTCTGTATGTCATGTTTGCTCGAAATCGACTGTGAAACCCTATACCGCAGAATCAGTGTTGTCTTTAAAAAAACACTAAATTTTTTTTTTAAATTTCCCCCGAGGATGCCAAAAGTCAATTTATGTAAATGCAGTCGACCAGAGAGAGCAAAGCACATTTTGGCACCAAATGAAATCACCCACATCGCTATGGCCGAGAGTGTCGCATTCAAATTAATTATTCAACACCTTGTCTTTTGGTATCAGTAGCAGCAGCAGTAACATCTGCTCTATATGCGATGAACATTGCCCCATCACTCACAGAAAAAACTATCTGCGAGGTTCGTCAGATTCAGCGGCAGCGGACAACAAAAACAACAACAACAATGGAAAGTAAATGTTTTCAATACTTTAACGTCCAGCTGGCCATTATAGCAAGATGCAACCAGAAAATCAAATGTCGAAGAGAAAACGTTAACATCTTTAAGCGAAAGAGTTTGATAAAGAATGGAAACTAAAATAAAACAGTTGCAGACATTTTATAAAGAATAATAGGCATAACACAATTAGACTTGAAAAATGTATTTTGAATGAGAATAGTCATCTCGCGTAGTTTGCTGTATCGCGCCAGGTTTTTTAAATTTCCTAAAATAAATGTGCAAAAAACGCTGTTTTCGCCTATATTTGAGGTTATTTATAATCACAAAAATTTTTTTCTCACAAAACTGTTAAGAATCTTAAAGTGCAAGTCTTTCCCTTTCGAATGCCGTTGAGCTTGATCAAATACTTTTATATATTTTTTTTCATTCAACACAATACATTCGGTTTCCATATGCAAGACTCAAAAATTTCAAAATGCGACATCTTAATAAAAAAAAAATATTTGAGCAAACTCAACGGCATTCGAAAGAAAAAAACTTGCACTTTTAGATTCTAGGCACAGTTTTTTGAGAAAAAATTATTTTTCGAAATGACACATAATCTCAATTATAAGCGAAAATAGCGTTTTTTGCACTTTTAGGTTAGGATATTTAAAAATACCGGACGTGATAGAGGAAATCTGAGACCGAATTCGGGTTCAGCGACCCTCAAACGACGCGAAATAAGTTTTCTCATTCAAAATATATTTTTCAAGTCGAGCTGTGCAATAAGATACCTTTTGTATTTCTTCTTAAGAATATTGAAGCTAATACTTAAAGACTCTCTCAGTTTACAGTAACTCCAACTTTCGCTGGATAGGACATCTGCAGTTCAGGCGAGAGATCACAAAAAAAGGGTTTCTTCAAACGTATCAAAAACTGAACAGAAAGTTGTAAGCGGATTGTCATAGACTGCATAACTGTGTGGGTGAAGGCACCACTTAAATATGGGTTTTATATTGGATTAGTGATGGTACTACTGAGAACATACTATTGCCATATCTCTCAAACCAAATTTACATACGCTATCGCAAGCCAAAATTTGTCGATTGGGTTCAGTAAGACTGCAAGCAAAAAACTCAAATAGATTAGAGAAGTTTTCGCAATACCCCTTTATATGCACATGCACACACACTAATGTTTTTGTATAAAGTGCATGCAAAACGGAAACACCACGAAGTTGGCAACGAAGACGTCGACATCGGCGATGCTGAGCGTTATGAGTTCAGAGTTGCAAACCGTCAATGACAGCCTGCCAAAGAATGTGTGATAGTGATAAATCGCACATCACAGGCAACTCTCGATTTACATACACAAGCATGTATATAGCACAATTGTTTTTTTTTTTTTTTTTTTTTTGTACACTTTCACTTGAAAACCGTTTTCTTTATATGCACAAAACCGTAATTTTTTCCCGTCTCACACGACATTGGAATGTACAAACGCCTACCGTTGCAGCGTCATTACTAATGACCACTGTGGAAAATGAGTTTTTGATTAATGCGCGCGACAGCTACGATTTGTAGTAAAAGAGCATGGCATTGTTACCGATAGTAAGTCATTGCCATGAGTGTTGCTGATTGGAGGAGCACAACAATCGGACGAACGCTTACTAACATAAATGTTTTGTCGGGATTCATATAAAATTTATTTATATTGTCTGCTCTTCGTTATTTGTACAATTTTGGGAAATTCCAAACACAAGGATACGCGTTGGTTACATGTCCTTGTTGAAACAATAATGGGAGAAAATTAAGGAAATGGCGTAGGCTAATGTAATTGTTATTTATGAGTGCCTTTGAAATTAATTGTCAGCCTTGTGTTTCGTTAAACGTCACTACAAATGATCACGCCAAATGATTCCTACAATTAAACCTTTGTTTTTTATTTCAAATGAATGTCATAAAACAACCTACACAAACACTTGAAGAGGTACTTGATTGCGTTTATCGAAAACTGCATTGTTTAATTTTCATTACAATTTCAATTAAATAAGTTACAGAAAACAGCTGTGCGGCGGGTTTTTGTTTTTTTAAATGTGTAGGAATAGAACTACGAAATAGTTTAATACCCAGCAGGGAAAAAATTTACAAAAATTTTTGCAATGCACATTAGATCAAATGACTTGTTTTTTTTGTGCGAAATTAATAAAAGCTAAAAGTTTATATTATTTGAAGCAATCACGTGAAAATTAAATATTATTTGTCCTGATCTTCTTTGTACACTCAGGGAAAAAACGACAACTTTCACTGTTGATTCAATAGATATCAATAGCATTCAAATCAAATAATATTTTCTTTTGATTTAACAAACGTTTGAGGTTGAAAATTTCCTTTTGATTTAAAAAACATTCGCGGTAGGTTCAAATGCATTTTTATTTGTTTTAATTTAATTCTATAATATTCACTACTAGCTGGTCTGGTAGCGACTTTGTTCGCCCGTTCCCGATGCCCTTTACATATGTTCCAAGTCCCATCCATCTCTGTCGTCACTCTCTTCCAACCCCTCAGGTTTTTCAAGGTGAATAGAATATATATTTATGTACCAACTTTTATAACGATAGCTACTATAGGCGTAGAAATATAGCATTTTGAGTATTTTTACTGTACGGGGGCTGCAAATCCCTTTCGTTGAATCCCTCTTAAGCTTTGCATGCTGAATAATAAACGCAATAAACATCCATGTACCAAGTTTCATAATGACAGCTGATATAGGAACACTGATATAGCATTTTGTGCGTTTTTTTCATATGGGGGGCTCAACGTCCCCTGGTTCAATCCCCTTCAAATTTTGCATGGTTGATGGCAGATACATTATGTATAAGTTCACTAACTTTCATAATCAAAGCTTGTATAACTGCAGAGATATAGTATTTTTTGTAAGGAGTGAGATCGACAAAATCTTAACATGTATAAAATTCAATAATTTTAAAACGGTTGATCTTAGAGTCTCGATTTTTTTTTATTTAATTAACAATATTTTACAAATTACAGAAAAATTAAATTTTTATTGTTCTAGCCACTATTTATGAACTCGTGGACCTTTTCTGGTAAGCCATCCATTAGAGATTTGATAGTTGTTTCAGACACCTTTGTGGAACAGTTTGCCCATCTCCTTTTAAAATCTTCAATATTTTGGGACACCTTTTTTGTGCTCTTTAAGTTTCTTTTCACAAGAGACCAATATCTCTCCACTGGTCTTAGCTCCGGACGATTTGGAGGATTGGCCTCTCTTGGTACAAAAACTATGTTATTACTTTGGTACCACTCCAGAGCTTTCTTGCCATAGTGACATGATGCCAAATCAGCCCAAAAATATGTGGACACATTGTGCTCTCTTATGAAAGGAAGAAGTCTTTTTTTCAAACAATCTTTGATGTATATTTCTGCATTTATAGAGCCCAATGTAACAAATGACTTGCTTTTTTGGCCGCAACTATATGCAATAGCTTGCCATACTAGGAATTTTTTAGGAAATTTTGTCTGCTTTTGGATTCTAAATTGTTCTTCGATATTTCTTCGAGCATCAGCAACGTAAAAGTATTGACCCGGAAGCTGCGTAAAATCTGCCAGTACTTACGTTTCGTCGTCCATTATACAACATGAAAATTTTTGTATGAAATTCGATTTTAATTTCCGAGCCCTACTTTTGGCGTCTAAATTTTTTGCAGCATTCCTGTCTGGAACTGTTTGGACTTTGTATGTTTTCAAACCTGCATTAGCTTTAACTTTTCGCACCAAATAGTCAGCGCACCAGGCTAACCGGGCAGCTTTTCTAGCAGATGTGTTTGGAGATCTTTTCAATATGCTTTAAATTTTCTTGGCTTTCCCAATATCATGTGGTCCTTGTTTTGTTCTCGAACCAGGTTTCCTATCAATGGTCAAATTCTCCTGAAACTGTTTAATAACATTGGAAACACTTTGACGGCAAACCTTCAATTTTTTGGCCAATTTTTGGTTGGACTAATTTGGATTTTTTTGAAAATTTTTAATAATTTTAAGACGTACTTCTTTTTCTTCACTCATTTTGATCAAACTCAACACAAATCAACATGTTGGTCATTAAAAATAATAACTGACATATTTCTCAAAGAAAACTAGATCAAAGAAATTTTTAAATTTTACACGCAAAAAAAATTATTAGGTAAAATGTGTGTTAAGATTTTTTCGATCTCACTCCTTATTTTTTTCGTATGGCGAGTGCAACCCCTGTCCCCTGCAGCGGCATCTCACCCCCTTAAGAACCTTCTACAGACCATAACAAACAATTTAAAACAAAAATTATTTAAATGTAGTTTCCGCGTCCATAAGCTACATACGGATACCATTTCATTTTTATATGTATGTATAGGTAGATATAATACTTTTAAAACTTCTTGAAATTCATCTTCCGGATCGGTTTCTTCAACTGTTAAGTTTAGTCATTCAGCTTCCTCGTACTCGTCGGTATTATCCATTTTATCTTTTTTCGGCACCACAAACGCACAAGAATGAAAGAAAACAGATTGCGACACTCTTGCTCTTATGAACTTTTTTTCGTGACGTACTACATGGTTAGAAAGCATAAAAATAAGAACAAGATCTAACCATGTACGACGTTGTCGTATTTTCGTTGAACGATACGACTAGTAATGTTATTAAGGGCCGTGATTCTGCCCATGCGAACAAATTAATATTAGTCCGTGTGTACCATTATAATCAATCTTTCTTTTCTCTCAATTCCTGCACATTAAGGCAAGAGAAATTTCTGGTCGATGATGGTTAAAAATATATGAATCCTATGAACAGTAGTCTATCTGGAAGACGTAATGCTTTGCCTTCAAAACAAGGAAACTTGTATTGCCATTTTTCAAAAATTTCGACTATGACATATTATACTTTGTCGAGTCTTTTATTTCGGGAACCTGAAGGCGTAAAGATATAAGATTTGGCAAGCACCTAAACCTCACTAAAAACTGAATACTAAGTTGATGAAAAAATACATTCCAAAAAAAATTGACTTATCATATGTTGCCTTCTTCTTACATAACTTATGGGAACACTCATGATATGCATAATGCCGAATATTTCTATTAAGAACAAGTAAGTTGCAATTTATTCATGAACGTAGTGCTGCCTGCGTTTTGTCACAAATAACTTATGCAAGTTATTTTAAATATTCCTATCGGGGTATTGTGCATTTTGTTTGTATGTGTAACTATGAATGTTTGAGTTGGAGTTCACTTTTTTGTTGTTATTTATATTTCCAGTGTTTTCGCTTCTGCATAATTTATAAAGATAATCAACTTAATAGCTTCCCGCAGTGACGATGCGTCGTGTGGCGGACCGTATTTTTATAGGATTTATTTACGAGTAGGTATATCACTTTTTGTTTAACTGCTAGGAATACAGTGAGTTCTATCTTTTGCATGTACAATGGGGAATGCTCGAGATTGTATAGGCCAAGGCAGAAAATAATGTTTGGAAATTTTTTTTTTTTTTTTAAATCATCTGGTTGGTAAGATAAGTAGTATACCCATTTTAGAGCGAAGCTGCTCAAAGCTCGATTAAAAGTTACGAGTTCAAGTATCGTTCAAATTTTATATTTCATCCTTTTTCACACTCTTCTCTTTCTCCTTTCGAAGCAAATAATCAGTGTCCTAATGATACACTTTTTGTGCTAGTGTAAAAAACAAAATGCTAACAACGGTAGCAGATTATCTTGAAAAACCTTTCACACAGATTAACAAAAAAATTAAATAAAATCGGGTTATGTAAGCTCAATACTCCCGAAGGACTTAAGCTCTCGTCAGTTTCAATTTATTTTTTACGTCTACGTAATTCGTCTAAATTTTTCTTCTCTCTTTCGTTCATTTAAAAATGGATTTTTTGAGTGGAAATTCATTAAAACATAAGCTCACATTTAAAAAAGAAATACGTTTAACACAAATACCAACACAGTTCAAACAAATGTCAACGGATAAGGGAAATTTACGCTGGCGTAATCATCAGGACGCATGAAATGGGCCAAAGCAAAAAAAAAAGGCAAAACGAATGACGTTGGAGCGCCGCCAGTGACTGCAGCGTTAAGCGGATTAAAAGCTTAAGCAGTGCAACAACAGTAGCGTGCAGCAAATGCTGCGTGGATTCGATTGCCGTGTCACTGCCAGGATGTTTGCCTGACGAACGCTTTGGTGCAAAGTTAAAAAGAGTTGCATGTGGCAGTGGCGAGTGCAAGGTTTCCTTATTTATTAATTGAATGCGAACGGAAGAGAAAGCCAAGTGGGGCGCAGCGCACACCAAAAGGTAAAAATAAAAAGTGCACTTTATATGGCAGCATGCAATAAAAAAGATGTCAAACATTTTGAGGAGGGTCAGAGTGACAAATACATACGAGTGTGTATGTGTAATATTCTATTTAAGCGCCAACTAACATCAAGGACATGGAGCGTTTGAATACGTCAAGGAACATAGTATTTTACTAAAAATAAAAATGGATTAATTTTTAATTTTTTTTTTTTTTTTTTTTGTTATTAAACTGTCTAAAGGCATATAGCAGAGTGGTGTTTGTTATAATTATAATTTTTTTTTAGAAAAATATTTAAAATATAAGGTTCTTTTAAACTTTTATTTCAAAAGTTTAAAGCTTTTTAAAACTTTTATCTAAATGATTTAAAAGTTTAAAGACAGACTAAATTTAAAAAAAAAAAAACAAGTAAGGGTGAACTTTTGGGCTGGCCAAAAAATAAATACCCTACACTGCAGTATTTTGAAAATTTTGCTTACGTGGGAGGTGCCACGCCCTCTTGCCCTAGTTCGTCTAGTTTTAGCTTAGAGCGTGCATTCATAGTCTAAAGTATTTGATTGAAATTTGGTTAGATTATCTCAAAAAACGTATTCAGTATAGCATTTTGCAGCTTTTGCTAATATGGGAGGTGCCATGCCCTCTTGTCCGAATTCGCCCAGTTTTTTCTCAGAGCTTGCGATTACAGTTCTTATTTTTTTTTTTTTTTTTCCTTTTTATACCCTACACCCAGGGTATATTCACTTTGTCCTTCCGTTTGTAACGCAGTGAAGGAGGCGTGGCAGATATAGAAAAGTATATATATTCTTGATCAGCGTCACCTCCTGAGTTGATATAGCCATGTTCGTCTGTCTGGCTGGCTGGGTGGCTGGCTGGCTGGCTGTGTGTGGAAATACACTTTTTTGGACTTTTTGGGAAAACTAAGCAAGATAATTCAATGAAATTTGATGCACAGCCTTTGGCGTCAAAGTTAGCTCGGGAGATTCAAAATAAGCGAAATCGGTCAACGGACACGCCTACCGCCCATACAAATTATATATTCAAAATGCAACTTTTTGAGTTTTTTTCACGATAATGCAACCAAAGTACACATAAATACTACGAATTGTAAGCGCAAGCTCTGAACAAAAATCAGAAGAATTCGGACAAGAGGGCGTGGCACCTCCCATATAAGCAAAAGCTTCAAAACGCTATACTGAAAGCGTTTTTTGAGATAATCAAACTAAATTTTACTCAAATGCTAAGGACTATAAATTCAAACTCTGAGAAAAAACTGGGTAAATTTGGACAAGAGGGCGTGGCACCTTCCATATAAACAAAACTTTCAAAATACTGCTGTGTAGGGTATTTAATGTTTGGCCAGGCCAAAGGTAACACCCTTACTAGTTTTTTGTGTTTTTATTGTTGAACAGTTGTTGGTAGCTAATAATACAATTCGTAGTACTTGTGTGTATTTTGGTTGTATAGTCGTGAGAAATACTCCTAAAGTTGCGTTTGGAATATATATTCTGTATGAGCGGTAGGCGTGTCCGCTGACCGATTTTGCTCATTTTCAATCCTACGAGCTAACTTTGACAATGGAGACAGTGTATCAAATTTCATTGAATTATCTTGTTCAGTTTTCCTAAAAAATGTATTTCGACACACAGCCAGCCACCCAGCCAAACAGACGGACATGACTATATCGACTCAGGAGGTGGCGCTGATCAGAAATATATATACTTTTCTATATATGCCACGCCTCCATCTCTGCGTTACAAACGGAAGGACAAAATGAATATACCCTGGGTGTAGGGTATAAAAAAATTTATTTTAAGGTCTGGTTGACAATCCTCAGAGAAAGAACCAAGCTACACAGTGAGAACTCTTTGAGCTTTCGTGTTTTTTATAGCTGTTTAGTTAACCAAGATATTGAGAACGAAGCATTAATGCTATCACAACATTTGTTTACAAGTTCAAAACGAAGCTTTTAAATTTAATATGGAATAGTTGTAGAAACGAAGACAAAAACAATATAATAGTTCAATAGGTTGTGAAGACACAAATCTAGATCCTCATTTGCGTCCACATCTTTATAATAATTTCTTGTATTTAAAGTATTAATAATATTAAGAACTAAGTAATTAAGGTTAAATTAAGTAAAGAATTTCTAGTTAAATAAGTCTTGAATTAATTAATAACTAAGGACTTATAGTAAATAGATAGTTTCAGGAAAATCACATCCAACTTGCTTGACAAACTATCGTGCAATCGCTTGACAAACAGTTGGACAAGAATTGCATTATTATCGTGTGCAGTAGCGGCCCTGATCCCGAAACAGTGTGTGCAAACTGTCAAATCCTATCGAAAAAATGAAACAGCTGATCGTGAATGAAAATGGAATGGTGGAATGCACGTTCCGGAGATGTATCATTCTCTAGTAGCCTGACCGGCAACGAGGTAAGACGTGTTTTTTGAATATTTCAATCATCCTTGAATGAAACTCAGACTTTCAAGGGAAACCCAATATACACATATCAGTGGACATTGACTAAGACCGTAGGCTTTGTTTCCCGCGGCCTCTCGAAAACAAACAAGGTCAGGTTAGCGGAGGACAACGGGGAGGCAGTGGTGTCACGACTCTCTTGAATCCTGATATCTGGACGGAAACACAGATCGGCGCGACAAGTCCACGGGGAGGTAGTGGTGGCACGACTCCTGGTTCGGTTGACCTTGATATTCACGTTTTACCCACATTTTCATCATCCATACATAGCCCATTTGTCACCCGTACTTCTAAGCTTATAGTTTAATAAATTTTATGAGTGCTTTCCAGGAGAAATATAACCAGTGAAGTGAAAAGTGTTTCTTTCCGTGACGGGAAATAAATTTTGTATACGAACCTTGAGCACCGACGGCTGCACCTTACCTAGCAGCAAAAAAGTTCGTTACAAGGTTAGTAGGGTTGCCAGTATTCCCAACACTACCTACTTATTCCTTACAATCCTTGTTTCAGCCTTTCCTAAAACCAATAAAATGGGCTGTCATAACCCAAGGTTGGACAGATTTGATTCTATCAAATCTAAGTTTCAAAATATTCTAACATAGGTACATAAAAGTGCAAAATATCGGATTTTTCAAATTTTTGAGGTTATATACAGGATGCCAGAATTTGATGATTCACTTTCTCAATAGTATCCAGTATCCTTTCTTATCCATTTTGTAACTCATTCCTATTATTATTTATAATGAGTTTTTTACAACAACTCCCTCCTTCCATTCATTATTCATAAAATTTTTATTAATAATTCTTACAACATAATTGCATTCTTCATCATTATATTTTTCACCCACTTAAGCCCCATTAGACCAACCGTCAAAGTAGAGAGAAACAGTAACCTTCAATACCAAAGCTTCATGCATCTTGCTGCCGCGCAAACTGTTGGTTGGCTATAGCAACATGAAACCAAATTCCATAGATATAAAGATACTGGAGGAGCAAAAAAATTATAATTGGCACATGACCAACATAAATAAAAAAAAAAACGCACACAATTTCAGAGCATTTAATGAGTTTAAATACCCTTTTTTCCAAACAACCAACCGCCCAACCAACGCAATGCAAAGTTTTCTGCTTCAAGGCATCGTCAGCTGACGGGCCTTAGAGGTCAACGAAGGCGCCTGCGAAGGAGTTGCCATCGTCGTTGTCGCAATCGCAGTCTTTCTTAATTACGAAATTACGAGTATCGCCAAGAAAATTAAACGAGGCAACTCAATTGGGCTGTTGGGGTGCTGAGTGGCGGGGTGGCGCGCGGCTTGCTGTGTGTCTCATTCTATGGCGCGAAGGCACAAATCAACACGCTGCTATGAGCGCCGTTTGAAGGACTCGCGTGAGTGGGATGCCATAAATAAAAGTAAAGAAACACAAACATAGACACAAACGTATGAATGTGTTACATGCAAAGCAAGCGCACAAAAGTATGCAAACGATTCTCGAGTAACAAATAAAACAAAAGAAATGTAAAATAGGAGCGTGCTTTGATCTGGGAATGGTTTTAGGCGCAATCACAATTTCAGGCTACTTTTGAATGCAACAACAGCAAATCCTTTGTTATTATTTAAATTAAAAAGCTTTAACTCTTTAAGAAATTCAAAGTAATATGCTGATGACTTAAATGCAACAGCTGCAGTTTTTTTTAGATAAAATTTCAAAATAATACATTCTATCGATTCTTCGGCACATTTTTACAAGCTGCACGGAGAAAAATACGCATCATAATTTTTACTCCACTCGGCTAGTCGAAAAATTAAAGTAACCAACACTAAATTTCAAGTATAATTTACCTTACGTAAGAACTATTTGATGGATCCCTAACGTCATATTTACAAATAAAATGTAATTAAATAATAAAGGAATATTTACTACAAATTTCCTACATTTGACTTTGTGTAAAGAAATTTATACTTTCAGAAAAAAAATGTATGACCATTTTGAATTTATAATTCTAGTCAAGATAACTTAATTTTTTTCACGCACAAAAATGAGTGTCATAAGTGTCATCTTACTCGAGTAAGGTAAATATCATAAAAATATAAAATCATTTTAGTAAAAATTTCTATTTTTGAACAGACATTTTCTTTCTATACAAATTTTTTTGTTTCTACATCACATGCGTAAGCAGCGCAGAGGATATGTATCTGACTATCATTCGGAAGGGCCAGGGTTCGTACCCCGGCACCGGTCAGCTATTTTTTTTTTTTTTTTTGTTTGAACTATACAGTAAAAAAAATTACTAGCAAACATACATTCTGAATTGACTAAAACAGTAAGGTGAAATTTATTGCGGTGTAAAGTTGTCACTATTCTGACTTGAAATTCTGGTAAAATTTATGAGAAATAAAGTAGCGAGTACTATTTTTTTTCTCCGTGTGTATTGCATAATGAAGCTTCTGGGAGGTGGTAGAGGAGGCCTAGACTAACAAAAAATTTCACCTGGTGAGAGGTCTAAAGTTTACCTCTTAGGAGTTATAGGGTTTTAACTGATTTTCATACCCTACACCCAGGGTATATTCACTTTGTCCTTCCGTTTGTAACGCAGCGAAGGAGGCGTGGCAGATATAGAAAAGTATATATATTCATGATCAGCGTCACCTCCTGAGTCGATATAGCCATGTCCGTCTGTCTGGCTGGCTGGCTGGCTGGCTGGTTGGCTGGCTGGCTGGGTGGCTGGCTGGGTGTGTGTGGAAATACATTTTTTGGGAAAACTGAGCAACATAATTCAATGAAATTTGGTGCACAGCCTCTGTCGTAAAAGTTAGGTCGGGGGATTGAAAATGAGCGAAATCGGTCAACGGACACGCCTACCGCCCATACAAAAAATATATTCAAAATGCAATAATAACAGCATTATTCGCAATAACAGAAGCAAAATACACATAAATACTAGGGAAAGTAAATATAAGCTCTGGGCAAAAACTAGGCAAATTCGGACCAGAGTGCGTGGCACCTCCCATATAAATAAAAGTTTTAAAATGTTATACGGAAAGCGTTTTTTGAGATAACCCAACAAAATTACACTCAAACACTCGGATCTATAAATGCATGCTATACGCAAGATCTAGGTAAATTTGGACAAGAGGGCGTGGCACCTCCCATATAAGCAAAAGTTTAAAAATTATATAATGAAAGTGGTTTTTGGGATAATCCAACCAAATTTCACTCAAACACGAAGAACATTAATTGTAAACTCTGAATTTAAAGTAGGCGAAGTAGGATTAGAGGGCGTGGCACCTCCCATACAAGCGAAAGTTTCAAAATGCTATACTGAAAGGTTTTTTAAGGAAAATCTAACCGAATTTTACTCAAACACTCAGAACAGTAAATGCAAGCTCTACGCAAAATCAAAGTAAGCTCGGAGGTGTGGGCATGGCACTTCCCATATAAGCAATTTGTTCTTATACTCTCCTAATAATATACTTGAAATGCAGTGTAGGGTATTTAGTTTTTGGCCAGGCCAAAGATACCACCCTTACTAGTTTAACTTGTTTTACAAAAAAAAAAAAAAAAAATGTTATTGGGTCACCCTAGCGTTTGAGAAAAATTTTTTTTTTTATGAAACTTTTAGCTAATTATATGAGATTTCTTGAATTGTATTTTCTTTATAGCGTTTAAATGGATTTCGCAAAGTTCCGGATCTTTAAACTTGATATTTTAAATCTTTTTTCCTATTTTTCGACTTTGACGGTCATTTTAGTAACAAAAACGTCACAATAATATACTCATTTTTTAATTTTTTTTGGAGTTCCCGTTAAATTTCCTTTAATTTGGTTGTGCATTTGTCATACCAATTTTTTGATTTGAGGTCAGCAAAGATACTTTTATGTAACAATTTCCGTGATACTCGCACGCAATGCGCTGCATATGCACGCGCTACCCTATATCTAGCGGAGCCTTCAAAGTATTTTTTTGAGACCTCAAACTAAGAAACTAGTATAATAAATGTTCAACCGATTTAAATGGAATTGAACGAGAATTCCAAAAAAAAATTATGAAAGGGTATGTTAATAGGACTCTTTTCATACTAAAATGGTCGCCAAAGTTAAAAATAGTGAAAAATTTAAAATATCAACTTTAAAGGCCCAGAACTTTGAAAAATCCTTTTAAATCCTATAAACCAAATGCACTCATAGAAATCTTACACAAATAGCTAAAAGTTTGCTCTAAAACGCTATGGTAGCACAAAATTGAATTTTAAAAACTCAATTCAAAAAGTATTTACACAAATATTTTTTTCAGTTTTTTTTTTAATTTCGTGTTATTGTTGTAATTTTAGCCTCGAAAATTTTGGTCTTGTTGCTTTGTTGCTAAACAAACAATCAAAAGCTTTAATTACCGAAGTGAGAAATTAAAACAGGCCACAAAACAAAAGTGACCCACTTGGCTTTGGTTTCAGTGTCAGTTCCCGTCCTTTTTGTATTTGTTTTTTCAAACATTAACCAAACAATTAAATGTGCTTTATCGAATTATTTTATTTTTTATTTTGTTGAAAACTATAAGAGTTTTCTATTCTATTAAATTTTAGTTCTATTTAAAAAAAAAATTTACTAAAACAAACTATGAAGTATTACCACATGAGTTTTGATTGCAACTATTGGTCTTAGGCACATGCACAAACAATTCCTACTGGGAACCTTAAGTTTATCATAAACAAATGCAGCAAAAATATTTCAGTGAATGTTCGTGTGGATGTATGCATGTATGAAAACCAGACATCTGTTTCTTGTGTCTTTAATTAATATAAGTCAAACAACCCAATGGAAAAGAAGTGCTTCTAAAACTCTTCTCAAGTGCTTCTTTTTCACCAATAAAAACTATTCCTTCTTTTAAACATTGCATGTCCTAGGGTGTAAGCGCGCTTAAGCTTACCGGCGCCTTATGTAAAAAGTCCTTTTGAAGCGCTTATTTGTAATGCGGCGGTAAGCGTTCTTTCAATAATATTAAGAAAAAAACTGGCCGCATCAGGATTCAAATCCACGACCGTCCGCGTGCTAGATATTTTTACTTGCATTTACCAACTCTTTAGACCGCTACACCAATGCCCGATGATATGAAGAGGTATTAAATTAGTATAGTAAGCAAATTTTCTCCAAACAGAATTTAACATTCGAATGATTCCTACAGCCTTACATCGAGTCCTTTTGTAATCAGTTTCAATTCAATTAAACAACAGTAAATAAATAAGAGAAAGGCAAATAGAAAAGTTAAATATAAAAAAATGTTGACTAAAAAATATTTTAATAAAAAAAAAAAAGTAAAGCAAAAAATATAAAAAAAAAACTAAAAAAAAAAATCACCCGTGCTCGGTTCGAACCCATGTTGTTCTTTCTTTAGCCTAACAAAAAATCATTGTATAAGTGCTTCGAAATTTCTATGGGGAAAAGCGCTTTTGAAGTGTTTGCTTCAGAAACGCTTGAAATTTTTCCTCTTGGGAAAGCACAGCACATATACATGCCTACTGACAAAATCATACACAAACATTCAACGCACACGGCCACAACAAAAAAGTAATTAAAATTAAAGGAACTTAATTCGAGACAACAGAAATAAACAAACCAGCGAAACAACAACAACAAAAGGAAAAACACAATTTTTCTGCTTGACGACTTTTTTAATTTCAACTTTGTTGTATTGTTTTTTTCCTTCACTTTTACTGCATTTCTGTACCACAAAATACATAAATGAACAATAACAGGAAAATGTACCCAAGAATTTTGTGGTTGGAGTAGTGTTAAGAGCATTTTTATTAGAGTATATTTTTGATGCTGAACTTCAAGGTCACGACACATTTCGTTACATGGATCAGTATGTACGCGAGAAAGAAATGCAACGATATGCAAATTACTAATCTTAAATTTTGTACGCATTGATCATTTTTGTAATTTATTTATTTCATTTTTATCTTTATTTGATATTTCTGTTCTTTATATTATGTATTTATAAGTACGTTAAACTGGTTCGATTGGTTTGAAGGAAAAACCAATAAGGGTGGTATCTTTAGCCTGGCCAAACAATAAATACCATACACTGCATTTCAAGCGGAAGCGCTTATTGGTGAAAAGGATGCACTTCTTTTCCCCTTGGGTATTTATTAGATTTTGTAGGATTCCCGTACTCCAAATATAATTGTTAACTGCCACGGCATACATATAAGTACAAGCAATTTTTCCTCCTTTAATATAAGCGTTTGATTGCACATAAACACAGAAACCTTTTTCGAAAAAGACTTTTAAAGTAAAAGTGAAAACTGCAATCAAATTGCTTAGTGATGCCACACAACCCAATGGGCAAAGTTAAGTCCTAAATGCATACTGAAGTGAGACTGGCTACGTACGGACATGGCTGACTTTAAAATTTTTTATCATTGTTGTTGTTATTGTTGTTTTACTTTTGAATAATGATGATGATTTGTATTATTCTACAGTTGCTGCTATTATTTTGAATTTTTTTTTTTTTTTTGCTATCACAAACTTTGCAATATTGCAAGAATTTTCTATTTTTACTTTTCCTTAATGCTGCTGCAAATTCCGAACAACTTGAACTTCCTCAAGTTTGTTGCTTTTTCAATTTTCTTACGCTTTAGTTTCTTCAATGCAGCATATTTTATTTTGTGGTATTTTCCTTAGTTTGTAAGGATATCGCAGTGAAAGGGAACTCACAGGCGAAGGAAGCTGCTCGTTTTTTTCATTTGTACCATAGCGATAGTGTGGGAGTCAGCACAAAAAACTGAAACTGAAATGCGAGAAAATAATTTTTTGCTTTTTTAATTTTATTTCTCTTTTAATTTATATGTTTGTGGTATTTTTTTTACTGATTTCCACTGTTGTGGCTTTGCTAAGGGTTTTTTCTTTCTTTTTTTTTTGCGCTTTAATTTGTGTGCAAAATGCGTAGAATTTTCATTTGTTGTGCGTTTTCTCGGGTATTTAAAGCCGGAAATTTGCGCTTTCTTTACGGATGTTGTTGAGAGGTTGTTTGGGTTAGGAAATTTCAAAAAAAACAAAAAAAAAAAAAATATGTGTTTTGAACTGCTTAAGTTCGCATTGAATTATTGTTAATTATGCCAATTAGTTTAGAAAAAATTCTTTAAAAATTTACAAAATTAAAAATAAATATTTTATATGTAAAGTGGATGAATGCGGACAAGCATAAAATTACAGTTTATTCCTAAAAAATACTGATTCGTATATTTATTTTGACAAGGGTGAAAACTTAAGGACTTTTCTCTTAATAAACCTAAAATTTAGTGGTTTCTGTTGTGTCAAAGTGCGAAAAATTCATTATTAAAAGCTTAATTTAAATTTTATTTTTATTTTTTATGTATAAGAGTATTTTTTGTTGTTTTTCTGTTTGTAATTTTAATACCCCTGATGATGAAAAAGGATATTTTTCGAAATATTGAGAACAAACTTATATGAATAAACAACACTTGACCTATTAGCCAAAACAAAGAATTAATTTATTATAATATTAAAAGATTATTTGAAATGGTTTATATTGACTATATGAAATTTATACTAATTTTACGAACTTTTAGTCATTATTTGCAAGAATCTAAAATTCTATGCATTTTTCAACTTAGAAAATCATGACAATTAGGATTAGAGAAAAAAGGTCGAATAAACTAAACATATTTAAATAATAATTAATGTTTTTATCAATACACTTATATGAAGTTTGGAAGCCATTTCATTTAACATTTTTCATGCAAGAGAATGTGAAGAAAAAAACTCCATGATATGATAGTATTATGTTAGAGTTCCTTGCCTTTGAGCAGCGGTAATAGCCTGAAACAACTTCTACAATAATGCTCTACTTTTAAAGTAAAAAATATAAATAATGGAAAAAAAAATACAATAAAAATATATAGCAACATGAAAAACTTTGCTGTTAAAACTTGAACTAAAATGGCTAAATTTTAGGTTGTGTCAGTTCTGTACAATTTGTAGTGAAAAGCTCAAATTGTTGATGCCTTCAAGTGAACACAGAAATACACTTAAACGCGCGCACACACAAACTCACACACATACAAAGACAGCGTAGACACCGCTGTTGCTGTCGACTTTCTCGTTACAATTTGCGAATACAAAGAAGTTGAGTTTTCGCGTCCGCTCACTCACCCACACCAACATCTGCCACCAAGGACATCAGTTGTTAGTCAGTTAGTCAGTCAAGTGGAATATTCTTGTACCCCTTGCACTGATGCACTTTACAGCTGCAAGGGAAATGTGTGCGCACTCGAACTGCAACTAAGACAACAACAAAAAGAGAGAAACAACACGTAAGAGTTACGACTACAACATAAACATCAACAAGGCTGCAGGAGCAGTAATAATTTTTCGTTTTTTTTTTTGCCGAAAACACTTAAATTTTTTATTTTTTTTTTTTTCTTAAGAAAATGTGCCGTCTATAATTTGCATTGTACTAAAGTATGGTCCATTTTTTAATGGGGTTTGAAAGACCTATCGTACCAAAATTGATAAAAGAAAACAGTATGGTAGAGGGTAACAAGAATTGCATGAACATTTAAGATAACTTTTTAATAAAAATTTTTTATACATCGCGGAAGATTAACATCCCACTCTATCAAAAAAAAACAAAAAAAAAAATTGCATCCACCGGGAATGGCACATTTCTTCAAACGTAGGATATTTTAGAAAATGTCTTTGTTCACACAAATCCTGAGCCCAAAATTTATATTAAGCTATGAAGCTTTAATCCTTTAGGAGAGAAAAATAGATTAGTAAGTCCATGCATTGCATATAAAGATTAAGCTTAACACAGATTAAAGGCCAATCCCAGCAAAACTGTCAGCAAGAACATTTAAATTTTTTTTTTTTTTGATTTCCGGGGGGTGGCTAAAATACCCTAATGGACCGATGCAGTTAAACGAATTGTCCATAACTTATACACTTCATAACTGATTTTCATGTTTTGACATATTTTGAAAAGGTAATGAGTCAGGCTATTAGCACAAAGTAAGTTTTCTAGTATCTGGCTGAAAGTAAGGGAAGAGTGTCGGGTGTGGGTACCATTTTGACCTGTGCTGACTATTGGTGAAGAAAGTAAATTGCTTTCATCAGTTGGAAAAATTATATAAAAAAAAATTCGAGTCGGTTGTGGGCACCCTTAGAAAATCGGCTAAAAATAAGAAAATATGAAGTTAAACGCAATCAAATGGAGAAGAAAATAAGACTAATTTATTTTGGAGACATTGACTCATACAAATTCAACAAATTCTGCTAAACGACTTCAAAAAAAACAGCGTCACTGCAAACGTCGGAATCGAATGGCATCATGTCTGTTGCCCTAAAACCGGACTTGATTGTCTTCGGTGTCAATGTCAGATTAATTGTTTTGCAGACTAAGCGGGCTAGATGACGTAATCCCTAGCCCTTGTTGACATTGCTCTTTTCCAAGCATGTGTTTTTTGTACTAATCCATTTCTGCCATCTGCTCCTCTGCTCCGATCACTCTATCATTTTAGACAAAACTTTTTTATGCAAAATTTGTAGTTAATTGTATGAGCTTTCTGAACCTTTTTTGACTTTGGCGGCCATTTGAGTATGAAGAAGGTCTTATTTACACACCGTTTTGTGTATATTTTGGAATACTCCTTAAATTTCCCATAATTTGTGGTCCATTTGCTTCAAAAATCATATGCAGCTCAACGCATGCGAGTAGCGCGTGAGTTACATAGAAAAGTATTTTTTTGGCCGCCAAAGTCAAAAACTAGTAAAATTAATTGAAAATATCATCTTCAAAAGTCCAAAGCTTTACAAAACCTGTTTAAACTTTTTGAATCAGATACACTCTTAGAAAGACTATAAAATTAACTCAAAGTTTTGTATAAAAAAGTTTTCTCAAAAAATATTTTTTTTGTGAAACAAGTCAGAAAATCAGTTTTAACCCTACAACTCCTCAGGGGTACATTTTAGACCATAGCAATTTTTTGTTAGTCTAGGCCTCCTCAATCACCCTGCAAAGTGCTCAAAAATAAGTATCTTTTAAATGATATTGTTTTTAAGTTTCAATAAAAACAAGTGCATATTTTTTTAAGAAATTTAGGCTACAAAAATGTTGCCCCGTGTTGCATGTGAATTTAATGGTTTGCCACAAAACCAAGCACACAAACACAAATATAAAGTTTGACAGTGACATGCATACAAGTAAGTACTTACATACTCATTTTACTCGGTGTTTTTTCTGCTTTTTTTTTTTAAATTTGCCACGTGTCACTTCTTTTTTGGTGTTTTGCTGCATTTATTTAACATTTTTTTTAATAAATTTTTTAAAACAACACGTTCAAGTAAATATATAAGTTTTTGTAATCATACAGGAAGTTTGTACTAGTATTCGTGATGTGCATTTCGATTTGAAAAATAATGCAATATAGAAATTATATATATACTACGGTACACATATAAGCACATTATGTTTCAACCTGTTAGCGTATTCGGTCTAACACATTTAGAAAAAAAGAGTACAAAAAGTCTTACAGAAATATTCGATGCATACTTTTGCGTACAAAGACAATACACAATATTTTGCGTGTATATGTGTAAGCAACCTCTTTCTAAGTAAAGTTTTGACATTTCTTAAAAAATCCTGTCAATTACTGTTGTTGTAGGCTTATGTTAAATTTATTTTTAAACGCGCTGCTATGACCCAAAAGAAAATAGGTAAGGTAAAAGAAAAAATAAATTTTATTTTAAATTGGGGCTCAACGCTTAATTGACAGCGTTTAACGTTGTGTGCAAGATCGTGTATGTGAGTGTGGGTGTGTTGAGTTATTTAACATTCACCATTTTTTTCCTCTTTTTTTCTTAAATTTGACATTGACAATTTAAGCTCATGTCAAATATAAAACGAACATAAAAAGGAGGTTAAAGAAAATGGCGAAGACAAGCCGAAGCTGACCTCGTTGTTGTTATTGTTGTTGTTGTTGTTGTTGTTGTTGTTGTTGTTCTAACTGCTATATACACAAAAGGATAAGAGCAACAAAAACAACAACTTGAAGCAGCTGTTTACATTCGCATGTTCTGAAATTTTATAAAATAAAAATGCAACAACGTTGACAAACAAAAACGTACAGTGGAACTTTTCAAGTCGAGCAAACTAAAAAAATCGCCAATTTTCGTTTGCTTGTCAAGGTGGCAGTTTTTTCATCGTAATTTTGCATTGTCTCGCATTGAACAAAATGCAAAACGTTTCTGAAGGTACCATTTTGAAATCAAGCGAATAATCAAAAGTTTACATGAAGTTGAGATTTACTCAAAAATCTAAAAATCCGGTTGAAATGGGTGCCTTCATAAAAACGAGATTTATACAAGATTCCTAGCATCATTCACCTTCTTTTCGGCCCTCCTCAATCATACCCTTCGCTTACCGCTTCAAGACTTCAAACTGACGATATTATGCTGACCAATTGTATCGATATATCGATCGCCTTAAGATGCATACGGGGCATTCAACGTGAAACATGCAGGTAAAAAACATTTTAGTGCTTTCGACATCCAATTTTGTTCAACTAAAATATCGTAAAAAGTCATGAAACGCATAAAAAACACGAAAAAAAGAAAAAAAATTTTTTAAATTTTTGGTCTCGATATCCAATGGGGAACCCTTGGGTGAAAAAAAAATTTGGACACTAAAATGTCGTAAAAAGTCATGAAACGCGTATTTTTGGTCCCGACATCTAAGGGGGGACCCTTGGGTGAAAAAAAAAACTTTTGATGCAGACGCCATACCCGTAAACCTATATACGTAAAATTTCACGGTAATCGGTTCAGCCGTTTGGGAGTCTATAATGAACGTGCAGACAGACATACTGCCTTTTTTACTATACTTGGAATGGAGCACGACTTTGATTTATACACCATTAAAAAGGTATTTGTGTGTAAATGTGCACAAAGTTAAAAAAAAGTTAAAAAAATATTAAAATAATATTTTGTGAAATTAAATGCAAATTTTTCAATATTAACAACTACAAAATACGGGGCCACACAGAGCTGAAAAGAGAATATAAAATTCCCAAGAGTAATTTATTTTCTAAATTTCGCCCTACTGTAATACTCTTAAACTCTGATGAAATCACTTTTTATCTCATGTTTTCGTGAGTCTTTCTTTATCCCTTTCCTCAAAAACTGGGTTATAACGAAATCAAGTATTCCACAAAAATGTCTACTAAACCTTTAATAAGGGGCCTTGAAAGACAAAAAATGCCTCAGACTTAAGAATCCCTGCAGAACCACGAACTATTCCAAAACTAGTTTGCAAACTACTCTATGGGGAAACCGACTAGTCCAAATTCTGATCCCATCACATATAAAGTTCTATTTACGTTATACACTGTTTGTGATTGACTTAACCAATTGCCTCATTGTGTATTACAATCAGACCAAAAAAAGGTCAATATTCTCCTTATGCATTACATTTGGACCAGAAAAAGGCCAATTTTTTTTTTTTTTTTTTTCATTTTATTTATAAATTTCGACAAATCTAGTTTGATATTCAAATTTTACACAAAAATGTCAAATGGTTTCATAGCCGAATGTGCTAAAGAGTTTGTTGTATATTTGTGAGCACGGGTTCGAATCTCAGTGTGGATGAAAATTTTGTATTAATTTTTTATTATTTTATACCTGGGCTATGTTGGACATATGTTTTATTTTCTGCTCCGAAGACTCTTCAGACAAATTGTGTACAAATTAATAGAAATTTAAAAATTGGAATTGAAAATCGCCGATTGGAGGATTTGAACCCGGGCATCCCCATGTAGCGCAAGTCAGTAGACCGATACACTATTGTTTACTCTTCTTCACAGTGGACAACTGCCAAACAGTACGTAGTCAGTAGCGTTATAATTTCACTGATACAATCGATACACAATTGGACCACCTTTGTTACTAATGACGGATTATGCATTACTTTGGACCATTTATGATACAATTGACAGACTTTGCATTACACTTAGACCATTTTTGATACAATTGATAATATAAGTGAATTTATTCTAGTTTTAGCCTTAGTTCATTATGGACTACTTACAAAAAAAACTAGAGCAAAGATGGGACTATTCAGACAATTGACTTCTTCGGTACTACAGGGTTTCTTTACCCATTTCCCCAAAAACTGGATTATAACGAAATCGAGTATTCCACAGAAAAATTCTACTAAAACTTCAATAAGAGGTCTCGAAAGAAATGCTTCAGACTTAAGAATAATGCATAAGAAATCCCCTCATGGAGAAGATTGATCTTCTTTATCTCCCACTGCCACTATTATGTTATGTGTCTTATTTTTGTGGGTGTGTGTGTTTTTTTTTTTAATCAAAAATTTCTTTAACGACTATTTATTTTTTTTGCAATTTTCCCTTGACCACTGTGCACAATATTCGTGAAGTTTAAGTTCCTATTGAAATGTTTTTTGTTGTATATTACACATTTTAATTGTCAAAAATGGTTTCATGCTTTTTAAATGGCAGCATATAATTATTTCTAATTTTCCATTTAATATGATGATCCTCATAGAATTTTGGGCAAATGAATAATGGGAGGAAGGCAGTGTCTAACTTTATAATTGACCATGAACCATGCAAGCAAAGGTCACGCAAAACTATACGCTTACGAGTACTACTAAACAGTGACAGCAACAACAATAGCAAACGTAAAAAAAACCGTCAGTCAAAATAAACTTTTCTTTCCTAACATCCTACAGAGCTTTTGAAGGTTTTCGTTGCTGCTGCCATTGTTATTAGAGAACTTTTCAATTGTTTTGGGTAGGCATTATGTGTTCATTTGTTTGTTTGTTTGTTTGTTACTTGATTTCTTGCCAAACCTGTGCTTGTTTAGGTTTTGACGCTAATTGCATATTAGTGCGTGTTTTTACTACGAGTGTTGAGCTTAAATTGGCATACAAAAGCTTTTACGTTATTTTGTATTGACCTTTTAATAGCTCAGCAGGAAATATTGATAAAATTCATAACATCGTGTCTGCCATTTGTGAGGATTGAAGTCAGCAGGCCTCGTTTCAACCCACAACATAATAACATACAAGAGGCATGCCGAAAACAACGTTATATATTGCTGATATCACCACACTTATTGATCTAAAGAAAATGAACCACCTGATGTATTATGTTATATTTAAATTTATTTTTATATTTGAATTTAATTTTATATTTAATTGATAAATTATCGAAGAAAACAAATGAAGTGAATTTACATTATGGCATCGCTAAACAAAAGTATGCAAAATAGTATGTAAGTGACATAAGTAGAAAGTAAGTTGACATAAGAAGTAACTTAAGAAAATCACACGCGACGGCCCTGCTAACACATGACACAAAAACAGCTGTTCATGACAATTTGGCAGCGCACACATGTTTTGCAAAATTTGCAAAGGCACAAGCCAACTTGAAAATTAAAATTAACTTCACTCGACCGGGGAACCTCGCCGGGAGCAGTCAACCAGCAGCAGCCGATCAACAGTAGCCGAAGTAAGATCAACTAACTAACTTTGTTTCTTTTCCTTTGTCTCGTTTCAGCGTAGTCTAAACTCGTGTGTTGCGGTGGAAACATATGGGCGCAGTCGCCAAGTGTGGTACCCATATGCTACAACGAAACACCACAAAGAGTCATAGTTAGAAGTAGCGTCGGCACGACGACAGCATTTTGGCGTTCGAATTCAGTCGCTATGCGTGGAATTCGCACGTTCAAATACGTACGTCAAATTACTGCGTTCAGTTTCAGTCGCCAAGCGTGGGAACTGCGCGACGTAATTAAAGCAAAGTAGCAACAGCGCAATAGACATAGGTAGGCACGGCGTCAGCATTTTTACGTCCAAATTCAGTCGCAAAGCGTGGAATTCTTACGTCTAAATACGTACGTCAAATTACTGCGATCAGTTTCAGTCGCCAAGCGTGGGAACTGCGCGACGTAATTATAGCGAAGGAGCAACAGCGCAGTAGACATAGTTAAGCATAGGTAGGCACGGCGTCAACATTTCTACGTCCGAATTCAGTCGCAAAGCGTGGAATTCGTACGTCAAATTACTGCGTTCAGTTTCAGTCGCCAAGCGTGGAAACTGCGCGACGTAATTATATTGAGGCAGCGACAGCGCAGTAGGCATAGTTAAGCATAGGTTGGCACGGCGTCGACGTTTTTTCGTCCGAATTCAGTCGCAAAGCGTGGAATTCGTACGTTGAAATACCTACGTCAAATTTCTGCGTACAGTTTTAGTCGCAAAGCGTGGAAACTGCACGGCGTAATTATAGCAACAGTAGCGATAGCGTAAAAAGGCATATAGGGAAGTTTGTACAGTTGAGTCCAACGGTAAAATACAGTTAAAATCGCCACGCGAAGTTCTTGTGTAAGGTTACCAAATGGGTACCGTTACACCAACATAAAATTTATCGGCGATCGCACAAAGAGACCAGCGGCAGAGTTCCCCGGATAGCAACGCAAATGAAACCACGTGCCAACACGACAATTAGCAAGCAGAGCAACGAACAGCAGAGCAACGATCAGCAAAGCAACGATTAGCAAAGCCAACGACAAAAGAAACTTCAGACGTAGATAAGTGTTATTTAGAAATCAACTAACGATATTTTTATTTCTTATATGAATTTAATATTAACTAATTATTAAGGAAAATTAATTAAGGAAATAAAAGGAAATTTGGAGAATTGTCGGAAAATTAAAACTCGTCTATTAACTTAAGCCACCTGCAAATATAAATTTTTGTAATCCGAACCTTGGACACCGGCGAGCCAAGACCTTGGCGGAAGGTTCGTTACATGGCGCCCGAGCAGGGACTCTTTGGCTAAAAGTGAAAAAACATATTTCTAATAAAAAAAAGAATACATAAATAAAATTTTTCGATCTAGAACTAAAAACTCTTATTCTATCATTTTTCCTTTACACAATTTTAAAACAAAGGTAAAACCTAAAAATTTAAATAAGGAAAGAGACGTGATAATAACGCAACAGCCGACAGAAAAATATATGAAATTAAAACTACGAGTGATCCAGAAAACTTTCAGACGGTATCCAGAGCGCAGCAAATCGCATCAGTGGGAAAAAAAAAAAAGTTAAATTTAGAATCAAAAACATTTGGGAAAAAAAAATTAACTATCAAATAAATTAAAGACATACAGATAATGAAATCAGTGCAGTGACAAAGTGTAAAAAAAAAAAAAACTGAGAAATATAAAGATCTAATCAGAATAAAAAAAAGGACCCTAAGTGGAAAAAAAAAGAGAAAAATTATCATAAAATTTAAATATTTTTTTTTATTTCCGGAGAAACGTTTCCCTTTGCGTAAAAATCTATCAAAATTAGAGTGACGAAATTTAAAATTATTTGGGTTTTATTAATAAAAAAAAAATTTTTTTAAAAAAAAAAAAACAAGCCAATAAGGATCACTAGCATAGTCATCAAAGTCACAGCCAAGTCCCAAGCGAAGCCGACATAGTCCACAGCCGACAGAGTCCACCGCAGAATCACCAGCATAGACAATAAAGCCACAGCTAAGTCCCAAGCGAAGTCGACATAGTCCTCAGCCGACAGAGTCCACCGCAGGATCACCAGCATAGTCAACAAAGTCACAGCCAAGTCCCAAGCGAAGCCGACATAGTCCACAGCCGACAGAGTCCACCGCAGAATCACCAGCATAGACAACAAAGCCACAGCCAAGTCACAAGCGAAGCCGACATAGTCCACAGCCGACAGAGTCCACCGCTGAATCACCAGCATAATCAACAAAGCCACAGCCAAGTCCCAAGCGAAGCTGACATAGTCCACAGCCGACAGAGTCCACCGCAGAATTACCAGCATAGACAACAAAGCCACAGCCAAGTCCCAAGCGAAGTCGACATAGTCCACAGCCGACAGAGTCCACCGCAGGATCACCAGCATAGTCAACAAAGCCACAGCCAAGGCCCAAACGAAGCCGACATAGTCCACAGCCGACAGAGTCCATCGCAGGATCACCAGCAGAGTCAATAATCACAAGCGAATTCAACGAAGTCGCCACATAAGTCGACAGAGTTTCTTGTCTTGTCAAACACGCCATCAGCAGCGTTACAGGCTTACATATGAGCCAGAGTTCATAACTGCTCAGCTATAGGAAATTTAAGCCTAAAGTCGGGGATTTGGTGCTTACAACACAGCACCCACCCTCCAAAGATTTGATAAAAAAAAAAACCAAGATAAAAACTATTCGAACTGCCCATCTCAGTGAAATTAAAGTTTTCCACACGTAAACTAATCTTTAATTTCTTTCCAGAATGAACTCGGGCAATCTACAGAAATCAAAACAACAGCACGCGAGCACTCCAATCGGGGCAAGTCAAAGTCAAGCTACGTCCCCCCGGGAGTAAGCGGGAAGTGTGAGGATTGAAGTCAGCAGGCCTCGTTTCAACCCACAACATAATAACATACAAGAGGCATGCCGAAAACAACGTTATATATTGCTGATATCACCACACTTATTGATCTAAAGAAAATGAACCACCTGATGTATTATGTTATATTTAAATTTATTTTTATATTTGAATTTAGTTTTATATTTAATTGATAAATTATCGAAGAAAACAAATGAAGTGAATTTACATTATGGCATCACTAAACAAAAGTATGCAAAATAGTATGTAAGTGACATAAGTAGAAAGTAAGTTGACATAAGAAGTAACTTAAGAAAATCACACGCGACGGCCCTGCTAACACATGACACAAAAACAGCTGTTCATGACAATTTGGCAGCGCACACATGTTTTGCAAAATTTGCAAAGGCACAAGCCAACTTGAAAATTAAAATTAACTTCACTCGACCGGGGAACCTCGCCGGGAGCAGTCAACCAGCAGCAGCCGATCAACAGTAGCCGAAGTAAGATCAACTAACTAACTTTGTTTCTTTTCCTTTGTCTCGTTTCAGCGTAGTCTAAACTCGTGTGTTGCGGTGGAAACATATGGGCGCAGTCGCCAAGTGTGGTACCCATATGCTACAACGAAACACCACAAAGAGTCATAGTTAGAAGTAGCGTCGGCACGACGACAGCATTTTGGCGTTCGAATTCAGTCGCTATGCGTGGAATTCGCACGTTCAAATACGTACGTCAAATTACTGCGTTCAGTTTCAGTCGCCAAGCGTGGGAACTGCGCGACGTAATTAAAGCAAAGTAGCAACAGCGCAATAGACATAGGTAGGCACGGCGTCAGCATTTTTACGTCCAAATTCAGTCGCAAAGCGTGGAATTCTTACGTCTAAATACGTACGTCAAATTACTGCGATCAGTTTCAGTCGCCAAGCGTGGGAACTGCGCGACGTAATTATAGCGAAGGAGCAACAGCGCAGTAGACATAGTTAAGCATAGGTAGGCACGGCGTCAACATTTCTACGTCCGAATTCAGTCGCAAAGCGTGGAATTCGTACGTCAAATTACTGCGTTCAGTTTCAGTCGCCAAGCGTGGAAACTGCGCGACGTAATTATATTGAGGCAGCGACAGCGCAGTAGGCATAGTTAAGCATAGGTTGGCACGGCGTCGACGTTTTTTCGTCCGAATTCAGTCGCAAAGCGTGGAATTCGTACGTTGAAATACCTACGTCAAATTTCTGCGTACAGTTTTAGTCGCAAAGCGTGGAAACTGCACGGCGTAATTATAGCAACAGTAGCGATAGCGTAAAAAGGCATATAGGGAAGTTTGTACAGTTGAGTCCAACGGTAAAATACAGTTAAAATCGCCACGCGAAGTTCTTGTGTAAGGTTACCAAATGGGTACCGTTACACCAACATAAAATTTATCGGCGATCGCACAAAGAGACCAGCGGCAGAGTTCCCCGGATAGCAACGCAAATGAAACCACGTGCCAACACGACAATTAGCAAGCAGAGCAACGAACAGCAGAGCAACGATCAGCAAAGCAACGATTAGCAAAGCCAACGACAAAAGAAACTTCAGACGTAGATAAGTGTTATTTAGAAATCAACTAACGATATTTTTATTTCTTATATGAATTTCATATTAACTAATTATTAAGGAAAATTAATTAAGGAAATAAAAGGAAATTTGGAGAATTGTCGGAAAATTAAAACTCGTCTATTAACTTAAGCCACCTGCAAATATAAATTTTTGTAATCCGAACCTTGGACACCGGCGAGCCAAGACCTTGGCGGAATGTTCGTTACACATTGCTATATTGCATTAAAGTGTTTCCTAACAAAAAATAATTTCTAGGCGGCAAACATCAAGAACACTGTTTTTGTATTTTAAACAATTTAAAAAATGCAAAAAAAAAACTATAGGTACTATGCCATTTCATCGTCATTAAAGACTACTTTTGATTTAATTTTGTTCCAGAGATCAAAGCCCCGATTTTTTTTCTTCTTGCTAATAATCTTTAATGTCGATGAAATGGCATAATATAACTTTTTTTTGCATTTTCTAAATTGTTTAAAATACAAAAACAGCGTTCTTGACGTCTGCCGCCTCGAAATTATTTTTTGTTAGTAAACACTTTAATGCAATATAGCAATGGCAGACTCGATGTTATGACATTTGGCAGAATTTTTTTTTTACAATTTCAAAATTCGAATAAAAAAAAAATCAGAGCGATAACAGGTAACCACTCACTTTTCCTTCATCACAAGATGAGAACAACATAATTTGTAAGTAACAATGACGATTTAATCACACATCAAAATTGCCACCAGCTCCCTAACTACTACACACAGAAAAAAAAATTGTATTTCCAACAACTTTATGTTTTAATTCAAGAATTTTTGTTGGTTGAAATCTTCCCAACAACTTTTGCTCTTGTTTTAAATACAAAATTGTTATTAATTAAATAAAATGAAAATTTGTTAAATCAAGTATAAAGTTGTTGAAAGATTAAGAATGGAAATTGTTGTTTCAAAAGCGAAACTGTCAACAATGCCTGCGAATGAAATTGTTGAATGAAGAATAAATGGTTGTTGAAATGCATTTGGTTATACACTTAAGTATTTATTTGCAATTTATCTAACGGTAATAAGCTGAACTTTAAAGATAATTCAATATTATATGACTCATCAGTTTCGAAAAGCTTACAAGAATTAGGATTATTACAAAAGCAAGGTCAATGAATTCCATGTGAGTTGAAACCGAGAGTTTCATGCTTCTCCTCTGTATTTGACGGGATCAAAAGGGTGTAATTCATTATGAGCTGCTCAAGCTGAATAAGTTTATCTCTTCAGTGATGCGTTTGAGTGGAGCTCTAAAAGAAAAATTGATTCTATATGAGCAGACACACTGCAAAGTGATTTTCTTACATGACAACGCTCGGCTCCATGTTGCAAATCCAGCGATAAGCTACTTGCAAATGCTTAAATGGTAAGACCTCCAGAACCCACCTGATATAGCCACTTCAGATTACCACTTATTTCGATAGCAAATGGCCTGGCTTAGCAGCGCTTCCATACTTTGAAAATACCAAAAAATGTTTCAATTCTTGGATAGCCTCAAAAAACTTATCGGTTTTCCGAAGTAGATTTCATATCGATACCTTAGAGCGCTATAGTCCTATCTCCACTTTTTGCGAATATGAGAATTTTGCAGTTATGGTGTCTTAGTGTATTTCTTTATCGAGTGAAAAACTGTGGGATGTCTAAATACCACTAAAACAACAAAATATTCCAAAATTAAGAAAAATCCTATCTCCAAACAGTAATTTTTTAAAGAACGTAATGTCCTATCTCCACTGAATATTCAAATAAGTCACATTTAAAAAAAAAATGCTTCGTTTTTTCGCGTTTTCTTCGCGTTTCATGACTTTTTGCGACAGTTTAGTGATCAAATTTGGTTCTACCCAAGGGTCCACTCTTGTTTGTCGGTACCAAAAATTCAAATTAAAAAAAAAAAAATTCGTTTTTTCTCGTTTTCTACGTGTTTCATGACTTTTTACGACATTTTAGTGGAAAAAATTAAAAAAATGTACTAAATGTGTCGTTTATTTTAATAGTAGTGGAATTCTATATCAAAGCAAAAGTAATGGCATACTGTAAATTAGCTGTGATTTCGTTAGAAATTAATAAAATTGGTTGAAAACACTAAATTATGTTAAAATATACTATAGGTAAAATTATTGCATGTATCGTTATATCAAAATAGAAGCCAATTCTAAATAACCCCTGTTTGAAATCTTCTTTTTGCATTTCCCAACAATTGAAAAAATGGAGATAGGACTATAGCGCTCTAAGGTATCGATATGCTATCAGAAAGATAGGAAAAAGTAGTCTCTAGTGATGGGCAATACTTTGAGCAAAATTTTTCTTACCTTTTACTTTAAATAAAGCACATACATATTTTATTTCAGCTATGAATTTTTTATTTTTTTTTTTTTTGTTGATTTAAAAAATCAAAGTGATTGAAGTTTTGTATTTTCTAACATGACAAATGCGTAAAAACTTTAAGCATTAAGAATGAAATTGTTGATTTAAGAATAAAATATTAATTTCAACAACTTTGAAATCACAATTTTCTAAAAATGAAAAATTGTTGTTTTTTTTTTCTGAGTGTAGGCAACACAGCTTGAATGGCCAAAACAGACCCCAATTCGATAGAACAGATGCCAAAATAGAGCATTTTCCTGCCGGGTATGCATTTTTAAGAACACACACATACCTTTTACACACGAACACAATTCGATTGTTGCAGGAAGTGCTTTCGAATGCATTTTTTTACAATTTCGGTATCGACTGTTTTAAATTGTATTATTATGTAAATTATATAAAAACAGACACACACACTTAAGCCCATAAACATTGCAACACAGAGAAATACACGTTTACATTGTAGCAATGGTAATGTTATGAATAAATGATAAAAATCAGCGATAACAATGAGGTGGCGTCAAAACACCGCTAGCATGCACATAACCCCACAACACCGTTTTGCATTTCTTTCCTTTCCACTTCGCTATACACTTCCGGTTGCCATTGTACTCAGAGTGCAATACGATGGCAAAATACTAACACACATACACACATATGAGAATCCAACATCACACGACAAGTACTCTAACGTATTCACAAAGGAAATGCAGTCATGTTTGATTTTATTTTTCATTTTCATTTTCCTTTTTTTTTTTTTTTGCTTTGCTCCAACTATTTTCACGCTGTCGGAAACTTAAAATGTCGCAATGTAAATCATGTCCGTTAACGCTAACATAATGCGTCAGTGAAAGTGTCGCTGTATGTGTGTGTGTGTTTAAAGGACAAGTTTTGCATGAAAGTGTCGCGTCATGTGGTGGTGTGCGGTGTTGGGCTCCACTCTAATGAGTCATGTGCGGAAAAAACGCAAAGCACCACATTGTTATCGGCATCAGCAACAGAATCACTCAACCTAATTACAGTGTTGCCTTTGTAATAATGAAGCTGAAATTACACGTGCACATTAAAATTAATTTTTTCGAAATGACGTTTGTAGGTATTTGCTTGAATCGCAATCATATGGGATTTTATTAACAAACGCTACCACTTCATTAAGCCAATTGCTTTTTAAAGCCAATTGCAAATACGCTGCCAGGGTTAATCAACAGTTTGCATCGCAATGATTGAATTCAAATCATTCATTTGATTGTTTTTTTTTTATTAAATGAACGCAAACCCCACCCTTAAAAATATGCGCATACACCCTAGGACATAAAATGTTAAAATGTAATAATGCTTCTTTCGGTGCGCAAAAAAAACATGTTCTTTCAGTCTTAGCCCAGGAAAATAAGACGAAAAAAGAGCTTCTGTGCGAAAAAATTCCCAGTGGAAATTTTTCACCGGAATTGTCTTTATTTATGCATGATACACAAACTGTGAAAAGTCCATTGCAAAGTCGTGTGCGCATAAGAAGTTATTCGGGCTCAAAGGTCGCTAAAATCAGTTTTTTGCAAATATCTCGCTAATGCTAACTTTTACAGAAAAATTTTGGTCTCCAATTTTGTAGCACAGGAAATTTCCTACAAAAGTAAGTTAAAAGTATTTGCGAACGACTTCTAGTTTTGGAGATCACCCAATTTAAAAAGTTGTTAACAGTTATAATATGAAATACTACCTATGAGTTCATATTAAAATATCTTACTTTTTAAATTGCAATAACTCTTCAATGAGAAGTTGTACAAACAAAATTAAAATGCCGTTTGAAAGATAATTTAATTTTCTATATACCGTACAAAATTTTTTTTTCGAACGGCTCATGACCTTAAAAATATTCTTGAATAACCGTTAAGGCTTCGAAATTACTGGTTTTTTAAGGATATCTGCGAATTGGTAAGTACTACGATAAAAAGTAATGGGACCAAATTTGTAGAGAATTACAAGATCAACAAAAAATAAGCGATATATGTACACATAGAAGTAACCGTATAGAAGATATTCAATAGAAACCGGTTTTTGGCATTTTAAGGGTTTTTTTGGAATATCTTCTAAATGGTTACTTGTATGTGTACACATATTGCTTATTTTTGTAGATCTTGTAATTCTCTACAAATTTGGTCCAATTACTTTTTATCGTAGTACTTACCAATTCGCAGATATCCTTAAAAAACCAGTAATTTCGAAGCCTTAACGGTTTTTCAAGAATATTTTTAAGGTCATGAGCCGTTCGAAAAAAAAATTTTGTACGGTATATAGAAAATTAAATTATCTTTCAAACGAAATTTTAAATTTGTTTGTACAACTTCTCATTGAAGAGTTATTGCAATTTAAAAAGTAGGATATTTTAATATGAACTCATAGGTAGTATTTCATATCATAACTGTTAACAACTTTTTAAATTGGGTGATCTCCTAAACTAAAAGTCGTACGCAAATACTTTTAACATATTTTTGTAGGAAATTTCCTGTGCTACAAAATTGGTGACCAACATTTTTCCGTAAAAGTTAGCATTAGCGAGATATTTGCAAAAAACTGATTTTAGCGACCTTTGAGCCTTAATAACTTTTTATGCGCACACGACTTTGCAATGGACTTTTCATAGTTTGTGTATTATGCATAAATAAAGACAATTCCGGTGAAAAATTTCCACTGGGAATTTTTTCGCAGAAAATGTCTTATTTTCCTGGGCTATCTACGATATTTCGAAGAAATAATGCTATTAAAATAATTTTTTGATGAAATTTTTTATAAATTTTTCTTTTATTTTGTATGGGATGTTTTTTACTACGACTTCGGACTTTGCATTTTTTAGATTACTAAACAAGTACAAACAAAACTTCATTCACCAAGCTTGTGCACATTTTCATCACACCAATTGACTTTTCAAGACCACCTTGTGCTGTCAACTGTACGCCAAGAATATTTTAATCCCACGTTAACTTTAACTTTCAAACCATTAATTCATTTCATTTCCCTTTTCCGTAATTTTATTTCTTTTGCTTTACATTTTCTTTTTATTTCACATTTTCTTTTTACTCTTTTTTATAAACTTTTTCATATGTTTTTATTTCAAACCAATTACTCGTATTTTCCAAAGCACTCCCATTCATTCATCATCATGCGATGTCTTTTTGCCTTCATTTCCTGGTGTCATAAACTTTTGCCGTTCATCATTCACTTCTGCTGTTTTTTATTTATAACATTTTTATATGAAACCATTAAAAAGTGTAATGATAATAACATGAATAACAACAACCACAACAACAACAATAAATAGAAAACAACAAAACAAGAAATTGCATTTTGGCCACATCTGCTTTGTTACCATTGTTTTCTGTTGTCTCTACCATTTATGATGACATTGTCAAATGTCACAAAAATGTCAGAGCAGAGTAACAATAATCACAAAAACAACAAAAACAATGACAACAATACATGGCAACAAACATTAACATCAGCAACAGCCACAACAACAACAACAACAAACATCCGAATTATCATCTGAAAAGGAAATTCATGCGAAAGCGCCACAAATTGCACCACATCATTAAATAACCGAAGAAAGTCGTTGCAGAATGAGTAGTAGCAAAAGGAGAAAAAGAAAATATACACATACATAGATAAAAGTAACTGCATATACACATAAATAAGTCAGTGTGCATGTATAGAAACACCCACACATGCACGCCGCTAACACCCACACCTATGCATTTGACCCAATCGGAAATGTCACGCACATCTCAGAGCGGTAAAGTCAAAAAGACGATGAGACAGCACAATATGAGAGCTGCTAAATAGTGTAAGTGCATTATGTGTGAACGAAAGCTGTCACAAAGTTCCAATTATAATCCAAACATGGAAGTCGTAAATTTTCGAAATGTTCAAAAAAGTTTTGCAAAATTTGTATGAATTTAATAGCGTTAATTTGGATTACAAATGTAAGAGAATAGTGTCGCTTGCGGGCATGGGTCGGTTGTGGGCACCACCCCGTAACTTTTGACTGAAAACAAATGCGGCTGTTCTGACAAATGTTAAGTGCGTATTAGGACAGCACAAAGTTTTTATGCATATACCGCAACAGACTTATTTGCTTTGCGCTGATTAGAAAACAATTTTTGAATAGGTGAAAGTCAACACAAAAGTTTTTTTCAATCATTTTCCAAGTGCGATAAATCGAAGTGAATCAATCGAAAAGCTGCAGCAATCATGATTGCAATCTACATTTATGTAATAAATTTATTATATTTTGTGATTCAAAACCGAATCCAACCAAAATGTTCACATAACAGAATTTTCTTATTGCTTTGCAAAGTGGCTGTCAAAGTCGGTTGTGGGCACCCAATAGGGTCGATTGTGGTAGCTTACCATTTTGAACAATATCTTGGTATTGAGTTTCCAGACAAGTGGACCAAGAGACAGATGGCGGGCATGGATTGGTATAAAAAAAGAGCATTGTCAAAAAGGGCTGGAAATTACGTCACCTAACCGGCTTAGTCTGCAAAACAATTTATCTGGCATTGACGCCGAAAACAATCAGGTCTGGTTTCAGGGCAACAGGCATGATGCCATTCGATGCAGATGTTTTCAGTGACGCTGATTTTTTTAAAACCGTTGAGCAGAATTTTTTGCATCTGTGTGAGTCAATGTCTCCAGAATAAAATAAACTTGTTTTCTTCTCCATTTGATTGCGTTTATCTTCATATTTTCTCATTTTTAGCCGATTTTCTAAGGGTGCCCACAACCGACCCAATTTTTTTTTCGACATAAATGATCACTTCACTATTTTTTTGATATAATTTTTCCAACTGACGAAATCAATTTACTTTCTTCACCAGTTGTTACCTAAGGTCTCTAGCTTTTCAATGATATATATACATCAGCATAATATATCAACATATATAATTTGATCAAAAACAAAAAAGTGCCCACACCCGACACTATTCCCTTATTGACTTTAAAAAAATGCCAAAAGACAGCTAAAAGTTTCGAGTAATATGTAATATAGAATTTTGAATAGTATGGAAAAGTATTGTTTGGTTTAATAATTTAGCTCCAAAAAGAGTTCTTTTCTGAAAACATTATTCCAACTGGGAATCGCGTTAGTACATACATATGTTTATACACACAGCTTCGCGTCAGCCTTCAAGGATATAAAAGAAAAAATATTAAAAAGAAAAGATAAAAATGCAAAAAATGTGAATTGAAATGAAAAATGCAATTTCAGTTTCAGTTTATATATATAAACGTACATATATATTCATATACGTTCGAGTGCGGACGAGGTTTCGAAAAATGCGAATGTGTTAAAGAGAAATTTATTAAAAAAAAATCAAAGCGATAAAAATATGATAAACCCACTCAAGAGAGCAAACGATGCTTTAAGGCGTTCTTAGCCTCACTCTAGCAAATGCTGCACTTTGACAATGCCAGTGTTGGACAGTGCTTTGAAAGCGTTTGTTAATAGCGTAAATTGTATTAACTTTGCTCTGGGTAGAATCTAGATAACAGAAGTTTATCTTTGCAAAGTATTTTTGCCATTTTTGAAAAAAATATGTTTCTTCCAACAACAAGCATTTTCGGTTTTTGGGTTAAATAGGGGTTGAACTCGGAATTTTCAATTAAGTATCTGCCGTAAAAGTTTGATAACTCTGACGCCTCCCATTACATTTTCTTAACTAACTAATAGGGAAGACAGACAACAGCGCGTTTTCACATCAGCAGTCTTAATTTGAATTTACTTGTGCATAATTCCCATCTAACACTAATGCATGAAATCAAAATGCATTAGTAGTGAATTGACTAACTTCATTTTTGTTCAATTTTCCATGTAAAATCATACCACTGTATTACGGCGTTCGTAGCATACAACTGCATCGTGACATGCTACATGATTTGCTTGGTTGGCTGCTTGTGCAAGCGCAGCAAGCGTAGCATTTGCATAAATATTGCTCAGGTGCCGTAAAGTATGCAAAACTTTTTGAAAATGTAGAGAAAATTCACTTTTAATAATATTGAAAACAAAAGAAATGACGCATATGGTGGGAACCTTCCGTTTCCCGCGCACATAAACTGAACTGTCATGGCTGTTGGAGTCAAAAAACAAAATTGGATTAGTGTTCATGCAATATTGCTTTGTCAATTTTTTCAATAATGTTTCACTACAAGCTGTCACCCAGAAAATTTTTACTCCATTTTTCTCAAGTTTTGAGCAGATTCATGTGCAATGCTTCCATTCAATTAAATTTCGTATTTCGTATTGCTTCTGTGGCAGCAACCGCAGAAAATAATTTGAAAAAACATGCACCATATCATTCCAATTCGAGAAAGCTTGCCCGAGACAGTAACAGAAGAGTAACCAAAAAAAAAAATTCCAACATTGAAACAAGCAAAATAATTACAAAAATATGTTAGAAGTTAAAATAAGTTTATGCTTATGGTAGGGTTGCTGCGTATATTTTAATCAAATAGTCCCATTGTAATAAAACCATAAAAATTTTAATTTATTGAGCTACCAAAAATTACATGCCAACCAATTTTGAAGCGCCTAAAAGCTTTACAATTGCACGCGATGAAATTTAATGGTGCTAGACTATAAAATTTAAAAAAAAAGAAAATTATTAAAAAAAACGGGGTTTTGTCCAAAAAGGACATTCGTAGGCATTCAAAATGGAGCACTGCATAACCATAAAAAATGATACATTGCTGCTCTAAATGAAAATGGTGTGTATTTATGTAAAGAATAACTTAATACAACGTTTTCAACATGAAAACAATACAGAAAAAATAAAAAATAACATCAATCTTCATAAGGATAAACAGGATACAGCCGCAGCAGCAGTGGCAACAGCAAAAAGTACATCATGGTAAACACTAGGGCTGTGCAACGAGCCGAACTAGTTCGATCAAACTCAAAACTCATGAGCTTTTCACACAATTTCAGTACCGAACTGAGTTCGTTTAGCTCAGCTCAACTCAACTCAACTCAGTTCGTAAGTTCGTGAGTTTTGAGCTGATCGTTTGATCGATCAGCGAATTCGTTGTGAGCTGATCGTTTGTTTGTTGAGCTCGTTAGTTATGAGTTTTCTCGTTTGTTTGGTTACGTTCAGCGTGTTCGATATGCGTTAAATATGATAGCAAATTGCAATCAGCGTTGCAAAAAATGTGTAAGAATTGGGATAAGTTTAAGGTTTAATATTATACACGAATATTAAAGAAATATTTTGCATAGTTGTTTTTTTGCTCTTAATTCGAAATTGTGAACTTAATAAAATTGAAAATAAAAACTAGGAAGCTTTGTAAAATCATTTTGTTCAACTCGGCTGTTTGAACTTCGGCTCTTCGATGTACACAGCAGAAGCAACTTTCAGGATTGCCACATGTTTTCTTTTTTTTTCTAAAATGTGCTTAAACCATATATGAATTTCAAAAAAAAAAAAAAAAATTAAATTTTAGCCTTTAACCGCTTAGATAAACTTTTAAGAAATCCAACATATTTGTTTAGGGTTGCCACCTATTTCTTTTAATAAAATCAAAATTATCCACCAATAAATTGATAAAATCATCATCTTCTCTCTATAAATTGACATCTTGGGTTCAAAAATGACGAAACAAAAATTTAGGGTTGCCATATCAGGGTTGCCAGACATTTTTTTGGAAAACTGCATTTCCTTGTCAACATTCTTTATTGAAAGTTATAGAATCGACCCAAAAACCCATAGTAAATTTTTTGAGGTTGCCACCTGGTTTTATTAATAAAATCAAAATTTTCTTTGAATAAATTGCAAAAATCATCATTTGCTCTCTATAAATTGACATCTTGTTGTTAACTTTTTTTATTGTTTTTGGACCCAAGATGTCAATTTATAGAGAAAACAATTATGATTTTAGCAATTTATTAAAAAAAAAATTTTAATTTTATTAAAAAAACGAGGTGGCAACTCCAAAAAATTTGGCGTTAGGAAATAACGCTCAAGGAAATTACTATGGGTTTTTAGGTCGATTCTATATTTTTCAATAAAGAAAGTTGAAAAAGAAATGCAATATTCCAAAAAAAGTCTGGCACCCTGATATGAAAACTCAAAATTTTTGTTTCGTCGTTTTTGGACCCAATATGTCAATTTATAGAGAGAAAATGATGATTTTAGCAATTTATTGAAAGAAAATTTTGATTTTATTAAAAAAACCAGGTAGCAGCCCCAAAAAATTTACTATGGGTTCTTGGATCGATTCTATAACTTTCAATAAAGAAAGTTGACAAAGAAATGCAATTTTCCAAAAAAAAACGTCTGGCAACCCTGCTATGGCAACCCTAAATTTTTGTTTCGTCGTTTTTGAACCCAAGATGTCAATTTATAGAGAGAAAATTATGATTTTAGCAATTTATTGATAGAAAATTTTGATTTGGCAACCTTAAAAAAATTAACTTTTTCATTCAAAATTATTTGTCAATACGTCTTAGTTTTATTTTCAATTTTATTAATTTCACAATTTCGATTTAACAGCAAAAAAACAACTATGCAAAATATTTGTTTAATATTCGTGTATAATATTAAACCTTAAGTATTATTTCTACGCAATTCTTACAACGCTGATTGCACTCATATCCAACGCATAACGAACACGCTGAACGTAACCAAACAAACGAGAAAACTCATAACTAACGAGCTCAACAAACAAACGATCAGCTCACAACGAATTCGCTGATCGATCAAACGATCAGCTCAAAACTCACGAACTTACGAACTGAGTTGAGCTGAGTTGAGCTGAGCTGATCGATCTTGTTCGTTGTGTGTTGCGAAAGTTCGAACAGGTTCGATCAGCTCATTGCACAGCCCTAGTAAACACACAACAAAACATTTATCTTCTTTATTGTTTTACAATTTGTAAAAATGGTTTTGTTTGTTTTCTGGTAGCTTTGCTATTAAATTGTGTGAATTGTCCCCCCAGTACGCTGTGTTGTACATTTTTGCTTTCTTTATGTACCCCAATATACAGTGGTAGCTAAAAACATTAAACGCGAAATACTTCGTTAGAGAATTGCGGTGTTCTGTGGGCACCTTTTTGTTTTCGACTCATAACTTTTAACCAAATGTATATTATGCTGACATATAACTATCATTGGAAAGCTAGAAACCTTAGCTAATAACTGGTGAAAAATGTAAATTGATTTCGTTAGTTGGAAAAGTTATATCAAAAAAAAAGTGTAGTGATAATTTTTGACAAAAAAAAAATTTGGGTCGGTTGTGGGCACCCCTAGAAAATTGGCTAAAAATAGGACAACATGAAGTTGAACGCAATCAAATGGATATGAAAGCAATATTAATTTATTTTAGAAACAACAACTCAAACAAATTCAATAAATTCTGCTCAGCGGCTTGAACAAAATCAGCGTCACTCAAAACTTCTAGATCGAATGGCATCTGACATCGTGCCTATTCACTTGTCTGAAAACTCAATACCGCATTTTTTTGCAAAGTGATATGCCACCTTACCAACCACACTTAATGAAAATAACTTTTTTTTTCTACAATATGTTTAAATGGCCTATTGGTTCTTTTCTTTCCACTAAACAGGCGTTAAAATGCAAAAGAACATCATTTAAATTAGTAAAGTTGGCATCCACGACGATATTTCAGTAAAACACACGCTTTAAAAAAAACTAGTAATGGTGTAACCTTTGGCCTGGCTAAACATTAAATACCCTTCACTGCAGTTTTTATAAAATTTAGCTTATATGGGAGTTGCCAGCTCCTATTGTCCGAGTTCACCCAGTTTTTGCTCAGAGCTTGAATTGATAGTTCTTAGTGTCTGAGTAAAATATGGTTGGATTATCTCAAAAAATGTTTTAAGAATAGCGTTTTGAAGCATTTACTTATATGGGAGGTGCCACGCCCACTTTTCCGAGTTCATCTAGTTTTAGGTCAGAGCGCGCATTTGTTGTCCTTAGTATGTGATTAAAATTTAGTTGGATTATCTTAAAAAACTCTTTCGGTACAGAATTTTTAAACTTTTGCTTATATGAGAGGTGCCACGGAGTCTTGTCTGATTTCACCCAGTAAATTTGGTTCGTAAATATCTGCCACGCCTCCTTCTCTGCTTTACAAACGGAAGAAAAAGTGAATATACCCTGGGTGTAGGGTATAACAAGACAATCGACTTTGACAGCAACTTTGAAAAGCAATAAGCAATATTTTGATTGCGTTCGATTTTGAATCACAAAATATAATAAACTTACTGCATGAATATAGATTGCTCTCAGCTTTTTGATTGATTCACTTCGATCTATCCCACTTGGAAAATGATTGAAAAAAACTTTTGTATTGACTTTCACTTATTAAAAAATTGTTTTCTTCTCAGCACAAAGCAAATGCATCTGTTTGCTTCGGTAAATGCACAAAATCTTCACGCTGTCATAACACGCGCTTATCATTTGTCAGAACAGCCCTATTTGTTTTCTGTCAAAAGTCACGGAGGGGCACACCCGACTCATGCCCGCAGGTGACAATATTTCCCTGCTCATTTCTTTCTACAAGGAGAAACCTTGTAGTCATTTAATTCAAAAGTTCATCCTCGGATATTACGGAAAAAATCAGTATGTAGTTCCAAAAATACGGGCAGCTCAAACGATTTGCCTATTTTTGGTCCATTGCTCAAGTTTTGCTCGAAAACCGGCTGGGTTTTTTCCTTTATCGATTCCTACATTTTTTTAAATCTTACTTTTTTCTGGCCTTTATTTTAAGCAAATGGATACAGAGTAGACTAAATCCCAACTTCGCACATATGGGACATCTAATCGGCCACTAAAACAATAATTTTAAATAAATACTGCTAAATCCAAAAAAATCGTTTAATTTGCACCGCCACTGTTTGCATAACTCCATTACAATCTTGAATCCATTGAAAGCAATTCAATGTAATTCGAGTAGAATTTTATTGCAAACTTAAATCGCATTTTATTGCTTTATGGCTTTACTTTGATATGGCAAAGACTGCTACAAAAAAAGAAAGAAATTCGCATGCAAATTCGTTACATTTGTTGTACTTATAATGCACTGCATTGGTATATGTTTGCTTTTATGTGTATACGTATGTATGCTCAAGTGTAAGTGATGTGGATTTAAAACGTATTGTAACATTCATAGGTAACTTTTCTTATTTACTCGTACAAATCCCTTAGGGTATTAACAACGACCGGAAATGTCCATGAAATACGATGCCATGCAAATACGGCAGCATCGACATTGCGTGTGCAGTTGTTTTGTTCTTTTTTTTTGTTATTGTTGCCTTTCTTATTACACCGTTATTCGTAAATCGAAGGTAAAATTTAAATTTGGCTCATTTCCGGTACACTTTGTACAAAAACTGGCACACCTACACAACTACACACAACACATGCGGTGCCGGAAATGTCAAAGAAATTTATTTTCTTTTGTTATTCATATGACATTAAGACGCAAAATGAACGAAACGAAACGCAACGCAACGGGTGTTGCATTCAACGTAATGCAACAATGCAATTAAAAGCCATATCAAATTGAAAAGCTATTTAAGTTAAGTAATCAGTGATTAGGTTGGGCAAAAGTAGTATCGATATCCGTACGATTTTAATTACTTTTCGTTTCGAACAGTGGTATTTTGGCATTTTTTCGACCACTAGATTTCAAAAATGTAATGATGCAGTTTTATAGAGATATGATTGACTTAAAAAATGCCATATTTACTTCGAAGAAATGAGCCAAAGTCACTTAAAGGTTGTACGTGTGAAACTGATTACCTTTTTCATTCAACTAAGTGGTGTATTTATATAAATTATTTTTGTAATAGACATTTTAAATGGATTTTTTATTTAAATATGAAAATATGAAATACTTTGTAATTATTGTAATTGAATTTATTTGGATTACATGATTGGTTCAAAAGATATACGCAAATCAAAATTGCACTTTGAAATACAGCGTTTCCAATTTTCCTCTGAAAACTACTATGTTGGCTATATCTAGCTACGTCTTCTTAGTATGAAAAAATTAAAGGTGAGAATCTGTTCTTTCAATTTAAGTCAAAAAATATTTGACATACCATTCAATTCATCAATTTTCTGAAAAAGGTCATGTGGGTGCTACGCCTACCTTTTTAGACACTTAATCACATTATATCTACCAAACTATACAAGTTATATTGATGATAAGGTGGATGCCGTATACATAGGGAAATAGTGTCGCCTGCGGGCATGAGTCGAGTGTGGGCACCCCTCCGTAACTTTTGACAGATAACAAATACGGCTGTTCTGTCAAATGTTAAGTGCGTGTTATGACAACACAAAGTTTTTGTGCATATACCGAAGCAAACAGTCGCATTTGCTTTATGCTGATTAATAAACAATTTTTGATTAAGTGAAAGTCAACAGAAGTTTTTTTCAATCATTTTCCAAGTGCGATAAATTGAAGTGAATCAATCGAAAAGCTGTGAATGCAATCTATATTTATGCAGTAAATTTATTATATTTTGTGATTCAAAACCTAATCCAACCAAAATGTTCACACAACAGAATTTGGTTATTGCTTTTCAAAGTGGTCGTCAATGTCGGTTGTGGGCACTCAATTCGGTCGGTTGTGGGCACCCCTCTTTTTTTATTTAAATTAAAGCGTGTATTTTACTGAAATATCGTCGTGGATGCCAACATTACTAATTTAAATGATGTTCTTTTGCCTTTTAACGTTTTTTTAGTAGAAAAGAAAGAACCAATAGGGCATTTAAAGATATCGTAGAAAAAAGTTATTTTCATTAAGTGTGAGTGGTATAGTGGCATAGCACTTTGCAAAAAAATGCGGTATTGAGTTTTCAGACAAGTGGACCGAGGAGCAGATGGCGGGCATGGATTGCTACCAAAATTTTATGATTGGCAAAAGAGCAATGTTAACGGGGGCTAGAAATTACCTCACCTAGCCGGCTTAGTCTGCAAAACAATTGATCTGGCATTGACGCCCAAGACAATCAAGTCTGGTTTCAGGGCAACAGGCACGATGCCATTAAGTGACGTTGATTTTGTTAAAGCCGGTATGCAGAATTTGTTAAATTTGTATGAGTCGATGTTTACAAAATTGTTCGGGTGAGAAAAAAAAAATAGCTCCCACCGAGTTTTAGCTTTAAAAATTTTCTAATGTGTATTTTTGTGTCTATCCGCGGGCACTAGATTTTGATTTTAGACATTTAGTTTCTTGGGGAAGTTTTCTTAGAATTCGCCTTTTGACAAAAACAATCCACCCTAATATATGTACATATTTCATTTTGTTTTTTTTTTTTTTTCAAAATGCCACAAATTCTCATATTTGCAAGCAATAAATTTCACGTTTCCGTTTCTGTTTCTCATCAAACAAATGGCACAATATCCCAACCAATTCCTGTGCTCAGTAAAATACTTGAAACCACATCGATTTCAAATTGAATGGTTTGCTTTGTCTTTTCGCGCCAATGTCGCCAAAAACATTGTCGCGTCATATGCAGCCGCCATATTAGCCGCCACGATAGCCATTTAGCCACCACTAACCAAATAACCAAGCAGCAAGCAAATAAATAGGCGGGTAAAATAAACCAGCGTCCATCGAAACCAAGCAGCCATAAATAATAATCAGAACAAACAAACAAATAAACAAATAAAATATAATAAAAACGTTCTACCCTGCTGCTGCTGCAGCCGCTCCTCTCGATAGCAAAAACAATAAAAATGAAAATGCTGCAGAAAGTATAGTGGTGGACCGAGGCGTTCGTTCAGAAGGACTTGAAAGTCTTTGAAATAACAATCAACACATCATAAAATAATGAGCCACATTTAAAATGCGAAAAACAACAGCCAGAGAGCAATTGAATTTTAAATGGATTTTAAATCAGAGTTTTTAAATGAACGACTGCTGCAACCATAAACAACGACATATGATGCAGAAATGCAAAAATAATTGGCAACACTGGCCAAAATGAAATGACCAACAGAAAATTCATATGTAATAATTCATGCGGATGCTATTAAAATAATAAAACAAAATATAATTAAATTACAATTTCATGTTGCAGCAATACATTTTAACAAGCGGAGATAAAACTGAACATTATGACCTACAGGAAATGAGCACGAATTATGAAAGAAAAAGTCAGCAGCAAAGTTTTGAATTTAATTAAATTAAATATACGTTTGTATAGTACATGATGAAACCAGCGAGAAACACCCACTACATTTGCATGATGAAAATATTTACAATGTGAAAAACAAAACAAAAGTGCACTCATTTGGTAATTTTTTAAATAATAACTTCTTGGTTCAATTTGGTTTCAAAATAACAAGATAGTTAACCAAATGAATGTCACCATGGCAATGCTTTTTTAGACATCATATCTCTGAAGGATTAAAATTTCCAGAGGGCAATTTAAAATTTTCCACACAGTTGCTTTAAATTCAACACTGCCCCCGTCAATTGTCATCTACTGGCAGACCACTATGAAATTTTGAGCTCTCTGAGTCATTTATTTTCCTTTCGAGAGCCATTGAAAGTGGACAAACTCGAGAATTTTAACAAAATGGAAAATGTAAAAAAACCATCACCGAAACCAAGAAAAAGCTTGATATATAAAGTTAGGACTCCGCATCATTAACTTCAATGGTTGAGAAGTAGTTTATTGAGTTCCGTTGAGGTCGAACGTTTAGTTCGCTCAAAAGCAGACATCACGCCAGAAATCGTCGATAAAATCTATGGAATAATATTAAACGATCGGAGAATGCATCTCAACAGTGTGGGTACATCTCATTTTACATGAAAATTTGGACCTGAAAAGGCTATTTGTGTGATTTCCCAGAAGACATCAGAGATTAAAAAATGTCCAAGACAGTGAGTTTCTTCGAGAAAACATACCATAAAGGAGGCCAATGTGGGTCTGTCGGCCAACAAGATTATAGCCACTGATTTTTGGAATCCACGCGGTATTATCCACATCGATTACATTGAAAAGGGTAAAATAATCACCACCAAATATTATATCGAGTTTTTGGACAGATTTGATATTGATTTGAAGCAGAAACGACAACATCTGCCGTAAAAAAATGTGCTGTTTCATCAAGATTATTGTTTACGCCGGGAAACGCGTGAACCTTAACTCCCATACAGTGCAATTCTTTGACGAACGGCAACACTGACCATCTGCACGATCTGTTACTACTCGTTACAGTTAACTTGTGAACTTGAAATAAGTATGTACACCGCTTTTTAGTACTAGCGAGTGTTGCTGTCTCGCTCACTCGTATACAACATGAATAGCTGAAGTTTGGGAAAAACTTCACTCGTTGCATAAAATCCACACCGCAAACAACAGCAGCTGTATTGTTTTATAAAATTTAATATTTAATTCTAATATTCAAAAGTCTAGAGCCAATAAAAGATAATTTAAAGTAAAACAAAGTGTTTTTAGATTACATTCTCTGCGGCAAATTTGCCCATTGCTGTGTAAAGGAATTCACTGCTTAGAGCAGTTTGTGTTTTATCACTTTTGAAGTCATTTTTGCCTGCAGCAGCGATTTACACCAGAGACTCATAGCCATCAACAGCGACTCATGGTCCGTAAAAGTGGCCCATGGTCATAATAAGATAAAGCGGATTCTTTACCATCGTTATCACCGTGCACGCCCAACGTGCTAAAAGTTTCTCAGCGCTGCAAAAGCGTAGCGGAATCTCATTAAAGGTATACTTTGAAATTTGAAATTGTTTCAATTAATTTTTGAGGTTATGCCTTGTTCCCACTACTTTGGTTAACTAAACCAAAATAAGAAAAATCCAAAGCGCTCAATTCAGTGTTCGCACTGCTTTATTTTGGTTAGTTTATTTGGTTTATTTTAAACCAACTAAAATTTCTCATTCAAATTTAAAAGCTCTTTATATTACAGACTAACTCGGTTTGTGCATAACTAACCACAAACTAACCAATTCAACTTAACCAAGCAAGTATAGAAAAGTCTATTAAAACCAATGAATATTTTGTAGTTTATTTCATTAGTATTTTCCACTAGGCCAATGCATGATATGCTATAGATATATATAAAAAAAAAACTTTTGCTGCAAGTGTGAAAGATTACCACGTTGCCAACTTGGCGTAAAAGTATATCAGGAAAAAAGAGAGAGAGAAAAAAATCTTCGGTAATTAAACAAAAGCAGCAGCCATAAATTTGTTTTTTTTTATTTTTTTTTTTTTTTGTTGCTATTGTCCTTGTTTAATTTGCATTTCACATTTTGTTTTGAACTTTGCCAGCTACTTCCGCTGCTAGTCCGCTTGACTCATCCTGAGCGTCCTAAATTAGTGCTGTTATGCGTAGTTACAGTATACTTATTGTTGTTGTTGTTGTTGTTGTTAACAACTGCTTAATGTCAACAGTTGAACAGCAGCAGTAGCAATGTTTTTTTGCAATTTATTTTCATATTGTTTACATTTAATTTTTTTTTATATTTTTTTGTTGCGTTTGAAATGAATGAAAAGAGGATGAAATGTTTAATGAAAAAATTAACTGACAGAATTTGCATCAGAAAAAGGACCAAAACTACGAGTGTAAAATGACAGAAACAATGACAGAAGGTTTTTATTTTAGCATTTCAAAAAATAATTAAATTTGGGCAAAAACTTATCTGAGATATTTTAAATTGAAGGAAAGGTACGATGGCACACAGTGGGGTAGAAAGTAATGAATTTTTTGAACAAAACTTGGGAACGAAAATGCTACTTTGGTGTAACTTCTATTTGGAGCATAGTGCCGAAATGAATAATCTCCATTGATGTTTTCAATATCATCATTGCATGTCTTCAATATCATATTATGGCTGCATCGATTCAGCCTTTGGTCTTGGATACTTTGATTTTTAAGCTCAAATTTTACGCTTCTAAGGAAAGACCTTGTAGCTAATTTTGTATACCTTGTTGGAGATTTAAGACATTTCGTTTCGAAATATGATATGTCTTGTACCCGCTTTATATTTATCAAATACTTTAGTTCAGTGTTGCGTGCAAATGTTTTGACTATACTTGGGTACGAAAGGAGAAAAAGCAAATGCTGCACTGACCTGTCTTGTTTTATTTGCATAAGTTCAGTTCAGTACATATGCTGTAATATAGTGTACACTAGATAGTTTGCTGTAAGCCCCCCATTTTGAAAGCTTCTCGGTTTTGATTTTTAAGGAAAAAAAAAGTTTTTTTTCGACCTCTGAATAATACGCTATTTGACTTTTTCCTATTGCCATTCGATGTCCGATCGTTAAGCTATATTTTATGCATAGAAGTAGTTTATCTCATATGTTTTTTTCGACTAGTTATTCTCATTATCTCAGATTCTACCAGCCTAAGGGGCCAAGAATACTTCAAAAAATTTAAAAATCATAAGATTCATCTCTGCAAAGTTGCCTCAAATTGTTGAAATTAAAGAAGTTATAGCAAATCTATAACCTCAGTACAAAATATGAAAAACAGGAAGTTAAAAAACAAAAATCGCCCCCTAAAACTATGCAAGATTCTTTTTTTTTATTTATTTGCATACTGTTTGAAATGTCAAATGTTTATAAAAAAGAACATTGCATAGTTTTAGGTGGCGATTTTTGTATTTAATTACTGAAGAGTTTTTTAGAATTAAGTCTATTATTGACACTGATAAAACAAGACATTGTACTTCAGTGTCAAAATGAATTCAATAAACAATGAAGACTTAAATCTTGAATTTTTTAGATCAAATAGTTCAGTTCAGTGTAAATTGAGCGAGTAAAACAAAGTATACTATATTTCAAGATGTCTTGTGAAGGCCCCCATTAAGAACTATATTGAAGGGAATAGGATAGAATATGGACGCCAAACTTACAAATGGAATATTGATATTTGTTTCTATTACTCGGCATTTTAATACTGTGCTGTAGACATGTGGGAGACACTAAATGTTTTTTTTACCGATCGCACACTGGTTCAAAATCCCTAAAAGCTGCCCAAAAGTCGAAATCATTAAAGTTTTGAGACGAAAATTTTTACCTGGGGGTTTTTGAGGTCGCTGATTACGAATTTGATGTTAGATTTTTAAAAAAGAAAATGGTGGATTCAAAATGGCGGACGAATTGCATAAATATTCAACCAAATCCAACACAAAAATTTACTCGTTGGTTTTTGGGGCCACTGATTACAAATCTGATGTTAGATTTTTAGAAAACAAAATATTGGATTCGAAATGGCAAAAAACAACACTTGCACAATTTTTATATCTAATTTAAAAATTTATTTCAAAACTTTTACTTTGATAGAGTTGTGTGCAACGGTAAATTTATCTACATAAAAATGGGTTTTAGATTCCGTTATCATGGAGTATAAGCTGTATAATAATATAAAAATTTTTCATTTTAGGCGAGCAACACATATTGACACTTGGTAAGCAATATGAGTTAAATTTTCCTATGGGTGCTGCAGAAAAAATCGCGTCAAACAAAAAAGCCAAAAAAAGGCACCTCAATTTTTTTATATGTGTTAGAAAAGGTTTCAATCTTCTTAAATCCATAAAATCTTGGTGGTAAGGCGTAGTATAAATGAGTTCTGGGCTTTTTTCGTAACCATTGCAAACTGATTTTGTGAAATAATTTGATTTTAAGTTAATCATAATTACTGTAAAACAATAAACTTTTGCAAGTTTTGAATATAAAGGTTTAATAGTATTTTATTTTAAAAACAGATTCGATATTCGAACATTAAAATCGGTTCAGTTTTAAAGTAACCACACAATTTTTACAGTGAACACTTAATTTTTACTTTTAACTCACAAAATTTTGCGTCTGAGAAGCGTACTTTTGGAGAGATCCCAAGAGCATTGTAGGAATACCTGGATCTTTCTTACAAACTTTTTGAGGTCTATGAATATCTGTTAGACAATACGGTTTATAAAAAGTTAATTAAAAAAAATTTTTTTTTTTTGCTTTTGGCCAGCTTTTAAGGATTCTGAACCAGTGTGGATCGGTCCCCTAGACATTAGAAATATTTAAAAAATATTAAAAACAAAAAAATAAAAAACTGTTAAAATCTTCAAATCAGTAAATCATTTTTGTATAGATTGACATGATGTAACGCGTGTAATTGCAGCCACTTGAAATTAAGCATACACTGGTTGAATGATTCTACGTCGATATCGTGCCATTTCAACAAAACCGCATTTTTCAAATACTCGCGCTAGCTTCTTCTTAATTGCATTCCTCTATTACACAAATTCCCTTGTTTTATTTGTAATACATATGTATATGTACATATAAGTATCTGCATTATATTCACACCAATAGCTACTACACATGCAATCAATTTGAAAATTGAATTTATCAACGACATGCGAATCAGTTGCAACTGGAAACAAACGTTGAATTAATAATGCGAAGAATGATGATGATAATGATATTAATTATTTTTTCTTTTCTTTTATTTTATTTTTTATTCTATACTTTTTTTTTATTGATTTCCTACAAATGTTTATCACGCTGCAAATAACTTAATTAATGACAGGTAGACACAGGGGTAGTGGTTGATATTAGTGGCCTCAGGCCACGTATGTACCTTGTAACATGAAGGTAAGATCTTTTTTGTTTTTTTTTTTTTGTTCATTAAAATGATGCCAGCATTTTGAGATAGAAACAATTGATTCAAAATTTATCATTAAAATGCTAAAAATATGTGCAATTTGTCGTAATATTTACAAAAACTATAGTTCAAATTGAAATTGTTTCCTATTTAATTGCGTGCAACATGTCGTATGAGTAACATCTGTTTAATATGGAAAACTAAATTTTCTTTATTCTGCGACTGTAAACACTTAATAAGTTAAAAAACGCGAAAAATATTTCATGGAACAAAGGAATTTATTGATATGCATAGGTATCTGGTTAAAAATGTCAAAAGATACGTATTTTTTTTTTGGGTCTTTTTATACAGGAGTTAAAGGGTTATAACTGAGTTTTTGACTTGTTTTGCAGTAAAAATTTTATTGAGTCACCCTAACTTTTTAGAGAAAATATTTTGTAGTGTACTCATAAAGTCACTATTGCCACAAACGACACTTCTCTAAAACTCAGACTAAAATAATTTTTCTTCAATTTACTTTCCCACCAAATTTAAAGTAAACAAATTAAATTCAGAAATACTAAAATCACTTTGGAGTAAACAAAATTCCAAAGTACTCAATTTCCAAATAAATAAATTTCCTTTAATTTATTTTCAACTCCTTTTGGCTTGTGCTGCTTATGTATCCAACACATGAGCACGAGCACAACAACAATAACACCAACTGCATTTGAATGCACTGCCTAAGCGTAAGCATAGCAACTACACAGATCGTATTGCTTCAGTGCCAGACACATATAAAGTCATGGTCAATATTTTCAATGCACTTGCTGTTATTGGGGAATTAGATTTCAGTTTGGGAAACTAAATTGTGTTGATCGACCAAACAAAACTGATTGGCGATCAAGGGAAAATCCAAAGAGAGAAGGGTGGAGTTAAAGAAAATAGTGGGAAATAATTTTAAGTAAAATAATGTTTTTTTTATTGTATATATACTCGTACATCATTTTAAATAAAGTAATCTTAAGTCTAAACACAAGAGTGGCGCATAGCCAGAGTTTAATTTCGATTCAAATGAAAAGTGCGGCGTAAAGCCAGAACTAACTGCTGCGTCTAGCAGACATAAATATAAGACAACCTTTTTTTTTATTTATCTTCTTTACTCGCATCCTACGCTAAACGCGTAACTTTACAATTTTTGCAGGAAAGTTTTATCTAATTATATGAGCTTTCTTAGAATGTATTTGGTTTTTAGAGTTAAAGAGGATTTTGCAAAGTTCTGGACGATTAAAATTCATATTCTCTACATTTTTTCCCTATTTTTTGACTTTGAGTATAAAAAAGTCCCAATAAAATACCATTTTATATTTTTATCTTACCATTTTTTTTTTTTTTTTTTGGAATCCTTGTTAAGTTTTCTTTAACTCGGTAGTTCATTTGTCATACTCATTTTTTAAGTTGAGGTCAGAAAAAAATATGTACTCTTCAAGAACAATCCGTTTGAAGGATCCAGTAGATAAAAGCGCGAGCACATCATATGTAGTGCAACGTATGCGAGTAACCCTTGAATTTCATAGAAAAGTATTTTTTTCCGTTCTCAAATTAAAAAAATTGGTATAGTAAATAGAGATAAAGGAAATTTAACGAGGGTTTCAAAAAAAATTTCGTACTAAAATGACCGCCAAAGTCAAAAATTAAGAAAAAAATTTAAAACATTAACTTTAAAGCTCAAGAACTTCACGAAATCCTTTTGAATCTTATAAACCAACTACAGTCTTAGAATTTTTTCTAAAACGGTAGGGTAACTCAATAAATTTTTTTCGTAAAACAAGTCAGAAAATCAGTTTTAACCCTATAACTTCTCACTAGACCTATCATATGTTATAGGGCGAAAATTAAAAATGGATAATATCTTGCTCCCAGGAGCTAAGTAAAAAGTATTATATTGGTGTAAGTATAAAGCATAAAAATGTTGATCTTGATCGGAAAGTATTTGACCGTGCCCCCAGGGCATTGAAGGTCGGAAAACGCAATTTGTTTGTTAATATGTGGAGTTAATCGAAAGTATTAGTCCTATTTTCGAAACTATTAGACATAGGTGTATAAAATTTGGTACGTTTATGAACAATGCTTGAGTTAATAGCATTCATTAAAAAAATTAAGGATTCCACGCCCCCTCCACCTGAAATTCCTCGTATCTCTGGAAATATTGAACTCAGGGGAATGAGATTTGGTGCATATGTAATTTGCATATCATATCTCTGATACTATTTTACACAGATGAATATGATTTAAACGCTGTTCGCATCACTTTATCTGAAATGAATAGTTTCAGAGATATGACAAACTTGGTTTTTTTTTTAAATAAGCGGGCTTGGCCCAATTTTATACAATTGCTATACACCCTATATAAAATTTTAAATAAGTTTTCAAAAATGATATCACTAAGCACAGCGTAGTTGAATTATGTCCGCCCCCTTGCTAGCAAACAAAAATCGCCTCAGGCACAGCAAACACTTGAAACTGCCCTGTGTAGAGCGCGATAGACAATTAAATCGAATGGCTAATAAAAAACGAAATATTTAGACAGTAAAACAAAAGCACGCAGTTCGAAATACTCACAATACAAATAGTAAAAAGTAAAAAAATAAATAAATATTAATAAAATCAACATATTTAAGCATTGACCTCGACCTTGTTTGGTGTAATCATGCAATGCTACCAATATAATGCCCCAGACAGACGGCAGCTCTAATGCACAATACAGACGCAATAATGTGAAACTTTTTATTGCATGCTTTTAGGCACTTTTTAAATACACATTTCATAGACATTGACTAAAAAAATTTCCCAATTCAGGGTCCAAAAAATTCTATTTAGCTCTTCTGATGTTTTACTCACTATTAATGTTGTTTTTGATGTTTTAGAATTTTTTAGTCCCAGAATTGGGAAATTTTCTTTTGCTCAATGTCTATGGAATATGTATTTAGAAAATGCCTAAAACCATGCAATGAAAAGTTTCACATTATTGCGTCTGTAATGTGCATCAGAGCTGCCGTCTGTCTGGGGCATAACTTGGTCACTCATACGCCGTGTATAACAAATTTAAGCGCAGCGCAAATATTAAAGTTCTAAAGTGAAAACTTTTAAAACTTCTTACAACAACCAATTTCTTACAAAAACTTAATTTGGCTTGAGATCTGTTAGTATTTTTTCCATTGCTTTGTTTCATATTTGTGCTGCGATAATGTTAAGTGTTGGCAGCAGTGTAGTCGCATTTTAGGCGCTGAAACACAAACGTAACGCTTAATTACGCAAATGATAAACATATGCACGTTCGTAAATATGTGTATTACACAAGCACATACACTTTCAAGTATATCAAAGTGGATGTGTGTGAGTTGTATTGCATTTCTGCTTTATTGTTTGTGTTTGCTTTGCTGTCTGTGATTTTTCACTTTTTTGGTGTCTGTTTGAATGGGTACAGCCGGTGCTATAAAAATATGTTTGTTGAAATAAAGTAATTTGAAGGTTCTTTAAGACTTTGGCAGGATTTTGGCGAGAGCAATTCTTTAAGTTTTTTTTTTTTTTTTTGTTCAGCAAACTTTTGTGAAAAGTACATTTTAAGTTTGCGCACATACGCATTAAGTTTAGGCATCCTTACAGTAATAAAGTTGCTACTTTATTCAGACAGCATTTTCAGGTTGTAAGGTTGTATGTGAAAATACTCTTAACTTGATCAGATTGTGTTTTGGAACTTAAGGAAGACAGGCTTAGAAAAATGCTCATAAGTTCAGTTAATTGTTAATTTTGTTTTCAAATATATCGAATTTGATCAGATTTCAAATGCCGCAAGGCTTATAGATTTCAAAATGTGTTACAGAACATACACTACTTTTGAAGTATGTACGAGGGAGGTTAAAAACTTTGTGGAATTAAAGACAAGAAGGTTCAAACTAAGCACGCAATAATTGCATAATTATTATTTTTTATTTTTAATGCATGGTATTCTTCATTAACCCTAACACATTTTTCAGATCTCTCAAATATCTGATTCATACCATCGAAAAAAAATTTACTTGGCTTCGTCATAGTTGCTAAATGTTTTTCCACGTAGCACATCTTTGGGAATTAATAATAGTCACTGGGGGCCGGGCCTGGTCTGAGCTCTGGACTGTAAGAAGGGTGAGTCAACATTTCAAAGCACACCTTCTGCAGAGCAGCCATCGCAATACGGCTCTTGAGAAAGGGCGCGTTGTCTGGTCAATTTCACCTGTTGGCTTCTATGAGCAGCTCTAAGTTTGAAGCGTAGTATTTTCTGCTTACACAGGATCCCTTCTGAGTCCCGAAGACTGTCGACATGATTTTTCCAGCTGATAGCGACATCTTTAACTACCTTAGGTTGTGGTGTGCCTTTTGTCACTGCATAGAGTCCTATTTGAACTAAAGTTCATAACGATGAATCCAAGTTTCGTCCACAGTGTCATATCAGTACTCCATCTCTGTCTTCTTTATAGAGGCCCAAAAACTCCTACGAATACTCAATTTATTTTTCTTTACTTTTTTTTAAATTAAATTTTGTGCGGGACTTACTTGTTTGGTCAACGGTAGTTCAATTGTTCATTTAAACCTCATTCCGCAAACTTTTTGACCACCTTCCGTATATGGAAAACTTTTTGAAGTGAAACTCCTCTTGCCACGTGATTCATTTTTGCGACATATTTCGTTATATCTGATTACACCGTTCGACACAAAAAAAACACATGAGAAAATTCAAAAAATTCTTAAAGTAGACGTTAAAAAAAAATACCCGTGTCTCGTGGTCGTCACATTTTTTTTTTAATCAATTTTTGAAGTTTTTTATCCACTTTACATGAAAAAACCAAAAATACCGCATTCTTGTGTTAAAACGATGAATTTAATTATATGATCCTTACATTTGAGGTGAATCATGTGTTCAACAAACTTATGCAGGATATTACGGGAAATATTTTTTTAGCACATTTCAACCCTGTACAACCCCCACATGTGGGTAATTTTTGCCCTTTTCTTGAAAAGGTACAAAAATGACACCTAAAACAGGGGAATATTGAGTCAGTATTTACTAGAGAAATATTTGCTATACAATTTCACTAGTAGTTGCTGAACACTAAAAAAGCAAAATTTTATCCCGAAAGCAAAAAAATCGTTAAAATCAGCAAGCAGTTCTAACAATAAATATTTTCCAAATTTCACCCCACTGTAAAACTCTAAAACTTCAATTTGGACAAAGTTCGTTCTCGCAAGATCATAACGAAATCACACAAGAATCATTTTCCTAGAATACATTAACCCATTATATCCTGTTTTTATGGGTCTTTTTGACCTCTTTTTCTAAAACTGAGCCACAATGGGTTAAAGAATTTTGTAAAAATATCCTACAAAAAATTTCACTTAGAGCTACCAAAGACGAAAAATTCTTAAAACTTAAGGTTAGCGCGTCAGGGATGTAATTAATATGCAATGTGAAAAGTCCTAATTGATTTTAACGATTTTTTTGGTTTCGGGCTCAAATTTCGACCTTAACGTGATTAAAAACTAGTAGTGAAATTTTGTAGCAAATATTTTTGTAGTACATACTGACTCAATATTTCCCTGTTTTGGGTGTCATTTTTGTACCTTTTTAAGAAAAGGGCAAAAATGACCCACATGTGGGGGCTAAACAGGGTTAAAATTTTACAAAAATATTCCCCGCAATATCCTGCATAAGTTTGCTGAACACATGGTACACCTCAAATGTAAGGATCATATAGTTAAATTCATCGATTTAACACAAGAATGCGGTATTTTTGGTTTTTTCATGTACAGTGGATAAAAAAACTTCAAAAATCGATTAAAAAAAATGTGACATGCTGGAGAAAAACCATGAGAAACGGGTATTTTTTTAACGTATACATTTAGAATTTTTTGGATCTTTTAATGTGTTTTTAAAAAAGTTCGAAATTGTCGAACAGTGTTATAACTGCAAACCACTGAAGCTATTTTAACGAAATTCTATGGGAATATATAGAAATACCATTGATTGAAAGTTTTCTGTAATATTCGAAGGTTCCCAAGGACACCTGAAGGCTTATAGTCAAAACGGAAAATCTAGATAAATTAAAGACAAAACATATAAGACGGACTATAAACTACCCTTAATTGAAAATTTTCTAGTACCCCCGAAGGTTCCAAAATATCACCCAAAGGCTTTATAGTCAAAACGAAGGATATCTAAATATACTAGAGGGATAAGACCTTTGGCCGACTTTCAACAATAATAGTTAAAACGAAGAATATTTAGATACTAGCTGTTTAACCCGGCGTTGCACGGGTTTTCATAAAAAGCCAGGCACTAAAAAGCTAATTACGAAAACTTTTTTATTTTTTAAAACAATGTGCCACAAACAGATGCTCCGATATATTTATTTTATCGGCAGAATTCCAAGAGTATGGCAAAATATTAAAATATACATTGAAGAAATCGGTAAGAGTCCAAGTTTATGGAAAAATGTCCAAAATATCGGTAAATGTCCAAAAGTATCGAAATACACCGAAGAAATCGGTAAAAGCCCAAATGTATCGAAAAACATTTAAAATATCGGCAAAAGTCAAAAAGTATAGAAGAACATCTAAAGTATAGGTAAAAGTCCAAATATAACGAAAACATCCAAAATATAGGTAAAAGTCCAAAAGATTCGAAAAATATTGGAAAACATTTAAAATATCGGTAAAGGTCCAAAAATGTCGAAAAACATCCTACATATCGGTAAAAGCCCAAAATTATTGGAAAACATTGAAGAAATCGGTGAAAGTTCAAATACATATATCGAAAAATATTCAATGTATCGAAAAGGGTCCAAAAGTTTCGGAAAATATTGAAACACAACTAAGAAATTGGTAAAGTCCAAGTTTATAGAAAAACACCCAAAATATCGCAAAAAATTCCAAAAATGTCGAAAAACATATATATCGGTAAAAGTTCGAAAGTTTTGAAAAATATTGAAACACATAGAAGAAATCGGCAAAAGTCTAAGTTTATTGAAAAACATCCAAAATATCGGTAAAATTACAATAAAGAAATCGAAAAACATCCTATATATCGCTAAAAGCCCAAAAGTTTTGAAAAATATTGAAACACATTGAAGAAATTGGTGAAAGTCTAAAAACAAAACATCCAATATATCGAAACAAAATCAAAAGTTTCGAAAAATAGTGAAATATGTACATCGAAGAAATCGGTCAAAGTCCAAGTGTTTCGAAAAACATTTAAAATATCGAAAAAAGTCAAAAAGAATTGAAAAATATTGAAAAACATGTAAAACATAGTTAAAAGTCCAAAAATATTGAATATATTGAGTTGGCATCACTGACGAAATCACTCTCATTTTTGCTCTCATCAACAACACAACATCAAGAATAAAAAAAAAAAACAATAAATGAAAGAGACGGAAAAGACAACAACAGCACATAACTCATGGCGCAGCAAGCTATAGCGACTGAAATGCAAACGATCATTTTTATGCAAGCATTGAATTTTTTTTTCAAAAACTTCATACTAAAAAAAAAAGGTTTATATTATAAAAACCAAAAAAATAAGTATACATTCCCGTTCCTTTTTACCCGTAGAACGTTTTAAAAAAAAAATTATTAAAATCGGTTCGGTATATTTTGCACCAAATCGTTACATAGGGTTTTCATATAAGCAATTTTATATAAATAGTATAGATTTAATTGATAAACCGAATACTTTTCAAATAAAAATTTCATTACCATCACGTGTACCTATTAAGTTATACGTGTAATTTTTTTGTCAAACATTTTAAAGAATTTTCACTAGTAGTCTATGTCCTGTAAAACTGCTCTTTTCGATATTTCAGTTTAAAATTTTATGATATTTTTCAGAGTCTCCAGAATTGACATCATTTACTATGATCGTTGCTATGTTAATAACATTTGTTATACTAGAAATCATTCATGATAAAATTAATGTTACCCTCTAAGTAAGAGAGCTTAAGTACAATGCTATAAAGTTTGAAAAAAATGCTGAAAAATATATATTACTAAACCAAAACACCCATTGCCAACGCAATATACATACTATAACCAAATATCAAGCGTTTAAATGTCACTCATACGCCGCGTAACCCCTTTTTATTGTTTTTATTGTTCATTAATTAAAATTAAAAAATAGTGGTCAATCCTCTTTGATGTTACATGATGCTCTTGAATTTTTTCATTTTTCTTTCCTTTTTTTAATTAAATCTCACTTTCGACCAAAAATGTCAAAACTCTTCACATTTAAAATGCAAAAATCTCTCGCTCACAGGCGACCAAGCAAATAACCAACCAACTGCATTCCTCCTTTTTTTGTTTTGGTCAGCAACGAAGTAATGAAAGCAACAACAACAATCGCTTGAAAAATAACAAAACTGTGCCAGGACTCTGCCATAGATTTTAAAATGTCAGCTGTTGTTGGCGTTGTTGTTTAGCATTGCATATTTATATTGGACTAGTGTGGGGGAAGGGGGTGGTTTTGAAAAAAGCTTTGAAAGTTTTATTTCTGTTTGTTTTTCAGCTCCCACCCACTCCCATCCAATCCAACAATTTGCAAGTTTTGTTTAAATATTTTCCCAATGACTTGATGCGTTTTGTCATGACATGACTGGTCCAAAAAACAACAAAAATATGTCGCATAGTCACTGTCAGTTTGCGGTTTTGTTTAGAATTCAGTGGAGGGCAAATACGTATAGCAACAACGTCAAGAATGAATCTGTTAAGCTGCTCCTCATAGCACCACAGGCGGTCGGTCGGTTTAGCTGATGGATGGCGTAACATGACCAGGCAGTGTTATTCAACTATTTACCCCAAATTTAAAAAAAAAATTTCCAGAAAAATGATATTTATAAAGCAGCAAGAAAAAAACTGAGATACAAAACAGAAATAGTGATTTTTTCATGATGTTTTCGTGCCTATATTCGATTTGCTTAAAGCTGTTATGGTACTTTTTCTGTTGAAATAATATTCAAATATTTTTCCTTAGAAAGCGAGTGATCAACCTGGACTTTTCGTTCTCGTTCCGATTTTTCAAACGTCCCGGAAATGTCTCGGACTGTGATTAATATCCCGTAGTTGTCCCGAATTTTAGATGGACGCATATTGTTATGTGTAATTTTTCGTATTTTATTCTACAACATAGATCAGAAAGTACAGATCATAGACCAAAGACAATGGACCATTATTGACCATAGACTATGGATTATGGACCAAAGACCATAAATAAAAGAATAAAGGCTATATAGATCAAAGATCATGGACCAAAAACCATAAAGACAGTTTATACTCATTGACTAGATTATGAACCATAGACCATAAAGGACAGATCGTAGATCATATACATATGTTCCTTATAGACTCCTAAGCGGCTGAACCGCTCACCGTGAAAATTTATAAATAAGTATAAGTTTTCGAGTACGGCACGTTTTTCTGCTTCATTAGTTTTTTCGGGTTCTTTTTTCACCCAAATTATGTTGGAACCAAAAATTTAAAAAATTACGACATTTGGTTTTCATGACTTTTTACGACATTTTCATCGAAAATATTTTTTTCACCCAAGGGTTTCACCTTGGACGGAAATTTTTTTCTTGGTTTTCTTTCGTGTTTCCAAAAAAAATTAGTTTTTCATATCTCTGAAAATATTCGGCGGCCATGGATGAGATTTGGTACAATCATTAAGAGTATCAGTATGTCCAAGGAAAAAATTGGCGGTACCTTAAAAAAATGTCATGTGTCTGAAACTATTTAATGCTCACAGATGAGATTTGGTACGTATATAAATTGCGTCAGGACCATTTATATCTTTGGTTTAATTTACTTGGAGATGCCCCGACTTCTGCACAAGAGAAGGTGAACGGACACTTGGAAATGCTAGAAGACTATAAAGTATACATCTTACATTTTAGCTTGTAAAAGGTATGATAAAACACCTCACAATAACTGAATTTTTAAAATAAAAAACATAAAGTGCCACAATAGCTTAAAGCTGAACATCGCATTTTTTTCACGCTTTTGACAAAACACGCAGCAACAAAATTACAAATGACTTTACGCTGAACGTTGAACGCTTAAGTTACTCAGCGTTTGGCTTAGAATCTCAAATGCTTTGTAACACAAAACTCTGCTGACTGCCCTTTGCTATGCGGCAAAAATTAATGAAGTACAAAGCGTGAAGTCGGTTGGACAAATAACTAGGACATACGAATAGACGGATAAACCGACAGACAGCGAGACAGTTAGTGGTTGGGTATATCAAGAGCTGGTCAGACAGTTGAAAGGGCAAGGCACGAACGAAAAGCTACTATTGGGTTTGTCTCGCCATGACGTCGCTTTCTATTTGAATTTTTGGTTTTTTTTTTTCTCTTCTCTTGGGTCTAATGGTTTGTTTCTCCCTCCTTCATTTTTTAGAAAAAAAGAAAAATTAATGAAAGGTGCTTAAGGGAAACATCAAAATGAATCGATGTAGTTAGTGTTATTTTTTCGTAAGTGGTAACGTATAAAAATGGCGTATGAAGAAAACGCTGCCAATATAAGTATGTATGTGACTTTAAATGTTATTAATATGAAATAGCTGAAAGCCATTTTTCAGTGCTCTCATTACAATCTCTTTAAGAATCTCTTTTGCTTGCGAAAAATTCCCTGTAGTCACAAAATATTCTATTTCTAAGGGAAATATCTTTCTTGTTGATTTTTATTTTATTTATTTAATTTTTTGTTTCTTTACATGAGCACTTTGTTTCTCTATTTTCTTATCAAAAGTTCAATAATTTATTGTAAAATTATAATATTTGCGCACATATTGTTATGCATAATTTCAATCTATGTTTATCGACCAAACCTTGACCCAAAATTTGTTTATTTATTTGGCAACAGAATCAGACGCGGTGCGGCAAAAACCCATTTTGAGCTATTTGACTGTTAAGCGGATGAAGCAAATGAAACTCATGTTTGCTCGTCATCTGATTTTATCTATAAATCAAATTCACAGAAATACGGGGCACGGTATTGCGGTGTGGGTGTGGTGAACTGACACAATTACTGATACACCCACTCGCACACAGCCACTGCCTTCTCAACTCAATAAAATTGCAATTGCCTTTGGTTTAATTGAGCTCAAAGATAGATATGGATATGTGTATTAAGGGGATCATTTGTTATAACAATTATTGAAATTATTTGTAGCCAATAACAGAGAGCATAAAGTTTTTCGTATAAAAAAAATTTCACAATAAATAGGGAAATAGTGTCGTCTACCATTTTCAACCTGCTAGTACAAGGGCTAAAATTTTTTTCCAAATTGTGCTTTTAGTCTAGAATCAACATAAAAACTACATTTGCAGTTGGTCACCATGATAGTATGGACGTTATAGATTTTGGCCAGAAAAATGTGCTTTTTGAACTAACGCAAACAAAGTGAGTAACCGAAAGTATCTACTGCATTGTATGAAAAAAGTATAGTTAAAAAAGTTTCTCAAATTATACTATACAAACACCAAAGAAAAAAAATAAGCTAAAGACTATCAGAATTCAAAAAGTACCAAGTCGTTTCGCTGTAGAGCAGTTAGTTGGTGGCTCAACAGTTAAAGGAAGGCTAGTGATGAGTAAGACTTCTATGGCCTTGGATATAGAGACTCAGAGAGGAGATAAAGGACACAAAAGTAGAAAAATTTAATATCTAAAGAATATTTCGCACACTCAGGAAAAAAAAGATTGTTAAAACAACAATTTTTCATTCTTAAAAAATTGTTATTTCTAAATTGTTGAAATTAGTATTTTTTTCTTAAATCAACAATTTTATTCTTGATACTTAATTTTTTTTACGCATTTGTCATAAAAAATATGAAAAATATTTAAAAATACAGAACTTCAAACATTCGTTTTTGCAAACAAAAAAAAAAAATTCTTTTTATATCGCTCAATAATTTCTAGCTGTTTTTTTTTAAAAAAAAAGCTTTATTTAACAAATTAGGGTAAGAACATTTCATCCAAAGTACATATTGCCCATCACTTAACATATCTTTCTACCATCTTTCTGGCAGCATAAGCATTCCATAATAAATGAAACCCTATCGATGCCACTGAATACAGAGGAGTTTTGAATCGTAAATATTCGAATTTGCGGACGATGCCAATGAATGGACCTGGCTTATCTTACGATTTTTTCTGGGATTTTCGTACTGTATCCATTTTCCATAGCCAGTCACGGTATGGTGCAAACAATTTTTTGTTTTCTGCCGTTGAAGCAGCAATTCCCACGTATGAAAATACCGTGTACTTACTTTTCTTGGCTTCATCTCATACGACACCCAATGTTCTTGCTTTTGCTTCATTACTATTGCTGTAAGATAGATTCCAAATAAACTCTTATAAAACCACTCACTTTTTAACATTCATTTATTCTTCTTTCAACTATTTCGTTCTTATGCATTATCAACAGTTTCGCTTTTGAAACAACAATACCCGCTTTTCAACTTCCAACAACTTCTTACTTGATTCAACAATTTTTCGTTTTATTTAATGAATAACAATTTCGTATTTAAAACAAGAGCAAAAGTTGTTGGGAAGATTTTAACCAACAAAAATTCTTGAATCAAAACATAAAGTTGTTGGAAATACAATTTTTTTTTCTGTGTGCACTTATTACAACTGTGTGCCACTCTAAAAAATACGTATGTATACATAGAAAACCAACGCATATTGACCAATATGTGTATGTGTATGTGTATGTGTGAAATATTTTATTTCCCTGCAATTTGCTTTGTTAACGTGCTGTTGTTGCAGTTATTGTTGCATTGTTACAGTTGTTACTGCTGCTGTGTATGTACTACTTGGTTTATTTGCATGATTGCTTTTAGTTGCCCTCTAGCGGCCAATAAAACAATTACTAATACTCTGAACGGTTTTGTTTCGTTTCTACTATTCTTGGACTCGAAACAGCCCTACTGCACTTTTTACCCTACATACTTTTGTTTAACATTTTTAGTACATGGTTTGTTTCAAAATTGCATTTCTCCTTCTTAGTTTTTTGTATTAGAAATTCACTAACAAAATTTGAATTTTTAATTTTGTTTTTGTGTGTGCGGTTTAATGTTGTTGGTGCTTTTACCCAGTAGGAACGACGGAGTCAATTGTCTCAATAGTCCAATCTTTGCTAAGTAGTCTATGGACTAGAATTAATTCACACAAATTATCAATTGTATCAAAAATGTTCCAAATGTAATGCATAATCCGTCATTAGTACCAAAAATGGTCCAATTTTGTATCAATTGTATCAGTGAAATTATAACGTTATTGACTACGCACTGTTTGTACGTAGTCGAGAGGCCCGAGTTCAAATCTTCCACTTGGTGATTTTCAATTCCAATTTTTAAATCTCCATTAATTTGTATTGTACACAATTTGTCTGAAGAGTCTTCGGAGCAGAAAATGAAACATATGTCCAAAATAGCCGAGGTATAATATAATAAGAAGTTAATAAAAAATTTCATCCACATTGAGATTCGAACCTGGAACGCATTGCTCAGATATATATAACAAACTCTTTAGCACATTCGGCTATGTGTAAAATTTGAATTTCAAATTAAATTTGTTGAAATTTATGAATAAAATAAAAAAAAATGGGCGTTTTACTGTTCCGAATGTAATGCATAAGGAGACAATTAACCTTTTTCAAGTCCGAATGTAATCCATAAGCAGACAATTGGTTACGCCCAGTGACAAGCAATGTAAAACGTAAATAAAAATTTTATATGTGATGGGACCAGAATTTGGACTAGTCGGTTTCTCCCATGGAGTAGTTTGCAAACTGGTTTTGGAATAGATCGTGGTCTTGCTGGGTACTTTCATTTAGTTGTGTGTGTGTGAGTGTGGTTGTATAAAAATATCAAGAGAAATTTTACTCGAAATGAAATTATGTTATTCCACGTTCTGATGGCAGAATTTTATTGTTTGTTGCTACATTTTAACCATTCTGGTCAAGAAGAAATTTTTGAGGTAAAATTTTTCATGTTTTTTTTTTTTATTTGTTGCTGCATTGCGAATGTCCAATTTGATCATTTTAGCACAGATTCTTATATATCTTGCATGCACAGAGTATATTGACTTAGTGTTTTTGTTTGGAACAAAATTATTCGATTCTTTATTTAATAAAAAAAAAATGCTTTCTGCACTTTTTTAACTTTTTAGGTTAAGATATCTCCGAGAAAAATAAAGATATCGACATAGTTTGAATTAGGTTTTAAAGCAATAAATTAGAACGTTAAACTAATTTATTGGATTTTAGGGATAAACGTTCTGTTTTCTATCTATATAGCTTTAAAACATAGCAAAACGGTCTTTTTTGCTTTTTTAGATTAGGATATCTCAAAAATCATACGATATAGAGCGGGGCACCGGCAATTTTTTCTATTTTGTGTTAATTGGCTTAGTGCTCTTTACACACGTGTCAAATTTCATTCCTGGCCTATAACTTTTTTCTGATTTGTAGTAACAAGTGATTTTCGTTTTAATTCGTTTACATCGAAATATCGTCGGCTGAGTATTATTTTGCCGTAAACGTCACTTCGTTGAAAAAGCAAAAGCACATAAGTTGTGGGTTTGCTTTTTCAACGAAGTGGCGTTTACGGCAAAATAATACTCAGGCGACGATATGTCAAAATAGCATTTTGGCAAAAAGCATAATAGGCAAGAAGCCGGAAATACTAAAAGTGCCGTCATCGCGGATTCGGAAATTTTTAATGAAAAATGGTAGTTTACACTTTGACAGATAAGAAAAGTTTGTCTGGCGTGGTTGTAGTTTGTCCAAAATATTTTTAAATGATTTTTGAATTATTATATTTTCGGAATGTTTTACTATAATCGCGGATTTTGATGAATTTTATATTAATCGATGCTAAATTTCATACATTTTCAGAAAAAATCCGACCAAATAGGAGATTGTGGCCATAAATAGGATAAATTTGAAAGTGCTATGGATTTTAAAAATTTTTACGCCAATCGTCAGATAATAATTAGTGACGGAAAAAAAACTATAAAATCTTAAAAGTTTGTTTTGCTTTAGTTACACAGTGGGCTCAAAGTTGGACTTTAAATAGCAAAAATGCTCTATGGAAGTTTTTATATTAGAAAGTTCTGGATAAACGCTCTACTTAATTTGTTTTAAGTCGGATGCACTTATGTAGCATATCTTTAGAAAGTATATTGTTTCTACATTGTTAAAAATTACCGATTTGAAAAAAATGGTAAAAATGGAAAAATTGCAAACTTTGACATTAAAAAAAAAAACATACATCTTCTGATTTTCATTATTTTTCAATATAATATGTGGCCAAGTATGCTTAATCGAAATGCAAAGTCCCTACTGCCTTTTTTGAGAACTTTTTTTTCTATGAATTTTTTCCTGTTGCAGTTTTTGAGAAAAAAAATAATTTTTATTTCTTTATGTTCTTCAACAGATTCATCAATTTTAAGCTTACAGTCCAAATCTTGTAATTTCCGCCAAGTAGCGTTAGTAATATGAGAAATTTTATTTTCGTAGAGCGTGGGACTGACCATTTTTTCATTGAAAATTATTTTTCCAAATGCCCTTTGCATATGTACTAGATTTTGTCTATCTGCGTCAAGCAGTTTCTGAGACATGATAAATCAGCATTCAGAGGGGCGTGGCACCGCCCATTTTTATAGTGAGAACTATTTGTTCTAATTGCCTTAGCATATGTACCCAATCATATCTAAGTGCGGCAAATATTGTCAGAGAAATAATGAATTTAATTTTTTGAGGGCGTGGCACTGCCCATTTGTCTGGTGAACATTATTTGTCCTGATGATTTTTACACATTTACCAAATCTCATTTATCTGCGTCAAAGAGTTTCGGTGATATGATTAGTCAATTTTTTGGGGCGTGTGGCACCGGCCACTTTTTTAGTGTATAACTTAGCCTTTTTTTGTACTAACACAATATAAAAACTTCTTTAAAAAAGGTTTCTTTAATAAGGGGCAAATACACAAACAAACAAAATCTAGCTTATACAAAGTAGATTTTCGTTTATTTCTCATGACTATAAAAGATAGCTCAGAATTATTAACATTTTTGAAATCAACGGGGTCAACTTATGGCAAATTGATACCCATTTTGAAAAAAAAAAATCCCACCACACCCCAACTTTGTATGCGAGGTAGGCGTGTCCGTCGGCGGATGTTGTTCATATTCACAGATTTTTATTATTTTAATGTAAGTAACATCTGCACCTAATTTCAACAGCCTAGCTCTATATATGACCTCCGTTTCATACAAACCCTCCCACTGTGAAGTGCTCTGTATAGATTTATCAATTCTCATTGTATGTATGTATGAATTCTCCTTTAACTCCTAGGATGAGCATAGGGCCAATATGAAACGTCTCTATTTGTCGCGATCCCTTGCGATAACTTTGATCTCTTTGCATGACTTTCTGAGCAAGCTCTGTACAAAACGTTGGTGGATGCGGATAAAAGGGTATGGTACTTCCGTTTCAAATAAAATTCTTCTAAAAACTATACTGAAAGATTTATTTGAGCTCTGAGCAAAAACTAGATGAATTCGGACAAAATGCCGTGAAAAAAGACATGCAAACCTTGGGCAAATAGAGATGGTTTGTACGAAGCATGAGCATTTTGTTGTTAAATTTAGGGTTTCTGAACTTATGACGAAAAACTCTTTTTGCATTATGACGGCTATAGCTGAAGACCTTCAAATTTCAAGAGTTAAGTTTTAAAATCTGAAAGCACCCTCATATTAATTCCAAGTAACACTGTGAATTTTACATTATGGAACGAAAATTTTTACAAAACTGATTAAGAATATTTTTAAATAGAAATTTCCTTATTAATGGTTGGATACAAAAATGTTTTTGAACGCATATGAATATTTTTTTATGAATTAAATAAATATGTAGGTATTTGTATTTCATGCATATACTTACATTTTAATAGCTGCTATTTATCTGATGCATGTATATACCGCAGTGTTAGAACTTAATAAATCCACTGTACGGCAATGTAGATCTTAATCGTAACTGATTTTAGTACAAGTAGACTACAAAATTCATATTTTCACTCACTATACGTAGAGGGTTGAAGGACATAGTTATCTATGGCATTAGATAGATACTTGTTGATAATTGTTGGTTTTACATATACTTATATTGTAGTTTTCGAAAATTATATGTATGTTTTACTGCTTCAAGTTATATATCGTAGTAGACATTTATTGTGTTGAGTTTTTAATTTTTGATATATATATTTTTTTAAACATTTAAAGCCACATTAATAGCAAAAAGCATTCATTTTTAATTTATTTTTTTTTTTTTTTTAATTTGTTTTATTTTTTAATTTCAATTATTTTTCTTCCATTCAGATTATTTTTTAAGTTTCTTAGAACTTTGTTTAATTGATTATTTTCAGATATTATTTATTTAGTGTAAGATTTATTTATTTAAGAGTATTCACAACACTTATACACATGCACGGATATTTACTACGAAGATTAGAGCTAATGACTTAGGGTAGTATCATAGTTGTAGTTCAAATTATGGTCAGGTTTTAAAATTTTCTTTGTCGCAAATCAATTGAATATAACTCACTAGGTTCTAAGCATCTAAAAAAAGGAAAAAAGAGAAATTTAAAATTTTATTTGTGCACCATTTCACAAAATTGTAATTATTACATATGTTAATGTACATAATTATAATTTTTATATTTAGATTTTTATGTTTTTTTTTATAAAAGCTTTTCCCAGGCACTTTTTCATTTTGTATTTAAGTTGTCGTCAGCACCTTTCAGCACGTTTAACATGTCACCAATTTTTTGTTATTTTTGTTGCTGTCGTTGTTTCCTTGATTTACATATACATATGTTATTTTCAACTTCTTCGTATTCATTTTATTGGAACGTTCTACATTTGCATTCGAAGTAAGGTATATGTGAGTGTGTGTGGATTTTGTTTACCTATATTATAATTTATACATATGTATGCATCCATGTATGCTAATACCCTGCTGGAATATTTACTAGAATTATTATACAAAAATTTTAAATGAAATGGCTTTCAATTTCAAAATTTTAAGACTAAAATATAATCTAAATTAGATTTCGATAACTTTTTTTGACTAATTTAGCGTCGCTGATTTCGAATCTGGTCTAAGATCTAACGAAATGTGGTTCTTACCCCTTTCTGTTAAGATCAACTTCTATATTCTTGATGCTTGAGGAAAAGTCGGGCACATTAAACCAATAAATTTTACTTCGTCAAGCAACAGTTTTCCCTAAACCCCTCTTATGGCCGTATTGGGGTATTTTATAAGCCCGTTTTTGACTTGTAAATGGTCCAAAAAACTATCAAAATTCTGTTCGAGAAAAATGTGCCCCATAGCAATACTGAAAATGGTAGCCATATATGGTGTACCAATTTTAAGCAATAGGGTCACAAATGTAAAAACGAAGTTTAACCCTTTCGACCCGAAAAAAACTGTGGGTACATAATATGTGTGATAGGTTAACCTTAGAAACTTAATTTAAGTAAAATGTTTGACCGTCTCTAAATTCAAATTTTCACTGCCAGAGGCCCTTCCGGTCTATACACCCAACAGATGTTTTTGATTTGAATTTTTGGGATATAATGTCCTTGGAGTGGTTATAAGAAAAAACAGTTGTTACTAAAAGTTACATTAATTTTATTAATTCATTCAATTCTGTGGACTTTTGACAACAAACCTAACTCGAAATTGGCAACTTTTCAGGAGAGTCTAAAAACTGATTAACTACTTTTCAATAATATGGCTCAATTTCGTTGATGTAGCGTTCAATCTCCTTTTTTTATACACTTTTACTAACCTTAAAATGTCAGCTGTCAAATTATTTTTTTCTTTTGGTTCATAACGCTTCACCGCACAAATGGCGCTAAGTTCAAATCTTGCGTGAACCATGGGACACCCTTATATCTCTGGAACAAGAAATCATAGAGACATGTCGATTATACCAATGGAAGCGTATTTAAATTTTATATTTAGGACTAAAATCCTGGAGAATTGTCTTATCTCGACTTAGGTTGTTTTGTCAAAACTCCACAGAATTTAAGTGACGTTAATAACCGAGCTATATATTTATTAAAAAATTGTTGGGATATATTGTCCCAACCACTTCGAAAGGGTTAAGAAAAAAAATTTTGCATCAATACTATATTTCAATGAATAACAATTCAAATTTTTATCTGAATTAGTTCTCAATGACTTTATTTTTAATTAATTTAGGGTCGCTGATTCCGAATATTGTGATGACGCAAATCACATACGCTTATTTGCCCACACACCGCGACTTAAGCATGCAATTTTCATCTAACAGCCAACCAACAACCAGCCATCCAAATAACCAACCAACTTATCAATCAACCAACCAATCACCCGACCAACCGAACTTACAACCAACCATCCAATTATCATGCAACTTTTGTCCAACGGCCAACCAACATCGGACAACACATGCAACTTAAACGCGCAACATATGCCCAACAGACAACCGACATCGCCCAAACACATGGAAAACTCGTTGGTCGTCATCAATTCAACACTTATCACCATGATTAGACATAAGAATTTCACTCTGAGCCAGCTAAATCTTAAGAAATCAACAAAAGTTTCTTTAACGAAGCGAGTATACGAATAAAACACACTCGAATGTCAAACTGTTGGCCAACTAAGTTTGCAACCAACTGAATAACGCGTCATCAAAGAATTCCGAACACACCCTAATAAACATTACTTCCGAATCTCACGCAAGGAAGCGGGTGGCCCGCATTGAATAAAGGCATGAAGGTATTTCCTGTTGGAGATACTTTTTTCTCATGGTTTGGAAAAGCTGTGTTTTATTGAGAAATATAAATTTTGTAGTGAACCCTAGTCGCCGACGGCTACACTCCGGCCAACAAAGGAAAGGTTCGTCACAATATTTGTTTTTTCTATCGAGTCTGGGATCGTCTGATCCCTTTTTTGGAGTGAAACTGATCAGCCCAAAAGTCAATTTCTACATTCTTGACGATGCAGAGTTGTGCGCAATAGGCCTCCTTTTTTCATTCACATAATAATGTTCCTAGCCTTATATGAAAATTTAGCGCTAGCATGTAAGCGGTCCAGAAAACTATAATGGTCCATTCACTGACAATTTCAACCATATACTATAGAGTGTACCAATTTTAAGATATATGGTTCCAAATTTAAAAATTTTCTCGTCTTCTCTTAGTTTTGCATTTGGAAACTCTTATCCTTTAATCGGTACACTCTAGACGGTTCATTGACCCTAACTACTTTCTTTAGGAGTTTCAACCGAATTTTAGGCATATCAAATTCACTCCAAAAAATTGGTAAGGCACCACATTTACGGCGTTCTCAGATCTGATAGTCAAAAAAAGTTTCGAGATCTCATTCAGATTTTTCTGTTGCACAGTGTAATTAGCTGTGCATATTTGTATATATTTTTGATGGTTTAATCAAGGAAAAATTTATGAAATTTTAATGTGTACATTTGTAATGTTTCAGATTTTTATTTTTATTTTGAGCCTGTCTAAGGGATTATTCAATAATAGATTGTGATGATTATTAACATTTAAGGAATTGTTATCTGATTCTACGAGTAGATCTTTAAATGCAGGGGGATTTTTTAAATTTTTAGTTCCGACATTTGTAGAGTTTCATGTGTTGTATTTTACGGCTTACTTATTTTTAGGTATGCAAGTTGGACTAGCGGAATTGTTTGCAGTTGAGGCTCAACGGTTCAATGCTCTTAAAAATTTTAATAAAAATTTAAAGTATTGCAGGAGTTAATGTCCTAGAGTTGCTACAATAATATTAAATGTACAAAGTGTGCGCTTAGTCATCATTAATTCTTAGTTCATCACTTTAAGCGCATTTACCGATTGGGTATAAAGCAAGAAATACGTGTTTCCCGCATTTTCGTTCATTAACATACAAAAGAAAGTAAAAGAAATGAGCAACAAAGCATGTTTAATACAATTTATTCTATTTCATTTTGTTTTGTCCTTTTTCGCTTATCTTATATTATTGTTTTTTCCCCATTTTGCATTCCCTTTTATGACGTGTCCTCTAACACATATACTCTTTATTTATGAAAAGGACAAAGCACACAAACAAAATCATAGCGCCATAGGTATAGAAATATTTTCTATTTTTTATTTTGTTATTATTATTACTGTAAGGGATTACTACTGTCCCAATATAACTAGTGATTTTTTGAATTTCTATAGAATTCAGTTTTGCACTACTGTACACATGTGTCCTTTGATGCGTGTTTTTCACAACTTTTGCTGCTTTTTTATTTTTGTCTCAACATATTTGTCAGTGGTATAATGATTTTGCGTAACTCTAAACTTTTTTTATATATCCGCTATTTCATTGTATGGAGATGTGTAATAGTGTATATACTAAAAAGAAATTTTCTTTATAGTATCGGAAGCAAAATTGAACTGTGCCATGAGTATACAATTGCGTTTTATTTTTGAAATTAAAAGATAACAGAATTTTATGCAAAATGCATTTTTTTTTTCTTCTTCTTTTAAAACATGATTAACATATTCCTAATATTTTCTATCACCTTCTTCTCATCGCAGTCATTCTTCTAAAACTAGCCGCTAGTGAACAATCTGTGGCGAAAAAATTCAACAAATTAACTTAAGAACAACGAGATCCGCAGGTCTTTCGTTGAAGATCTTAAAACAGCCCCGATTGATTGTGATGAAAGCATGGAAACATCATGGAGTACCGCTCAGGTTGCTTTCTTAAACTCCAGTGATAAAATACTTGGCTCCGACCATCGAACAAGTAGCACTGGATGAGCGACGAAACGTGGTGTCTTGTTGAAAAAGGAAGAAGCGCGAAAAAACTGAGAGACGACGCTAAAACTAGAGCGCAAAAGAACGACGCCGAAAAAGTCTTTAACTCTCTCAATAAAAAAGTCAGGCAATCGTGCAGACAAGACAAAAGAAGAATGTATAAAGACCTCGCAAGCGAAGCTGAAAGCACTGCAAATGCTCAAAATCTTAGGCAGCTTTACGATATCACCCGCAGACTATCTGGCAGAAAATACCAACAGAGCCGCCCTAACAAAGACAAAAATGGAAATCTCTTAACATCCTCGAATAACTAACTAAAGAGATGGAAACCGATGAAATAGTGAAAGCTATCTAAAGCATGAAAAACAACAAGGCCGCTGGAAAAGATCAAATAACAGCTGAATCTGGAGAGAATAGCTTTTGCCAGAAAATTGGCTACATGGCATGTTAGTCAAATTGCCAAAAAAGATGACCTTAGCGAGTGCCGAAATTATAGAGGAATAACCTTGCTCTCAGTATCATGAAAAGAAATGACAAAGTGCTACTAAACAGGGTAAGCGAAAAGCTTGATACGGCTATCCGAAAGCAATAAGCGGGACATCTAGAAGATATCGACTACACTGACAACATGTGCCTCTTATCGTCCAAACACTCAGATATGCAAAGCAAAATTGAAGACCTTATCTTGGAATCACAAAAAGCCGGGATAAAAATCAACGTATCCAACACTACAAGCATAAAGCTGAATGCAATGATGACATCGAAAACGTCGATGGCTTCACGTATTTAGGCAGCATTATCTCCATGGATAAAAGAGAATAACAACTTAAGAATAGCATAAGCGAAAGACGCGTCTTCTCAACTGATCAAAATAAGTTCTTCTTTCGTTACGTAGGCTGCTCGCTATATTTCTCGCCTAGGCAACACTAAGTGTTGCCAAGTGCAATCTGACATTTCTATTGGAAAGTTTGATATTTTATAGCATAAACGTACTCAGAACGTTATGACGTACGACCATCATTTGTGTTGTTTACAGTGACTTGAAAAAATCAATTTGGCAAAAAAATGGAATTAACTCGTGAACATTTTCGTGCGATAATTTTTCACAACTTTCGACGTGGATTATCACGACAAGAGTGCATCGATGAACTTAAATCTTTGTATGGTGATGAAGCACCATCCTATAGCACTGTGAAAAACTGGTTTAATGAATTCAATCGTGGCCGACGCTCGCTCAAAGACGAATTCCGTGAAGGTCTTTCAAAAACATCTGTTGTGCCAGAGAACATTGATGCCGTGCGTGAACTAATAATGCAAGATCGTCATGTGACATATCGTGAGCCCAAATGTCGCCTATTTTGAATTCATGGAAACTGACCCGAAAGTTTCATTTAATGCAATATCTTTCTCGCCTGAACTCGTGGAGAAATATATTGCATCTATTGATGACGATCTTGGAAGTGGACCTGATGGTGTTCCAGCAACATTATTAATTAATTGTAGATCTATCTTGAGTCATCCACTCAGCTTTTTATTTAATAAATCTATTAACGATAATTATTTTCCTCAATTTTGGAAGGAATCATTCATAAGTCCAATCTTTAAGAAAGGATGTAAAAATGATGTTTCAAATTACAGGCCCATAGCCAAGCTATCATCAATACCGAAGCTTTTTGAAAAAATTATATATGATCAAGTCAAGGTGTGCTGTGGTGAAGTCATTACATCACGTCAGCATGGTTTTGTTAATGGCAGATCTACAGTATCTAACCTTCTTGATTTCACTTCTTTTACATTAAACTCTTGGACTCTGGTGGACAAGTTGACTGTATCTACACAGATTTCAGTAAAGCATTTGACAAACTACCACATAACTTAATTTTGTTTAAATTAAAAAAGCTTGGATTTCCTTTAAATTTTGTCAGTTGGATCGAATCTTATTTGTCTGATCGTTCATATCAAATAAGATTTCGGAAGGTGTTGTCACCTCCATTTACTGCGTCTTCAGGTGTTCCGCAAGGAAGCCACTTGGGACCTCTCCTGTTTATTTTAGCCATAAATGATGTTACTCACATTATTAAAAACTCTCATTTGCTAATATATGCAGATGATATGAAGATATACAGGATCGTGAAGGGAGATGAAGACAGTTTCCTACTTCAGTCTGACTTGAAATCTTTTGAAGTTTGGTGTTGTAAAAATAGCTTAAATCTTAATTCTGATAAATGCCAAACAATAACTTTTTCTAGAAAAAATAATACTGTAGAGTTTAATTATAAATTTAATGACAAACAAATTAGTCGTGTCGATTCAGTCAAAGACCTTGGTATACATTTTGATGTTAAACTAACTTTCAATGAACATATTAATCAAATTTGTAAAAAATCTTCATCACTGCTTGGCTTTATTAAACGATGGGCAAAAGAATTTAATAGCCCTTTAGTAACGGTGACTTTATATAACACAATTGTGCGTCCTCACTTAGAGTACGCTAGCCAAGTTTGGTCACCATTTTATAATATACATATTGATAGAATTGAAAGAATTCAAAAAAATTTTGTTCGTTTTGCTCTTAAAGGCTTTAATTGGACGGATTCTTCAAACCTTCCTCCTTATGAGGATCGTTTGATGTTGTTACGTATGCAGTCTTTGAGTACGCGTAGAAATATAGCAGATATACTTTATCTGCATCAGCTTATCACAGGGTCTCTTGCCGCACCAGAGCTTCTTAAATATATTTATTTTAATGCCAACCGAAGAAGTAATCGTAATTCTAATCAATTATTTTATCAACCGGTTAGTAGAACCAATTATATGGCTTCAGCCCCTTTTAACCGCATGACAACTCTTATTAATCATTGCGAAGTATATAGTATTAGCTTGTCAAAAGGTCAACTCAAACTTAGATTAAAAAATTATTATAATTAAATTTGTTGGTTATTGGTTGTTTTTTATTTATGTTTGTGTTGTCCGAGCCCCACAGCATGCAGGGTTAATCTTTTCTAACATTCATTCCTTTGATCATGTTATTACATACATACAACTGCATTTATGCATCTGTACTTATGTATAAACGTGATCTGAGTGGGTATGTTGAGAAAGTGCGAAAAAGCTAAGAAAAAATTATAAAAAAAATAACACATTAAAACTCATAATTTTTTCACTTCCACAATATTTAATAAGCTTTACTTGATTTAAAGCTTGAAGCTAAATAGTCAAGAAGGCTAATAGCTGTAGTAGCTAAACTCTATATATATATAGAAGCTTCCTTGGGCATTTGTTCCACTCCAATACATTCATTCGATATTGCATGAACACCTGACCGTAAAAAAGGGTTTGTTCTCGTTGAAGGCCCCATCATTTATCAATTGCTTAAATTATCAATGGAAAAATTAATTTTCTTAACTCACTGTAAACAAAACAAATAGCACTTGTACATCAAAACGTTGTGAGTACGTTTATGCTAAAAAATGTCAAACTTTACTATGGCGTTGCCAGATTTTAGCTATTGACATTAGTGTTGCCTAGGCCAGAAATATATTGAGCAGCCCACGTATATCCACCAAAACGAAAGTGCGCATTTTTGATTCGAATGTGAAATCGGTTTTGTTATATGGGTGCGAAAGATGGCTTGCTACTGAACAGCCAACAAACAAGGTGCAAGTATTCGTCAACAAATGTTTAAGGCGTATACTAAAGGTTTGGTGGCCTTGCACTATATCAAATGCCGAGCTCCATCAAAAATGCAGTCAGAGGGCTATAGCGAACGAGGTCAAGCTGCGCAAGTAGAGATGGATTGGTCATACTCTCCGGAAATCACACAGCAAAGTCTGTCGCTAGGCTCTTGAGTGGAATCCAAAAGGTAGTAGAGGACTTGGTAGACCGAAAACCAACTGCAAGGGATCGCGACCAATGAAGAAGTTTCATATTAGCCCTGTGCTCCTCCTAGGAGTTAAAGGAGAATACATATGTACATAATACATACATATACGTACTTACAATATTTTCTATGATAAATTCGAGTACAAAAAACTATCCAGATAAAGCCCTAAATCTAAAAATTATTGTAATGATTACACTCTGTTGCTTCTACTGAAATAATTTGTTCCATAATTTAACCCTTTCCGTTTATTTCTGTAATTTTTATGCCGACTGCTTTTCTTTTATTTGTTGTTATTCACTTTACTATCGAAATAAATTAGCGTTTTTTTAGCTCATTTGCCACAATTTTAATACTTTTGCTGCCACTCACTCACACACACACCAAATGCATGTTTACTTAATCCACTTTGTGCTTATGTATATTTCTGTTATTGTTATTGTTGTTTTTAGTTGAATAAATAAATAAATTGAATATTTGGAACGTTTTTTTGCTTTATCCTTTCAACTGATTTTATTTGTGTTGTGTAATAAAACACATACATATATACTCAGTACAAACAATTCTACAAAAATACATGAACTCAATGATTGGTAACGTCGTCGTCGTACACATTTAAATAATTTATTCCTTATTCACAACACACACAAACACACGCACTTTGACACCTTTGCGAAGACTTAAACCTTTACTTATTTTGTTGTCAATGTATTGGATAACATGTAATCTGTGTATTTAAATAACTACAGCAACAAATATAACAATAAAAATGGTGTAACAGCGTGCAGGATATTTTGCTTTTAATACATGGATTGAGCACGCTAATTTCATGTTTCATTTCTATTTCTTTTTTTTTCACTGTTTTGTTGAAACCATTGCTTCCACTGTTGAATCAAAATTTAGTGTAAGTTTAAAGGATTGTAGTCACACAGCGCTATCAAAACATGTCGAATATTGTTTAAAGTATTGCCAACTGTTGTTTTATAGCCATTTTGTAAATTTTACAAAAGCCCGAAACAATTCACAAGCCGAAAAGTTAAGAAAAAAAGCAAAAAAATGTTCAAACGTCGTAAAATGTTTAAAATATACATAAGTAGTCAATTTATATACCCATAAAATAATTACATAAATAAAGAAGTAACTAAGCTACCCCTCAGGGAGGGGTCGGTTTTGGTATTAAACGAGGTACTTCTACAAATTGAAGATCAAGGGATTCACGTAACAGCATATGCAGATGAAATAGTTATTTTATCAACTGATATCTACCTAGATACAATTACGAAAACAGACAGCGCTTCGTACCTTAACAAAATGGGCAGCCAACTGTGGGTTAAATATTAACCCAACTAAAACCGAACTAGTACTTTTTACCTACAGAAGGAAGGTTCTCAATGATAGTGCAAAATTTTTAGGAATAATATTAGACAGGAAACTAAATTGGAAACTGGATGTATGCGGCGTCTACTCATGTCAGAAAATAATTGGGTTGGAATGGGGTCTTAAGCCGTAGCTAATTCATTGGATATACGTGTACATATCATCATTAGATCGATATTTTCATGTGGTAGTGCTGTTTGCTGGCCATAACTTGAAACACAAAATAATGCGAAAGAAGTGGAAAAAATACAGAGATTGGCTCTTTTACGAATAACTGGAGCTATGAGAACTACTCCAACAAAAACTTTGGAAGTTTCTGCCAAAAGATCTCTATATTAGAGAAAAGACATCATAACATCTGTTAGACTAAATCAGACCTATAAATTCAATAGATTAAGTTATGGGCACACAACCATTTTGCAAGAAATAAGTCAGACAGATTACATTAAAGCTTTCACAGATTTAAGGAAAAGCATAAAAGCCCAATATCTCACACTTGAACAATGGGGGAACAAGAATCTCCTTAATGATATTAGAAGTGACTTTAGAAGTATATATGGATGGTTCTAAAATGGACATAGGAACTGATTACGTGATCTTCAGTCAACCAATTAGTCTCTCTGAGTCGGTAAAAATATCTGACAATTGTTCAGTATTTCAAGCGGAAATATTTGCGATAGCAGAGGTGGCAAGGTTGATATCGATATAACCATTTACATTGATAGTTAAGCAGCCATTAAAGCTGTGCAAAATAGGAATATAAGGTCTGAGGTAGTCAGCCGTTGTCGCAGAGAGCTTCAGGTTCTTAACGAACAATACAATTAAGAAGTGTGCTGGGAACCCGGTCATAAAAATATTCAAAGAAATGAAAAGGCAGATTAGTTAGCTAGGAGGGGCTCATTATTGCCCTCAGCAAATATTAATCATATCGTTAAACCACCAATGTCACACGATTGCAAGATAAAATAGTTTTGAAGATGATAAGGAGATGGGGCAATTCGACATATTATCAAACGACCAAAACTATTTATAACATTCCTAAGATAAGGTTTACTAAATTGCATCTTAAAGCAGCAAAGAGTGAAATTAAGTCGTTTATAGTAGTAGTTACAGGGCATAATACGTTATGCAGGCACTTGGGACAAATGGAGTTTGAGACTGACGATCTTTGTATATGGTGTGAAGACAGTGACGTGGAAAAGGATAGTCAACATTATCTTCGCCAGTGTCCTGCACTTGCATAAACAAGATTTAAAATATTTGGATACTTCTTTTTTCAGGATATGCGAGAACTTATGGAGATAGACCCCACTTTGATCCTGAAATACATCAAAATACATCAAGAACTACTCCAACAAAAACTTTGGAAGTTTCTGCCAAAGGATCTCTATATTAGAGAAAAGACATCATAACATCTGTTAGACTAAATAAGACCTATAAATTCAGTAGATTAAGTTATGGGCACACAACCATTTTGCAAGAAATAAGTCAGACAGATTACATTAAAGCTTTCACAGATTTAAGGAAAAGCATAAAAGCCCAATATCTCACACTTGAACAATGGGAGAACAAAAATGTCCTTAATGATATTAGAAGTGACTTTAGAAGTATATACGGATGGTTCTAAAATGGACATAGGAACTGATTGCGGAATCTTCAGTCAACCAATTAATCGCTCAGAGTCGGTAAAAATATCTGACAATTGTTCAGTATTTCAAGCGGAAATATTTGCGATAGCAGAGGTAGCAAGGTTGATATCGATGAGGAATGTACCTCCTGCCGATATAACCATTTACATCGATAGTCAAGCAGCCATTAAAGCTCTGCAAAATAGGAATATAAGATCTGAGGTAGTCAGCCGTTGTCGCAGAGAGCTTCAGGTTCTTAACAAACAACACAATTTAGAACTATGCTGGGAACCCGGTCACAAAAATATTCAAGGAAATGAAAAGGCAAATGAGTCAGCTAAGAGAGGCTCATTATTGCCCACAGAAAATACAATATCGTATCGTTAAACCACCAAAGTCACACGATTGCAACATTATTTCAGATAAAATAGTTTTAGAGATGATAAGGAGATGGGGCAATTCGACATATTATCAAACGGGCAAAACTATTTATAACATTCCTAAGATAAGGTTTACTAAATTGCATCCTAAGTGCAGCAAAGAGTGAAATTAAGTCGTTTATAGCACTAGTTACAGGGGATAATACGTTATGCAGACACTTGGGACAGATGGAGTTTAAGACTGAAGATCTTTGTAGATGGTGTGAAGACAGTGACGTGGAAGAGGACAGTCAACATTATCTTCGCCAGTGCCCTGCACTTGTAAAAACAAGATTTAAAATATTTGAATCCTTTCTTTTTTCAGGATATGCGAGAACTTATGCAGATAGACCACGCTATGATGCTGAAACACATCAAGGCATCAAAATGGGAACAGAGAACACGAATAGTAGCCAACAGCCAATAAATAAGCTTCAATAAGATTGATGACTGTATCAAATATACTGAATTAAATTAATTGTATATGAATCTTAGAGCTATGTAGCGTATTTAAAGAGGGATCACAATGAACCAACAGAATGGTCTGAGTAGAAGTTGGCTTACATAAGTATATGCCGATGATGCCCTCGCAACCTAACCTAACTAAAATTAATAGAAGAATAATTTTGACTTAGGGTTTACTCATTCATATGTCATTGAATTCATTTTAAAATTTATATATCATGAACCTAAACAATTACAAAATCATGACACAGAAAAATAACAAAATGTACATTTACGCTTCCAGGAAATATGTAATTGAAAATTTTTTATGTAATTTATGAAATTTGTTTTTCATAAAATGAATAAACACGTGTAATTATATAGCACAATATGAATTTTATAAAAAATGGTTCAAAATACTTTCATATGAAATTTATACAAAAATAGTATAAAAGATTTTTGTATAGTGATACTATTAAATTTAAGCCAAAATAGTGTAAATTGTATTAATACTGTATTTGTATAAATTTTATACGAACAAGTATAAACGGTTTGTATACCAAGTTGTAGCATAGATTTTATACCAAAGATTTGAATTTTACACCCAAACTATTTGCTGTGTATGTATGTAAGTATGTATATAATTTGTAAGTATACATTGTAAAGCATGCACATTGCACATTAGTACTTACACAAATGTTTGTTCAACTCGTAATTATTTTTGGAATATTTTTAAGGATTTGCGCCTGATATGCGAAGGAAAAAAGCTTTCAAAAAGATGTTAACGATGAAGGACAACGTTTCCGCCATTATACGCTTCAACAAATGCAAATACAGATTGCATTGCATTGAAGCATTTGGAAGCTCTATTGAAGCACAAGCAGCAATTGCGGTAAGAGAGATGAAGCAACATCAGATATTTTGTGTGCAATGTTACTTTTACATGTGATTTTTTTTCAAAATTTTTGCTGTTTAGTCCTGTCAGTTTTTATTTTATTGTTTATTTTTGTTATCACTGCTCACGCTGTGCCTGAACCCGTTTCAAATCGGAGGTTATATTAGGGTGGCGGTAATTGCGAAGACCAAATACTTCACATAGGCCGACTAGGTTCATAGCATTACCACAAACTCCCTTCTGTTAGAAGAATAGGTGGTATTGTAGCACATTCAATTTTCTTTCCAGATTCTGTTTTTTATCATTCAAATGATGTATAAAAAAATGTTCGCTTGTGAGACCTGGACTAAAAATTGAGATAACCTCTTTTATAATAAAAATTAGGTCTCTCAGGAACCTCACCAGATTTAACGAATAAAGTTTATTCAATAAACGATATTTTTTTTGGTTTTTAAGTTAGATAACATACATATTTGATTTTTGATTGTTTAGTGAAATGTTTTTTTCTTATATATATATGTTATTAGTATATGAAGAAAATGACCCCACTCTCAATTTTAACTCGAGGTGTCATGAGCAAAAAAAAATATTTTTTTATGCATCATTCGAATAATAAAAAAACAGAATCTGGTAAAAATGTTGATGTGCTACGTACGACCTTCAATTTTAAACGGGTTCAGGCACGACGTGTGCCTTCAACAAAGTTGTTGATAACGCGTATCGCTACAAGCCACGTCGCTGTCTCGCTGAATGTTAAATTCTGAGTTGAGTTGAAATGCCAAAAAAAAACGCGCTAAGGGAGCACACCAAGAGACCAAACCCGTAAGCTAATAGTGGAGAGTATGAATATACAAAATTGAGTGAATGTATAACACAAGAGAGTTGTTGTGGTAGTCAGAGTGTCATCACAGTGTCATCACCTTGTAGGTCAGTAATATACATAGTACTTTATTCGTTATTACAATTTGCGTAGCTACTACTCTTTTACAGAGTAGCATTGTTTTGTACTGGGTACACATTTAAAAAAAGATATTTTTGTGTAAATTTTTCCATGCTCATTTGTTTTCTTGACAGAAAAATTCTGGGGTTTCTTCTCTTCAAAACTATAAGAAAAGAATTACTAGGAATTCATTTATCAGATATCTGGTTTAAGGCAGTCAAAATACCATCATTATTTTTCACCACAGTCAAACCGAAAATTTTGTTTGGGAATTATAAAAAATAAAATTATGTCACATAGTGGGAGTAAGAAGTAAAATTTTCCACCACGAGGCTTACCTTACGGCTGATGAATTATAAGTTGTTCACCAACTAAGTTTACTCATAATTGTACGGGATTTTATGGTAAGGTTTAACCGCCAACATCCGATTAATCGAAAACTAATTTTGATGCATATCTGTACCATTCAGGTATTGATTTTTGGTGTTGAAATTTAGATTGCAAATGATAGTTTGGTTCTTTGCTTTAGCACTAATTTATTTTTTTGTTATTATTTTATATATAAAATATTTTTTAAAAGAAAGGCCTCTCGACAAGGTATTTTTTAACCATTTACTAAAACTATTAGAAGAAGGTGAAATCAAACATATATAAGGCACTAACTATCTTACTGATTTCATTAACTTTCTTAGTTAAAAAATTTATTTAAAATTAAAAATTTTACTGTTCGATTAATCAAACAGCGGTTGGAAATGGGTTAACTATACAACAAAGTCATGTAATATTAACGATTCTCTTCTCTTTAGGGCCGACGGAGTCAATTTTCTCATTAGTCCAATCTTTGATATAGTTTTTTTGTAAAACTACAATTAATTCACTTAAACTGTCATTTGTATCCAAAATGGTCCAAATGTAATGCACAATCCATTATTAGTACCAAAAGTGGTCCAAATGTGTATCGATTGTATCAGTAAAATTATAATGTTGCTGACTAAGTACTGTTTGGCAGTTAGTCGATTGTGAATAAGAGCAATCGATAGTGTATCGGTCTAATGACTTGCGTAGAGAGGCCCGGGTTCAAATCCTCCACTCGGTGATTTTCAATTCCAATTTTTAAATTTCCATTAATTTGTACACAATTTGTCTGAAGAGTTTTCGGAGCAGAAAATGAAACATATGCCCAACATAGCCGAGATATAATATAATAAAAAATGAATAACAAAATTTTCATTTCTCAGATTCGAGCCCGGAACACATTGCTCAGAAGTATATAACAAACCCTTTAGCACATTCGGCTACGAAACCTTTTGACATTTGTGTGTAAAATTTGAATTTCAAATTAATTTTGTTGAAATTTATAAATTAAACTGGTAAGAGTGTTACTTTTGGCTTTGCCAAACATTGAATACCCTATAATAAAATTTCTAAAATTTTACTTGAGTTGGAGGTGCCACGCCCTCTTGTCCGAGTTCGCCCAGTTTTTTCTCAGAGCTTGCATTTACAGTTCTTAGCGTCTGAGTCAAATTTAGTTTGATTATCTCAAAAAACGCTATCACTGTAGCCTTCTAAAGTTTTTGCTAATATGGGAGTTGCTACGCCCACTTGTCCGAGTTCATCTAGTTTTTTCTCAGAGCGTTCATTTACAGTCCTTAGTGTTTTAGTGTAATTTGGTTGGATTATCTCAAATAACGCTTTCAGTATTTTGAAACTTTTGCTTATGTGAGAGGTGCCACGCCTTTTAGTCTGAGTTCACCTAGTTTTTGCCAAGAGCTTACAGTTCCTAGTATTTATGTGTATTTTGCTTGCGTTACCGCAAATAATGCTCCTAATATTGCGATTTGAACATATTCTTTGTATCGTTGACCGATTTCGCTCATTTTCAATCCCTCAAGCTAACTTTGACGACGGAGGCAGAGTACTAAATTTCATTGAATTATCTTCCTCAGTTTTCCCGAAAAATGTATTTCCACGCGCAGACAACCAGCCTGTCAGCCAGACAGACGGAGAAGGCTACATCGACTCAGGAGGTGATGCTGATCAAGAATATATAAACTTTTCTATACCTGCCACGCCTCCTTCTCAGCGTTACAAACGGAAGGACAAAGTGAATGTACCCTGGGTGTAAGTATAAAAAAATTGGCCTTTTCTGGTTCGAATGTAATGCATAAGTAGACAATTGGTTGCGCCCAATGACAAACAATGTAAAGCGTAAATAGAATTTCATATGTGATGGGACCAGAATTTGAACAAGTCAGTTTCTCTCATGGACTATTTTGCAAACTAGCTTTGGAATAGTCCGTGGTCCTGCAGGGTAAGCACATCATACAAACTGATAGAAACAACACAACTGCTTTTGTCGAGGACAAAATTTACTTTTCTACTACTATTTAAGAACCGTACTGTTTCTTGTCATTTTGTTAATAAATTCATGCAAAGAATGCTTATAAACAACTGTCAAAGAGAACAGAGAGTAGAGATGAACAACAAAACAATCAGAAAGACAAAGCTGCATAAAAAATTGCCTCGCTCTCTTAAAAATAAAAAATAAAAATCCAAGAAAGAAAACAAAGAAAAAACGCGTTCCTTTATTGACTCATAATTGAACTTTTTTGCTTGGCTTTCAACATTTATGACAGTAAAGAGCAAAAAAACAACAAAAAAAGAGGAAGAAAGCATGTCGAAAAAATTGGCAACACATACGCGTGCTTTGCACACACACACAGAACTACACAGTAAACACATACTGCTATTGCTACTCTGTAGCGCAAAAAAATATGCAACGACTTTTTTTGCAAATATTTCTTTAGGATTTTTTAATGGTTTTAAATTTGCTTGCACTGCATCTCATGCTTTTTTTTTTAATCTCTTACTTTTCTGCTATAAGGATTAAGAGCAGGAAGGTTGGGAGCAATTAAGTTGGCTGTTGCCGCACAATAAAGCTGTCATCAGCAATTTTATATGTACAAACAAAAAACTTAAAATTACTTTTTGTGCAAAAAGTACTTTTTAAGCACTTCATTATGCTTTTATGTTGTTGTCATCAGCAATGTGTTGTTGTAGTTTCTTTTTTTTTTTTTGTAATACATATAATGGGAACATATTCCCTATTATATTTCCAATACACTTTTTTGTTGCTGTTGTTTTTGCTGTTGGATTTTTTCTGAGGTATACACAAATAATCAGCTGCCAGCTGATGGAAGACAAAATTTTTTACTTTTTGCTTTAAGGAACCTTTTTTTTTTTTTGTTTTTGTATTTTGTCAACACTTTTTTATTATTTCTTATTACGTTTTTCCATTTTCTACTTTTAAAAAGTGTTTTAAAAATATTACACTTTTAACAAAAAATTAATAAAAAAATACGTATAAATTGAAAACTTTAGTAAAGAAAAAAGCTGACAGCAACAGAGTGTTTTGCGTAGCAGCAGCAAACAGCAAGAGAAAAGAGCGAGTAATAGAAGAAAAAATGCGAGTAGGACAGACAATCAAGGGTAGACAAGGAAGGACATGCCATATGAACTTAAATTTGAAGAAAAATAAAACTATTGGCGAACTCAAATAAATTAAAAAACTTAAAGAAGAAAGCGCCTACAATTTGTGAAAACATGAGCAAGTAAGCATAATTGGCAACGCAACTTAAAATGAACGTTGCCAAAAAAAGCCAAAAACTAAGACAACAACAACAACAAAAAATGTGAAAAAGTTACAAAAGCAAATAAAAAGTTGAATAAAAAAAAAACAAATAAAAAAGGAACTAAAAAGGCAGCAGCTTCGAAATACACGTACGTTGAAGGACACACACCTGAAGAAGAAATGACTGGAGTGTTTGTGTAAAGAACCAAAATGAGCTATGTACATATGTGCGTAGCTTTAAAGGAAAAATCAGGCAAATGAAAGAGAAACCAACTAAAGTTGGGGGCAGACAATGTCTTGTCTTTTTTCAATATTCATTAAAGTTATTTGCAATATTTTATTAAAAAAAAAAATAACCAACAGTTATTTAAAAACTTGGTTAAACCAAAGAAGCACACGCCTAAAATTATGCTGTAGTGTTTTTTCTTTTTTTATTCAAATCTTGGTTATACAAAAACAACAGCAGCAATATAAGGCACACACACAATAATTTTTGGAAATGTCAAAAATCAAACGATATGCAATGAATCTGCCAACAGCAGTCACAGTACACTTCAGGCGTATAATTTCAGCGAAAAAAAAAATTTATTAATTTAAGTGTAGCTTCTTTGCTTTCATTTACTTTTACAACAATTGGCAATACTTTTTTATACTTATTTCACATTACACTATGCACAATCTTCTTTTCTAGATTTTTTTTACTTTTTTTATTTCAAGGAAACACTATTTGAAGTTGAAAGTTTTCTATTTTGTTTTTAAATTTTTTTTTAATTTTCAAGCGTTTTTCCGTCGTATGAGTAATAACAACTTTTCCGTGGAGAGCCTATTTTACATGTTTGCGAAATGAAAAAAGATTGTCTACTAAATTTTGCAAAGTCAGCTGCCAACTGTTAAGGACTTCGTTCACTCACTCGCTGCTGCTGCTGCTGGCTGCTACACACACAATTTTCACACGCACACAACACTCGTTCGTTGTTAATGAAAGGAAAATAGTCCATTTGAAGTTTTCAAAGAAAGTGAGAGCATTGCCTTGTGTGAAAGTATATTTTCAATTGTTCTCTTAAAAATTTCACTTCAAGAGCGTCATGCACAAAAGTTGTTAAAGTTAAAAAATTTTCAAGAGAAACTTTTGTCAACAGTGTAATAGGGTAAAAACACTCTTTTTAGTGAGTGTTCGTGTTTTTTTTTTAAAAAAAGTTTAAAAATTTTGTTAAGAACGCAAGTTTGTGTCATTCTCCGCGTACGTTTTTTTTATATTACCATACATGTTCTCTTATCTTTATATAATTTAATCATTAAACAATTAGAGGGGCTATCTACCAATTTCAACTTTTTTAAAAATAATTGCAATTTTTATTGTGTTATTACTGTTTTTGCAACATTTTGTCATTCTCCGTTTAATAACACTGCACAACAAGTTTAGGTTTTTTCCAAATAACAAGGATTTTGATAAAGGGCACCAAAAAAAATATACGTGCTTAGACGTTTTGAAAGTTCACGTCTGAATTCTTTTAGGGGGGGGTCAAAGTTTCCCCCTTCATTGCCGTTTTATTACACTTTTTTATGCTCTATTCTTAAGTTTTAAGCATTCCTTGACTTGGGTAACCCATAGTGAAATTCTTTGTATAATATTTTTAGAAACATTTTAACCCATTATACACAGTTTTTGGAAAAGGGGGACAAACAATCGCACAAAAACAGAATATAATAGGTTAATATGTTGTGTAAAAATATTTCTTGTGTAATTTTGTTAAGACTTTGGGGCAGCAAGTTTTATCCAAAAGGCAGTTTTAGAGATTTACAGTAGGGTGAAATTTCGAAAATACGTTTCGTTTGCGTATTTAAACTAAAAAAAAAAAAACAAATATATTTAATGGTAATTAACAGATAATATATTTTCAATCGTTCTATATCGTCCGAATTGTTCCGAGTATTTTGAAACTTGTAATAAAATATAAGCCAAATCAAATCGAGATTTTGCATAAAATGGCTATAGTTTTCATTTTATTATAACCTCATAAATTCACGAAATAAATCGTATGATATCTGAAAGTTTTCACTTTGAAAAAAGTATTATCTGTCACTTGCCATTACATATATTTGGTTTTTTTCAGCAAAAATACGCACATAAAAATCTTATTTTTAAAATTTCACCCCACCCCATTTAGTCAAAATGGGCCTTCAGTAGAATCAAAATCCATTGGCTTTTCTCGGAATGAAAGAAAATGATTCAGACATCGTTTTTAGGAAGGACTTCCTTCTATTGTAACTTTTTCGATGTCAGGATGAATGTAACTTTTGACCCTATCTTCGATGCTGGTAACGTTTTTAAGAGTCATTCCTCTTTTTGAGACGGTGTTGGAGTGATTTGTTTTTTTTTTTTTAGCTTCACATAAATCGAACCAGTTTAAACGACAGTAATACATCGCATGGCAAACAGCTTTGAGCTCGTGAATCACCTAATAAATAAAGAATATACTTACGAAAATCTAATGTTTCTTACTCTAATTTAGTGCAAAAATTTACGATTTTAAATACATATATTATCAATAGTTTATTTCGTCAATTTCACAAATTAATTTGAAAAAAAAGTCCATTGGTATGAAAAAAAATTTAACTTTTAAGATCCACAACATAATAGATATTATCTTTCTTTTTTATTGACAATTCGCACGGCACGCATCAACAGATCCTTACCACCATCATTATGACTACCTACTAGAAAAACATAGCCTTTGTCACAATCTCTAGTTGATCTTGGTACTTCTTTAATTTCAGATGATTTTGCATTTTTTACATTTTTCGTTTCGATTGTGTTACGTGATGATGCATCAAAATGTTTTCCTGCATTTTTACTTTTTTTAGTGCGTAAATAACTTTCACTTTGTGGTATTGTCGGTTCTTCATCCATCAAATTATTGTAAATTTTCTTGATTAAAACCTCTTCCTCACGCTCGAGCTGTTCAAGTATACGTTTAACAATAGGATCGACCTTAGGCTTTGGTACTTCCGATGGATGAATTAAATCGCTATTCGGATTTTTCAGCTGTTGCATAAGTTTTTGAAGAAGTGACTCTGCAAAATTGCGAAAATCTGCCCTATCGTTCTTTTGCAGCATCAATGCTGCAGTACTGCTGCTTTTTTCACTCTGTTCGGCATTGCAATGGCGTGGTTGCAACACTATAATGTGATTCTTTTTCTCGAGTAACTCAAACATTGTTTCCACAATGCGTCTTTCTAAGCTAAAGCTGACAACGGGAGGTAAATTATGATCACTCAATTCAGTAGATGTTGTTGTTGGTGGTGGATCATTAAGTGTTTTAGTGCTATTACTACGTTGTAAACGTTTACGTCGTTGCCCGGCCTTATAGGTTTTTGCTATGGGAGTAGTGTTGCTTAAACTCTTGGGTGGATCAAAAAGTGCCGCATACTTTTTCCACTCTGTATTTTTGGCTTCTTCTGGTAGTAACAAACAATTGAAATTTGGAGTTTGCAGATATTCGTAGTTCAAAGGTGTGACGGTTAGATGTTCAATGTTGGTGGAACTGTGTATTGTGAAAAAAATTTATTTATTAGATAATATTCATATCATTTTCTCATACTGTAGCGGTTATTGTTTTTTTTTACTTTAATTTTAAATTAAAAAAGAAATAAAGAGATTTATCTTTTATCCCACGTTGGGCGCCAAGCGAAACAAGGATATGCTACATTTCTTTTGTTTTTTTTTTTTCAAGTAGTTTACAATTTTGTTGCTTCCTATGGAAGTTTTAAAATCCGAATGAAAATATTTTATAATTTTTTCGCAATTGAAAAGAAAATTATTTTTATCAAAAACTGACTTCCGCTACAATACATTTTTTTCAATATCACTTACTTCTTAATTGGTTTTTTATGTTGAACTTCAGCTTTGCAGTAGTAGCAAAAGAAGACAATCACTAACAATATCGTTGCTTTTCGTGTGAAGATTTTTGCTGACATCATAAATACATGTATTACACTTGTCGTACTAAAAATAAGTACATTTTGATTTCCACAAACATTTATAAAACAAAAAGATTTGTCAATAATGTTGTCAATATGTGATAAAAACCACGTACTTTATAGCAAACTTCTTAAGTTCGAATTGACGCCAGTTTCAATTACGTTTAATATTCAAGTTCGCATGGCATTTAATTTCTTTTCTTCAAGCCACAACTTGAGAATCAAAACAAAATTTACCAGAAATGTTAAGCATAAACAAAATAATATACAAAAATGTATTCATAACTTTTTTAATTTTTGCGTCAAGTATATTGTTTTAAATGAGGTCATTTAAGTGCATGAACCAATGAAAGTTGCTGATTTTGTTTGGTTTACTCGTTATTGCGTACCAGCGATATTGGTGTCACATTATACTGTGCAATATCGGATATTAGAATAGTAAAAAATGTTATTTGATTCTATCTAAAAAACAAAAAAAGAGATATACAATACAATACACATTGCAATTAAGTAAGCCAACCTGTTGCAACATAGCTATAAAAGATATCTCTAATCAAAGAACTCAAGACCATCTTAAGCAAAGTACACAAGGCTTAAAAAAATAAATTCATACCTGATCATCTGAACGAGATAAATAACTGTCCTTTCTCTCAAAACTGAACTTGAACTATACATATCTGTATATTTTTGACAAAACAACCTAACTCAAGTTAACACAATTCTCCAGAATTTTAGTCATAAATAAATTTAAATACGCTTCTTTTAGTATGATCGCCATGTCTCTATAATTTCTTGTTCCAGAGATATAAGGGTGTCCCATATTTCACGCAAGATTTAAACTTAGCGCCATTCTTGCGGTGAAGTGTTGTCAACCAAAAGGAGAAAATAATTTGACAGCAGACGGTTTAAAATTAGTAAAAACGTACAGAAAGCGGAGATTCAGCGCTGCATCAACAAAATTGAGCCACATTATTGAAAAGCAGTTAATCAGTTTTTTAGCTCTCCTGAAAAGTTGCCAATAACGAGTTAGGTTGTTTAGTCAAAATATATGTTTTTCTTTTCCTCAAACATTCTAACATATATTTGAGGTTGTGCATACACTAGACCCGTTGAAAAATAACCTTTTTGGAAATACTACAATTACGCCCAAAAATCTGAAAGAGGGTATCAAAAAAGTGAGCTGAGAATTTTTTAAATTTTTTTGCTTCCTTTGTGTAAACCACTTTTAGAAATACAGTCATAAATTTTTGAAGAAACGCCATGAGAGTTTTTGACTTTATTTCCAAAACAAAATGAAAATACGGTCAGAATTTTGCATTAAGATTTTTCTGGCTCTATTATTTCTAAAAAATCTGGCTTTATTTTCAAAAAATTTTCTGGCGTTATGTCCGGGAACCGTTACTACCTGTTTTTTCAATATTTATGTACCAAGACAATAACACTAAAATGCAAACCCATATTATTTCGAAATTTGTCACCTTGGCGCTGCTACCATATCATAAATACTCTCATGCTAACGGCTGACATTTTACCACTGCGCTCACTCTCTCTCTCTTTCTCTCTGTTTCTCTCTTTCTATTAGTCTAACTTACGCACCTTTGCTCCATTGGTGTGCCCTTCCGTTTCCTGCTTGTATCCTTTTCCTTCATATTTTACACTCATTCAAACTTTCGCTCTCGTTTTCAAAAAAAATTCATTAAATTTATGATAAGACGTTTACGGAGCTGCCAACACAAACTAAAGGCTGCTTTTTCTCCTTCCTAACGACGCGAATTTTACGCTTCTCCACTTAGCAACCACACTCTACGCTCCAACTTCGGTTGCCAATGAGACCTTTCGCACTTTGTAGTATTCACAACAATCGCAATGATGAACAGACGGACGGAAAAATGCACGAGTTGCAGTTGCTCCACTTTTGAAAATCAGCTGCAACAGCAATTGCCACATAACAGCAATTGCTGCCCTATTTGTCAACGGATTGCGCTCTTGACACATAAAAAAACTACCAACAATAGCAAAAAGTGTGAGCAATGGGAAGTATATTCTCATTGGTTAAGCTTAGATGACACTATTGTTTTTCATAGAGCATTAAATAATTTTTTGTACAACTTATTCTGTCCAGAATGGTGCATTTCTCGGACATGCAATCCCAAAAAAAAAATTCTGGTAGGGAAAAATTTACTGGAAAGTGAGGTTACGGCATTACTTTAGGAGAGGAAATTTTTTTAATTAATTAAAAACTTTTGTACTTCAATTTAATACCATATCAACATACCTTTCATATGACAACAATAATTTTGAAATCCATTTAAGGGTTTCCCGCCTATTCCAGTTTTTCAAAAAGCTATATCCAGATCTGCCGATGCTTATACCCCCGAAACTTGATCCGAGCTTTATAAATTAAAAAAAGTTTAAAGCACCTGGCACTTTAAGAGAAACAAGGTACACGTCATTTCCTTTTATATCCTACACCCAGGGTATATTCACTTTGTCCTTCCGTTTGTAACGCAGAGAAGGAGGCGTGGCAGATATAGAAAAGTATATATCTGTGGCAACAAACCAGAGTAGCTTATGTCGAAAATCGACGTTTTGAGATATTGAGTATTTTGTGAAAAAATTTTTCTGTTCCGTTTTATTGCAATTATTTTAATCTCAGAGGTAGTTAATGGATTGAGTAAGACGAGGAGAGGCGAATTTAAAAAAAAAAATTAAAAGAAATCCTGTATTTTTACTGTTTTATACTTAAGATTTTCTGTGAAAACTGGTTTTGATAAAAATAGCGCCTTAAGTAAAATTAAGCGGTTCTGTTGAAGCTTAAACGTAGTTTGTAACGATTGTAACTACACATAAGATTTTTTGCTAAAATTGAAATAGAGGGATAACTGTAGATAAGATGTTTTGGATGCTTTTTTTATTGAAATATTTTTAGCTTATGTAGATTTAAGTTTTTTTGTTAAAAGAATTATAGAACAGTGAAACAAATGACCGGGACCTTACTTGACTTAAGATGTTTTGGCAAACGTATAATTACTTGAAAAAACTTAAGCTATAAAATAAAGCATCATAACTTTGCTTGAACACGATATTTTTTGGAAAAGGTTGAACAGAAATAAGCCTATTGAAAACCTGAATAATAATAGCATGAAAACTCAATTTTCACTTATGTCGACTTAAGCTACTCTGGTTTGTTGCCACAGATATATTCTTGATCAGTGTCACCTCCATGTCCGTCTGGCTGGCTGGAAGGCTATCTGTCTGGAAAAACTAAGCAAGATAATTCGATGAAATTTGGTAAGTACAAAAGGTTTGCCGTAAAAGTTAGCTCGAGGGATTGAAAATAAGCAAAATCGGTAAAATACACATAAATACTAGAGATAATAAGCATATGCTCTAAGCAAAAACTAGGTGAATTCGGACCAGAGGGCATGGCACCACCCATGTAAACAAAAGTTTCAAAATGTTCTACTGAAAGCATTTTTTGAGATAACTCAACCAAATTTAACTCAAATACTCAGATCAATAAATACAAGCTCTGAGAAAAAACTAGGTGAACTCGGGCAAGAGGGCGTGGCACCTCCCATATAAGTAAGAGTTTCAAATGGCTATACTTAAAATGCAGTGTAGGGTATTTAATTTTTGGCCAGGCCAAAAATACTACCCTTACTAGTTTATGATTGCAAATGCACTTTCTTGAGAAAGGAATACATTCTGGAGGGGCAATTTCTCAATAAATTTATGATAGGGTCCAATATGACTTAGGATTTCCAAATCAAAAATTGGCCAAAAAATCTCCTGCAAAGAGGATGTCTTACTTTTCGTAAGTAAACTAGCGGGTTTCGCTCTAAAAAATGTTTTTCACATGAAGTATATCCAAAAAACACACCACTCGTGACAAATTACGGTTTTCCACTGACTGGAGGACTGGTTTCAACTTAAAATCCATAGCTAAAGTTATAATTTTGTTTGAAAAGTTTCAGGCAAAGATAGTACCATGCAAGCTTTAAAGGGCACAAATTTTAATGTTTACGCATAGATACCATTAAAGCCATAATTTAAGTTGGCTTCCAATCGTATCTGCCGAGCTCAGCAAATTTTAACACAACATGCAAAGGTAACGATAAAATGAAGAATTTAAACCTAAAAAAAAAAGTTACTTTGAGGAGTATAAAAAGTATTCGATTTTCATTGAATATCATCAGTTTAAGTTTTGCAATCAGAGTTACTAAACAATATTTCTCATTATGTACACTTTCGCCGCTGTCTTCCTAATTGCCGCCGTTGTATCCGGCTCTTGCATTGCCGATATGCAGCAAGATAAGAATGATGCCTCCGCCAAAGATGTCGTAGGCCAATCATACGGTGGTTCATCTTCTTCATATGGTAGCGCACCAGCTCAAGCTCCAGCTCAATCATACGGTGGTTCATCTTCTTCATATGGTAGCGCACCAGCTCAAGCTCCAGCACAATCATACGGCGGTTCATCGTCTTCATATGGAAGCGCACCAGCTCAAGCTCCAGCACAATCATATGGCGGTTCATCTTCCTCATATGGTAGCGCACCAGCTCCAGCACAATCATATGGCGGTGGTTCATCTTCAGGGCAATCCATTCCAGCTCCTCCATGCCCAAGAAACTACTTGTTCAGCTGTCAACCAAGCTTAGCCCCAGTTGCATGCGCTTCATCTTCATCAGGCGGTGGATATGGTTCTTCAAGCGGTGGCTCAGCTGGTGCATATTCACAATATATCCCAAGCTATGTTTTACCACCAGCAGGATATAGATATTGAATAACTGATTTGGGAAAAATCTTGAGACCTTAACTATAGAATTCGGAATGAAGTAACATTACTTGACTATGTTATTTTCAGAAGCTTTAACTTAATAAACAAAACTTGTAAAAATTGATAAAAAAATAAGTCTTTTACTCACTTTCTAAAATTTTAATCATTTGTTGAAATAGATTATTAGGATTGACATAATTCGAGAACATGAAAAATTAGGCCAACAGTTCTCCAAAAGCTTCTTCATAAAATCCAGTTTTGATAAATCTGTGGTTGTGGTAACTTGAGTGGTATCCTAAATATAAAAAATTACTGCTACAAAAATTAATTATTGGAATTCAAACGATTTGAAAAGTCGACAAAACTACAAAGTATATACTTGGACTTCTATTGATGAAACCTTATAAAATACACACTCATACATAAGATCCAGACTTTGCATAAGGAAATATATCAACTACTACTACTACTTATAAAAAATAGTTCTTGATAGTGATTTAAGTCTTTCACAAAGAGCAAGTGAGATCAAATTTTTAAAAATATAGTGGGTAAAAACACTTCAATTTGACTTCGAAATCACAAAGTACATCAAATGTTTTCGAAATAAAAAATAACACAGCGCAACAAATTGAGGGGACACCGATCTGAATATGATCTCCATATGTTTGTTCAACTAAATCTAGGTCGCTTATTCCGAATCTGGCAACCGTTTTTTCCTATCACGTCTGAGATCCAAGTTATCATTGATTTAAAGTGCAGACATCGAGGAATTAGTGTAGTTCACTTTTGTTAACGGCATTAAATGGCACTAATCTTTCTCTTTTAATCATTACATTAATTTTTCCAATTGGATCATTCATTTCCGAGATATCATAAGTAACGTAAGGTATCGCAAATCCCTGTAAAGGACTATATTAAATTTGTATACCTTTACTTCAATAGATAATATCTCGGATAGTATTGATCTAATTGGAAAAGTTAAAGTTATGGCTTACAGAGGAAGACCAGGACTATTCAATGCAACTAACAAAAGAGAACTACACTACTCTCAGACGTGATTGTCCCAAGCAGTTGCCAGATTCGGAATCAGCGACTCTTATTTAGCCAAAAAAATTGATTGAGATCAAATTCAAATTTTTGTGTTGCATAGCACGGCGCTGTCCTGAGAATTTAAATAACGATAACAACACCCCTCTGGGGTTATTTCATATTATGAAAGCCTATTTAATTCTGCATATTTAGGTGAATTTTTAAAAAAATCGTTAGAGCGCTTTTTGAAAAAAAGCCAAAAAACCGTTAAAATTGAAATGAAAAAAAAGTTTTGAGATGACACACAAAAATTAAATTTTTATCAATATTTTAATAAATAATGATTATAATGTGTATATATTATAAAAGCATATTATATTCTAAAAAATATAAGACTAAGTAGAAAAAAATCGATGGACCGGTTTTCGAAAAACTGCCAAAAAACCGTTAAAATTTCAATGAAAATCAATATTTTTAGTCGACAATTGAAAATTAGTTTTGCTGATTATTTTAACATATAATGAAAATTATAAATATACACACATATTATATTTATATCATGTATGTTTTCTATAGAATAAAATGTTTACGTTCCTTAACAAAAAAACACTGAAAAAAACGATTAAAAAAATTATTTAGTTAAAAAATATCGTTAAAATTGGAGTTAGCCCGACAAAATTCGGATTTTGCTGCAAAATAGTTCGAAGTGAAATTTTGTTACCAGAATACTCTTTATTTATGCATGAAAGACAAAGTGTGAAAAAATCATAGTGAAATCTTCTATGCATAAAAAGTTATTCAAGGTCAAAGGTCGAAAAAATCAGTTTTTTGCAAATATCACACTAACGGTTACTTTTTCAGAAAAATAGGTGTAAACAATTTTGTAGTTCTTAAAATTTTCTACAGAAAAAACCTCAGAGTGGTTTTCGTACGACTTACAGTTTAGGAGATATTCTAATTAAAAAAGTGTCAAAGCTTAGTAATGCATGCATGCGGTACATAAGTGTGCATAGCCACATGTTGATTTTTAATGTGCCATAACTTATGAACGATGAGTTGCACGAAAAAAACAAAACCATCAGGTTATTGTATGCTCTATAAATAATAAGCTATGTGTGTACACATACAATTTACCGTTTAGGAGTTATTCAATTAAAACCATAAAAATTAAGGAAAACGTTAAAAAATCTGTTTTTATTGAATTACTCCTAAACGGTAAATTGTATGTGTACATACATTGCTTCTCATTTATAGAGCATACAATTCCCTATAACCTGATGGTTTTGTTTTTTTCGTGCAACTCATCGTTCATAAGTTATGGCACATTAAAAATCAACATGTGGCTATGCACACTTATGTACCGCATGCATGCATTACTAAGCTTTGACACTTTTTTAATTAGAATATCTCCTAAACTGTAAGTCGTACGAAAACCACTCTGAGGTTTTTTCTGTAGAAAATTTTAAGAACTACAAAATTGTTTACACCTATTTTTCTGAAAAAGTAACCGTTAGTGTGATATTTGCAAAAAACTGATTTTTTCGACCTTTGACCTTGAATAACTTTTTATGCATAGAAGATTTCACTATGATTTTTTCACACTTTGTCTTTCATGCATAAATAAAGAGTATTCTGGTAACAAAATTTCACTTCGAACTATTTTGCAGCAAAATCCGAATTTTGTCGGGCTAACTCCAATTTTAACGATATTTTTTAACTAAATAATTTTTTTAATCGTTTTTTTCAGTGTTTTTTTGTTAAGGAACGTAAACATTTTATTCTATAGAAAACATACATAATATATATATAATATGTGTGTATATTTATAATTTTCATTATATGTTAAAATAATCAGCAAAACTAATTTTCATATGTCGACTAAAAATATTGATTTTCATTGAAATTTTAACGGTTTTTGGCAGTTTTTCGAAAACCGGTCCATCGATTTTTTTCTACCTAGTCTTATATTTTTTAGAATATTATATGCTTTTATAATATATACACATTATAATCATTATTTATTAAAATATTGATAAAAATTTAATTTTTGTGTGTTATCTCAAAACTTTTTTTTCATTTCAATTTTAACGGTTTTTTGGCTTTTTTTCAAAAAGCGCTCTAACGATTTTTTTAAAAATTCACCAACGTATGCAGAATTTAATAGGCTTTCATAATATGAAATAACCCCAGAGGGGTGTTGTTATCGTTATTTAAATTCTCAGGACAGCGCCGTGATAGTGTAATTGAATTGGAAAAGATTACAGAATAATCCGTATTTGTTAATTTTTAAAAGTGAAAAATCATATTCTATTTAATGTTAAAAACACATTAGGGGTTATCGTGAATCAAGATTCCCGGGGAATTTTCGCAGACTGCTGTGCATTCTCTATTGCAGTTTAAGAAAATTCCCCGGGAATCTTGATTCACGATAACCCCCATTGTCACAAATTCAGGGGAATATAATCTGAATGAGTTCTTGATTTGATTACTTTTTTTGGCTATTTAGGGTCGCTGATTCCGAATCAAATAACAATTTTTCTCTATTAAGTCTGTGATCCGAGTTATCTTTGCTTTAATGTGCACACCACACTATTTTCAGACATATGGCGTCACACATCCAGGAAGTAGTGTAGTTCACTTTTGCTAACGGCATCAAATAGCCCCGACCTTCGTCTTTAAACCATAACTTTAACTTTTCCAATTGTATCATTACTTTCCGACATATCATCCATTGAAGTAAAGGTATACACATTTAATATAGTTCTTTACAGGGATTTGTGAAACCTTTACTTCAATGGACGATATCTCGGAAAGTAACAATCCAATTGGAAAGTGTATTGGTATTTTTAAAGGATGCAGATTAGGGCTATTTGATGCCGTTGACAAAAGTTAACTACACTACTTTCTGGATGTACGCAATGTGTCTGAAAAAAGCTTTTTCTGTACTTTAAAGTATTGATTACTCCGATCACAGACCTGATAGAGAAAAATGATTGCCAGATTCGAAATCAGCGACCTCAAAATAGTCAAAAAAAATAAGTTATTGAGATTTCATTCAGAATTTTGTGTTGCAGAGTGTTATAACTTTTTATATTTGTTAGATTGTTCTGATCTTGATCACAGTAGTTTAATAACAGAGCGAAGAGTGCCGGTAAAAAGGATTTTTTCGACTTTATTGAGGTTTTTTTATCCTTAAAGAATATTTTTAGAAGACAATTTTTCTTTTATACTTTATCATCGAACTTGAAAATTTTTAATGTTGGAGAAAAGTAATTTTTCAAGTTCATAAAAAATGTTCCACCATTTAAAATCCCTTGCCGATTTTTATACCCATAGTAGAATGTACATAAATAATCTCATTGATTGTAATTGCAAAAGTAATACTATATTTTTCATAAAAGTTATTGACAAAACATTATACTTTAAATATGTTAACAAATCAGATTATTTAAAATGTTATTGATTATCAAAACAGTGGAGTGTAAAAACAATTTAAACAAAAACAATTATTTGCAACAGAATTTAACAAAAAGAACATGATTAAAATTCAATTTGGTAAACATTCGTCTCTAACGATTAGGCACTTACGTATAAACTACAACTATGGGAGCAAATATAAAAACTTTTTTGATTCGAACGCAAGACCACGACGTTAGTAAAATCTGTACTCTTAATGGATTTTGAAAATATGAAGCAGTATTTCATATTTTTTGTAATGAAAATTATGGACTTTAGAACCCGTTTAGTGCCCGTTTTGTCCCATCAGACAGTTAATAAAAAACGATAAAAATCGTAGCTTTAAAAATATCTAATGGGAAATGTCAATACAGTCACAGTCCTGTTGATCAAGACTTTCTATAAAATCTTATTGTTATCAAATTGATACGTCATGCTAATGCCTCAGTTTAATAATCATCCGATAGCAACCGGTCAGCCTGTAGTTGTTTGCGAATGGCGCCAACTTGTGTCAAAACTGGTGGTGATGTTGGTGATATGATAAATTTTTGCACAGCTGGAATCTATGGCAAAATAAAACAAAAAAACAATGTCATCACGTTGATTTCAAAATATAAGTTTATTTAACGCTTACTTCCCAACGTCGCGACAGATTTTTTATTAATATCGTATGGTTTTGCGTTTGAGATCTCTCCAACAAATGTGTTGTTTCTTTACGTGTCATTTTTGGCATTTCACGCAATAACGGCATCGACAAATTATGCTCTTCGTGCAATACTATATCACGACGGGCAGAACCGAGCGGTGTCGTTTGTGTGCTGCGATCACGCGATTCACTCTGACTGCGTGCATTCGTATACTTCGCCAAGTCACCGTAGTTTTTGAAAAATCGCGAAAGTCGTCTATCGGTTTCCTTGCGTATACGTTCAATATTAAAATTCTCATCGATTTGCGCAGATGAGTCCATATCAAAAGCTAAATTTTTATCGCTTATTTTGGGCAATTGTTCTAACGATGCTGTTGTTTGCTTTGAATACTCATAGCTGGGATGAAATATTGAGTTACGTTCTATGTTAATTGAATATGGTGGACGATTTTTTTGAGCGTTGCTGTTGTTGTTATTATTGTATTTTTTGTTATTAGGATTACTGTCTTTATCATCGTCACTAGACAATTTTTGTGGTGCATAATTAACCTCAAGCACTTTGAATGAACGCTCGGAGCCAATGGATTCATTTTTATTTGGAGAAATCTAAAAAAGTAAAGAGAGTGAATTTGGAAAATTTTTATTCAAAACTATAAATTTTTCATTATGTACCTTATTTTCAGCATCATCTTGATGCTCATTCACATGACATCGCTCTGTATCTCGTCCACAGGCAATTTCCTCTAAGCAAAACGAGCAAAGTGTGCGACGACAATTCATACAAACATTACGTTGACGATGGCAGGCGCGACAAACGTCACTCTTGGCCAAACATGTTGGACACAAAGCATACAAACGTTCGCATTTAGAGCAAACTAAGGAATAGGCATGACATGGTACATCATCGTTATCGACATCAACACCTTCGTTCTGTTCAGTTTCATCCAAATCTTTTTTATTATTACTTTGTCTCTTCTTTGTTGATAGTCTTCTCTGACATCGCAGGCAACAATTTTCGTAGCTCTTCAGTGGCACATCACACATGGGACAAACTTTTTCGGTTAAATGGAAGCACTCACGTTCCTCGTTGGAATTTTGGGTAGACAGCGATTCTGGTATTTCTAAATCTAATTCAACATCAGCAGGTAATGGCTTACCACGACGATATTCATGACGGGCAGAATTGCTAAAGTATTTGTACACTTTGTTGTTATCGTTCGTGTTTTCACCAGATGACTTAGCTGTTGCATCATTATTACGATCGGTTGTAAACTTCGTTTTGTTGTTGCTGGCGGCATATAAGAGTTTACGATCATTTTCTAATTTAGATAGAAGTTGTTCTCTCATAATGCGATTTTGTTCGGTATCAAAACGAAGCTGTGAGAATTTCAATAAAATTAATTTCACAGTCAAACTGTGTCTTTACTACATTTAAGGCATTACCTTGTCTACTTTCAGTCTCTCCTTTTCCAATTCCTCCTCCAAATGTATGGTTTTTAACTGATCCTGCAATCGTCTAAAAGAAAATAATTCAATAAAAACATTACAAACAAAGAATATTTGCTTCACCTAGTCAACGCTTCCTCTTGACGTCGTTCCTTCTCGCGTAATACTTCAATTGAGCGTCGCTTCTCTTCTATTTGCTGCATTAACTCACGCTGGTAGTCTTTCTTGCGTGCCAATTCAATCTGCAAATACAAAGTATTTATTGCCAAATGAAAACAATTATTTGGAAAATTTAACCTACTTCCGCGCTATGACGATTGCGTTCCACTACACCATCTCCGGTTATGATATTTGAAAGTTCTACATGACGCAGATCATGCAGCAATTTTTGACGTGTGCTGCCAGGTCGTGTTGTGGACTTTGACGGAACATAATTAGGATTATTAACGATAATTTCTAAATCAGTCTTATCTGTCGAGGAATTGGTGGCACTAGAGCGCGCAGTTGTGTTGACACGTGCGTGCGGTGCCGCAATGGAATCTTTTGATTTTAATGCTACATGCTTTGCTGGAGGTGGATGAGTCATCTAGAAGTTAAAACCAAGAACAAATATAATATATTTTTAAGCATAAAATATTTTATTTTTTACAATTTACCTGGTGCTTCAGAAAGTTCTGCTGATGTTCTAGCTGGCGGTCGCGCAAATAATTCTGTCTCTTTTGATTTTCATTGTTATAGCCAGGAAAATACGAATAAAAAGTGTCTGATACCCATTGCTCCATATCATCCTGCGCGAAAGTATACAAAAGAAATGAAAATAAATAAGCGGGCATGGCAAAATAGTAGGAATAAAATAAAATAAAACGCTGCTGAACACGAAACTTAACGACAATCAAGAAACTGCTGTACATAGCTATGTTAGTTACGTCGTTTTCCTTCCACTTCCTTAAATATATTGGATTTTAGTTTGTTTTTTTTTTTTGGCACTCCAGTGTCCAAACGGTGTGCCCTCAACCCTCAACTTTCTCACTCCCAATTAACATAATTATTATGAACGTCAGATTGATCAAACGCGTTTCTTAGTAAAAGGTTTAAAGATTTTGGGAGTTATGGAAGTACACAAAGGCGTCACAAACTACACTTAACGGCGTCAAAAAATTCCATGCTCATGAGCCACAATTATTTGCAATAAAAACGACGAAATAACGGATGGCGAATGTGAGATTCAAAGTTGGGTACAACACCACAACTGAGAATCTACTTAAATCACTGTTGCGAAAGGATTGAGTTTTCTTGTGAAGAGTAAAAGAAATGTGCCTCAATAAACTTATAAGCATTGTAACTGCGCAGCACGCTGTGTGAATGAATGTATGAATGAAGTTGTCGATTTATTGGCGGCATCCTGTGGTGACCTACAGCGAGTAATAAGCACTAATAAGAGGCTTTCAGCAACACGCCAATGATAACTGCACTGCCCGGTACAGAGTAAGAGAGGCACTGGTAAACAAGAAAATTTAAACAAGACTGATTTTACAATTTCTTTATATGTGCCTAAAACTATGTAGCACATAAAACTAAATTTTGTATGTTCTATTTTAGTGAAAATATAAACTTTCCAAATAAGGTTTTAAACGGCACACAATTTCTTAACAAAACACAAGTTAAGTCTTTTACCCGCTTTTTATTTATCAAATACTTCAGTTCAGTGTAGCGTGCAAATGTCTTGACAGTGCTTGTATATGAAAGGAGAAAAAACAAATGCTGCACAGTTATGTCTTGTTTGATTTGCTTTTTTCTATAAGAAATAGTACCCTGATGATTTGTTTGAATCAGGTTTTTATTTGCCACGGATATAACAAGATAATGTATTTCAGTTTCAAAATGAAATCAGTGTACATTGAAGATTTGATCTTGAACTTTTTCGATGAAATGCTTCCGTTCAGTGTAAAATGTGCGAGTAGAAAAAAGTACACTATATTTCAAGATGTCGTGTGTAGGCCCTTATGGATAACAAGAATAGGGGGCTTTGCACCCCTCTTACAAAAAAAAAAAAACTGAATATTTTTTACATATTTCTGCACCTGTAGCAGCTATCGTTAGAAAACTTGAAAATTGCAGCTCCAGGAAATAACGCCAGAAAATTTTTCAAACAAAGCCAGTGATTTAACTTTGTTTTGGAAATAAAGCCAAAAACTTTTCTGCTGTTTTTTTTTTTCAAAAATTATAGCTTTATTTTCAAAAAGTTCTGTGGTTTACAAAAAGGAAATAACGTCATAGAAACTAACGCCAAAAATTCATTAAGGAATAAAACTAGAAATTCGCTGGCAAAAATTTTTGAACATAAACTAAAAATTAAATAGGAACTAGTAAGGGGGGTATCTTTGGCCTGGCCAAAAACTAAATACCCTACACTGCATTTCAAGTATATTATTAGGAGAGTATAAGAACAAATTGCTTATATGGGAAGTGCCACGCCCTCGCCTCCGAGCTTACCTTGATTTTGCGTAGAGCTTGCATTTACTATTCTGAGTGATTGAGTAAAATTCGGTTAGGGTTTCTTAAAAAAACCTTTCAGTATAGCGTTTAGAAACTTTTGCTTATATGGGAGGTGCCACGCCTTCTTGTCCGAGTTTACCTAGATCATGCGCATAGCTTGCATTTATAGATCCAAGTGTTTGAGTGTAATTTGGTTGGGTTATCTCAAAAAACGCTTTCCGTATATCATTTTGAAAGTTTTGTTTGTATGGGAGCTGCCACGCCCTCTAGCTCGAATTCGCCTCGTTTTTGCTCAGAGCTTACAGTTACTTTCCCTAGTGTTTATGTGTATTTTGCTTCTGTTATTGCAAATAATGCTCTTATTTTTGCATTTTGAATATATTTTTTGTATGGGCGGTGGGCGTGTCCGTTGACCGATTTCGCTCATTTTCAATCCCCCAGGCTAACTTTTACGACGGAGGCAGAATACTAAATTTCATTGAATTATGTTGGTCAGTTTTCCCAAAAAATGTATTTCCACACACACCCAGCCACCCAGCCACCCAGCCAGCCAGCCAGCTAGCCAGCCAGACAGACGGACATGGCTATATCGACTCAGGAGGTGACGCTGATCAAGAATATATATACTTTTCCATACCTGCCGCGCCTCCTTCTTTGCGTTACAAACGGAAGGACAAAGTGAATGTACCATGGGTGTAGGGTATAAAAATTCCAGAATTTTGGAAATAATGCCATAGGAAATAACGCCAAGGAAATAACCAACAAAGCCAGAAAAATTCCACACAAAATTCTGACATTATTTCCTTTTTGTTTGGGGCATAAAGCCAAAACTTTATTTCCTAGTTAATTTATAGCTTTGTTTCCAAAAATTTATGCCAGAATATTTCTGGCGTTATTTGGAAAAAAATTTTCTGGCTTTATTTCTGAAAGCCGTAAAATTTCAGGCTTTATTCCCGAGAGCCGTGAATTGAGACGAGAACGAGAGGTTGTTAGACTCTTAAAATGCTAAATCTATGCAGCTATCATTATAAAACTTGTTTTTATCAAACACCTTGGGAGAAGTGAAACCCCGTTGGACAAAAGGCTAAATCCGCATTTATCTTTATTTAATTTTTTTTTTGCAAAACTCCATTCGAAAAATGAGGGAGATTGGAGAAGGAGGCGTTGTTATTTTTAAAGCATTTTATTCGTATGGGCGATGTCTCTCTTACTGGACGAAGCTGAACGAAATTACATAAAAAAGTAATTTTTTTGTTGTGGTTCTTAGTCTTTTTACATTTATGGGATATAAAGTTCCTCTTTTCGATTAGTAATTTTTTATACACTACACCCAGGGTATATTCACTTTGTCCTTCCGTTTGTAACGCAGAGAAGGAGGCGTGGCAGATATAGAAAAGTATATATATTCTTGGTCAGCGTCACCTCCTGAGTCGATATAGCCATGTCCGTCTGTCTGGCTGGGTTGCTGGCTGTGTGTTGAAATACACTTTTTGGAAAAAACGAGCTAGATAATTCAATGAAATTTGGAACACTGCCTCCGTCGTCAAAGTTAGCTCGGGGGATTGAAAATAAGCGAAATCGGTCAACGAACACGCCTTCCGTCCATATAAATAATATATTCAAAATGCAATTTTAGGAGTATTTTTCACAACAACGCATTAATACTAAGTAGTGTAAGCGTAAGCTCTGAGAAAGAACTGAGCGAATTCGGACAAGGGGTCGTGGCACCTCCCATATAAGCAAAAGTTTCAAAATGCTATACTGAAAGAGTTTTTTGAGATAATCCAACCAAACTTCACTCAAATACGAAAGACTATAAATGCACGCTCTAAGCTAAAACTAGACGAACTCGGACAAGAGGGCGTGACACCCCCCATATAAGCAAAAGCTTCAAAACGCTATACTGAAAACGTTTTTCACTCAGACACTAAAAACTATAAATGCAAGCTCTGAACAAAAACTGGGTGAACTCGAACAAGAGGGCGTAGCACCTGCCATATGAGCAGCATTTTCAAAATACCGCAGTGTAGGGTATTTAATGTTTGGCCAGGCCAAATTTTACACCCTTACTAACTAGTTATCTTTCACTTTCTTCAGAATCCCAAAACCTTACTATATACCACTAATGTTCTATAACTCCTTAGGAGCATAACGAATAAACGAAAATTCTACTTAGAACAATTTCAATTTCTGAATTGTTATTTTATTCGCCGCCACGATATTCTGGTATTACCTCTGTTTCAAAAAATCCTTAAAGATCATAAAACTGGTTTTTTGGAATGTCTAGAGGTTCTACATTATTTATGACATTTCAGCAATTGTATTTTCTTAATCAATGTTACTTACATTTGCAATTTAACCCTAATCTTAGTACCAAAGTAGGTGCCAAAAATTCATAGCTCTACTCTGCAAAAATCAAATTGAGGCCAAGGAAACAACAATAAAAATGTAACATAAAAATCGCGCATGAATTGAAGCAATTTTATTTTTGTTCTCTTTAAGCTCAAAATAGTCAAGACTTGCAATGCTAACAATAAAAGGAAGTTATTATTAATATTGTATTGTTAAAAAGAAGAAAATCGGAACTAAAGAAAAACGTAAGCAAAAACGAAAATCAAAACGACAGAGCACAGAAGGAATTGATACATTAACACGCAGTGCGCTGAGGTTCATTCACACACAACACAAATGGCAGTTCTGGAGTTATAGCAGGCAAGCGTAAACTTGCGTGCTTTAACCATGAGTGTTACAATGTTACAATTGACGGGGAGTTACACAGAGTTGACATTAAATCGTGCCATATTGGAGGGATAATATTACTTCACAGCTTAAGGGTGTAACTGATAGCTTTAAATGGGCATAAAATTCAAATTTAGACCTAATTCCATCAAGTTAACAAGCTCATTAACTTGGTTATATTTGCTTAACAAGAGAGAAAGAAGTTCAAGGACAAATTATACAAATAAAACTTAACGAGGTCAAACAAAAGATATCAGCGATTTGAAACGTTTATAAAGAAATTAGAGATATACAACAATTTGTGAAATATAGAAATACTCGTATGTAGATACTGAAAAAAAAATTCTCAAATGTAAAAGACATTTTAAATTTAAATTGTAAACAACACGCATGCATTAGGCTGCAAATTAAAACCTTTTAGACGGACATTTCCATTTGTTGATAAATCATCATCATTTATTTATATGACACATATATTAAATTAATGTTTATATTTATTTGTATTATAAAAAAGAGTAACTGAACGAAAGATAATTTACCAATAAATTAGGAAATAAATTTAAAATAGCACAAAGGATTTTTTGAAATATTTAGCGCTAAATAAACGTTGGAGTTACAAGGTTTTCTGTTACATTTTTGGTTAAGGCTTTAGTCAAATAAGCACAGAAATACGGGGATTTTTAAATAATCCATAAAATTTGAATTAGCAACTTTATTAAATGTCTTGTTAGGTTAAGAAACAAATTTCGAATGTTTATATGATGACAGAAGAATCTAGACAGTGCTCTTGAAGGACATGATTACTACAAAAAATCCCAAAAAAAAACTGAAAATGGACGGTGATTCTAGAGGTTTTTGTGATCATGTTTCCATTGGCCAGAAAATCCGATCAGATTGCCGCTTCGTGAAAACCTCTTTTCTAGTTTCATATAAAAAAAAAAAATTTCGAAACACAACAAACAAAACTAAAAATGCGTAGGCTGCTATATATATTTCTGGCCTAGGCAACACTAATGTCAATAGCTAAAATCTGGCAACACCATAATAAAGTTTGACATTTTTTAGCATAAACGTACTCAGAACGTTTTGCCGTACGACCATCATTTGTGTTGTTTACAGTGACTTGAAAAAATCAATTTGGCAAAAAAATTAACTCGTGAACATTTTCGTGCGATCATTTTTCACAACTTTCGACGTGGATTATCACGCCAAGAGGCGATGAAGCACCATCCTATAGCACTGTGAAAAACTGATTTAATAAATTCAATCGTGGCCGACGCTCGCTCAAAGACGAATTCCGTGAAGGTCGTCCAAAAACGGCCGTTGTGCCAGAGAACATTGATGCGGTGCGTGAACTGATAATGCAAGATCGTCATGTGACATACCGTGAGATAGAGGCATCATTGGGCATTAGTTCCACTCCAAATACATTCGATTTTACATGAGCACTTAGTTGTAAAAAACGTTTGTTCTCGTTGGAAAGTCTATAATTTATCAATCGCTTAAATTATCCATGGAAAAATTAATTTTCTTAACTCACTGTAAACAAAACAAATAGCACTAGATAACGATATGTTATCTAGTTATATATATGCGCAATTCTCAGGAACCTTTTACTTACGATCTGTACGATTACGCACACTGGGCCTAAAGGATCGATAGGTTGCATTAAAATGGCAACGAAATCTGAAAGCGCTATTGTTTTTATGCTTGATTATAGACAAAAAATCAGTTTGAATTAAAATCCTAGCTGATCCTGTTTCGAAAATATTGATATTTTTCGTTTTTTGATACATACAGTCATGTATCGACGTTTATTAAAATGTTCTAATTGATTAGTAGACTCCATATATATGTATGTATATAAATACATATATATATATATATATTTCCAAGCCAGGAGCACCTAGGATTCTATGTAGAAATATATATATATACATTTGAATAGATATTTGAAATATACTGCGCATACAATTAATTCCTATTCATTATATAGTTTCTGATACAATTTCCACACCATCTAATGAGATATATATCATGGCGATTTTTTTTTACAGTGGTATCCCCTATAGGCCTAATCCACCTTGAAAGTATTTTATACCATTAAAACAATTACTTTATATCATGTAAGTATTACATGTGTTGGGAAGAAAATGTTAATACCGCTTTTTTCAATCTGCTTATAAATGAAGGATCTTCGATAGAATTCAATTTGAATCTTTCCCAAAATTTGAGGAATTCGCGATGTACCGATTCACCAGCCTGCTCCGACCACAATCCCAAACCATCGTTGTTTAAATACAAAAGACCATCTTTGAGATGTTCCAGAATAACATGGATTTTAAGTGTCTGAGATACACCAGTACTTACAATAGCTTTGCGAAGTTCTATTAAATGATTATCTATATTGCTAATATCAGCACGCTTCGTAGAAAAACAGGCATCTACAATTTTGTTAAATGAGTTAATGTTAATGACACTGTACTTTCAAGACCATTTTTCGCTGTAATTGTAGAATTCGAAAAACTACGTACATTGCATCTGCCTTTAATTGTTTTTGAATGGCCCTTAAATTGAGCAGTTGAACAAACATAACATTTGCAAAACAAGGTTCTAGTTTGATTAGCTAGATTTATATCATCATATTTGGGCATTGTAGAAAGAGGTCTTTTTAAAATACCTTTTTCTCGTTCAGTAATACTATGTCGACAAGAGGTACAATGCTCAAAGGAAATTTGGAATTATTTGTATGAAATTGATTATTAAGATGCTTTTTAATCAAAACACTGAGATTTTGAGTTATAGAAAATTCTGAAATTTTGCGTTTTCCAAAATTAATTTTTTTGCCACATGGTGCACATACTTTTGCCCTATTCTCTTCATGATCACATTTTTGATCTATGTGAGGATTCAAAAATGTACCATTGTGCAAAAGATTACTTTGATACATTTTTAAATTAACGGCAACAATTATTATCTAGTTTTATCCACATTTATTTCAATTAATACAAGTGCCAATTTTTAAATAAATCGGAAATATTTAAACACAGAAAAGAGCTGCTTATATCTTTTAAGCTTCTTAATTTGTATTCCGAGTACGCAAATTAATGTTACGCGCAACCTAGTGTCAATTGTTTTAATTTTTTTATCGTTAATTTATATATGAAATAATTAAAATTATTAAAATAAACAAATATATATATATACATATATATATTAGAGCGCCCACAAGATGTATGAAATGTGCAAAGTTGTGAATTTGTTTGCTCCCCGTCCATTTCCTAAAATTAGAGGTCAAAAAAATAAGATCTCAAAAAAAAATTTGGAATCGATAGTGGAAAAAACCCAGCCGGTTTTCGATCAAAGGTCGAAAAATTGACTAAAAAAAGGGAAGTCTCTTTGACTGCCCGTTACTTCAAAACTGTTCATTTTTTCATAATATTTTCAAGACAACTTTTGTAGAGCATGATTAGGTCAACATTATCTTCTTAGAAAGTTTTGGTCCAAAAATTAAACTTGTTGCTGTTTCGGTACAAAAATTTAAATTTTTTAGGAAAATGTTCATGTTTTTTTTGCTATAAATTGGTTTTTTGTAATTTTTAAAGGGCGGAATATTTGTTATGGAATTCTTATGTTAAAGGAAATTAAATGCTAATTAATTTAAAAAGAAAAATTTTACAAAAATATTAAATTTTAAGCCGGTCTCAAAGTTTGGAAAAAAATGAAGTATTTTAATTTTTTTCTTTTAATCGCTTTTTTATTGGATGCAAGAAAAAGTATTGCTAGTTGTTATTAAATGCATCATTTAGAACTGCTTTTTGCCTTCAAAATGAGCTATGAAATGGGCTTGTGCGACATTTTTTCAAAAAGTTATGATCATTTTAAAATGACATCATGAAAGTTAAAAATCATGTATGGATTTTCTATAGCAATTGCCATATTACTATATCTTTTATAATGTTATTTTAAAATGGTCATAACTTTTTAAAGAAAAATTATACAAGACCATTCTGTAACTCATTTTGAAGAAGAAGAACAGTACTAAATGACACATTTAATAGAAAAGACCAAAACGATTTTGTGCGCGTTCTACACAACCTCAAAAATCGTAATTTTTGAACATTAGGGGTAAGATATCTCACAAACCATAAGTGATACAGCAATTTCGCGTCCAATTTCGAATTCAGCATTAATAACTACATCTAAAATTACTATTTTGGTTTTGATTTGTAGTCGTTTTTTTTAAATACCGTTTTTCGACCTCATTTTAAAAACCATGCCGTGAACCAATTTTGAAAACTTTTTTTTCTTATTCAGTAAATGCTCAGGTGCAATTTCACAGCTTTGTGCAGTTCTCGACAACTTGATTGAAATTTTTTCCTGAACTGCTTGCACGAATTTGGAAATTTTCGATTATCTCTACTGGAACAGCCCAAGAACGCACTAAAACGAAAATAAATGCTAGTTTCGTGTTTAACAATCCCAAATTAGTTTAAGAAATATGTCTACTGAAATGGTTTCTTACCAGATTAAAAATTAAGAAGAAAAAATAAAAAAAATAAATTTTTTTTTAACTTTGAAATGGGCTCCATTTCTTAAAAACTAAAATTTTTTAGGAATTTTTTTTTTAGATTAATCAACGTTTAATTCTCTACAATAAAGGGGTTCCAGAACAAATATTCCACCCTTTAAAAATTACAAAAAACCAATTTATAGAAAAAAAGTCATGAAAATTTTCTTAAAAAATTTAAGTTTTTGTACCGAAACAACAACAAATTTAACTTTTGGACCAAAATTTTTTAAGAAGATAATGTAGACCAAGTCATGCTCTACAAAAATTGTCTTAAAAATATTATGAAAAAATGAACAGTTTTGAAGTAACGGGCAGTCAAAGCGACTTGCCTTTTTTTAGTCAATTTTTCGACCTTTGATCGAAAACCGGCTGGGTTTTTTCCACTACCGATTCCAAATTTTTTTTATGAGATCTTATTTTTTTGACCTCTAATTTCAGGAAATGGACGGGGAGCAAACAAAATCAGAATTTCGCACATATGGGCGCTCTAATATATATATTAGGGCTGTTCAAAAAAAAAAAAATTTTCGAATTTCCAAGATATACTTTGGCATCACGATCTGCATCATGTCAGAATATCCCAAAAAATTTTCAGATTTTTAAATCATATTTAAAGGTGGCTCAAAGCAGAAATATATTTTTATTATTTTTTTTTAGCATTAATTATAAAATGTTGTCAAACAATTTGAAAAATTTGTTTTAGAGTAACTTAAAAACATTAATTTTGTTTGTTTTTTAATGAACTTTAAAACTTACGTTGTAATTTTGAAAAAAAAATTTTACACTTCTTAAAAAACGAAAAACTGCCCTAAGAAGGCGAAATTTTACGGTTTTTCAAAGAAAAAAGTCATCGTGCTTTAAACGAAATGAACATTTTTTAATTTACAAGATCTCATTCAAAAGAGCTCTTAAAAACCTTCAAGACAAGACATGTTAAAGCTTTTTTGGGCCAGCAGGCTCGATGACATAACGTTTGAAATATAGTAATGCAGCCCCGAGAAAGGCAAAACGCTTTTTACTCAAGAGGGAGGCATCTTACAAAAAAGTGCCCGTGGCATAAAATGCTTAGAATCATCCAGGGAACAAGTGTGAATTGTTTTTTTTTTTTTTTTTGAAAAGTTTATTAAAAATGATGTTAAAAAAATTTTTTTTTTAAAATTAAGTAAAAAAAAAAAAAACAATTTACACTTGTTTCTTGGATGATTTTAAGCATTTTATGCCATGGGCACTTTTTTGTAAGATGCCTCCCTCTTGAGTAAAAAGCGTTTTGCCTTTCACAGGGCTGCATTACTATGTTTCAAACGTTATGTCATCGAGCCTGCTGGCCCAAAAAAGTCTTAACATGTCTTGTCTTGAAGGTTTTTAAGAGCTCTTTTGAATGAGATCTTGTAAATTAAAAAATGTTCATTTCGTTTAAAGCACGATGACTTTTTTCTTTGAAAAACCGTAAAATTTCGCCTTCTTAGGGCAGTTTTTCGTTTTTTAAGAAGTGTAAAATTTTTTTTGTCAAAATTACAACATAGGTTTTAAAGTTCATTAAAAAACAAACAAAATGAATGTTTTTAAGTTACTCTAAAACAAATTTTTCAATTTGTTTGACAACATTTTATAATTAATGCTAAAAAAAAAATAATAAAAATATATTTCTGCTTTGAGCCACCTTTAAATATGAATTTAAAAATCTGAAAAATTTTTTGGGATATTCTGACATGATGTAGATCGTGATGCCAAAGTATATCTTGGAAATTCGAAAAAAATTTTTTTTTTGAACAGCCCTAATATATACATATATATATATGTATATATATATATATGAAGTCTACTAATCAATTAGAACACTTTAATAAACGTCGATACATGATTGCTTGTATCAAAAGGCGAAAAATATCAATATTTTCGAAACAGGATCAGCTAGGATTTTAATTCAAACTGATTTTTTGTCTATAATCCAGCATAAAAACAATAGTGCTTTCAGATTTCGTTGCCATTTTAATGCAACCTATCGATCCTTTAGGCCCAGTGTGTACGATCTGTACAAGCACGTCGAACTCAAAATTGGCGCGAAGTCTATATATTTCTACAAAAAAATGTAATCCACATACTTGTTAATGTTTGAACAATATGTGTGCGGGCCAATATTCACAAAAAATCATTACTATTTGAATTAATACCATGCACCTTACGCGTTGGACATCAAACTTGACAACTATAGGTTAAAAGTTTCTGAGAAATGCCCATATATATATAAACTTGGTGGAGCAAAAGAGGATATCAACTCAAGAATAGCAAAAGCAAAAGGCGCGTTTGCTCAACTGAACAAAATATGGTCTTCTTCCGTTATATCCACCAAAACGAGAGTGCGCATTTTTGATTCGAATGTGAAATCGGTTTTGTTATATGGGTGCGAAACATGGCTTGTTACTGAACAACTAACGAACAAGCTGCAAGTATTCGTCAACAAATGCTTAAGGCGTATACTAAAGATTTGGTGGCCTCGCACTATATCAAATGCCGAACTTCATCAAAAATGCAATCAGAGGGCTATAGCAAACGAGATCAAGCTGAGCAAATGGGGATGGATTGGTCACACTCTCCGGAAACCACACAGCGAAGTTTGTCGCCAGGCTCTTGAGTGGAATCCACAAGGCAGTAGAGCACGTGGTTTACCCAAAACCAACTGGAAAAGGTCGCTGGAAAAGGAAATCCCAGAATCGGGAAAGTCGTGGCAAGAGATCAAAGTCATCGCAAGGGATCGCGACGAATGGAGATGTTTCATATTGGCCCTATGCTCCTCCTAGGAGTTAAAGGAGAATACATACATTGGGCGAGATTTGAACCGGCGGATCGTGTGATAAATACACAAAGACTGATAGGCGCCCTTATTAGCCATTTTCTCTCATCATTATAATAAAGTTGACTGAAACTCTATTTGTTTGAAAACTACCTTCTGCCAGAATAACAGAATTTGTCATACTGTTCAAGTTTTATAGAAAAAATGTGGTTTATAACTGAATTAGCTATGAATATTTCCTGTTGGATACATACAATACATATTGAGTCGGAATTTTTTCGCAGCTTTCTCTAAATTTTTTATGATTTCTTATAGAAGTAAAAGTATTTATTATAAAAATCAATAAGCTGCTGCCTAGTGTTTCGTGACCTGACTCACAAAAATACCTTAATCTGTAGTTTGCATGCATTTTACAGACAGTTTTTGATAATTTTTTTTTTTTCCGTGTACGCAGAAAATTTTGAATATAGTATGATTCTAGACTGTTCAAAACTATAATGCCAAATTACAAAAAAAAAAAATTAATTATTTATTACACCGATCATCCTGAGCACGCAATGAATCCTTGAAAATTAACAATAGAGCAATGTAACATTTAATTTGTGGCGGCCGCAAAGGATATTTAATCAGATATTACTTCAAATAAAATTGGAAATATAAAAAAAAACACCAATTACATACATACAAATTATGTACATATGTTTATAGAAGTGATGACGATAAAAGTCATCAATCAAAATGTTAATGCTTAAAACCGTCAATTAAATGAAATCGACTGGAAAACGAACTGCTGCTTTCCTTAGTGTTTTTTGCTACTGCATCAGTACTTACAAATAATATTCAACTATGTATTATTTCAAAGCAATGTCACGCCTAATTAGACTAATTGAAATTAGGTTTTGTGAACAAAATGGAAAATTTTTGGTAAAAGTAGAATATTTGACAAATAATGGCTATGTTCAGTTTGTTTTAAATTTAAATTATACAATTTTTCTATAAATTCTTAAAAAAATTTAAATTTAAGCATTGCACTACAGCTTGCAACATGTCACTTAACTGGCACACATTTATTTCAATAGCCCTTAGAAAGTGTCGTGTTTTTTGCACTTTCATACAAATTCACTTTGCAAATGCAATAACCAACCTGTTGTTAGTGGAGCACTATAATTTTTTTTCCCCTCTTCTGGACAGCCTGCTTGAAATTCCTTAACTGATTAGTGCATCGAAACATGCAATGTTAAAGAAATTGCTTTGCATTTTTTCTTAACTAAACAAAGAACTACACGTATAAGTTAAAAGAAATTTGAATTAGTCTAGATCGGCGTTTCCCAAAGTGTGGTCCATTTAACACTTACGCTCGGATTCACAGTCATTAGTTAATTTATGATAAAGAGTTAATTATTAGTTAACCAACAGCTGGTGAACAGCCACGTAACATTTTTTTCACGTGCTGTAATAGTGTCGGTTTTTATGTAGTCCATCGTTTTTTGTTAATTTGTTTTCCTAACCTCAAACAAAAAACCTGTTTTCACAAAATCTATTTAGAAATTTATTACGTGCTGCCATATTTTTTTATTCATTGTTTTAGTTAAACAAAACAACGTGAATTTGAATCATTATTTAAACTCTTGTCACCATTTTAGTTAACTAATTGGTTAACAAATGACTGTGAATCCGGGACTTAGTAGTACACACGGATTGACTAAGGAGTCAGTCTATAGCAACGATAGAAAGGGTCAATAAGATGACAATGTAAGAGACCACCTAAATAGAACGGCAAGTTGGCCATGCGATTCTGAGTCGAATGCACCAGTTAGAAAACCCTGCAACGCAGCCCTATGTATTCTTTGCTCTTATTTATTGCATGTTTAATATTTTTATTTATATTTTCTACATTCGCAAAAAACTATATAACATGAAAAGTTTTGTTTTTTATTTTCAGTTGAAATGTCTAAATAATTTAACGTTGCATGCTAGAGTCTGAAATCCTTTTGTGGGCGTGGCGCTGTGTGAATTTTTAATAAATTCAGAAAGTGAACATTGAGCCGGAGTGCAAACATAAAAACTCTGCATGAGCACTCTGACAGTGTTTAAACAAATAAGTGAATAAATAAAAATTACACACAAATATACGCTGACAATGATTTAAAGTTAACAAGCACTGTCAAATAAAAATTAAAAAATGTAGTGTTTACGACTTAGGCGCAGTCAAATTATTATTTCCATAATTTTGGAGTTAACAATTGTGATATTTTTTTATTTTGTCGGTATGATAACTAGACCGAAACGAATTGATATTTTTTATTTTTTTTTTTTGTTTCTTATTTTAGCAAAATATTCTGCAAGCTGAGCAAAAAATTTCTTCACTACTCGTATTTTGTATTCAAACAAAAATAATATTAAAAACCATAAGAGGAAACATATAATTAAAAAAAAAAATTAAAAACATTTTGGCGTTATTTTGGTATAAGTTTTAAACTTTCGTACATTTATGATAATCATTCTCATTTCAAATTTAGCAACATTTTATGACCCAAAAGCCCAAACATTCTGACATGCAGTAAAAAATCAACGGACTGCAAGTCGAGTCAGCCAAAGGTAGACTTAAAATTAACGAGTTTAAAATTTTATCACAAAACAGTACAAGATGGAAATGCTATATTGAGTCCAATAGGTTAAAGGAAACGGTGATGATGATAGAAATAAGTTCATAATTAAAAAAAAAAATCGTATTTATTGCGTAGGAAACTTTTCTAATTCGCTTACATTGAAGTAACATTTAAATCCCCACAAAAATTGAAAAATTCAATATACTAATACCTGAATCAAAGGATTTCCTACCAGTGGCCAAAATCGTTTGTTTATAGTAAATTAACACTTTTTACCTTTCTATTTGAAGTTTTTGTTTTGAAGAACTTCTTTTGATAAACACATTGCACAAATAATACAATAAAGGCATGGAATGGTTGCGATAATATTTAAGCAACAACAAATACAAACGAATTTCAAATAACAACTGAAGCGCGAAACAATATCACTCTTTGAAAACACCACACACTATTTTATACACGTAAACATGCACAGTAGGAAATAAACCCTTTCATCCCCAATGTTGCATATATGTTTGCTGACTTTGAGACTCCATTACTGCGTTTTTTTCATGATCCTTTGTTTTATTCTATTTTCATTCATTTCCCTTAGTAAGAGTTTGTAAGTCATAATAAAAGACAGCAGAAGTAAATTTAAGGAAGAACGTAAAAGTGAAAATTTTAAATTTTTTTTTTTTTTTTTTTTTTTTTTGAAGTGATTTTTTTCAAATGTGTTTATTTATTAATTTTATGCACTTAAAGCGTTTTGATTTCTGTGGAATTTTTTGTTTACTGATGTTGCATATACGCAACATGCTCCTAAAAACAGGTCAAGTGAACCGATTTTGATAAAACTTGAAAATCATTTTATTTTAAGTAACATAACACTGTTCGTAATTGGGCATTTCTCAGAAACTTTTAACCTATAGTTGTCGTCAAGTTTTGATGTCAAACACGCAAGATGTCAAACACCTTAGATGCATTTAATTCAAATAGTAATGATTTTTTGTGAATATTGGCCCGTGACATATTGTTTAAACATTAACAAGTATATGCATTCACAAAAAAATTCACAAAAAATCATTGCTATTTGAATTAAATGCATCTAAGGTGTTTGACATCTTGCGTGCTTGACATCAAAACTTGACGACAACTTTAGGTTTAAAGTTTCTGAGAAATGCCCATATTTCCTATAGCTAGAAATAATTTGGGGATCAAAGGGTTAATTTTTTGTAAAGAGCATAGCATCTAATCGATGTTGCGGAAGGCAATGGTTTGGTGTAAATCAAAGCATTGTTTCAATAATTGCTTGCACTTTTGCTGACTCGTTTGCAAACATTCAGATTTCTTTGATAAAACTTTTAAAATCAAATTTAAAGCAACGCTAAAAGTAATATTACTCTTGTGAAATGGCTTTGATTTAAATATTTTTATTTAATTGTTTTAAAAATTTAATTGCTAACAACAAGCATGGATCAGATGGCATTGTTGGTTTGAGCTTACTGTGTAATGTGTTTATGTAAAACACCAACAAAATCACAAAAACAATGTGAAATCCATACAAGAAAAAACAAAAAAAAAATTATTTTGTAATTTTAACTGTTTTTTGGAACAGAAAATGATTTACATAATTTTTATACAGGGTTAAAACAAGAAAGTTATTACTTTTGCATGTGCTTTATTTTTCTTTTTGCTGTGATTCTCAACAAATCTATGCTAAAGGATAAATATAGTATAACATCTTTTGGATGTTGGCAAATACGTCTGATGAAATTGATAAATGAGCCGTTTATTATGAAAGTGGAGCAAGCCCAAATCGATTCAAAAATATTGTCATACACACTATGTGTCATAATGATAGGTTATTTTGCCGAAATAATTTTTTCAACATAATGCCATCATAATGTCCATGCTTTTTTGGGTCAAATTGAAAAATTTTTTTTTTTTTACATATGTTAATATTATTTTGTAAATACAAACAACAATTAATACGGAGTATCACAATACGGCTGTTAACTTGAAATATTCTAAAAATTGCTTTAAATGACAATATTTTGAAACCTTCTTCTTCAGAAAATATATTGAAACCGTTGTCTACAATTCCAGCTGGGTACAAACGTAACAAAAAATTTGTTTTGCGTTTTACGAATGCATTGAATTTAAAATGAAAACAAAACAAAAAGCACAATAGAAAGAACTCTTTACATTTATCAGGCTGAAAAGCCTTCATTCAGAAAAAATTAAATAAGTGAAATAACTAAAGAACCTTTGGCATTGCACGTGTTATGTTATGTACGTTATGTACGTTGCATGTAATAACGCTCTCTTTGTAAATATAATTTTCGTTATGAAAATACAAATGATGCACTTAAAAATAGAAATTTACTGACTGTGGTTTTGTGGGGTTTTTTATCCTACTGGGAGCTTTTGGAAGGAATACAGGTAGTAGTAGCTAACTAATTAATTTAATTATATGCACGAAAGCGAACTAAGAAAATTAAAGGAAGGAGAAAGATTTAATTAACAACCTAGTTTTTTTAGGAAAAAACAATTTGTTTAAGCCAAAAAACAAAAGACATTTTGTGAGCTTTACTTCTTAACCCGTGCATACATGTTTTGATAGTAAGTATCTCAAAAGCTATGCATATCAGCGTGATACTCTTTTTTTTAGCTTCCAAAATTTTCAATTTTTTTAAGATCTTAAATACGTAAAAAGAAACTAATTTCTACACCCAACTTTCGACATGATATATAGAAAAATATATATAGAAAATGCCGAAACCGGACGAAAAATTCGTCTTCAATGTAAAACTTTTCGAAAAATATCTATTTATTGAAAAGATGAAGTCGGATTGTGATGTTTTGTGCAAAAAGTGTAACAGTAATTTTCTAATTTTCGGTGGGGGTAATTAAAACACTGTTCGACATATTAAAAAATATTGGTGCATTAAACGCGGCCTCTCCGAGCATAAGTATAACGTTGCATTTTTTATCATCAATGGATATGAAACGATATTTTGGCAAAACAAAAATATTATTTGCATTATAAAAACTGAAAATTAGAGAAAAAGTCTTGTACTTTAAACTAACACATCAAGTTTAATGGCAAAAAAATTGCAACTTTTGGTTATGATATCTGAAAATACTGACATGATAACGCAATTCTGTTGCCAAAATCCGATTGAGCATTAAAAAATGCATTGAAAAAAACTATTTTTGTTTGTTGGTTTTATTATTTCAAGATTTTTTTGTTTAATATTGATATTTTATTAAAATTTTCAACATAGGATTTCTCAAAAGTGATAACTGAAAGTTCCTAGCAACATAATCAAAAAAAATTTTGCCAATTAAAATTTTTTAAGCCTGGGTCTGTGTTATCAAAAATTATTTAAATACGAATGCTTTTAAAAAAAGTTCGTTTTCTTTGGTATTTTAAAAAATTTGCATAAATTTAAACATATGTACATATTTGCAATTATTACTTTACTTCAACTGCATCCAAATTGGGTTTGATTTATGAGATTTATTCGTATCAATGATCGCTTGAAATCAATGAAGCATGAAAACTGATTAATAAAGCGCATATTCTGTAAAAAGGTTATACATACTGTAACAGATTATATTTAAAAAATACAACAGAAACAAGAAATCTATTTCTGAAGCAATCAAGTACATAAGAATAATGATATTCGAGATCTATGCAATAGAGTTTTAGACTAAAAATTACATTAATATGTTTTAAACTGGGGTGTACGACCTACACTGTAGGCACGTATTAGACAAATTTATTGAAATAAATCGCATTATCCGCAAAATTAAAATTATTTCCTTAATTTGACTAAGAGCCAATTTCACAATGTTCAGTTAAGCTTTAACTGGAACTTTAACTGGCACTTTGACATAAAATTTCTTACAAAATTTTATTTGTTTATTCTAACCCTGCCCATACATTATACAATTTATTGTACAACTCGATTGTTCAACAGATTGCACTCTTTGCCATACATTGTTCTCCAAGTTGGTTCAATTTGTTTAACAATATATCGCGACCTTAGAACAACAGGGTTCTAACTGACATTTTTTGTGAAATTGAGTTATATATTGCTTTGTACTAAATAGACCACGCTCTTTCGATTACCGCTACTCAAATATTTCTATCTCGTATGGTTTCTGAGATAATTGATGAAATTGAGATGCACAAGGTTCTATCTACACATTTTCGAATTGAAATTAATTTCACAAAGTTCTAACTGCCAGATAGAACTTTGTGCTTCTGTAAGAGAGCAGCCAAATTAGATAAAATCGTGTAATTTTGTTAAACAAGCCCCGAATTTGAACCGACATGGCTCATTTTGTTAGTAATTGAACTTAAAAAAAAACTAGCACGATTTCTGAGGTTGTTTCGAAGACGTCCAAAATTGTTTTACTCTTTTCTATTAAATGTGTGATTTTTCTTTAAAAAGTTATACTCGCTTTAAATGATACATAAAAGTATATCAATTTTTCAAAAACCCTTTTTCGACCTTTTTTCAAAAACTACATAAATCTTAAAAGTTGGTTTGTTGTAAGCCCATTTACTAACAAAATAAGCCATGTCGGCTCAAAATCGGGGCTTGTTTAACAAAATGACACGATTTTAACTAATTTCCCTGCTCTCTAAGAGAAACACAAAGTTCTATCTGCAAAAAAAAAAAAAATCTAACAGAAACACAAAGTTCTATCTGGCAGTTAGAACCTTGTTTCTCAATTTCAAGTACCTTATCGTTTAGCAACAAAGTTCTATCGATTTTTTTAAACTTTAATTCCTTCTTAATTAGACAACGTAATTTAATTATTTTAGTATCAATGAAATCCTCGCTGCAATCAAATGCTTGTAATATAAATAATATTGTGATTAAAATCAATTCCTAAAAGTTATACGACACGAAATATTCAAACATAGATTTCTCGAAAGTGATGTGAGTGTAGATAGAACCCTGTTGTTCTAAGGTCGCGATATATATCTAAAAATAAGATACTTTAATGAGAAATTCTCATAGTGCAGGAACTCGTTTATCAATAACTTCACGTTTTTTGGCTACAGGCTACTCCTATGAAAACCCTAAATTTTTAAAGGTATCTCCGCAAAGTATGGGTCGTATTTTCATTTCATTTGCATAACTTTTTGTAACTCTACAGTAGTTCTTATATTGGCAGTTTCTTCATTCTATCCAGAGTTCTACTTTCATCCAACTCTTTATATTGGAACAAAAGCCGCTCAGCTTTTGTTCCGATTTGTTTTGTTTTTTTAATTTTCGTTTTTAACGTTCCTAGCTCAGGCATACTTTGGAGGAACTGTCTCAGTTTTTCTTCTTTAATTTTTATTTTATTTTTTATTCAATTAAAATTATTTTTTACTTTTTTTAATGAAATTTAGATTGATACTGACAAAAAAATGTATCAAATTGTACAACGCTTCCATACATTATACAACAAGTTGGTACAATCTCAAAAAAAAAAAAAAAATTAGAATGTTTCATGCAATCAGTTCTACCGACTTGGCTAAGTTGAAGCAACTGCTCCATAAACTATACAATTTGTTGCACAATTTGACAGATTGAGCCAATTTATTGTATAATCTATGGCCGACATAATGAAATTAAATTTTGTATATCGGCATTTTTCTTAGCTGGGGGGTAGAATGTAATTTTTCATAACAATAATCATAATGAACTGTACTATTATAGTATATGTACTATTATAATAATATGAAGTTTTCGGGCGGATTCTCATCCTACCAATATCGCAAAAGTGGTTTGAAAAGTCTTTAAAAATATATCAGATTTTATGTACCTTATCGTTAGTATTTATCTTCTTTACACCTTTTGACCCATTTCCACTTTCTTTCGCTGACAATTCTTTGTGGTTTGCAACATCCTTGTCTGTTTTGCTCAAAGGGACGATTCCCACTTTTTCTATTTTAGTTTCTTCAGAAGGGATAATGGAAGACTCTCTTTGGGAAGACATTGCATTTGTTGTTATTGTTGTTGCTTTTGGCAGTTCATTGACAGTTGTGGGCGGTGGCTCCTTTTTCTTTTTTATAACCAAATTATCCTGATCCGACTCTACATTTTTATTGCGTATTGTTGAACGGGCACTTAGACGTTCTCGTTCTGTTTGTAAGTGTTGCTTTTCCAGTGCTAGAAATGTTTCTAAATCCATTCCGCCAAATCAAATACAAAATAATTATTTAATTTAAACACATCCAACCATCCAACCCATCGCCAATCCGCCACGCAAGAAAGAAACAAACAAAATAATTGAAATTTCGTAAACAAAAAGCAAAAGCATAAAAGCAAATGTCAAATTTTATTCGTTACTTTTATATTTCTAATATTTCTAACGAGTTGCGAATACTCGTTACTACTGAGAGCTGCCAGATTAGTAAAACAATTCAAATATAATTCTGCCGGTCTAACAGTTTCGTTTGGTTCATTTCAGGGATATCGAAAAATGCTCCTGAATATAGAAAAATTGGTTGTTATTCTATTTTTGTTATTTAAAACTCCACCTTGAATAGACAATATCTCCAAACTACAGAACTTGCAAAGAAATATTGTGTGGGATGTTATTAAAGAAAGTATAACAGTTTGGAAATAAAATTTGCACGCGGTCTGACAACGCAGTTTGTCATGCGTTAAATGCATTTTAAAAAGGAAAAAAATTGAGACAAACCAGGGATGATAATTGTAGTGGAATAGTACTTTTTTTGGTACTATTGACTTTACAAAAGTACTGAAGTACTTTCGCCTCGAAAAAGTCCTTTCGCAATTTTTTGTTTAATTAGTATGTAAAATGGCTGTAGCATTTCACAGAATACTTCACTGAGACATATAGGATTATTGTAGGATGTATTAAAAAATTAACAAGGAGAAAAGATTTTGAATTGCACAGGGAATTTTATCAATTGAGATTTCTGCAAATGTGAAGAGAATATTTTCTGAATAAAACTTGATAAAAACTAGATGTCGAAATCGTTTGGCGGTATCTACGTGCTCAGCCCTGATATAAGCTAAAGACTTAATTAAATTAAGAAATTGTTGTTGTTATAACATTGATATTGGTACTGAGATTTTACAAACAAATTTACCAAATACACTACCATTGGAAGAGGAATTATTAGAGTAATATCTAAGTACTTTTAACAAGACAATCAATGTCAAAATTAGACAGTTTTGCATGATTTTAGTCGAAAATATAGAATTCGAATATGCTTTTTTGGCTATTCGTCGGTTCGCTATCTCTATAAATGTAAGAAAAGAGTAATTTTTTTATTTGTCAGTTTCGAGTTATCTTGTTTTGTCCAAAAGCCCACAGATAGTAAACATAACTTTTTACGAAGTTAAGCCCAAACTCCAATAGCGCGTCGTGAGTGGCAGTGGCAGTGTTCGAAAAAAGTTGTCATTTTAGAACGCACTACTTTATATGAAAGTAACTACAATACAGCAGCGGCAGTACACAGCGCTGTGCAATTTTTCTCTATTTCTAAATTCACTGCCACTGCCTCTCATTTGAATATTTTCGAATTTTTCGAACTTCAAAATTTTAAGAAAAACATGTCATTTGTTAAAATTTTTAAGTTTGTGACATTTTAAAATTTATATTGTAAGTTGTGCGTTAAAATTAAAAGATAAAATAATGAGTTCGTTCGCGAAAACTGTTTTTATTCAAACACTGCCAGTGCCACTGCTGACGCGCTATTGTAGATACATCGGCAGTGAGAGCAAATACTGGCAGTAAAATACTGCTTCGAAAACAGCCACTGCCACTGCCGACGCGCTATTGGAGTTTGGGCTTTAGTTTATTGACTGTTTTTTTTTGCTTGTATAGTACTAATGAAAGTACCAACGCGCTTTTTCTAAATTGAAGTATGATAATTTTATATTGAACAAATTAAACAGTCATTTTTTGCAATTTTTCAACAACAGACGCAAGCAAGTGTTAACATGGAAATTGATTTGGGTGCAGGATACTCCAGTGTTTAAAATAAGGATGTTTTCTATTCACGAAATGATTTTTTAATTTACAAAGATTACTCATACCCTCATGAATAATATTATTACTATTTGTAGGTATGTATTTCTGTGGACTTTTGACAAAACAACCTAACTCGAATTAAGACAATTTTCCAGGACTTTAATCATAACTAAATTTAAATACGCTTCTTTGGTGTAATCGTCATATCTCTATGACTTTTAGTTGCAGAGATATAGAATCGGAAATCAACCTATCTCGATGTTTTGTTCCAAATTGCATTTGACAACAAACAACTTATCTCAAATAGGTTAAAAGCTTCAAGCATCTGCAATAACAAATACTTTTCACAAAAAAACTTATGTCGACATAAGAAAAAGGTGTTTTTCATCACAAACCATCTAAAGTCGAGATAAGATACTGGTTAAATGGCAAAAAAAGTTTGACAAATAAGTTACTTTTCCTATGGAAAGAACTGAATTTCTTAAATAAAAAATATATGACAAAAACATCTTATTTCAATTTTATTAAAAACTATAGACCTTAGAACAAAAAAAAATTGACTGAAAAATGTTCGTGTGGTATTCATGTATAATAAAAAACTTTTACATGTGTTCAAACTCCTACACAAAAAGAATTGAGAAGCATCAAAGTAGTTTTTTAGCCCTCCTGAAAAGTTGCCAATTTCGAGTTAGGTTGTTTTGTCAAAATTCCACAGATTTATAAAAAATGCATTTGTTTTGATATTTTATATAACAAAAATCATTTATGAATAATTGTCGGTAAACTAAAGCTGAATCCATAAATTTTTTTTCATATTTTTATCGAAAATTGGAGTGGATTTCTTGATTTACGATTTTGTGTTTCATTTACCCTTATTTTATTTATATTTGTTTGCAACGTTCGCCGAACTTCGACATCAAATATTTCAGTTTTTTTTTTATAAAAATAAACTTTATTCAAGTAAATAGCTTAAGTTTTCAGATTTTTTTATATGTAATACAACCGAATTTAGACTAATTTAATTTGAAAAACAAACTGATTTTAAAAATAGCTATATAACAGTTATTTAAATAGAAATAAATCGAATAATGCGCGGGTGAAGCAGATAACTTTAATATACGCAATGTTTCTTTTCTAAATTTGGCATATACCCAAGGCTGCAAAAACAAAAAGTACCCAAAGTACTATTGGCTTTTAAAAACAAAGTACTATTGGAGAAGTGCGAATATCATGCCTGAGACAAACTGAATAATTTTTAGAAAAAACTGAAGTTCGGTTTACAGATAATAGTTTTTTTTTATTAAGTTCTAAATTATGAAAAGGAATATGTAATCAAAAAGTGTTGCTCAGATCTGGTATTGAAGGTAGGCCATCGAAAGATTTAATTATCTATGAAAACCGCTATATGTATGTTGGGAACTCTTCGATGGAATGGAAGTATGAAAGGTATTTTAATCGTAGAGTAGAACGGGGTAATGTCGTGCAGGGGGTAATGTCGTGCACTGGCTGTTTGAGCCCAAAGAATTGAATGATTTACCAACTGTTCGTAAGGTAGGGACCTACTGACCTACTGAGCTTATGCATATAATACTAGCAATTTTCACCAGTTCGTCTCTACAGAGTAACCTTTTTAACAAAACGCACGCTTTCGAGACGATAAAAGTGTTTTTTTATCGGGTCAGAAAAATAATCTTCCTTCCGGGAAAATATACCAGGTAAGTGTTTTCTGAAACGAAATATCCTGCCAAAGAAAAGAAGTATTTGGTTTTCGAAAAAAATTTTGGGCTTCACCGATTTATCGAAGTTGACTTTTAAAACGACCATTGGGGTAATGTCGTGCACATTCACTTACACAAACACAATTTCTCGCTACACAAATGTTGTTACACATGGATGTAACCAATGAAATTATCTTTCGATCGGATGCTTACTCGTTGCATTCGCTTGAGGTGTACGGCTTTACGAGCATGTCAAAGTTGAGTGCACGACATTACCCCGTTCTACTCTACACAACATATTATGTACTTCACACTTGTATAATAATGAATAAATACATGATAATGCTAAATCTCCACTAATAGAACCACTACCTATCATTTCTCACACATTTTGGTACCTTTACTATACTCGGAAAACAATGCACAACATTACCCCACAAATTTTGAGGGGGGTAATGTCGTGCACATTTTTTTTTTCTTCACTTACACAAACACAATTTCTCGCTACACAAATGTTGTTACACATGGATGTAACCAACGAAATTATCTTTCGCTCGGATGCTTACTCGTCGCATTCGCTTGAGATGTACGGCTTAACGAGCATGTCAAAGTTCAGTGCACGACATTGCCCCGTTCTACTCTATATATTAAAATTAAAATTTGTTTTTGTGTTCAGTTTTAATAGATTCGATGAAATTTTTACACCATGTTATTCTAGATCAATGGAAGGTTATAGGCTTGAAAAATGGGAGGTATCATGCCCTTAATAAATAATATTCGGCATTCCTCAGAAACTGTTTGACACAAAGGAATGAAATTTGGCACATATGTAAAGGTCAATAATTCAAAATACACACAATAGAAAAATGGGCGGTGTCACGCCCCTAAAAACAAAATTTTTCATCTCTGAAACTGCTCTAATTCATCATAGTTATGAAACTATTTGACACAGATGAATAAGGTCATTTTACGCAATAAACAATAAACGTAAAAAATTCGGTTTTTAACAAATAACTCCTAAACGGTAAATTTTTTTTTACACAATGAAATTTCTTCTAGAACATATGACTCTCCATAAAAAAAAAAATCCGACACTTTTCCTCGTGCAACTCACGGCTCATAAGTTATCGGAATTTGAAAATTCTAGCGGCCACATTTTGATGGGCAAAAATATGTTTCCCCTTTCAAAAACATATGTAAAAATTAGTTTTTAACTATAGAATAATAAAAAATTAGACCAAAGAAAAAATTAAACACTGTTTTACTACTATTAATTAGAAAAATTAAAAATGGTGATTAAGAATTTCCCACAAAACTTTACTAGCTGTAATCAAGTTTGGTACATGTACCATATCACATACTTGCAACTTTTTTCAAAAACCTTCCTCTTCACGTCAAAATGCTTTTGTGCTTTAGCATCAAATTGAAGCAGAAAGTAATTGAAGAGTGGAAGTACCAAAGGCACTAAGGGCTATAATTCAAAAAATAAAAAAAAAAAAAAAGTTAGAACAATTTTTATAGATATGTATATTAGTGTGTATCGAAAAACGAACACCCAATTCCACACTCAAATTATGAAAGAAGAGAGATAAAAAATTCATGGAATATAAATTTTTTTACTTTAAAATAAATTCCTAGCTGGCCAAATGGCCATTGTTTATGAAAACCGAGTGATTTTGTACTGGAGCCTATCTTACGGTAAATTTTTTTCCCAAAAACACCATAGATATCGATTTGTGGTCTAAAATAACTTATGTGTGCAAATTTTCAGAGAGATCGTATGACGTGCAGGAGTGTCAGCAAAGGAATAAGAAACGATTATCTTCAATGAAACGAATACTTTTTGTACTGGAGCCCATCTAACGGCAGATTTTTTTTTAAAAAACACTACAGATCTCAGTTCGTAGTCGAAAAGAACTTTTGTATGCAATTTTTTAGAGAGATTGTATGGCGTGCAGGAGTGTCAGCAAAGAAAAAAGCACTTATTTTCAATCAAACGTTTAATTTTTGTACTAGAGTCCATCTAACGATTCATTTTTTTCAAAAAAAACTTGTGGTACTTGATTCGTCATAAAAAATAAACTATGCACCCAAATTTTAAGATTGGTGGAACGACGTGTGGGAGTGTCAGCGAAGAATTAAAAAATGGTATACAGCCATTTCATGCCTATCGTAACAAGATCTGCCACACCCCTTCTGATTTCGCTGAAATTTGGTACATTGTTTCGTTTCATGCTTAAACTTTGAGAAATGGCAAAAAAAAATTTTGCGATTTTTTTTGTGGCTTGTGGAGGGGTGCAAAAAGTCGAAAAATAGGTAAAATGTAACAAACTCTCCTCAAATAATTACCAATAACTTGGCCATTTCTTAACCGATTTTCATGTTTAGATCTGTTTTGGAAAGGCATTGAATAAGGCTATAAAATTTTTTGTAGTTGATAAAAAGGACTACATTTATTACTGTTTTAGTACAAAACTACAAAAAACGTGCCCGAGTACACTTTTCTTACCTTACAAAATAATTTTTTTTGGAAAGAAAAAAAATAATCTTTCAGTCAAACAAGAGAGAAAATTGGTATGTCTCGAGGCTAAGAAGTGATGATTTTTTGAAAATTTAAAAAAAAGGTCCGATCAGAAAATGGCCCATAGCTGGAACATTTCTTATCTCATTTTTATGTTTGGACCATTTTTAGAAAGGGATTGAATCATTCTATGAGCACAAGTAAAAGTTTTTTGTATTTGGAAAAAATTTCTAAATTTACTACTATTTTAGTACTAAACTACTAAAAACGCTTTAGTACCTATTTTCGACCTTCCAAAATAATTTTTAGAAAAGAAGACAAAATTACCTTTCAAATGAATCTAAAATTTGGATGGTACCATTAATGGTATAGGAGTAATGATTTTTTGAACATTTCAGTACATGCAATATTTCGTATAATGTAGGTTTTTTGTAATTTACATCATTTTAAATTCCTCGAAAGATTTTGAAAATAAAATGCGAAATATGGTTACGACCTAAGGGAACAGAACTATGAAATTTCTTGGTCCCTGGTATGGCTTTTACATTTTGAAAAGCGTTGGAGAGTTGCGATGCAGGTGCTTTATATTCAGCAATTGCACAATATCGATAAATTATGTCGGACTTTTAACTATTTGCCCATTCGAAAGGTGCCTTGGCATCAGTTATTTGGCCTTGGTGAGGTTTTTGCAAACTTGCCCTTGAAGTATTTCGTTTGAAAGAGCCACCAATACCATCTCATAGCCCTTTTTCGTGAGCTAAAAAGTGCCATTGTGCGTCGAAACAATTTTTTTCTCTAAGTCCCTTTGGACGTAATCGTATTGCAGCACGGCGTATTTCATTTTCAAAATCTTAATTAATTTTATTTTGAGCTTATAGCCATATTCAATGCCTTTCCAAAACAGGTCTAAACATGAAAATCGGTTAAGAAATGGCCAAGTTATATGGTAATTATTTGAGGAGAGTTTGTTACATTTTACCTATTTTTCGACTTTTTGCACCCCTCCATAAGCCACAAAAAAATCGCAAAATTTTTTTTTTGCCATTTCTCAAAGTCTAAGCATGAAACGAAACCATGTACCAAATTTCAGCGAAATCAGAAGGGATGTGGCAGATCTTGTTACGATGGGCATGAAATGGCTGCATACCATTGTTTAATCCTTCGCTGACACTCCCACACGTCGTTCCACCAATCTTAAAATTTGGGTGCATAGTTTATTTTTTATGACGAATCAAGTACCACAAGTTTTTTTTGAAAAAAATGAATCGTTAGATGGACTCTAGTACAAAAATTAAACGTTTGATTGAAAATAAGTGCTTTTTTTTCTTTGCTGACACTCCTGCACGTCATACAATCTCTTTAAAAAATTGCATACAAAAGTTCTTTTCGACTACGAACTGAGATCTGTAGTGTTTTTTAAAAAAAAATCTGCCGTTAGATGGGCTCCAGTACAAAAAGTATTCGTTTCATTGAAGATAATCGTTTCTTATTCCTTTGCTGACACTCCTGCACGTCATACGATCTCTCTGAAAATTTGCACACATAAGTTATTTTAGACCACAAATCGATATCTATGGTGTTTTTGGGAAAAAAATTTACCGTAAGATAGGCTCCAGTACAAAATCACTCGGTTTTTATAAACAATGGCCATTTGGCCAGCTAGGAATTTATTTTAAAGTCAAAAAATTTATATTCCCTGCATTTTTTATCTCTCTTCTTTCATAATTTGAGTGTGGAATTGGGTTTTAAAACTCGTCCATATATTTCAATACACACTAATGTATATATTTTTGAATTATTCAAAACTCACAAACACTTAGTGCCTTTATTACTTCCACTCTTAAATTGTCTAATGTCCTTTATCAAATGCAATTTTATTTAAAAAATTTATAAAAAATACTCTTATGGTTAAGTTACTACATGCATATTAAACTTTCTTACACACTGTTTTCATAATTTGAAGTTGAGTCATCTGGTAATTTCACTTTTGTATTTTCGCATTTTTTAAACGTTGTCGCAATTGCATTTTTCGGCGATATCGCAGTAAATACTGATGATCTTGCTCTGAATAAAAGTTCGTTGGCAACAGATGGGAGAAGTTATTGTCGTCATTCGTGTTGCCCAGAAATTGGGACAATAAATTCGCAGCGGAAGCAGAATTTATATTGAAATTCGATATGAGCGCAATAAGCAAAATAGTACACAAAATCATGCTTCCAAATCTAACACTATCGCAGCGATATGACTTTTTCTAATTTCCGTATGCAACTAATTACTCCATGAATAACAATCACAGCTGGTTCGGTTTTGTAAAATCAGACTTGTGCAATTCCTCAGTAAAGTGTTTATTCAACAGTTCTTGATGTAAATTGAAACTCTTTTTTATTTTTATTTTTTTCTTTTAATGTCAAAATTCATGCTAAAGTGATTTTGCAATTCATTTTTGTTTTTAGGGTCTTCTTTTGTTGTCCCCAATCCAATCGAAATGAAAGAGTTCAGCATTTTTGATTTGTTTTTGGTTTTTATAAAAAGGAATTATTTTAAACTATAAAATCATCAACTAATTTGCAAATAAAATTAGTACTAAATATTACTCAAAACTTTAAACATCAATTAACCAATTCAATACTTCGCTTTAACGCAAGATATATAGCCTACATATCTCAACATCATGAAAATATTCATCAGTCTGCTGCTAGTGACTCTTCAAGTCATCGTTATTGTCTCTGCTGAAACTGTGCAACTGGAATCCAGTCAGGGTATATTGATACCAGCACCGATTGCGCATTCAGTTCGTGTTGCCAGAGCTTCGTATGCGCCCTCAAATCCAGCATCTTCAGCGTATGCGCCTTCATCGTATGCCGCTCCAGCGCTAGGTCCAGCCCCATCATCGTACTCAGCTCCAGCGCCCGCACCAGTTGCTGTTTCCTCATACTCAGCTCCAGCGCCGTCATCATACTCCTCACCAGCAGCTCCAGTTCACCATTCTGGTTCCAGTTCACGCAGCATTCCAGCACCACCATGTCCAAGAAATTACTTATTCAGTTGTCAGCCATCATTGACACCTGTCCCATGTGCAGCGTCAGCGCCAGCACCATCCGGCGGTGGTTCCTACTCTTCACCACAGGGTGCCTATTCACAGTTTGTTCCACAATATGCAGTTCCAGTTGTTAGGGAGTTATATTGAAGGACTTGGTATTCTAAAGAACATGGTATGAGATTGCTGCTAATAAGCTTTTAGTTTTAAGTTTTTTACGCTAAATTTAATAAATATGCATTGAAAAAAAAAACAAATCGACTATCCAGATTTTTTGTTAAAACTCAAAAAACCTTGGAATACTGCTCCCAAATGGATTTTTTGAACTTCTCTTATTCAGCATAGTTAAAAACTTAAAAATTTATTCTGACAAAAAATGCTACCTTAATTAAATGCCTGATTCTATTAAAGGTTTATTACTCGAAGTTAAACCCTTTCCACACCAAATTGATATTTTTTCGAAATCAAATAAAACTTTTTCCAAATCAGAAATAAACATTTTCCAATAAAATTATCCTTTTTCCATATCAAATTAACCTTTTTCCAAATTAATTTAACCTCTCCCCTTTTAACGCATTCTTGTGTTAAATCGACATGGTAAACTCAAAAGTATTATGATGCTTACGCAGGGTATTACAAAAAATATATGTATGTAAAAAATTTTAACCTACATCCCCACCTATGGGTCATTTTTACCCCTTTCTTAAAAAAGTTACAAAAATCATACCTAAAACATCATCACAAGTCGCTCAGCACTAAAAAGTCGAAATTTCATTGTGAAAGGCAACAAATCGCTAAAACCAATGTCGTACTTATAGCTTTGGGACAAAAATATACCACGAAAAATGCACATGCAGGGTTAATGCGTTCAAAAATAATATTCTATATAAAATTTCTCAAATTTTTTTAATTTCAACTATGTAAATATGAAGCTGAGAATTCTTTTAACGGTCGAACACATTTAAAGAAAAAAAAGCTTAACTTTAAGCTCTTATTAGCCTTATGATTGGTGCTAAGCTTGATTTTGAACAATTTTTTGTTTTCAAGATGATTGCAAAAAACAAAGGCGTTTGCACGCCGATTTCAGGGAAATTTTCAATGTGACTAATTTTAAAGTGCATTGATGTCTCTCAAAAATGGTTTTAATTTTACCCAAAAATTATTTATGCTTTTTTTCTCAATTTAATTTTAATCACGGTCACACGGGACATGTCGCATGGGACATTTTTTTCCACTACACAAATTTTAAATTGAAAATCTTTCAAATAACCAGGATTTCCCGGTGTATGTTGCTTTACCTTATCTTGTAAAGTTGACGCGACATCACCAATTTTTCCAAATGATATTATTTGTTCCGATCTACTTTACATTTGTACCAATTCTCATTAGTGATACATTTTTTTACGGGAGTGGCATCGCCCATTTTTCCAGTGACATGATTTAGTGATTTTTGTGTAGCCTTATACCCCCATTTTTCCCAGTACACATTTTTTTTTACGTTAAATAGTTTCAGAGATATGATGATTTAATTTTGTGGCTGGAAGGAGTCGTGCACTTGATTACACCTCGAAGTTATCGCAACAATGATGACGTCTTAATCAGTCTAAGATACCTTAGACACCTCCTTCCCTGTATAAGCAAAAATGAGCAAATAGTTAACACCGCCCCCTCCTATAATAAGACGTATGCAGTTTTTCAAATCTTTTATATTATGTGTATAAAAATAAGAATTTTGTAACTAAATTATTATTATAATTAAAGCATTAGCGGTCATATTAAAATTTAGAAAATCCTTAACACTTCAAATCAATTTTCAGAGCTAAACTTAGGCTAAAATTTATAAATTTGTATATTTTTTGTGTTACGTAAGATTTTCATCCCTCTCTTCATCTGTATATCAGCGAAGTTTGTCGCCAGGCTCTTGAGTGGAATCCACAAGGTAGTAGAGCACGTGGTAGACCCAAAACCAACTGGAAGAGGTCACTGGAAAAGGAAATCCAAGAATCGGGAAAGTCGTGGCAAGAGATTAAAGTCATCGCAAGGGATCGTGACAAATGGAGAGATTTCATATTGGCCCTATGCTCTTCCTAGGAGTTAACGGAGAATACATACATACATACTCCATCTGTATAAGCAAAATTTACCAAATCTTGAACCCCTCGCCCCTAAACATGCTTACGTAATACTTCAACGGCCATGGGACGAAGATTGTATTGAATTATAAGTATATGTGTAGTATGAAACTTCGACATTATAAACTTGAAAGCATTTGCTCATTAAAATCGAAAAAATTTTGTCGTATAACCACTATCCCAAGTAAATGTTTCAGTTTTTTCCTAGATTATGATAGATCAAATGATAAAAAGTAGAGACCAGTGACAGTATTGAGCAAATGTCGACATACGCGACTAATGTTAATTGAAACATTTGACCAATGTTTGCAATAATGTTTCGTGGAAAAACATCGTGCCTATGTAGTTATTTTTACCCAAGGCTTGTAAATCTTTAAGAACACTATTATGCATTTAACAATATAGTCACAAATTGGTAAAATGAAATGATTTTTTGTTTTATTTATTTTGTTTTACCATAACCAGAAACAAAGTTTTACTTAAATATGTCAATGTCTTTTCGATTTTCCTTTTAGCGGGGTTTTCTTTACCGCATTACTTTCGATGCAGGTGGCAGATGCATAGCGATTTCTTGCATTTTTTTGCAGCGTCGTAATTTCAGATTTTTCTTAAAACAATTTACAAGTAGACCAAATGTAGTAAAGCCTTATTAAAAGACGCGGTACAAACCTACATTTCATTTAGTTGGATTGCTGTGGTTCATTCAAGTGGTTTAAGATTTCAATCAAAAAAAAATTCAGAATGTACAGTTATAATTGGGCGTGGCACTGCACTTTATATGTAATTGTAACGTTACTTTTAAAAACCTGCAGCAGTAATAGTTACGCATATACTGGAGAACCAATACCTTTATCCAGATGCGAACGTAGCATACCAGTATATCACATAATTCCCGCTGCATTGTTACCTGGTGGAACAATTGTGCCGTTACAATCTTTAAGTCCTGCTGCATTACCAACCTTAAAGCGGGTACCGCGACAACGTCAGTCGTCAATTGTCCAACAAGTGGTTGTTAATCAAAATACAAATCAACAAACGATACCCATAAATATTGGAGGTGGAGGTTTTGATAGCGGATTTGGCGATGGTTTCGGTGGCGGGTTTGATGGTGGTCGGAAGCTATTTTTCGGTAGACCATCATTTGGTCGTGGTGGTGGTTTTCGGCATCCTTTCGCACGTACCTATGCAGAACCAGAGAGTTCAACAACGGGTAATCAAATTCCTGCGACTGCCTGCCCGAAGAGTTTTATTATTTCATGTCAGCCAAGATTAGCGCCGGCACCCTGTAGCAATGCAGGTAGTGGAGGTGGTACAGCTTATTAAATTTGAAGAAGGTCACTTGAATAATGTAAATAAAAGTTTTGTTTTTTTAAGAATAAAAAACTGTTTTTAATGTTTATTTAACAAATTTTTGTATAACTCTGAGGATCAGGGTAGACATGGGGTATTTTTCGTCAGATTTACATTTGAAAAATAGGTTTTGATTTTAAAATTCTAAAAAAACTCTCTGCTAAAAATTGCCGAGCACTTATTTTTTAATTTTTCGTTTTGGTTAAAATTATCAAAGTTATGGTTTTTTTAAGTTTCACGGTCTGGGTAAAAATCATGTTTGTTATGCATTTACCGCAGAAACTATTTATTATATTATTATTATTATTATATAAAAAATTGTAAAATGCAGATGAACTGCTGAATTTTTGTAAAAATATTAAAAAAAAAAATTTATCTAAATCTAATAGTGGTTTTATAAAAATGTAAACAATTTGGTTTTTTTTAAATGTTGGTGTCTTTCTATCTAAATTTTTTATCTCTATATTCTCTATTCAATTTTGTTTGATACATCCATTATAACAAATTTTTCCATATATTCCATATAATACCTAGTTTCTGAGATATATGCATTATCGTAGAAAAGTTATGAATGGAGTTCTGAATAGCACTTGAAGAGTTCTTAAGAAAATCTTTGTAATATTTTTCCCAAAACTCAGAACTTTTGTTTTGCAAGAAATTTTTTATGCAAAGTTTTATAACAAAAAAAAAAAAATAAAAGAACTCTTTCTGGTGAGCTCAAAAATGTTATAACATAGAACTCTTCAATGTGATAAAAGCGTCGCTGAGCAAAAAACGGCACACCTCCGATTCTTGGGGCAATTTCGCGGAACTATTTTGAAATCTGTGAAAGAACTATTCTCAACGAACCAAGAACTCTAAAAAAATTTTCGGTTTCTGAAAATTCCGAAGCCAACTTTACATGAGTGAAATCTGTTTGAAAAAATATAATGAATTTTTATTGAAAATGCCACTGATTCCATATGACATTTGTATGTTAATTTTTGGAAACAATTTTTTTCCAAAAACTGAATGAAAAATATTTTTATTTATTAAAGATTTGCTATCCAATAAAAAGCAAAATCTTTAAAAAAAAATAACCAATCAACCTTGAATTTCAGATTTGAGATATAGAGACAATAAATCAGTGGGTATTAATTTGGTTATAAATTAATGCAATCCGTTCGTCGCCCAAAAATTCAAGAAAAATTTTACGCAGAACAAATCGAAAATTGGCTTTTACTTTATTTATCTTCAGTCAAGTTAATCACTTTTTCCTTTTTGGCACAACGATGTTAACATGTTCTTAAAACTAATACTTAAGTTCAAGTCGTTTACCATTTTCAAACGTTTGCCTCAAAAGTTTTCAGCTTCTGCAGAAATATTTTTCAGAAAAACCTTTAGCTTGGGAGTTTAACTAAAGTTTTTTAGTTAAAACAATTTATTAATAATATATTGAAATCTTGTTCGAGAAATGTTTGTAACTTACAATTAGTAAATGTGTTGAGAATGTTGACAGGGTAATGATTTCAAAAACGGCTCACAACTAAATATGTAGTTTACTGGGCAGTTATTATTAACATTGGTTGTAATTGGTACTCTGTGCTGATTGAAAGATTCATCATAATTTTCCGAACGATATGCAGCTGCAGGTGGCATCTTGCCATAACCAGCTAAATGATATTTTTGTATTCGCTGTGCATTAAAATGCTTAAGATGAACGTTTTGCTGAAAGTTACCATGAAGTCCACCCCCATATCTATGGTGACCAATTTGAGTGTCTCGATGATTGTATCCACTTTTATGATCTATTTTTCTGTTTGCAGCTAAGGAAGACCTTGGCCATCTACATTCATGGAATCTCATGCTACCAAAGGATAGCGGAATTGTAGAATCGCTCGGTGGTGGTGCTGGTGTACATGCTGTATGCCTTTGAATTGGTGTCCAATATGTTAAAGGCGCTGTATTAAGGTTATTTGTAACTGGTACTGCAAAGTTGTTTCTGGTGCTGAGCTTACATGGATTTGGAGCACTTGAAACTGGTACTATGATGGGGGTTAAACTATTGCCGCAACTAGAAGTTTCGGTATGGTTTGTAGCTGCTGTATCACTTGAAGTTTTATTGTCAGCAGTAAATGGCGCCGGTGTAGTTACCGTTGATGAAGACGTTGAATCTTGCGGTGCTACAGTTGATATGTTCTTTGTTGCAGCTGCATTATAGCTTAAAGTTGAATTGAGCTCAACAACTTCATTTAGCTGACTGGAAGATGCCGTTGTGGTTGAAGAATGAACAAAAGGAATAGGCAAAGTTGTTGGAATACTGCCAATGGCTGCCAATGAATAATTGGGGTCTTCGGATATGCCTTGAATTGCTGCTATGCTGAGATTCTTATCTGAGGATGTAACATCATTTAAAGCTGTCTCTTGACCAGCAACTACAACGATAAACGCGTAAATTAACGCAACAGCACTCGGGCCTTTCATTTCCAAAATTCAACTGGGCTGAATAGTGATATTTTAGCGATTTTATATAGAATACAAAATTAATGAAGTGATTTCTGCAAAAAAAAAAACTTGAAAAATTTAATGCTGATTCATGCAAAATCAAAAGTAAAAAAACTGCTGAGCCTGTAAATAATTTTACCCCTAAAAGTCGATGCATTCCTGTAATAGTTCCATATAATTAAAAACAAATTTTTTCAGGAAAATAATTCAATCACTTTTCATTGAAATATTTTATTATTTTTTTTGAATTTTCATATAATACAATCATCAATATCCTTTGCGATTTAGCATCATCAATTAATACTGAAAATACTGATAAGCTCCTTGAGGCAAATAGCCTACTGCATAGGGTTGTGGCACATTATATCTTTCGCGTGTTTCGACGTATGTTGGCACAGGCGCTGAATACGCTCCTTGTGGTGAACCATAGGAACCAGATGAAGCTGGAGCTGAAGAAGCGCATGGTACTGGTGCTAAGCTAGGTTGACAACTGAACAAATAGTTTCTTGGGCATGGTGGAGCTGCAATGCTTCCACCAGAGCTGGCGCCACCTCCATAACCACCACCACCACCACCACCATAAGCAGCCTTACGTTGACGTACATAATCCGCTGATTCTACTGTTTTCACTTCAGGCTCAGCATCCTTATTGGTATTAACGTTGGCTTTAGCGTTGCTTGAAACATCTGGGCTGGCAGCTACAAAAGCGATTGCTAAAGCAATGAAGACGAAGATTTTCATGTTGTTAAAAAGTTTGTTCAAATTGTATTAACAAAATTAACTAAAAATTGCTATGTCTCGAAGAAGTTCTTAATTGAAGTTTATATACTAAAAGTTGCACTTAAAATTTGGGTCGAAAATAGAATATAAAAAAATATTGCAAATATTCAGCAAAAACCATAAAAATACAAATTTATAATTTGTAAACGCAATCAAAATTTTGCTGCATTTCAATTAGGGTGTACTAAAATAATTAAATATCTTTAATTTAATGGAATTTACAAAAAATCTGTCCGACCGATTTGAAAAATTCCTTCAAATTTGCATCTTTTGCATCGTTTGATTTTTGTTTTTTTTTTTTAAATTTTGACGGCCTCAAAATTTTTTATGTCAATAGCAAGGAATAATAATTACAAAGTCTGAACTCTGATCAAATTAAAATCATGAAATTCGTTAAACAGTGTTGTCAACACTTCATCTGTATTGCACTGTAAACAAATCAACACTGAGCTACTTTATCATACACATCGTATGCTACAATTGGCAGCCTCTTGAAGGTTCTAACATCAGCTAGAAGGTAAAACACTTATTTTCACCATATTGGTGATATTGTCTATTCAAGGTGGAGTTTTAAATAACAAAAATAGAATAACAACCAATTTTTCTATATTCAGGAGCATTTTTCGATATCCCTGAAATGAACCAAACGAAACTGTTAGACCGGCAGAATTATATTTGAATTGTTTTACTAATCTGGCAGCTCTCAGTAGTAACGAGTATTCGCAACTCGTTAGAAATATTAGAAATATAAAAGTAACGAATAAAATTTGACATTTGCTTTTATGCTTTTGCTTTTTGTTTACGAAATTTCAGTTCCAGTTTTTGCAGGTTCCGATTCTCGCAGGTTCCGAACCTGCAAGATTTTTGCAGGTTCCGAACCTGCGAGGAGGTTCGTCAGTTTGACGTCACTACTTCATCATATGAGTATTTCAGATAGAAGTCATTTGGTTATGCTAAAAATTCATTGCATACTTTTAGGCTTCCTTCATTTTACTTTAACCATAGTAAAGGCCATAAAAATAATTCTTTCTGTTTATTGTTACCGCATTTTTTTGAGTTTACGTCAGAATATGTATATTTTTCTTTTTTTTACAGCAAACCAAAACAAAAATAGTCATTTTCGGTGAAATTGTTGGTGCTCAATCCGAATCTAGTCTCAGAATCCCTCTATCACGTAAGGTTTTTGAGATTTTCTAGCCTAAAAGTTCAAAAATTCGAAAATGATACCATTGAGTGAAAAATAGTATGAGAATAAAAATAATACAAAACCAATTCATAGCATATGTATTTTGAAGACTAAAAATAGTTCTTAGTGTTGCATTTAAGAGAAAAGAGCAACACAATTTTGGGCAACCTCTATATTACCTCAAAAATCGAGTTTTTGAACTTTTAAGTTAGAATATCTTAAAAAATATACGTGATTCCGCGTTTGGATTCAGCCTCAGCACCGATTCCCGGGGAATTTTCTTAAACTGCAATAGAGAATGCACGGCAGCTTGAGAAAATTCCCCGGGAATCTTGATTCACGATAAACCCCTATATCTCTATCGCTATAGCGATTGGTTTAGGTTTCATGATATATGGAACTAGTGCAATCATCATATATATAGCCAGTCTCTAATTTGACTGGTCTAATTTGAAAAATTTATAAAATAAATAATTTTTGAGCCATCCTTTTGTATATTGAGACTTCGTATAAAAAATTTTGTTTTGAATATTAAGTGCTTCACCCACTTTGTTGTATAAATGTGTGAACTGCATTTTAGAAATACAACAAAATGACATATAATTAAGTACAGTTTTATTTATTTTTTTATTTTTTTTTTTTTAATTTTTGAGCACATATGCAAAGTGTGTGTTTTATTTGCAATAAAGAAAAAAAAAATTTTCTTTTCGAATAAATAGAGCATAATTTCTGAGTTATTAATTGACTTAGTGGCTTCAAGAAAAACAAAATTTTAATACATTTCCTGTTTAAATTACTCGGACCATGATATTTGTATGTTGCCATTGTACTTGTTATCGACAGAATCTGGTTTTAGTTTTCGAAAATTCTTTGAAGAAAACCCGAAGTAGTCGGATAATTAGAAAGACAATCTTTTCAAAATTTTCTTCTTGTATTATTCGAACGCTGAAAAAATCGGCAAGGGCCTTATATTGTCGAAAAACAATTCTCTTATGTGTTTATTTTTTGTAAAAATGTTTTTCATGAAAAATCTTTTCAATAAATTTATGATGAAATGATGGTCTAACGAATCTGTAAATTTAAATATAAAAAGATTACATATACATAGTAGACCGGGTCGAAACTTAGATTCATCCCGAAACCAACTCAAGGTCGGAAAAACGTTTTTTTACTCAGAAGCAAGGCATCTAACGAAAAAAGTGTATACGGAAAAAAATGCTTAGAATTGTCCAAAAAATACGTGTAAATTTTTTCAGAATTTTTTGAGACATTTTTTAATTTTTCAAAACTTGGTCAAAAAAATAAAATATAAAAAAAAAATCTGAAAAAAATCACACGTATTCATTCTTTGAATAATTCTAAGCATTTTTGGCTTTATTCACTTTTTCGTTAGATTTCTTGCTTTTGAGTAAAAAATCGTTTTTTTGGCCGCGTAAATGAAAAACGTAAAAAAATCGATTTTGAGATGCGAATGTTATCTATATCCCCAAAAAATTTACAATTTTTAAGCACCAACATTTTTGTGAGAACATAGTCTTTATTTCTAAAGCACCCTTGGGTATCCATTTTGTAAAGAAAAAAGTTAAGTATGACAGAAATACATGTTTTGTAGCCAAAATGGGCCTGCAGTAGAATCAAAAGTTCTCCATAGGTTTTTTTTCGGAATGAAAAAAAAAAAAGATGCAGATATCGTTTTTAAGAGTCCCTCTAACTTTTGAGTCAGTTTGGGCATGATTCCATTTTGCTTCATACAAAATCGACCCGATCTAATACATATTTAACTATATCGTCGGGTTAAAACTACAACTAGACATCTACATTTTTCATGTTTTGAGAAAAAAGCGTTTTAAGTTTTTTGAATTTCGTTTTTTGTATGGGTTTTTGCAGTTTTGTACTTTTTATTCTTTATGTAAAATTGGATGAGGCCTACATATCAAAAAACCGACTAGACTGGGGCATAGATCTGTTTTTTCTTCATGCTTTTGTATACTTAACTCAAAATGTCAGTACGTGTAGATGTCTAGTTGTAGTTTTAACCCGACGATATGTAACCATTACCACCATAAACTCAAACTTTCCGAGATTGGACTTATTCCACTTTCAAATAAACCCATTAAAATTTTTTGAATGTTAAGAAATCTATTGTCTTCATAGCAAGATACCTTTGCAGTTTCATAAAAAATTTTCCATTCTTTTAAAAAACTAAAAAACAAACCCTAAAGAACGAAAATTTTCGTGGTATAAGCATTTTCCTATTTGTATGTAAACACGTTAAATTTTACTTTTTATTTTTTTTTTTTTCGATCAACAAAAAATGCTTGGCTCTTGGCCTATATGGGACTGTGCCAAATTTTATGTAAATGAACTGAAAATAAAATATTTTTCTCCAAACTTATTTAAACAAATTTCTACAATAAATTATTCAAAACTAAACACATACTTACAAGCATACTGACGTAAGTATGTACATGTGCAAGCAAAGAGCAAATATTAATAAAATATATTTATACACAAATACAAATTAATTTTATTTATTATTAAATTTAAAAATATAATTTTCACATAAATATCTTGGAAACTCATGCACTGCTGTTTTAATCAACAGCGAAGAAAGAGAAAAAATAAAAAAAAACGTTGGACCCAAAAAAGTTGAATGACTTTCTTTGCATGATTGCTGCCACAGCTTTTTTTTTATTTTACAAGAGAGTGTTTATTGCCCATGAAAGCAAGTATTAAAAAGTCTATATGTGCATATATGGGTGTATATAGCCCAGGGAAATATCAAAGGCTTTGCCCTTGATTCAACCGCAAATGGACATGTTTGGCTCCAAACATATAAAACTTTGATTTTACTTTTTATCTGTTATCTAAAAATCAGACAAAATTTTCATATTTGATTCAAAGTCATATCTACCAAAACAATGAAGAATTAGTAAGGGTACTATCTTTGACCGTAGTAAAATCAAATTCCCTGCATTGTGTACAATAAAAATTCGCGTGGGTTTTAATACTTTTGATTGAGCTACACCCCCTTATTCAAGTTTTCTATTCGGCCTTTCTTGAACGATCCCTTGTGTATATGTTACCAACTTTTAACGGGACAACGTTTTTCGTTTTCTGCACATTTCGTTCCATCTGGAAGCTGTTTTTGAAGTCACAGCCTTAATTTATTTTATATATGAAGCAATCCACGCCAAGTGTACCAGCTCAAAATTTTTTTCTCCGATTTCACTCAAATTGGTGTGCAAGACCAACAATCCGGGAGGATTTGGTCCTAGTACCATTTGTTGTTAAAATACAGTGTTGAAGTTGGCGTTTTTAGTCATTTTCATAAAAAGGGTGTTTTTTCAAAAACTTATAGCTCACACTAAAGTTTGTAAATTGATAAATCTAAGTTACTGGTCCCATTCATTTTAAAATGTTCTTTATATAAAAAAATATTTCTTGGTGAAAAAATTTTTTTCACCAACATTTTTTACACTTAAAAATACTTTTAAATTTTTTTTAAAAAGCCCCCTTCGATTTTATTAAAAGTACTTTAAATTAAAGCATAATTTATAAGCTTTAAAATGATGTATGATTCAAGATGGGATTCGGACGCTAAATTTGAGTTTTTAGCTTTTGAACGCCCGCGGAAGGCAATAATCTTCTTTTACTCAAGAGGAAAGCATCTTACGAAAAAAGTATACTAGGCAAAAAATGCTTAAAATCGTCCAAGCAATACGTGTTATGTTTTTGGATTTTTTTTGGAACCTTTTTTTTCTGAATAATTTTTTATTTAACTTTCCAAAAAATTTCAAACTTATTTCCTTAATGATTCTAAGCATTTTATGCCTAGTACACTTTTTTTGTAAGATACTTTCCTCTCGAGTAAAAAAAGATTTTTGCCTTCCGCGGGCGTTCAAAAGCCAAAAACTCCCATTTAGCGTCCGAATCCCATCTTGAGTCATATTTAGGAAATTAAGCTTCGTACCATACTTCAGTATGACAAAACGAATATCCTACTTTAAGAATTTTTATATTTCAATGAAAATTACGATTTCTGGGTGGTTTTGAACCTTGAGTCCCCAGTGTGCGGCGGTGCCTCCTCAATATATGTAGGGGAACTGATGCTATTGTGGTATAGCTAATGTTTAGGTAAAATTTTAAAGGGAACCGTTAGATCAATTTCAGCCAAATTTGTTTATGCGAATCATTGAAGTATTGGCTACAGAATATATTTCAATAAAATGTGTGCAATTTCATTAAAAAAAGTTATAGAGCAAAATCTGAAAAAAGTCAAAAAAGCTGTTTTCAAAAAGTTGGGAGGTAATGTGGTATATATGGTGGTACAATGTGGTATATATACTGATCAGTACTTGTAAAGTGGACTGGTAATGTGGTACATATAAGTAGGGTAATGTGGTATACCTAACCATTCAACCAAATATAAAGTTTGAAAGGTATGAAATAAGTTCATAATAACATTTACATTGGTTCTCAAACTCAAAGTTTTTATAAAAAAATATACAGAAATCAAATAATGCTAAGAATAACAATATATATTCATATACCACATTAGCGAATCCCGACTATACCACACTGGCCAATTTTTAGAAATTACAAAATAAAATGGGAAACTTTGTGAATTTTCACAGTAAAACACTTATTTCGCAATACTTAGCACTTATCTTTATTGAATATAAATAAAACTTCACCAAAAAGCACCTTTTTCTTAACAAAATTTTTTTTCAAAAAATCTGGAAAAAAAAATCAACCACACGCGACTTAAGTTTCGTTCAACTGACACCGGAAAAATTTTGTTTGGTACATGACAGCAACACATCCCTGGTTTTTCATGTTTTCTGATAGGATAAAAGCAGTGACGTTCGCAGGTTCCTTCCCAATTCGGAGATATGCGACCATACCACATTGAAAAACCATACCACAATAGCATCAGTTCCCCTATTAGGATGATTCAAAAAAAAACTTAGATTTTTGGAAATTTTACGATTGCCTCCAAAAATTTTTTCGCATTATTCTTAAGTTTTAAGCATTTGTTGTGAAAGTTTCCGAAGCAAATTTATGTAGATTGCTATAACCCCTTATAACTCAGTTTTTAAAAAAGGGTGTTACTGGTTGTTCTAGGAAAATATTGCTTGTGATCTTGGGACAACAGGATTTGAGATAAAATAACTACATAGTTTAGCCTGGCAGTGTTTTCATAAATTTGCTTGGAGGTTCGACGACCTCTTATTCTAATTCACATAGCTTTTGCGGAGATCTTGCACTTACTGTTCTCAGTGTCTGAGTGAAATTCGGTCCGACTATCTCAAAGAACGATTTCAGTATATCATTTTCGATCTTTTGTTTATGTGAGAGGTGCCACACCTTCTTTTCTGAGTTCGCTTTGTTTTTGCTTAAAGCTGCCCTTTACTGTTTTTACTGCCTGAGTGAAATTATTGGATTATCTCAATAAACGTTTTCAATATAGCATTTTGAAGCTTCTGCTTATATGGGCGGTGCCACAACCTTTTGTCCGAGTTCGCTTAGTTGATATGAATTTTCCGAATTTTTTCTACACCCGTAATGTCATCATACACAACATACATATGTGCCATAATAATCGGTTATTTCACCTATTTAATTTTTTCAATTTAATGCCATAAATTTCATATCATCAAGTAAACTCTTCGTGAAAACAAAGCTCTATTTCATTTATTTCCAACAAAATGTCAGCCAAGTCATGTTGTGACATTACTTTTGTTGCTTATGTGTTGACTCCAATAACTCAGTTGGTTTTGCTAATTTCGAAAAATGTAACTAAGAAAAATTGTTCAGAATAATTCCAAGAACCTTATATTTTTACGTGTACTATCGATTTTCTGTATATATAAATATATATAGGTACCATGATGATTTCCAAAGCTCAGCTTAAGCCACGATGATAATAACACATCAAAAGAACAAATTCAATCAGAAGCTCCAAAGTAATAAGTAAACAACATCGCCACACCACTTTCGTCCATTTTAAACTGAAATTCCGGGAAATCTATGAAATTTCAAGATGATAATGAAAGTAACATGAAATCGCTAGATTCATTGAAGAGATTGCAGTTTTCTTTGTTTTCAATTTTTTCTTAATTTATTTCGGTATAAAAAAATTTTCATCGTAAAAAAATATTTAAATTACAACTAATAAAAATTTACAGTTCATTACTATAAGTTAAAGCTCACTAATATCCAAGCATTTGGGCGTTATTGTATTGTGCTAAGCGAATATTGTAGTCTGTAAAAAGTTCCGGACAGTCTCGATAAGGTTGATCTGCCATAGTTAGGGCAGCAGTGCACGGTGTAGGGACAACTGGGGCAGAGTATGAAGGCGTAGAATATGATGGAATTGCGGGTGCACCATTGCATGATGAACAGCTGCTAGGTCCATTGTTCGATGATCTCGGCGTGGATATCGGAGAAAATATGGTATGGATATGTGAAACTGCTGATATGCCTTGTGCGCCAGAGTTTGTACGATAACCACCATCAGAAACTGAGTTTGAAGAACCCCCATAACCTTGTTGTGCTGTACCATAACCTCCACCTTGTGATAAAGCTGCTGAAGTTCCGTACGAAGGTTGTGAACTTTGAGCTGGAGCCACACTGCCACCATAGTTTGAAGGATTAACGTTATATTGCGATTGAGCATTTTGTGCTGAACCACATACGGGAGCTTGTTGTGGTGAAGGTGCTGTCGGTGTACCATAGCCCGGTACTGAGTTTTGTCCATAGGAAGAGCCAGATCCTGCCGGTGACTGTGATTGATAATTTGGTAAGCTTGGAGCTCCACATCCTTGGCATGCTTGGCAAGGACTATATACTGGTGCAATTCCCAAAATTGGTATACCCCAAGGTGAGCCGCCACATGAACTTTGACACGGTGCTGGTTGTGTTGGTATTGCTGGAGCCGCATAGCCACTGTCTGCAGCAGGTGCTTGGCTTTGCCCATAACTGTTTGGTCCATTACTATTCTGCCCGTAACCACTATTGTTCGATTCGTCTTTGTTCTGTCCATAATTGCTTGGTCCATCACTCTTCTGTTCATAACCACTATTACCATTGGAATAGGGGTTTTCTGCAGGACCGTCTACATCGCAGTCGGAAGCGTCGTTATCATACTTTGATCCTGTTGGTGACTGGTATTGTGGTGACACATAAATGATGGGTTGATACAATATTTGCGGTTGTTGCGACTGGCTGTAACCAGAATTTCCTGATCCATAGCCGGATTTTGAAGGTTCTGAATTGTATAGAGATCCGCCGCCATCTGAGTAAACATTATCAGATTCCGGAGCTGTTGCTGGACCTGAATTTTGATATTCAACTGGAGAATTGTCTGATTTCGTATTGCTATTATAATCATTTTTACCATTTTGATTGCCATCATAACCACCATCACCGCCACTAGACTGGTTATCTGATTCTCCACCAGCATATCCTCCTTTCGGCTGATTACCAGCATCGCTACCATATCCACCACTTGATTGATCACTAGTGCCACTTCCTCCATATGAACCACTTCCATTGTTTCCGCCATACCCTCCTTTCGACTGACCACCAGCATCGCTACCATACCCACCACTGGATTGATCACCTCCTGAGCCTCCATATGAACCACCACTTCCATTGTTTCCGCCATATCCTCCTTTTGAATCGCCACCACTTTTTCCGCCATAACCACCACCTGATTTATCACCAGAGCTTCCATAAGAATCGCCATCGCCACTGCTTCCACCATATCCACCACTCGGCTTGTCACTAGAGCCTCCGTATGAACCACCACCACCGCTGCTTCCGCCATATCCACCACTCGACTGATCACCAGAACTGCCATAACCGCCACCTGAACCTCTGCCATTTCCACCATTTGGGCGACCACCACCATAATTGCCGCCATATCCTCCACCTTGACTACCAGAGCCACCATAAAAACCGCCACCTGAGCTGCCACCATAAGAACCACCTCTTGGACCATATCCACCTCCGCCTCCTCCAAGCCCAAGTCCGCCCAGGTGCCTATTCAAAAATCCAATTGGCGACGGTACTTTAAACTGCTGAAATGGTTGAAGAGGTTGAGCGAAGGGATTATTGTCATATGGCGGCGGAGATCCAGTTGTATATCCACCATCACCATCCCCCGCATCATAGTTATAGTTGTAGTTGTTGTTGTTGTAATTGCAACAAGGCGTACACTCATCATCGCCAAACAAATCGGGGAGGCCTGTATTTTTAAATAATTTCTTCCAGAAAGAACGTTGCGTACGCTTTAATTCGTCATTGGGACCAACATTTGAAGTATCTGCATCGGCCATTAAATAATATTCCGGCTGTCCAGGTAAAACACTGCGATCATCCAGATAAATTGCGCTGATTTGTGTTAAGTGCACATAAATCATAAAAATCCACACAAACAACCGAGAGGATTCCATTTTTTGGATTTTTAATTTTTTTTATTCTTTGTATCTTCTTAACAGATCGGAACTAACTAACTAAGCACTGTGGATGGATATGTTAAAATAAAAACTTGTCATCCAATTTGGACGAGCTGTGCCGCGTTACTGCTATCCAATTTCAAAAACTGTAATCGATCACTTTTAGTTGCCCTTTATTTGTAGTTTTTATGAAGTTCAAAAGGTGCCAGCCAGAATTTTATGCAAAATCAACGAAAATGCTGAGGAACACAAGTGTGGGCAAATTGATTTTGCAATCACTTTAACTTAATTGGGTTAATGGTTGTGTTAAACAACAAAAAAAAAACAAATTAATTTAAGTGCACCTTTACGACAATTTAGATGCATCAATTAATACTCATATCTGGGTCAGAATGCTTTTTTGCCAAAAATTTAGTTTTGTTACAACTTCAAAAACCTTGTACTAAATATCAGCTCATCTAAATATCAGCAATTTATATAACTTTAACAACCTCAACCCAATTGAGAGATTTGATAGAAAGTGAACTTAAATGAATTACAAAAAAGATAAGTATATTCTTTGTAATTGATAAAATGTTTTGATTGCCAAAGATCACATGAACTCCCTATTTCTGTGCAAGATAACTTTTTGACTGAACCCATTTTTAAGAAATATTCTAGCCAAATCTATTGCTAGAAATAACGGCTTTTTTTCCAATAATATCTTAAGGAGATAATCTTGCTTTTTAGAAGAATGGTATAAAAGACTTCCAGGAATTGCAGTAAGTTTCACATTCTCATAATTTTTTTAAGTTAAAGGCCAAAATAATGACAAAATGCGAAAAAAGCATAGTTTTTGCAAAAAAAAATCGAAATTTTAAGCATTTCTAACTAAATGCCAGCCAATTCACATTACGAGCGAGTGTTCAGGCCCGAAAAGCATGAAAAGCTAAAACTTTAATTCTGTGCTAGTAAATGAACACTCATATTACTTTTTCATATTTAGTGTTTTTTGAAGGTCTCAAAAATCAGTTTTTTGCAAATATCTCGCTAACGGTCATTTTTATGTACAAAAAAATGTTGGTCGACTTTTAGGTGAGAAAATTTCTTATAGGAAGACGAGAAAGTTTCTTCCTTACGACTTATATTTTATGGCAGTGCTTCCTAATCCAAATAATACTAAATTTTGAAAGCTAAAAAACAAACAAAAAGAATTATTATGAACTTTTTTGTTGAAAATTTCATGCTTTTTACAATGGTATTAGCCCCAATTGTCTAAGTTTTCTCTTTCACGAGATATATACAAAACTGTTTAGAGAAGTACTCTTTTACCAAACAAGTCATACTCAAAACAAAAAGGTTAAAATTAATATTATGGGCTCTCTTTGCTCCAGAATTATTATTTCCTATCCATGCAACTATTAAACCTGTTTGAAAGCAAAAACTATTAAGGGTATTACCAAACATTAAATGCCCTACGCTGAAGTATTTCAAATATTTTTCTTGTACGGGAGGTGCCACGCCCTCTTTTCCGAGTTCACCCAGTTTTTGCTCAGAACTTGCAATTACAATTCTTAGTATCTGAGTGAAATTTAGTTTGACTATCTCAAAAAACCTCTTTCAGTATAGCGTTTTAAAGAGGTGCCACGCCCTCTTGTCCGAGTTCGTCTAGTTCTTACTCAGAGCGTACATATGTAGTCCTTAGTGATTGGGTGAAATTTAGTTGGATTATCTCAAATAACGCTTTCAGTATAGGATTTTGAAACTTTTGCTTGTATGGCAGGTGCCACGCCCTCTTGCTCGAATATACCTAGTTTTTGTCAGTGCTTGCATTTACTGTTCTTAGCGTTTCAGTGTTATTTGGTTGGATTATCTCAAATAACGCTTTCAGTATAGGATTTTGAAACTTTTGCTTGTATGTGAGGTGCCACGCCTTCTAGTTCGAATTCGCCTAGTTTTTACTCAGAACTTAAGCTTACCATTTCTAGTATTTATGTGTATTTTGCTTGCGTTATCGTCAATAATGCTCCTTTAAGCATACTCTTTGTATGGGCAATAGGCGTGTCCGTTCATTTTCAATCCCTCGAACTAACTTTGACAACGGAAGCAGATTACAGTCAGCCAGCCAGACGGACAGACGGACATGGCTATATCGACTCAGGCGGTAACGCTGATCAAGAATATATATACTTTTCATATCTGACACGCCTCCTTCTCGGAGTTACAAACAAAAGGACAAAGTGAATATACCCTGTGTGTAGGGTATAAAAATGACTGTGTGTCTGTGTGAAGCGCTATCACTCAGGAACTACTCCGCAAATTGAGCTGAAAATTTGGGAATAAAAGTATCTTAGATATGGGAATGTTTTTATGCTAAACACGAAGGTTTCCGAAGATCACCCGAAGGCTTCATAGTCAAAATGAAGAATACCTAGATCAACTAGTGGGAAAAAATCTATAGCGAACTATCAACAAACTTCAATTGATAGTTTTTTGGAACACCCGAAGGTTCCCGAAGGTCGCCCGAAGGCTTCATTGTCAAAACGAAGAATATCTAGGTATACGAGAGGGAAAAAATCGAAGGCTTCATAGGCAAAACGATGAATATATAGATATACTGGAGGGAAAACATCTAAGGCGAACTATCAACAAGCCTTAATCGATATTTTTTTGGAACACTCGAAGGACACCCGAAGGCTTCATAGTCAAAACGAAGAATATCTAGATATACCAAAGGAAAAGATCTAATGCGAACAACAAGCCTTCCTGGGACACCCCAGCTTTGCTATTCGGAATTTTTAAGATGGTTTGAAATGAAATTAACTTTCCCATAATACCTACATTTTTATTGGGAATCAAAAAAAAAAAAAAACAAACATTAGCGAAGCGGGCAAAGAAGGCTAGTTATAACATAAATATTGCTAGTCGAGTTAAGTTTAGAAAAATTTAAAACTTTTTTTTCTAAAGAATAATTTTTTAGTCCAAAAAAAAAAAGTTTAAAGTTTTTTTAAACTTTTTATTTGCACGATTTAAATCTGACTTAAAAAAATCAGGATGTACAGGGTCTCTGATAACAGTTTTGATAACATCCTTATATAGGGAATTCTAAATTACTATTGGACACTTAACTTAATATTTTTTAAATTTTATCACTTTTTCAATTATTTTTGAATTATTACTCTATTCAATTTAACTTTTTTAGTATGTTTTTCACATAGACTTCAGAATAGCTAATAACCTTCAGCAATTTGTTGTTATTTTTATTGTGAATGCGTTTTTTCTGCATTGTTTTGGTTTAGTTGTAATTAGTTGGCTCCACCAGGCAGCGATGAGTCGTCAATAATTGCAAGTTTTTTATCGTAGCAAGCAGCTCTCTTACTCGTACATTGGCCGTTTGCGCATGTGCGCCTGCCTACAATTACGGGAAGGTAGCAGCGTACTTTAACTGCTTCCGTTGATATTAAATTTTGTATGCATTTTTAATAATTTTTTAATTTATTGCTTTTTTTGTTTTTATTTGCTTTATAGAAAATACAAAAAACAAAAAAATAAAAGAAAAGAAAAATAAAACTCTGAGCATTGGCCACTTAAGGAAAAGAAGTTGGCAAGTATTGCCGATATTTTTGTTTTTTATTTTTAAGATTTCTGATTTCCGTTTTCTTTTTCCTTTCTATTTTACGTTTTAGTCCTCAATCAGTCTAAGTATATGGGAACGGCTTGTGCATGGAAAATATTCATTTAGGTATATTTTATTGTTTCATATTAATTAGATATTTTGAATCGTTTATTTCAAGCACGTACTTATTTATGTTGTATAAATTTGTCTATATGATGAGTCGATAGGCACGCATGCTTGTCGATGGTTACGTCTTAGTCGGTTAGATCTTTGGCTATAAAATTTGTATGGCTGTGTTATTTTTCCCATTACGAGTACATACATAATATGAAGATTCATTTTTTGCTGAAAGTATTTTATGAAAAGTAAATTGCCACAATAATAAGGACTTAAGCGAGAAACACATAAAAAGTATGCATGCATCAAGAATTGTCAAATTGAAGTCAAATACATGACTGCTTATGAGAGCGCCCAGATAGAAAGCATGCTTCGAGCATGCTTCGAGCATACTTTCTATCTGGGCGCTCTCATAATGAGACATGTATTTGACTTCAATTTGACAATTCTTGATGCATGCATACTTTTTATGTGTTTCTCGCTTTATTGTTGATCAAAAAAATTAGAACCAGCAAGTAATTTTAAATTGGAATCGCTTTATTCAAAAAACAGATGTCGAAAATCGCATAAAAAAATATTCAGGTTCAAATATCTCGTTAACGTTGACTTCTACAGAAAATTGTTGACCTTTAATTTTGTAGATCATAAAATTTCCTAAAGAAAATTTGTGATATTGGCTTTCGTACGACGTATAGTTTAGGAGATATATTCCAGTGAGCAGTGCTGGATTACCTATTATGCCGGACTAGGCCATGGCCTAGTGCTAAAATATTTAATCGGCTGATTAAAAAATTTGCCAAATGTAAGTCTCAAATCTTTCAACGAAATCGTAGGAGCATTATATGAAATTGGTGATGATTTGTCACAAAAAAGTGACTGTAGACACGAAGCTGACTGTATCGCGGATAAAATTCAAACCTTCGAATTCGTGTGGAGCGATATTGTGAATAACACTCGTGCAACGAGCAAAGCATTGCAGTTAGAAGAGATTGATCTGGAAACCTGCGCGTTGATGTACTCGTCAGTAGAAAATTTGTTAGATGGGATGAGAAACAAATTCGAGGTATTTGAAAACAAAGCAAGATAAATTTTACCTAAGACGCAGGCCTGACGAGAAGGGGGGGTTAGGGGAGCATTTCCCCCGGGCCCGGAGTTTTTTGGAGGGCCCTGATTTAAGCAGAAACAAAATCTTCATTAATAAAATTTATGGTAGTTTTTTGCAAGCTTGCAAAATGATATTTACGCTCAACTAGAGGAAACGGGCCCAACCGAGGAACACGAAACAAGCACTTGAGAAAAAGCCCGGGTCCGCACAATAATTTTTTTTTTTTTTTTCAAACGAGAAAAAACAAAGATTATGCATTGTCTGCTCACTTAAGCTTTTTGGACAAATCTAATAAGTTTTTTTATTTAACTTAACTTACTCCATTTTCATTTTAAGCACTTCGTGCTCCTAAACCTTCGTGTGATTTTCGGGTCCTCACGGGCCTCTAAATTAACGGCTTTTGTGGTTAGGTTCGGGCTCTCATGAAAATCGATATCAAAGCCCGAGCCCATCGCTGTTAAGTAGAGCCCCGCGAGCCATGAATTAAACTCGAGCCAACGCCCATCTTTACTCTCAACGATAAAAAAAAAACTTATAAAATTAATATCCTTTTACACGCTACATAACTTAAAAACTTCAAGGTACCGAATCCTGCCTTAAAAAAATATTATTTGTTAAAAGGAAAATTATACAAGACCATTTCATAGCTCATTTTGAAGACAAAAATCAGTACTTTGAGACCAGATCCATACCTTAATTAACTTTTTCTTTTTAATTAACTTACATTTAATTTTCTACAACATAAAATTTCCAGAACAAATATTTCGCCATTTGAAATTTCCAAAAAATTAATTTCTAGTCATGAAAATTTTCTTAAAAAATTGCTATTTTTATTTCAAAACAGCAAGAAATTGAATATTTGGACCGAATACTCCGAAGAATATAATATTGGCATAGTTATTCTCTACAAAGGTTGATTTAATGACATCTCCGAAAAAACCAATAGTCTCGAAGTTACGGGCAGTTAAAATGATTTGCATTTTTTAGTATATTTTTTACATTGATCGAAGACCGGCCGGAATCTTATTTTTGACTTTTATTTTATGAATATGGGCAGGAAGCACACAAAATCACAAAATCACAACTTCATACATTTCATATATCGCTTGGGCATCTTTTGGGTTAGTATCGAATAAAAAAAACTAGTACTGGAGGGGGCCCGCTATATAACTACCCCCGGGCCCGGATTTTCTCTCCACGCCCCTGCTGAGACGGATTATGCGAATGTTGCATCGCGAGTCCGACGAAGGCAGCCAAACGATGGAAATGCTCCAGAAGTTGTGTTAAATGCGCGAGACTATTTTCGTGTCATCGGTCTTCTAGTAATTATTTTGTAATTATCGAGTTTACTTAGGGGTTTCGAAGAGATTTTCATTTTGGGCTGACTTTAGTTTGACAGAAAATGAGTACCGCGAAAAAATTGCCGATTTAGTTGACTTCTACCCTGACGATTTGGAAAATTTTTATCCTGAACTCAAACAGTTTCACGATTTTATCAAATCCAAATTTCCATCAAAACCTAAGTTCACTCTCACTGAACTATACGAAAGTTTGATTCGAGATAATCTTGAAACTGTTTTCCCAAACGTGAACATTGCTCTTCACAGACGACAGCTTAAATCTAGATTATAGGCGTTATAATGTGAATCTTTTTATTGCATGATTTAAGGAATTTTTAAAATACATATTTCATAGACATTGACTAAAAGAAAATTTCCCAATTCAGGGTCCAAAATCAGGGTCTCATCAAATTCTCAATATTTTTTGAATTTTCGTTTTTAAACTTCTGTCAGAACATATTTCAAGAAGAAATTCAAATATTTTAAGTTTTCCCCTTTATTTGTTATAATTTTCCGGGTATTTTAGTATAAAAAAAAAAATATAAAAAGTAAAATTCATAACTAATTCTAATTTTGCACCATAAGGCCCCCATTGGGCTGCAAGTTCATTCGTTTAATTGTATGTAGCTTACATTTTAAAATTTATAAAAAACAAATTCTTTAACTTACATAGTCCTTAAAAAATACTAAATGCACCACATTGAATCATATGGCTTCTCACTTAAGGCGCTGTGCATATTGTCGCTTGGCTCCAGTTCCACCTGATGTACCAGCTCGTACATTTTGACGCTTACCCTTTCGTGCTGTTACAGCTGCTGCAGCTGTCGTCTTTGCGGATGAGCCACCACTCTGTGCAGTTCCTGCGAACTCCTCTTTATTGAAATTTTTCGCAATTTTAGCTAAACTCATCAAACTGTCAAAAGATTTTTGTGTTTCCTCTTCCATTTGGGGTGTGTCACTCTTTTGTCCCGCGTTGCGCGCTGTTTCACTTTTATTTGTGGGTGGTTTCACGTTACCACTAACGGCTGCTGCTGATGTTCGTTGTTCCCTGCTATTATTTCCTATTGCTGTTGTCTTTGGAATATCAGTGACAGTTTTTGGACCATCAAATAACTCATCCGAGTCCATATCGGTAGTATCAGTTGCTTGTAAGCTGCTAGCATTTTCGCCATTCTTTTTGCTTTCCGCAGAACTTTGCTCTTCTTCAGGTTTTTCTTCATCAGCATCTTCTTCGAAGAGTTGTTCAGTTGTAGACTTCGGAGTTGCAGTTTTTTCGGCTTTGTCTTTTGAGTGGAACACACGACGAGAACCGAGTATAGGATCAGCATCGGAAATTTTCTGAGGTTGAGGCATTTCTACTTTTGGTTTCATACTCTGGGCACTAAAGCCTACTGGTAACTGTTGGTAATACTGTGCTGCGGGATTAACAGAACCAACCGTCGGATTCATAATTCCAAAATTGGGCACAACAGCTGGGCTCCCAAGCAATATACGTCCGTCACCATAACTCGGATAGGAAAATTGTGGAGAGTTTAGGGCTAAATTGCCAAATGCTGGCTGTTGTCCATAACATGGTAAAGCTATGAATACCGGCTGATAACTGTAGCTGCGTTGATAGTTTGTGTCGCAGGGTGGCAAATGTGAGCAACATGTAGCTGAATCTGGAGGGCGTTGTGTTATTGCGGGTTGAGATGTAGCTGTCCGTGCTGTGTAATATGGTAATTGCCTATGTGACTCTACTGAAGTTGGACAGTTTTTCGCGGTCTTCGACTGAGTTTGATCATATAATGCTTGTGATGTAAGAAAGGGATCCATCTGTTGTGCTGGTAATGTTGGCGCATCGTGCAAGGAAGCGTAAAACTGTCGCATTACGGGATCGTCCATATAGTCAGCGGGCACATTTTGTTGTTTTGGAAAATCGAATCGCGGATCCTCCTGTGCATTTGCCATCGATCGCATGCCCATCAATTCTTCTGGCGAAAAGCCCCAATTTGGTTGTCGAAATACATCTTCATCTATCATCTCACGATAGCAACTGAAAGTGCTCTGTGTTTCCGGCCTTATAAGATGGGAGGCAGCAACGGATTGAGTGGTTTGTGGAACCACATGAAAGCCGGGTGGCGTAGCTTGAGCATTAGCATATTTTGCTGTAGGCGCTGATTCAGCATTTGCAGGCGGAAGAAGAACTGTTTGGCTTTGAGACGCTGGCGAAAAATTTGCAGTTGGAAAGGATGCTGCAGTAAAGCTTGACTGAGCGTAGGATCTGCCGTTTGGCCCAGGAGCTGTGAGTCTTTTGGGGGTTGATTCGTTGGGCAATTGGCTACTGGTGCCTCCTCCAAAGACATTTCCACGTGTATTGGATCCTGATTGGGGCCCTCCGTGTCTGAATCCTGATACTGGTCTGTTGGCTCCTGTTCGGAATTCTGCTGTGTACTGCGGCTCATATGAAGCTTGCGTTTCCGTAGTCGGGTCAGACGTTGGGCCCTGCGAATTGGGGGCGTTCTGTTGCCGTGCGGTGGATAGTCTGGTACCAAAAGCAGACTGCGGGATTGACGTTGGTGATTTATCTTGCCTTCCAGCGTTAAATTGCTGCTGTTGCTCGTAGCCATACTGAAAAGGTCGCGCGGTAGGAAAAAACTGCTGCTGTTGCTGTTGACTTGGGGAAAAATTTTCACTGTCACGAAACCCAGCAAAACCAGAGAGAGGTTTTTGCATATCAAAATTTTTGCTGCCCGTGGTTTGTTCTGATGGTGCAGCAATACCCTGATTTTGTGTGAATTGTGTGCTGTATTCTTGGTTTGGCGTATTTTGTGAGTAAGCATCATTATAAGAAGGTCCATGGCTTTCCGATTGTACGGGTACTGCCGGTTCAAAGCGTGTGTTGGAATTTATTCCTTTAGAAAATTTTGGCAAATCACCACCTTTGCACATAAAATATGGTTCGTCCTGTGGACTGCTTGGTTTTATTTCCACACATATTGTTGTCATCGAACGCTTAGAACGTTCATAGACGTCTTGAGAAACACTGGGCAATTCGATGGACAACTCACTGAGAACGGTGTGTTGCAGATTGAGTGCGACCAAAATAACGACAGCAAATGTTACGTTTCTATAATCCATTCTAGATAAAAAACACTGCTGCTACAACGGTTAGTGAATACTTTAAACTTTTTCCGGATATTGCTTTAATTAAACTGACATTTGGCAAATCGATCAAGGTGCTTTTTATAAGGAAAGTTAAAGAAAAAAGTAACGAAAAATTCATTGAATAAATTTTTGCATTTTCTAAAAATAAAAAAACTCAACACTTACCCTATATTTTTTACGAAAATTTCACCAAAATATTTTCTACTTAAAATTAGAAATCCGATAGGATTCCAAGTACTTAGACCCACATAAATAGTACGTTTCCGAAATGAAGCACAAAACAAATGCAAAGACAAGAACGAAATAAAACTTTAAAACACATGGATAAAATGCCAGCACCCTAAAGTGTTATGTCCCCAATTTGAAGATATTGTGAAATTAACAATAATATTCACATGCTGTTGTCATAAGTTTAATTCGAGGGCTCAAATTTCTATTGAATCAGCAAGCAAAAATTATTAAAAATGCACTACACTGCAGGCTAACGAACTGTGAAGTTCCGTTTTAATATGCAACCTATATACATATGTACATATATGAAAAAAAATATTAAAAAATTGCATAATGACACAAAATTAACAAATTTTGTTAAACAATTGGGGAACGAAAATTTTTCAATTGATTTCAAAGATTGTCTCATTTAAAGTTTTCCATTGGAATTCAAATGAAAAGCCAAATAATTTTACTACAAAAACAATTGTCGAAGAATTGTGTAATATGGAGGATCTTATTTCAGACGTGACGAACTTCCTCCGATAACACTAGTTTACAGCCAAAATGTACAAGAAATGCTACTATTTTTTTGCGATGTACACATCAAATAGTTTGCGTGTGAAATTCAAACCAAGTTCGAATGAATACAAATCCACACCAAATTTAGTATAAAATCTATGCTAAAAGTTGATAGACAAACCGTTTATACTTGTTTGCATATACAAATAAAGTACTAATTCAATTTAAACTATTTTGGTTTAAATATAATAGTATCACCATACAAAGATCTTTTTTACTATTTTTGTATACATTTTATACAGAAGTTCATATGAAAATATTTTAAATCAACTTTGGTCCACTCAACTCGAAAATCACAAAAAAAAAAAAATTTTATGGTTAGCTTTTCGAGATATGACTTTTCGAAATTTTTTCCATTTTTTTCCGAAGGTGGTTTCACTAAATTTAAGACTAAAGGTAATCAAAGTTCCAATAATAGTTTCCTACATTATTTTCTAAGTGGTTGAGTGGCTTAAGCGAAATAGGTCAAAATATATGAGAAAAGTCGAAATTAAATTAAATGAAGCTACCAAAATGTAAATTTTACTCTATTTTTGTATTTTTCTCTTGCATAGGTCTACATATTTGAACATTTTTTTTTTTGTGATTCGAACGATTCGTTTCTATTTTGATTAGTTGGAAGTGGGTTGAAGAAGTGGCACACCCACTTTTATAACAATTGGAACAATTTCATTCAATATTACTCTAAAAAGGCTCCAATGACTTCATGGAAGCTTAGGAGGTATAACTACTGTTAGCCAGGACTTATAAGTACATGGTATGGCATTATGTTCGCATAACTCGAAAAAAAGGCGAGGCATCGCTCACAAAACTTATATACGTTATACTAAAGAATTAATGATGAGATTTGATGTGAAAATACCAGGAACTAAGAAATTTCGGTCAAAATTTGTGGTGAAAAGATACGAAGTATAAAAAAAAACTTACTTAAACGTAGTAAAACAGATGGAGATAGGACATTTGCGCTCTTTAAAAAAATAAGTATTGGAGATAGAATATTTTTTAATCCTCGAATATTTTAATGCTTTAGTGGTATTTTGACATCCTACAGTTTTCCATTCTTTAAAAAATCCCACAGGTGGGGATAGGACTATAGCGCTCTAAGGTATCGATTTGGTCTCAAATAATGTATTGTGAAACAATTCATGGCATTTTTACAAAGAATTGTGAAGATAGAAATCGAATATATCCGAAAAAAAAGATTTATAAGTCAAAATTGGTGTATATGAAAGACCCCAAAATGGCCTTAAGATCGAAAATATCGTCGATTTTCAAAAATTTTGACTTAACTTTTACAAACTCAGCCAGGGTATCGCTATTGGATAGGCATATTTTCGGCAGCAATAGTACGATGTGCTTGAATTTCGCTGGACCAAAAAAAATTGTCGCACAGTGATAACGACAAAAATAATTTGGTTAGTGAGAAGAGGAGTAAATAATGTCAATAAACATGTCATTTCTTTTGAATCCACAAATATAAAATACCTTGCAGAAAACTGGCGCAGGGCTGAAGACAAAATTGTCACGACATGTGACGCGTCGTGACAAAAGGACCTTATCAAATTTGACCTTTGACAATCGTTTATTAGTTAATCGTTAAAATCGTAAAACAGTTTTAATGGCGGATGAAGCCGGAAAAGATTATCCTAAGATCAACTGAAATGTTTTCGAAAAACCTTTTCAAATGACCTGAACATCGAACACACGATTGAACCGATATGCCCAGAATGTTAAGGGTGGTTTATCTCATAATGTTTAAAACGACCATTCTAAGGGAAAGAGGGGGACAATCCATTGGTCTGTGAGACAACAGGCAACATTGGTTCTTGCTACCACTGATACTGATATTCATAAATTGAGATTTGTGAGGCCTTTTGAGATTATGTGAATCGTAGCATTATTTTGAAATCAATTTTATTTTTATATTAAAAATTCTTGGTTTTAGTTTTTTTCAATTCATAAAATAACTTGATGAAATATTAGGCAGTCTGTGTGTAGTCGTGTATATGTACATAATTTAGTGTTATTCATTTCTAAATAAACAAAATGTATTGGATTTTCTCTATCCATAGAATCTTAAAAAATATGTTCAGAATTTTCACAAATGAATGTAAATAAATAAATAAAATAATGGCTGCTGTTCGCATCGTTCACTGAATACATAAACAGATCGCACAGTGGTCCCAAAGTGTATTTTTTTTATATCAAAATTTTTTGCCCGCTTGAGACGCATTGTAGAAAGATTTCAATGATGGCGGCTTATAGGTAATTGAACAAGAAAAAAAATAAGCCGCCGCTTTTCAAAAAATTAATCGTTTTGACCACTTTTCTTGGGGCTCAAAACCAAAAAATCGAAAATGGAAAATTTCTAAAACTCTACAACTCGAGAACCATTCATACGATTTTGATGATTTGATGATTTTCAATGGGTAGCAACGTTGCCCATTGAGGTCCTGTGAAACTTATTTTTTCAAAATTCCATCGGCTTTGTCTGGGATGGTAAATTCTTAATACCTTAGGAACCAATAACCCGATTTGAATGATTTTTTTATGTGTAGATATGTTGTCCGGTAAAATTTTGTGAAATTTATTTTATTTAAATGTCCTCGGCTTTGTCCGGAAAATCTTATTAACTCGGGAACCACCGGACAACATATCTACACATAAAAAAAATCATTCAAATCGGGTTAATGGTTCTCGAGTTATTAAGATATCCTGTACATAGCCGAGGGACCACAATAGGCAACGTATCTACCCATTAAAAAAAAAAATCTCAAATATCGGATGAATGGTTCTCGAGTTGTAGAGTTTTATGCATTTTTCGATTTTTAGGGTTTGAGCCCCAAGAAAGATGGTCAAAAAGATTTATTTTTTCAAAAACGGTGGCATATTTTTTTTCCCTGTTCAATTATCTATAAACCCCTATCATTGAAATCTTTCTACAATACGCCCTCAAGCGAGCAAGAAATTTTGATATAAAAATCACACCTTGGGACCACTGTGGTTCGGTAGTTTGGTGTCTTATCTATATTTGACCGGCAGGCCGCAGTTCTGCACAATAGCGATAGCTCTGACGGGCAGCACAACCAGATGTTTATAATTCTTCTAAAAAAATATAAATAATTTGATTGTGTTGGGTTTGAAAAAGGTCGTTGCTGAAGAAGGGACGCACGCAAGGACGGATAGAGAACTGTTGAAATGACGCGGATAATACGCCGGCAAATGCTTGTGATAAAACGAATGTATACACATATTCATACATACATAATCGTACTAGCACTTTTACATTGCGTGTTCTTCTTTGTGAGAGTGTAAAATTGGCCACTTATGTGATATCAGACACCATTTCAGTCAGTTAGTCAGACGTTCGGTTAGTCAGCCAATGAATTGCTTATCAATTCCATTATTAATCTTTTCTTTATTTTCTTTCTTTAGCTCACTGTTTTCTTGAGCTTCTAATTTGAATACTTTTCATTCACTTGCACATTTCATATTCATGAATTCCCGGTAGAAACATTTTTACTGTAATATTTTTGTTAAATCTTACTTTTATTTGATCTCTAAATGTTCATCTCTTTATTTTGAGTATCCCGAATTTTTGAGGATGATCCAACACCAAACTATTCTTTAAAATCGAACATTTATATATATTGCTACATACTTATTTGGCACTTAATGTCCGGAATGCGAACTCCAAAATATTTGTGATAATATGTGAAACATATAGTGGGAAGCACAAATGGCAACATGTTTACTGTTTTCTCCAAAATACTCCTACAGCAGCTGTTCTAATTAAAATACAAAAAAAAAATGTTGACAGTTACGCACCCATATGAACTTCTATATAAATTTTATACAAAAAAAGTATAAAAGATTTTTATTAAGTGATACTATAAAATTTAAACCAAAATAGTTTAAACTGTGTTAATACTTTATTTGTATGCATTTTATACGAACAAGCATAAACGGTTTGTATACTAAATTGAAGCATAGATTTTATACCAAGTTTGGTGTGGATCTGCATTCATTCCAATTTGGTTTGAAACTATTTGCTGCGTTGGATAATTTCCAGTTGGGGTTCGTACAATTTTCCATTTTCCGTTAAGGTAGCATTCGACCGAATGACTGACTGACTGACTGCCTGCTTTCCTTGTTGCCACATGCATGCATTATGTGTGAAATCACACCCAATGAGACTCGACAACAGTTGCTATTTAGATGTCTGCTGTCTTTGTATAATTAATTTATGTAACATATGAATATCATCCACTACAGCGGGAGGGCATTATATTTGGTGTAGCCATAAGTGTAAACAAAGTTTTCTCACATTTTTTTTTTTTTTACTTTTAATATGAGTACTAGTAATTAGTGCTATATAATGCTCTTAACTAACTTCGATTTTGCATGAATTAGGTGTTGAAATTTCCATTCTGAATTATTGTAATGCAGGTATTGGAGTTTGTTGACAAAGGATAGACATAATTTTTAATAAAAATTATGAAATTAAAGCTAATTCTTTGTTTTTTGAGCAGTTATGCACATAGTTTTAAATGACAGAGAGAGGTAAGGCTAAAATGCGTTGTCTCAAATTCTCCACATACACCACAGTCTTCAAGAGTGTCTCGCAAAAGCCACTGGGTCTTTGAATACAGCATAGAAATATCTCCTGCTCTCACTTATTCCTTATCGCTCTGAGTGACATTTTAGAAAAGGACCCAGGACTTTGGAAATTTCTCTATTATGTAGACAATACATTGTCTTGTAAATGCAGAAGTTCGTTGCAAACAAATTGGGTCGTTGAGACGATGAAAAAACTGCAAGTATTCGGCAACATAGAGATATGCTGAGCTACAAAACTTAATTTTACCGACTTACCCAAAATATACATCCAAATCCCCATAGAAACAAATTCACTAGATTATATCTCCTAAACTATAAGTCATCAGGAAACAACTCTCAAAGTTTTCTATAGGAAATTTCCAGGGCTACAAAATAGTAGATCAGCGTTTTTTCTTAAAAGTAACCGTTAGCACGATATTTGCAAAAAAAAATGATTTTCGCGAACTTTAAGCGACCTGAGCCGGTTTTTTAGATATATTCAAAACACAAAAATAAAGTTATTCCCAGAAAAAAATCAAGTATCTAAATTTTTTGATCAGACACCAAACTTAATTTCTTACTTAGAAACTAATGTCTTAAGCAGTGTATAGAGCAGCGAGTCTCTTACGTAGGGAACAGATTTGGGTATTGTGCCTGCATAGACTTCTGTCAGTTATCAATTATGTTCTCCGATTTTCCTTAACAAGTTACTATAGGCACAACCACTTCTCCTTTTGCTACGAACTTCTGCGAAAGGTGCTACCATGACATAGAGTTTTTGAAACGACTAGAGTTGGACAGATGACCCCTAACCCTAAGCTCAAAGATAATATTTAAATCCACCGTTGTAGCCCTTTGTGGTACCACTACTTAAAAAAAAATTTACGTTTTTCTTTCAGTGGAATTGGTGTTATCCTCATAGTTTGATAAGAATTGTTAAGAGTTCGATTAAAGTTCTTAATAAGTATAGTCTTATGAATTAATCTTATCTGTGTTCTTTGCGGATGATAAAAGCCACACAATGCAAACAGTTCAAGTTGCATGAGTTGTTGTAAATATGTGTTTATTTAAATTTTTCTAACGACAACAAGAGCAATGAATGTTTTATCGATTAACGCAATAATTTTAAATTCAACTGATATCTGGAGACAGAACTTGAAAAACTAGTCACTTACCCACAAACATGCATATGTTCATATGTGTGCACGTAGCTACGCATGATGAGAACAGATAGATGTGAGGACAGATTGATATTTCAGAATGGAACAGCTTTACAAACCTGTTGTTCTGCCAGAGGTTACAAGTTTCAAAAGTCGCCATGGAAAGTTGTCATCATCTTTGCTATTGCAAATGTTTTACTGCGCATACAAGATAGACGAAGCTGTCTGTCTGAAAGTATAACATTTCACAGTTGTTTTCCTCATCCGCTACTTCATCAGCAGTTTTACTGAAACCGGGAATTCTCTTTTATAATTTTTAATTGGTTTCATTTTAACCATAGTTAATGTAGTTTTATTGCTTTAATCACTTTTGTTTTACTACCGCAATCCGTATAGATATTGTATATACAAATTGCCATATTGATTGTAAGCAAACAAAATATTGAGAGAAATCGATAGCTCAACTATCCTCAATCAAAAATAAGTTTTATGAACAGGTTCACAGCGTCTTATTCCAGCTATTTCTTAGCTTCGAAATCTGTTCCGAATAAAATCAGTCTCGGAATTGCTCTATCACTGCTGTTCAAAAGACACGATTTTAAGGTTATGTAAAGTACGCACGAAACTGGTTTGCCTTTTTCTACTAAATGCATTGCTTGGTACTATTCTTCGTCTTCAAAATTAGCTATCAATGTATGATTTCCCCTTAAAAAGTTATGACCATTTGAAAATGATACCATGGAGTGAAAAATCATATTAGATTTATTTTTGTAACTTTTATGTAACTTTTAGAACAGTAAAAACACCTGTAGAAGGTCTTCATTAAAACCCAATTTTTTTAAAAATTAAATGTTGTCTCCGCTTTGACCGGCAAATGTTTCTTTCGAATTGAAAGTTCGCATCAAAGAGTTGCAGTTTGAACGTTGTCACTTGATAAGTTTGTCTTCAGCAAGACATTCTACAGTCTACAGTCTTTCATCTTATGAACTTCGCAGTTTCTTGAAAATTTATTAACGGATTTCGGCTTCAAATTTCTCGTACAAACAATAACCTGAAACTAAAATTCTCATTGTAGAAAACCTGCCTCTGAAAGGGTTAAAGTGGTCACATCTTTTTAAGAAAGAATCATACAGGACCAATTCATAGCTTATTTTGAAGACGAAGAATAGTACTAAGCGATGCATTTAGAAGAAAAGAGCAAAAGAATTTCGTGCTTCCTCTATATTACCCCAAAAATCGTGTTTTTTGAACATTTAGGTTAGAATATGACTCGGGCTTTGCGTTTGTCGAGCATGTCAATTACATAATTCCTAAGGTTTATTCTATATTTGCTTTTATTAGGAGAAATTGTTCAGATTTTTTTGACCCTTATACTTTGAAAGCATTAGTTACCTCCTTTGTAAGATCGAGGCTCGAATATGCATCATTTATTTGGAATCCTTTCTACGCTGTACATTCTGGTCGTATTGAACGTGTCCAAAGAAAATTCTTGAAATTTGCCTTACGTTCTTTAAGGGAGTAGAAGTAGCGTTTTTGCGAAACAATTTTTTTTCATATAAATTTTCATTCAACATTTTTGATGTTTTTATATGTTATTGTACATATTTTTAAGAAGCAAAAAAAAAAATTTTTCAATTTTCGGTGAAGATATGGGCGACCGGAAGTAGGCCGGTTTTTATGTGGTACCCACGATTTCTCGATTTCAGATCATCTGAAACACAAAAAACAAATTGCATTTTAAAGTACATGTGAATGGCTATCTTGGGTACTAGAACTGGAAAAAAATATTGATAAATAAACAAGTAGTGCAATTTTCAATTTTTTTGGTCTTTTTCAACCTCGTTTTTTGTTAATAATATTGTTAAATATTTATTGACAGTATTGATTCTAGTACCCAAGATAGCTAAATCTATTACAAACATTTAAAAAAAAATTGAAGTAAATCGGTACAGTAGATCAGCCGGAATCGTGGGTACCAGTTCAAAAAACACTGTTCTGATAAAAACGCGTTTAAAGATTTCACAACAAATTACCAATATTATCGACACAATAATACATATTATAATTATTTCTTCAAAACCTGAGTATTGTACTTTATGTTTTTGGTGCAATTATAAGTGCACGAGTCGGGAAGTAATAGGACTTTTGCAAAACGCGTGTTTTTACGACAGAAGAGCACGATTCGACAACAAATGTACACTACTTTCCGATAACATCTGAGGGAAAAGAAGGTTTCTACATTATTCTTGAGGGTTTAAAGTATCCGAAACGGGAAAAAAAAATTTTTTTTTTTTTTTTTAAAAAACTCACGAAATTCGTATCTACGATGGATTCAATGATAGGCCTGAATATAATTGTCAATTTTTGTTTTAGTAAAGAAAAGTTTAAAAATATCTTATTATCTTTTTATACTTAATTTATCCTTTAGTTATTCTTAGGTTTGTATAACTTTAAGTCATACTCTGTTGCTAGTCTGTAAGGATTTTGTCCATAGACTGAATAAATAAATGAAATGAATATCGCAAAAACCATACGCGATAGAACAATTCCAAGACAGCATACGGTTTTTTTTTCCTCATTTTAAAAAACGATCAGCTAGGATTCATTCTGAACAGATTTCGAAATTAAGAAATGATGATAATGAAACTCCTTTTGGCAAACAGGGGTTAACTTTAAGAGATCATCAACTCGCAAATCTTTTTAAGTTAACATTTGTTCGTTATCCGTTTGGCTCATTTTTATTATGTATGTATGTATTCTCCTTTAACCCCTAGGAGGAGCATAGGGCCATATTAGTTCCGATTATAGGAGAATCATTCCTAATTATCCAAATCCGATGTGCATGCTGCCGAGGCAGGTGGATTAACCACATTCTCGTGGGTACCACTTGGAGAGATATTTTCCATTACTAATAAAAATCGTCCACAAACAAATATTTATATCAAAATTTCATCAATCTCCAAACACGAACTAAATGAACTTTGCTATTCATAAATGTTTTTACAAACGGGTGGCAGCTAGAGCGCTAGTACTTCCAATTCTCATTAAATTTTACTTATCACCACCTTGGCCTACAACAAGCTCCAAGAATAGAACATGATCATATCCAACAAAACAGTAGAGTAATGATTATTTAGTTGAAAATTTGCTTGTGCTACCAGTGAAATTGATTTAAATTCAATTTTCGGCTTCTAAAAGATGAGTTAATTATGGAACAATTATCAAAGGAAATTAACCTACTGCATAAGTTGGGGTTTCTTTTATAATGCTGCGGTAAAAAACTTTTTGATTTATTTAAGAAAAAGAGAAAAAATACATACTATGTATGCATGTGTAAATTTTTTTTTGTTACATTTGTAGGTATATGTTTTGACGTCTTGATATTAATAGCGCTGATAAGGGTGATAAAAAGCAAACATTTCTAGATAACAGCTTTGCAATAGCTGATAACGATACATTCATGCATATTACTATAGTTTCTGAAACAACTCACCAACACTATTTCCAATATCAATTATTTTTAGGTACCCAATTTTTTCGAATGCAATTTAATGCTCGATTTAAAGGTTATGTAAGTTAAGTCCATTAAAGTTCGTTACCACGAAGGTAAATGATAAGAGGTAATACGTATATGCGTATTTAAATTTGGTGTTTTTTTTTTTTTTGATTTTTTTCAGTCACATTCTAATTTTTTTTAGTCATAGAATGCATCCAACTTCTAGAAAATTCACGAATTTGAATTTTTTCTTTAAAAATTCCAGCAATGAAATTAATCATTTAATGAAATATTTAAAAAAAATTCTTCGCGATATTGTATGTAATAGTCTCTATGGTATGCAATCCTTTGCGATTACTTTGAATTCACTTCACGACTTTTTAATTTTCGGATTTCCTATGTGAACTTTCGTTTTGATATTTTGTATAGTTACGTTTTAAATGTCACTATTGCTAGTCTGATAGACTACCTCATAAATTTTTTGCTAAAAAAAAAGGGTGGATCATATGACATTGTTGGTTTGAGTTAACTGTTCAATGTGTTTATGTGAAACACTAACAAAATACAAAAACAATGCAAAATGCATTAAAGAAAATCAAAAAATGTATTGGAAGGCTGGTTTGCGTTGCATGTTTCGGGACCCAATAGAGGTTATCAGACGCATTTGCCGACATCGAAAAGAACTTTCAAGCATACTATATTCAACTTTTTGTTTTCCCCTTGTTACGCTGTTGTAACTCATTGATATTATACTATTTTTGCATAGCGCTTAGTTTGGAAGCTTATTTGGCGAGGCAAAACGAAGTAGCAAAGCGGAATTCGTATGGTTTTCAGTGTGTTTCAATTGTATTTTGGATAATGTTAATGATTTTCTATTCCAGAATACAATTAAAATTTCAAAGAGCAACTCATACAGGCCTGTTCCGAAATTCACGTGGCTTCAATTACTTTTCACTTAGGAGACTTTTTGATGAAAATGGTGAGTCACGATAAATAGTAGAATCTTTTTTGTGGAGAATTACAGGTTCTACAAAATACATATTTTTGTATTAACGAAAAAGTAACTGTTTCGAAAATATTAGATTTTTCAACTTTTTGCAGTTTTTTAAGAATATTTCCTAAACGATTACTTTTCCTTTGATGCAAATCAATATTATTTACGGATGATAATTCCCCATAAAAAAGATTATAATACTTTATCAAAAGCTTTCGAAATGAAAAGTAATTGAAACCACACGGATTATGAAACAGCCCTGATACATTTAGTTTCGGATGCTTATTGCAATATCAAGTTTAAAAATCGACTAAATTGCTTCAACTCAAACGGTTTCAACTTTGATTCATAAAGATTTTTTCAGATAATACTAAATACTTTTAAAATATATCATTTCACTTTTAATTTCAAATTGGTATAACTCTCTGTGAGTCGCTAATACTTAGTCAAATTGAATTATTTTTCAATAAAGTATCTTTTTTTAGTTTTATATTTTTCTATCGATTGTATCCCATCTTAACTACACGATTTTCCCAGATAGATATGTAAATAGCAGAGAAAATAAATTTTATTTCTATTTTAATAATCTTTAAAAGAACATTTTCTGACCTCCATTTAAGTTTTAATTTATATTTTTAAAATAAATGATGATCATACAACTATCTCCATGCTCAACACAAAAATTCTAAATTTATTTTGTCTCCTACAAGCAAGCAATGCAGTCGGAAAAAAACACATACTTAGATACATGTCTTTCTCTTTAAAAAAAAAGGAAAAATATTGAAAACCAAAATACATATCATACATATTAAGCGAATATACTGCTGGCGGAATTACTCGAATGTACATGCATACTGTAATTTTTTTTATATCTCAAAACAAAATCCATTTTTTTGTTGCACACCAATTCTAGGCAAGTTTGAAAGTACGTGCGTGCGGTCGATGAATATTTTTTAAATGCAACATTTTGTACCAGACCATGAAACTTATGCTTTTATTCAGAAAGTTTTAAAAATTAAAGTTATTTAAAAACTGAAGTTAGTTTATTGACTGTTTTTTATTGCTTGTATAGTACTAATGAAAGTACCAACGCGCTTTTTCTAAATTGAAGTATGATAATTTTATATTGAACTAATTAAACAGTCATTTTTGCAATTTTTCAACAACAGACGAAAGCAAGTGTTAACATGGAAATTGATTACATATGTTTCGGCTACTTCCACATACATATTTATATATTTTCATATATAAACATGTATATAGCCTCATCAGATCAGTTTTAGTTAAATCTTGCCAGAAACCGTACTCGAACCCGTGACTCCGGTTTTCTAATGAAAGAGAACGCTTAAGCACCGCGTTCATAATTTATCTAGGGGAACCTGCCTATCTATCATTAAAATTCTCGTAATTTCGAGAGCCTGCATTGTATGTGGAAAACAAATCCGCCCTTGTAGGTTTTAATTGTAGCTAGCGTAGCATGTCTCAAAAAACCAGAGTGTGTTACCAACTAACAATTTGGCAATTTTTCACAACAGACGGCGCTAGTGAGCCTTATGAGTTATGCATAATGGCGATCCTGCTCAGAGAGTTTACTCGTGGCCTATAGCACAATCGCTTAAGCACCGCGTTCTCTTTCATTAGAAAACCGGAGTCACGGGTTCGAGTACGGTTTCTGGCAAGATTTAACTAAAACTGATCTGATGAGGCTATATACATGTTTATATATGAAAATATATAAATATGTATGTGGAAGTAGCCGAAACATATGTAATCAATTTCCATGTTAACACTTGCTTTCGTCAGTTGTTGAAAAAATTGCAAAAAATGACTGTTTAATTAGTTCAATATAAAATTATCATTTAAAAACTGTTTTTGCATAAAAGTTCATAAAAATTTCGATCATAAAAGTTTTAAAAAGTTTTTATTTAAAAACATTTTTTTAAACTTTTAAAAAACCTTTTTAAAATTATTTCTTTGGAAAAACTTAAAAAGTTTTTATTTTTATTTTGATGAAACGTTCTTTGTACCAAATGTCGCTTCTTTTGGCCGCCGAACATCTTTTCTACAACCCACTCCATTTATATTTGTTTGATCATTTGATCAAAACAGAATATGGCGGTACTGGTTTTGGCTCCAAGAGATGTGGGTTCAAGCAAATTTAACATGGCATATTCGTTTTGTAATAAAGCACAGTGCCGGATCAATAATGATTTGGGGTTGCTTTTAGTGGTGCGGACCAATACACCGAATCGATGGTACTATGGATGCAGTCCATTAAGTTGAGATACTCCAGAACAAGGGTGTCAGCGTAGAACAAAAGTGAGCCAATTTTGGCTCGCCTACAAAAACAATATTTCAATAATTTTTTAAATTTCTGAGAACTACAACACACACGAAAAATGTTTGTTGTCTTTTTTGAGCTCGTCAAAATTCGCGGAATTAAAATATTTATGAAAAATTATTTTTGTTTCGCATAAAAAAAACAACAAACATTTTTCGTGTGTGTTGTAGTCCTCAGAAATTTAAAAAATAATTGAAATATTGTTGTTGTTGCAAACGAGCCACCAAAAAACAACAAAAAATTGGTTTTGTGATTGTTGTAGTTCGAGGAATTTGAAGTTGTTGTAAAAGAGAAAATTTTGCGCTGACTGCGCTTGGCTCAGTGATTTGAAAACGCTGACACCCTTGCTCCAGAACGTAATGTTACCACGGGTCGCAGAGAATTTGCCGGACATATGGAAATTTCAACAAGATAATGACTCCTCGAGCTGAAAAAAAGCTTTTTCAAGAACTCCATCACTGTTCTGGATTGAGAATCCTCAAGCACGGACCTAAGCCCAATTGAGCATCTGTGGAATGACATGAAGAATACACTCAACACGCAAAATAGGTGCATTACGAATTTTGACAAGTTATTCGAAAGAGCTAAAGAAGCCTGATAGGCTATTCCTTTGAACGGAGCAGGGCTTTAATTGAATCGATGCAATGGCTTTGATAAAACAAAAAGGCTTTGCAAAATGCTTATAACAATTTTTCGATATTTTTATGCTGATTTCTTATATTTTCCAATCAGTTTTTGAATCGTTAAGTATTTTTCTTCAGAAAATTGAAAAATTTTAACGCCGAAACCATAATGCACATTAATCGAGTGAGAAAGATCATAGCAAAGAGAAGCAAAAAAGTCCAGTTATTGCATTGTTAGTAAGTAAGTGATGTGCATATACATTGACGAATATATCGTTATTAAGTATACTTGAAGTTATGGAAACAAAACTATTATCGAGCAATAAAAAATTAAATACGTTGGATTAATTTTGTTTTTTTTTTTTAATTTTTTATTTTATTTAAATTGTTTTTCTTTTTCTTTTTATCAATATTATTAAAGTATTATATTATGTTATATTATTATATATTTATATTATGTATTTTATTGGTATTACTTCGATTTTCTCTGTATCAAATAAAAAAAACATAAAAAGCATTACGTTACGTTTAAAGTAGTGTAAGAGATATTTTAGCAAAAAGTTGACACAACACAAATGATTTTCATTTTAAATATATATGTATTTTTTTTTTTTTTTTTAATGTTTAAATTATTTTTAAGTTTGATACAATTTTTTCTTTTTCTTCTTTTCCCTACATTGACGTAGTTTTATCTTAAATTTTATGTATAAAAATTATTTGATGATATTTTGTTGTTGCTGTTGTTGTTGTTGTTGTTTTCAAACTGTTGAATAGAATAGAATGTATGGTTTTCGTTTTGTATTATCATACTCTAGCTGTTGTTTTTTTTTTTTTTATTATTTTTCCTTGATCATTTTTGTTTACAGTAGCAGTATTCCTTGACAAGTTAAAGTATGACAAGTATGACTCATTTTTATTTGAAAATTTGTATTTTTTTTTTTACTTTGCTGTGTTTTATTTTTGTTTGTTTTTTTATGAAATTATTCCAAAATAGTTGTAGCAGATATCATTATACTTTTTTGAATTTTTTATTTTTAATATTATATAATTACTTTTATTATTATATGTATTTATTTTCTAGTACCCGCAAGTAATCAGATAATCTCCAAGTTTTTCTACAACAGATGCGGCCTGTTGAGGCTGAACAGGATCTTCGTAGATGGAAACGATTACGGCTGCAAAGAAAAAACAAAATATACAAAATTTATTAATATTATAGTGACCATATGATGTTTAAAAATACATTAATGAGCCGTTTATTTTGAAAGTGAACAAAAATTAAAGTCAATGCTAGCGAGTATTTTTATATGTAAGCCAAGGGTGTCAGCGTTTCACTCACTGAGCTAAGCGCAGTTAGCGTACAATTTTGGCTCATCAATAACAAATACGATGCCTCAATATTTTCAAAATTTCTCAGAACTACAACACCCATTTAAATTGTTTTTATTGTTTTTTTTTTCATACACGCAAGAATCGCACTCAAAGTTAATGCGAAGTAGTGAATCATCAGTAGTTGTTGTTTTTTTCTGTTTGCGTAGAAAAAAAAAAAAAACAATTTTGTAATTCCGAGAGATTTTGAAAACTATTCAAATATTGTGTTTGTTGCAGACTAGCTTTCATGGGTCTTGTAGTTCCGAGAAATTTGGAATATATTGAAATATTGTGTTTGTTGTAAGCGAGCCAAAATTGGCTCACTATTGTTCGACGCTAACACCCTCGCTCTAAACAATCTACTGTCATTAAGTCAGTTTAATTAAGATTTCCTAATTGAAATATAGAATTTTTGGTGATTTACTGATTAATGTTTAATACTTCATTCTTACTTGCGCGTTTAACCAGATGAAATCTGATTAAGCACTAACCAGGATAGTTTTCCATATCATCGGGTTAGAACTACAACTTGACATCTACATTTTTAATGCTTTGAGTAAGGTATACAGAAATATGAAGAAAAACGGTTCTATGCCCCAGTTTAGTCGGTTTTTTGAAATGTTGTCCCCATCCAATTTTTAATTAATAATAAAAAGCATAAAAGTTTAAAATCTCATACGAAAAACGAATTTCAAAAAACTTAAAACGCTTTTTTCTCAAAACATGAAAAATGTAGATGTCTAGTTGTAGTTTTAACCCGATGATATAAAAAGATTTTCAATGAGAAATAATAGCTGGCATCTCCGAATTCCAAAAATTTTAGAAAAATTATGTATTTTTTTTTTTTTTTTTTGGCAAATGTTAACAAATATAAAATTTATAATAATAAGCAAATTAAAAGCTAAAATGTAGTGCTGTGATCAGGTTAACGTCAAATTAATTGTTTAGTGAAATGACAGACAAGCGAGAATGGGGTATAAAGGTTTAATTGAATTAATATAACTAGACAGAAATTAAAAAAGAATTGATGAAACATTATTTATATTATATTTATTTATAAATTAAAATCGCTTTTATTTTTATATGCCGTATACTTCTAATACTGAAAATGTTACAATGTCCAACCTTCAAATGACAAAACACAAACTACAAAAACAGACGCACACGGGTGCAATAAAAATCAATTAAAATTAAATATAAAATATCGAAAAACAAAACAAACAAAATTGCAGTAGTGAATTGCAATAAAGGTCAGGCAGCCAGCCAACAAAGCGTATGAAAATTCATTGCAATTCCAAAAACAGAAATTTCAGCTGTTCCTTTTTTTTTTTCTAACTAAAAAATTTTATTGACTGAGTTCTGAAAATAGAACAGTACATAAAGGTGAAGTAGTCTGTCTCGTCTCTCTCGGTGAGCAGCGCGTCATGAAAAGGAGATGTATGGCAAATACGTATATGTACATAAATGCAACATTATCACTAACTGAAACTGGTATGCCAAAAGAAAAAACAAATTTGGAATAAGGCTATGATTGAAAGTTGGGTCTATATTTGGTCAGTGAATCAATAAATTATTTAAGAAACAGAAATTTGCACAACTATTCTTATAAACTCACGATGATATTCAATTCTTGAAAGGTAAAAAATTATAAACTGCAGTATGTTTGCTTTAAGGACCGCAATAAATTGTTTTGTTAATTAAATTTGGCAAATTACACTAGATTACCTTTCAAATTGGAATATGTTTACATAAATATTTTTAATTAAGTTAACCAAATTGAACCATTTAGATAAGGGAAAATTTCAAAAAAACCGTAATGCAACATGTCCACTAGCTACTTCATAGAGAAAATTCATAACTGATACCATTAAGACTGGCCAATGCATATGATAAGAGTTAAATCGAAATACTAGCGACAGACACACGCTGATGATGCCGAACAGCATTCAACGTTTCTGTTAGCAACAGCAAAATAAATCATGTTGCTGACTGGCTGGCAAACTGCATCCAGTGAAACAACATGGTTAAGATATTTCACGTAAAGCGGGTTATTAAATCCCCCCAGGCTGGGGTTAATAAACTTAATGTACGTTGCTGTATCTATGGTAATAAGATACACAACAACAACACCAGCAGTAACAACGCGAATGTCAAGACCATACAAGAGACAAGAAAACACGCTGAAGAGATCAATTATTCTTTAGTCAAAAAAAATAAAAATAAATCAAAGTAAACAACTGCAAGTAAAATTGAAACTCTTGTGGGTCGCATAGCAGAAGTAGAGAGCAGCAAAACCCCAAGAGTAATAATGTCAGTCAGTCACTCAGCTAGTCAGTTAGCATGTCGATTCGTCCAAGTCACGAATAATACAATTAATTAAAGACCGTAACGCGTGAAATTCATACATAAAGCGCCATTGCGTCAGGCTGACGCGAGCGCGCGCGAGCTTTGAAGCCGGATAGCACTATATAAAGTTATAATTGTTTTTGTTGTGTTATTATTGTGGTAGACAACAATTCAATGTTGATTGCGGTTTTCTAAAGACAGACAGATTATGATGAGTGTTTGTACAAGGAATGTAGGTGCAAAACAACGTAGAAAATTTAACGTATTTTTTTTTTATTTTTTTTCTAAATGTTTGCAAAGCCAACTCTATGAGCAAATAAGACGTTTAAGCAAATAAAACAAAAATAAGAGCTAAGATGACAAACAAAAAGCCTCTTACATATGATTTTGTGAATAAAAACGAAACAAACAATGTAGGTCAACAAGTGTTGTTGCAAATTCATTCAATTTAAACAATTTATGCAAAAACAAACTAAGCATTTAAGTCCTGAAATTTTAATCAGGAACCAAACCAATGAGAAATTAAATTTAATTTGACTTCGGAACTTAAACAGGGATGCAAGAAAACAAAAGTCAAGCACTCAAATTCAAGGCCAACTGAACGCCTAATATTTATGGCTGTTGGAATTGCGAGAAATTTTGAAAATTATTAAGATATTGTGTTTTTTATAGACGAACCAAAAACAATTTTTCATGGGTGTTGTAATTCCGAGAAATTCGGAAAGTATTAAAATATTGTGTTTGTGGTAGACGAGCAAAAATTCTACGCTGACTGTGCTTGGCTCAATGATTTTGAAACGCTGACACCCTTGTTTAAGAGCGATAGAATTATAGATAAATATTAATAAGCAGTGATTTAGCCATCGCTGATTGCGTAAAATAATGTTTAAGAAACATAAAATTAATTTTTTTCCGGTCTAATAAAACTTTTTATTGAATATTAAAGCTTTTATCAAACTCGAGAACAATATATTTCAGCACAATGCAACGTAATGCACAGGTAGTAACCAAAGAATTTGCTGGAACAATGAGTCAGTTCAATTACAAATATGTTTAATCTGTTCAAACAAACGTGTTTCAAAGGAAATACGTGCTGCTCGAATTTTTTTTTGTTTAGCAAAAAATATTTTTTTTATTAGTTTTAATAAAAAAAAAATCAAATGAAATTTTTATTAAATTTAAGTTAATCACTACTTTCCTGTTGTTTATCTATAAACGATCAAATTATAATTGTATTTATCTAGTATTTTTACTAACATTGAAATCAATTGGATTGCAACTCTCTTGTTTTGTTTCATTTTTCTTAATATTTTCATTATCGCTCCCGCGCTGCAGATAAGGCATGGTGTTTTTCCCCCACACAAAAAAAGCAAGAAACCAATGACGGCTTTAAAAATAAAAATTTCTTGATAAACGCATGGTTATTTTTGTTGTTGCTGGCTTGAGTCTTTTAAACTCACAAAATTTTTCTTTCTAAACCGCTTGAAAGTCAGTAGCGTTTCTGTTATCCAATAAATGGCAAAGTTTTTTTTTGCATCATTTTGCGACAACAATGTGTTATAATTATCGAAAATTTGAATTTTAATTAAAAAAGCATGAGTGATATCATAATATATAATTAACACACAATCCAAATCCATGAATATATGACGACGAGGTCTGTAACAGCACAAACAACACAAATTAACACCCATCACCAATTCCAGTTGTGCTGCAGTGTTCGTCTGTCTACGACGTCCAGCAAACACTTTGCAAATGCGTAGCCTTGCCGCGCCCCGGAGTATCTACTCTGCTACGATAATGACTTTATAAGCGTTTACCCGAAGAAAAACTTGCAAACAACAACAAACTTGGTCATGCAATTACATCTCGTAATGTGAATCAAATCGCTGCTTCTACGAGTAGAGGTAGAGAAAGACTAGTACGGCGGGGTTGTAGAAGAAGTGCAGCCCCGTTTGCAACTGGAAATGTTGCAACCGTAAACATTTCATACGATTAATAAAATGAATTCGTCGTCATTGTGACTTCTCGCACAAATATGTATGTATATGTCGTCTTGAACCACTACCACTATAGTTTCAATATCTCAAGGTTATTGCCATAAATTGTAAAAAATGTGGATAACCAACAACAACGCGATAGACGGACGTCGAAACTAAAAACTCGTAAGGAAATGAAACCGTTAAGAAAAATATAACACATATGTCGTTGTTTATTCAAATGTATTTGCTGGTCATGGTTAGATGTGCTGCTAATCAGCTTAAGAATACCGCTAGTTTGAAGTTCCTGCCAAAATGACACTAGCACTTTAAATTAAAATACATTTAATGGCATTTCTATATATTTATTTAACATAGGATCCATCGGTATGATACTAAGCCTTGAAGTTACAAGCATTTCGTTTCAAACTACGTTGTCTTGCACGCGGTTTTTATAGTGCATGCAATTTTTTGATATTATTTTTAAGTCCTAAATATCTGGATGGAATTGGATCAAATTTAAAGGTTTGTTATTGTACTCGAATGCTAAACAAATATTTTCTAGTAATTTTTATATATTTTTTTTTTTTTTTTTTTTTTGTTTTGCTCTAGGGTTAAATAAAATTGAAAAGATATTTTGTCAAATGTTTTAATATTTCAACCTATTTGTCCAATGCAATTTGTCGTTTCTATCATCTCTGGAGCTAAAAATCATAATAGAGATATGAAGATTACACCGCAAGAAGCATATTTAATATTTATGACTAAAATCTTGGAAAATTTTCTGATCTCGAGTTATGTTATTTTGACAAAAGTCTACAGATATGTTAACTCTTTAAAAATATATAGATGCATTCCTCACTCACCCTGTGTTGTTTTCATGCAATGCACACCACTACGTCCTAATTTGGCGCGTACCACGCGATCTGTGCCGGACAGATAGATGTACCTATGACCGGCTAATGTTACACCGTTGCTGGTGAGGATGTCCTGCTGATCGAAACCGGAGATTAATTTCGCCAATTCTTCTTTTGTAATCTGAAAATATAAAAATTGAGAAGAATGAACAAATTATAAGTACAAAACTATAAAAATATTAGAAATTAAAATTTAGATACTGATAAGAATGCATGAAGGAAGAATCATGCTTTTACGCATATAAACACAACAAAAGACACGCTAAGAAAACAGGAAGTGTCATTAGTTACATTTACGACCCAAAAGCAACATTGACACAATTTCAAAGCGAAACACACAGTAGGAATAATGATTCGTTTGACATTCCTAATAAATCGTAGGTGATTCATAGCATAAAAACTATACGTTCTTACTTAATAATTATTAATATGTGAGTTTTTCTCTGCTGGGAAAGTAACGGCGCATAACATGCAAAGCAGTCACAAGCTAACAGCAAATGTAATAAAATCTAAATTAAAATAAAAAGCAGCTTCGTCATCCTTAAAATTAAAGCCTGGTAGCTGCTTGCTTGCTTGCCTGCCCGCTTGATTTGTTTAATGCGTTAAAGAATACAAAACTTTCTGTGTCAGGGATGACACACCCCACGAGTCATCATTGTTTCAAGTATAACAAGACCAACGAAAGCGTCATCTGGGGATTATTAATTGAATAAGGTGCCACACCACTCTCTATGTTTGAATAAAAAAATACTCAGAGGAACTCTAAATAACTGCAACAACAAGGTGTTGCAAAAATATTTATATTAGGTTATCATATGTATGAGCTTTTTTATTTCCATAAAAAAGAAGCTTCATTCGGAAGATCTTTTTCAAAAACAAAAAAAAAACGTTTATTATCACACAAAAGGAAGCGCATTTAATTTTATATTTATGACTAAATTCCTGGAAAATTATCTTATCTCGAATTAGTTTGTTATGTCAGAAATTAAAAGATATGTTCTTTTATTCGGAAATAATCGGAGCATCGCAATAACCATTCAATAAAATTTAATTTGACTTTGAAAATGTGTGGTGAACATGATAAAAATCATATGGAGGTCCGAACTCAATCAAAATTGGATAAATTTTCATGCAAACTTTATCGGAAAATTGTCAGAGGCCTTCACTGTAGGTATTGCCAAATTTTTTGAAGATTGAAAAAAAAAATGCAGTTACGTTGTTAGGGCTGAGACTGGATATGTTGTAGTTCCTGGCATATTGAATAAATGTCTCAGTCCGTTCTAAGCGATGCTAAAATCGTAATCATGGGACACGCTCATGCAGAAAAAATAAAAGAAAAAAATATTGTGTTTTAAATTAAAATGTTGTTTTTAAAACAAATAGTCCGGGAGCCGGCAATACTAAAAGTGCCGTCATCGCGGATTCTGAAATTTTTAATGCAAAATGGTGGTTTACACTAAGACAAATAAGAAAAGCTTGGTCAGCATGGTTATAGCCTGGCAGAAATATTTTTAAATTTTTGATTTATTAAATTTTCGGAATGTTTTGCCGTCATCGCGGATTTTGATCAATCTTAATATTAATCGATGATAAATTTCATAACCATGCAGAAAAAATCCGGTCGATCAAATTTTTTTTGCCGAAAATGACTAGCAGACCTATTTTAATAACTGGTAAAACCAGTAAAATACCTTTCATATGACATCAATATTTTAAAAATCCATCCAGGAGTTCTCAACTTATACCGATTTTTATAAAAGATATATCCCGATCTTCCGATGGCTATATCTCCGAAAGTAGGTTCGAGCGGCAGTTGTTGTTTTTGTAATTAATTATTAGAGCCCTATTTGGGCAAAAAAAAAAAAAAAAACAACAGTCGGTAAAGTAAAATTGTTCCGATACTATATTATATAGTGACGTTGGAAGGCCTATAGCCGAAGGTACGCGCAGATAATTAAAGATTGTTTTTTTCTTTGTCTTGACATCCGCTGAATGCTGCTTCTTTAAAATGTGACTGCTGCATTAACCTGTAATACATGAATCATAGCCGTATCAAAAAATACTCTTTTAGCTTAGGTTTTATTCGTTTCGTGATAAAAGAAACAATGAACAAATTTACTTTATAAATTTTCGTGTGGAAATTGGGACTAAGTTGTCAAACGAAAAGGAAACACCTCACAAAAAAATTAATAACCTGCTGAATGCAACTGTTCTTGCGCTTCTCGTTTTCTCCACCTTCGACGTTGAAGTCAACGACGACTGCAGCACTGCAGCACTGCAGCAAAATCCACTCTTTTTACAATATACCGGCATGGCAGCCATTTTGATATTGAACAAGGCAATCGAGCGGTTGAAATACGCTGAGTACAAACGACATTGATTTTTACTCAGTGCCAACAGTTTTTACGAATTTACGAAAGAATTAAAATAAAAGAAAGAAAAGTAAAAATTATTAAAAAGAATGAAACACAAAATAAGAGACATCAGCAAAATTTCTTGTATGTATGCGTCACTGCTGCTATAGCTGTCGCTAACTCTGCCAGAGAAATTCTCTCTGCAATGAGTGGTGAGTGCGTACAAATATGTGTATGCATGAATCCTACTCAAAGTTTACATGTGTTGGTCCGGCAAAAATCGTTGCAAAAATTTTTACTTTACGAATATGAAAACCAAAACGTAAAACAAATGAAAGAGAAGAAAGAATGAATGAAAAATTCGCGCAGGCATTGTAGAAAATTCCAAGTTTGTTAAAAATAAATTTTAAAATAATGCATAAACAAAATTTTAAAAGAACGATGATTCATGAAATTTCCAAATGAGTAAAGACAGAAGGAAGAAAGACAAACTGACGGAAAGAAAAGGAAGTGACAAAAACGAAGGGAAAGAATAAGAAATCTATGTATAATTGTATAATGAAATGAAAACGATACTCAAGTAAGTCGTTGACTACTGCAACTGAAAATCGAATCACTTTTGAAGAGGGGAACCGTCGGCTCATAGAAATGAAATCAAAGGAACAAGAGGTACCAAGGTAAAAATGTAAGGGTACTTTTATTTTCCGCCCACATACATCAGAGATGCAAATCTTTCAAATAAAGCCAGAGTGACGGAATTAAGCGAGAGATATGTACTACATATTCCATTTTATCTTAAAGGAACCATTCTTACGTAGGTATAGGAGAAAAACTTGCGCAGAGGTGATATCGTAACCTACCGTAATCCTACCTATCGATAGTTGAAAATTTAATGCTTGATCTTATTGAGGCATGTCAAACTCGATCTCCAACCAGCTATATTCGCCGATATTACTTTCAACACTGACCCGAGCTGAGAATCTGTAAAACCCGTACTGCCAGGATACTTATTTCTTTCATTAAGTGAAAATATTGTTCACATACATTAGAACTGCCAAACATAGATATTTTTTCCATTCCAAATTTGTGAGTTTCTAAGGATCGCTCAGGCAAGTATTTACAAAATTCTGGAATACCCAATTCAGAAAATTTCAGCTTTAAATTTGTGCCAAATTGAGTTTCAATTATCTCGATTTGAAGATAGCTTGGCACTTTCCCAATTTCAAATGAAAACGTGCTTGAAAATAGAGAAAACTTGTATTCTAACAACCTGAAATCTTCAAAACGTCATTCATTATTCTCGGTATAATTTGACTTCGTCCTTGTGCCAAGTGATTCGTTTTATCAACCATAAAGGAAAGGTTTTACAGTAATTTTCCATCATATACCAGCTCAGTAAAAATTTCTAGTCTTTCAAGTTAGTCTTTTCAGAACTTCAGAGCAAGATAGCCAGAGTTACCGTGGAGTAGGAACCTGCTTCGTCTTATTTTGTTAATTTTTGAATTTTAGACCCCTGATTTACCCAGTCGAATTTGTGCTGAATACAAATTGAGAACTGTCAAATGCAGTTACATTAATCCGTAAATTATTTTTATTCCAGCGTTTGGGCCGCTGACTGAATGATAATGGGCCACATACGGCCCGCTGCGAGTTTGACATGACAGTCTTAGTAAACATTGGAGCAAGTCACTGTTCTATCAATTTGCAAAAATGTATGCATCTGCATACTTGTATACGGGGGTGCGGACGAAACATGCACAAATCTATTTTGAAGACCAATTTCATTTTACAAACAAAAGATTTACGTAAAAACTACTGGAACGTAACTATTTATAACATCTGTTTCAGCTGATTCATGACTCATTGTAGGAAATGTCTTTAATTACATTTGATGATAAGAGAACAATACGAGAGAATAAATGTAGTTTCTTTTTTGTTTGAAATAAAAATTAGCCGTGATAATCATAAATGTTTCACTAAACATACGATCGACATAGATTAATAATGTTAAAATTAAAAATTATTTCCAAAACCGAGACATGACGAAAAATTCTGTATATTTATGACAAAAGAACTGAAGTCTCTCTTTGCGAAAGAAGCAAAATCAAGTAACTTAAGTTCTTTTGTCAAAAGTCCACAGAATTATTATTTGAGGACAAAAACTGAAAAGTTATGAGTAAGGGCAATGTGCTGATGACTTAGAATAGTGGGAAAAATAGTTTACGTCTCCAAAGACTGCAGTCTTAATTTACTGAACTTTAACTTATTGCAATCTCTTAACAAAAAAGGACAAAACTAAAAGATTTATTACCCAGCACACATGTTCGAAATGTGTTCCCCAGCCATGAAAACATATCACTGAAATACGAATTGCTCATTATGAATTTCCAATTTCAGACAAACCAACCGATTGATCGAAAGAGGAATCCAAAAACAATATAAAAAGGGGAATATAAACATAAATAAAGGGAGTGATTCCAAAGTGCTGTCAAATGTCAATGTCAGTGTCAAAACCCTTCAGTGAAACCTCATGTTTTTCGAAAATTCTTTGGTACATAGGGGTAATAATACTTTTGAACTGGAAATATGTATCGTATATTTGCATCCGTAGATTTAAATATGACTTGAAAACTATTGGTTTGTTATCCATATATGTATGTAAACGGCAGAAAGAACAAGAGCGACCGACCTACCGGCATCAACGAACAGAGACCGGAGCGAAAGAAATCAAATCAAATGATAAGTGGAAACGAAAAAGGGAAGTTGGTACATATATTGAAAGAAGAATGGTGAAATAAAGTGCGAGATAAAAATAAAGTGTGGTTGGATATGTTGGATAGAATTTAACGAGTGGAGTAAGTGGGTACTCATTGTAGTTGTTGTTGTTGTATGTACGAATGTTTGTATCGCGAGTTGTGTATCTTGAACTGTCGTTGAGTTGGTCACACCCTTGAACTTGCATGCCAGCCAGCCGCTAGATGGTGGCCAACTGGTTGGTGTGTTTCGTCGGGGCAAGGACGTGTATACACCATAAGTAGCGCGCGGAACTAAAAATGTGGCGAAGGAAGCGCCACATGTACTCGCAGAATAAATGTTGCCACGAGTCAAATTTCACAATTTTTAGTTCAAAATAAAATTTTCAGCATTTCTCTTACCTCAAAACCCTTGGACTGGGCCCAAATATTGCCATCGTGTCCAGCGATGCAAGCTTTGGTAACGCATTGCGAAGCCAAGAGTTGGTTGTCGACATAATCTTGCCAGCTCATTGTGTGAATTTGTTGTTGCTGCTGTTAATTTGTTGAGAGAACAGTGAGCTCTTCGACTGTGGCGACTGCTAAAGTGAGCGAACTGCGACTGGTGACTGTGGTGGTGGGTTAACGACGACAGACGACGACTGCGACGACGGCTGACTACGGCAAACTCGATTTACAACGGAAAAAACTTGATTCTCCAGCAACAAAGGCGGCGATGTCTTTCACAGAAATTTTTTCTTTAACTTTTTGCGATTTTTTCGTTTCAATTTTTTTCAAATTAACTGCAAAGGCAAGAAATTTAACTTTTATTAATTTTTAACTTAAAGAAAATTGAATTTTATTATTAATCGCGCCGCTAGACGCTTAATTCACATTTTTTCAATACACACAATTTTTTCTTTTTTTCTTTTTAAAACACCAATAATTTTTCTTTTTCTATTTTTGACATAAAATTCATAAGTATCAAATATGAAAACTTTTTCAGTGATTTAAAGATTTCTTTCTTGTCTTTTGCAAAACTAACAGTAGCAGAAAATTAAGGAATTAATGTATGTAATGGAAAAAAAAAATAAATGTGACCAACAAATGTAACGTACGACGAAAAAAACTTGCTGCGTTGCTGCGTTGCTGCTGCTTGCTTATTAAATAAGTTTAAAAGTTGAACAGAATGATGAAGCTGTAGTATGCCGCTGTAGTACAAAATGAAGTGTAGCAGACGATAAAGCGTTAGTGATGGGTAACGCAGCGCTGCGTTGGCATTATGCGCTGATACCGATCAGTGATGTCGTTTGTGCACCTATAGGAGTATTTTACTCCTATTTGAGCAAGCGTACTCCTATACTCCCCAGAACCATTTTTATACTCCTTTTCAATACTTGGTACTTCATTGCAATTTTTTGCAAACTAAAATTTTCAATTTTGCTTAATTCACACGACAGACAATTTAGTCTCTTAACTTAATAATTTTGAAGTGCACGTACTTCACAAAGATTTTAATGTTGTCTGGCAATACCCAATTTTAAAAGTCCGATAATTTGGAAGCGTTGAGAACAAGTGATTTTAGGGAAATATGGATAAGTAAGTGAAAAAGTTTGAATATTTCTGCAATTAAATTTACGAATTCTATATATTTATAACAGGTTTATAGTTAAAGCAAAAAAAGTAGCTGCGAACTCCACTGACGCTAGCAAATCACCAAAAACGAGGAGGTAAACGATATCAGACGTGCTGAAGTATCCAGCAACATAAGAGCACAAAAATTTCGAACTGCTTGGCTGGAAAGTTTTAGTTGGCTCGATTCAAGAATGGGTCCAAAGAATGAAGTAAAGTTGTGTTGAAAATATTGTCAAGTTTCGATTTCAACCAACGTTAGGCAATTGACAAGACATGAAAGTTCAAAATTTCATTCCAAGGTTGTGCTGCTGTTGAAAAATCAACCAGACATCTCTAAAGCTGCCGAAATTTTTTGTACCAAAAATAATGCAGTCAAAACTTTTGAGCTCCGAACAATTATGTTTCTAATTCAGCACAACTTGCCATTTTAGTTGATAACCGACCTAATGTCGTTAATAAAAAAGGTAGCATCCGATGCAAAAATTTGCAAAAACTTGCAATGCGTGAAAACAAAAGCGACCGAAGCGGTCAATGCTATACTTATGGCAAAAAAAGTGCTGGATGGCAATAGTTGTGCAAATTGGGTTCCAACTCAAGAACTGTTAGCAAACTATCAAAAGCGATCTCACAGTATTAAATAAGTTGCAATACATAAGTTTAATGTATGTGTTATACATAGTGTATTCCTTAATATGTGTAAATGCCCCGAAAATCTCGTAAAGCTGTTAGAATTCATATTGGTTTTGACAACTATTGAGTGGTTTTTGAGGCATTTAGTAGTTTAAAGGACTACCCTCATAATTTTTTTGATTCTTATTCTTAAGTATTGAGTCAATTAAATAAGACAAGGAACTGTACATACATATGAGTTTAGAATTACAATAATAAGGAATTGTCAGTAAAAACTGTTGCAATAAACATGTTGTAATTGGTACCGTCATAAAAAAATCATTTTATTCTGTCAGACGGTTAAAAAACGAACATGTTAGCATAATACTCCCCATTAGCCCAAAATACTCCCCAAAAATCTAAAAATGAGTACCGAGACTTTTTTTGAAACGACATCACTGATACCGATCACGATGCTGCTGGCGCTGATACACATATTCATAAGGCGCTAGCGCCAATAATGCCAACAGCGCCAATAAGGCAAACTGCGCCTTATTGCCAATTTGATACAACGCAACTTTGCGCGTAAGATTGAGCTACCGGTGTAGCGCCCAGTTTTACTTCTTTGAATTTTTTCTTTTCTTATACGAGATAAAATTGTATGTTTTTTGTTTATTTGTACTTATGTCTGCGGCAAAATTGTTTCTCGAAAACGGCTGCAGCTATTTTAATGAAACTCGGAATAACGATAGATATAAGCATTGAATGAAGAATGAGCTAGATTCTAACTTTCTAGATACTCATGAGGGGGCGTGGCACCGCCCTAAATTTTAAACTTAATCTGGTCATAACTCGCAAACCGTACAAGGTATTTAGATACAATTACCTTGGAACAAACGAAAAGTGAGGGGTATTGAGAAAGTGCGACGCTCACTATTTAATCATTGAAAATTTTGAATCAATATTACGCGAAAACGATTCCAACAATTTAAATGAAATTGAAGGAGATGTTACCCCTAAAACAAGAATTAAAATGTTATATTTTGTTGAATTGAATTGTGTGCCACCGCCCACAAAAATAAAATACGCTGTAAAAAAAACTACTAAAACAATTTCTCTGAATTTAACTGTAGGAAGTCTACTTGCTATCAGGCACCTACGAACTGAAAGTGGGCGAAATATCGCCTGTGCGCGTGGAACCTCCCATACAAATAAAAAACATTAAAAGCTATTTCTTGCAAATGAAGTAACAATTTTTAATGAAATTTGGGTTGTAGATCTGGTTCATGATTATCTAAAGCACTTTATACCAAAGGAAAAATTTTAGATACTCAGGCACAAAAAAAAGGAGTGAATTTTAAATCTTTAAATCCAGTCTTATAGCCTATTTCCACCGCAGATTTAAAAGGTGATTTAATGCAGTTTCTGGACTTAGCGCTAAATTTGGGCGTTGATCCCAGGATTTACCATATAAAAATAAATCTGAGATTTGAGTTAAGTCTGAGATTTAAAGTGAAATCTGTGCCTTAATCTCAGCAAGACTTCCGATTATGGCAATATTTAACCTAGTGACACCCCTGGAACTTTGACAATTGGCATGAACACAATGTAATTGGAAGATAAACATTAAGAAGAAAATGAAATACTAGTTTAATTTTACTGCTTCTGACATTTATTGACAGAAATAAATCTATTTTGGCCGGTGGAAACGGGCAGGATTTAACAATATGATTTACTAATCTAATCAGAGCTAAATCTTCGGTGGAAACAGGCTATTCAGGCATGTCGCAGAATCCGACTCGGTTTTGCTTTTTCTCGGAATTGGAAATCGATATCGATTTGAAATGGTGTCGTGAAATCCGATTAGATTTCAATTTTTCGAACAAAAGTAAAACCGATATTCGAATCAGCTGTTTGTGAAATAAACTGCCACAAAAAAACTGAAAAAAAAATTCAGATTGAACGTCTTAAAGAAAATTTAAAGCAATTGGTGTCGTTTTATTAAGTTTTACCATTAAATGTAAGACATTTTTGTTTTTTATTCAATAAACTAAAAAAAAAAGAAAGGAGCTTTGGGTTGCAGCATTTTTATTGGTTCAAAAAAGCACACCAAAAAATGAAATGGTGCATCAAAAAGCACTGCCCAAGGGGTTATTTTGTATAACAAAAGGGGTCTACTTATTATACGAAAAAAGGAAACCTGGCTTAGACGGACAGTTGGTGAAAAAAGTGAAGCAACTCTTCAAGCAGTATTCCGACACTTCAGTACGAGATATTGCAGTGCATATTCCTCGAAATCTACAATACAAAGATTAAAGAAGAACAGTTAGCTGAAGACTTATAGAATTCAAAAAATACCAGATCGTTCCGATGAAAAGCAGCTTGTGGCTCAAAAGCAAAGCAGAAAGTTTTATGAAGCCTACCTGACTAAATTTGACTGTTTCATAATGAAGGATGAAACACACGTCAATACAGATTTTAAGCAGCCCAGTAGCTGCTTACAGCTACTTATATGGAGGAAGGGCAGGTACAAAGCAAATTTATAGAAAAGAAAATCACAAAATTTTCCAATCAGAATATGATTTGGTAGACCATACGTACCTGCTGCCTGAGAAGCAGTCGCGCTTATCAAAGCCCTTTGCAATATCTGAATAATTTTCTATAAAACTAAACAGAATTTTACTTTGTTCCGTTGTCTTAAAATATTTTATCTTTAAATAAATAGATTTTCTTCTTTTAAATGTTAATTAAAATAACCGTCATAATAAACTTTAGAAAAACGATAGCAATGAGCTCGTCGTTTTATTTCTGAGAAGTAAATCGATAAAATCGGTTTCTGCGACACCTAAAACCGATAACAAATCCGGTTCAAACACGAAATCGACAAAATCGGAATGCATGACACCTTGTCAAATTTTTTGTCGGACTCAAATCCGATTCCGATACAGATGGGATTCTACGACATGCGTGATTATGTACTTTTCGACACTGAATCCGTCTTTATCAGCAGAATTTTCAGTATACCTGCAGGATTTAGAATTATTCTTTCTTGATGTTGAAGGGTTATTGTCAAAATAAAAATCCATTTTATTTTCAAATGTGTTCGACAATCACGTGCGATACCATGAAAATGTCATATCAGTTAAAAAATTTTAAAAAATCAAACTTCCTTATTATATAAATGGAACATTTTTGAAAAAAAATTTTCCAAAAATCTTTGAATTGGAACCTCTTATTTAAAGTTTTTTTCGAAAATTTTCAATAATTTTTTTCAAAACTGTTTCATTTACATAATAAGGAAGTCTGATTTATTATCGTTCACTGATAAACCATTTGTTTCTGTATTTGCTGCAATACCTGTAATTCAATGCAGTAAAGATTGCGCGCAAAATTGCTATTAAGGCGCTATTGGCGCTGTTGGCGTTATTGGCGCTGTAGGCGCTAGCGCAATGCGTTGATACCGGTACTGGCGTTGGCGCTATGGAATCAACGCACCGAAAATCGCTGCGTTACCCATCACTATAAAGCGTTTCGAGAATTTCTATAAACAGAATGGAGAAGTTTGCTTCATATGGAATAGAGTTGCCGATCTCATTTCTTTATAAAATTTGCATAAATTTAACAATGATATAACCTCTTGAAACTTAAAATATTTTTTATAACTTTATTAGCTGCTTTTCTCATAAAATTTGCATGAATTTTGCGATGAATCAACCGTTAAAATCATTAAAAAATGTTTACAAATTTATTTTCGTCCATTCGGTAACATTGTTATTCTGTCAAAAGGCATGCAAGCGACAAAGTTGAAAATTTCGAACCTTTGTACTACGCCGCAAGCTTCAGCTACAGCGTTAGCTTCACATTGTGTAGTCTACTTTTGACAGTTCGTCGCTTACTTCGTACTTCAAGCTTCAGCTACACATTCTGTTTCAGCAGTTTAGGTTGTGACTCAAATTTCAACCAAAAAACATTTTGGCCAGAAAAAAAACTTTTTTGTGGCAACACTAATCGTGTAACAATTTTCGTTGTTGTGTATCATTTTTCGTTGTTTCGTCTCATTTTTCGTTAGTTTCAACGAAAAACGCTGTTTTTACGATTTTGGCCAAAAAAAAAATTTTTTTGTGGCAACACTAATCGTGTAACAAATTTTCGTTGTTGTGTATCATTTTTCGTTGTTTCGTCTAATTTTTCGTTAGTTTCAACCATGATACAATTATAGAGGTAGCGTCAATTTGTCCAAATGAAGAAAACGTCAAAACGAATAGGTAGCAAGTTCTGTCAATAAAAGCAAAACAGAGACAAAAAACGATTGACAACTGTCAGAATCGTGATAAAATTTTATTAATTGTATCCGTGTTGTGTTAAATTGCTTATTTATTTCGTTCGGAAACAAAAATGGCAAAAACTATTAAACTGTTTCCTACGTTGCAATTTTGTGGACAACAGTTGTCCACAGTTAAAGTGGAACTCACGGACGAACATTGTTCGTGTTGATCCATAATCCAGAGTATAACAGAGTATTTAATGTTCATGAGATATCGCGCTTTAATAATCAACATAATTTTTAGGCAGTTCAAAGTACAATTTTTGTATGAAATATCTTTGGGACTGAGCTAATTTCCAGTGAAACGGAAGATCGCTTAATTGAGATGATGTCAAAACGTGGAGGTGACTTATTTCACTCTATGTCACTTATTTTGGATGATATTCGTTATGCTCAAAATACATGAGCATTTTTCACGCATGCGTTTACGTGCGTGATTCTGCACTTAAAATACATGCGCATCTATTCAGTTGACATTTGATGCCGATTTTTGACTATGGGCTGAAAAAAAATTTATAAGAAGCGCACTATAAATAATAAAAAGTTACTTTACCAAGCACTTTCAGCTTCTGGGTGAATTCCTCCAGTTTCTGCTTTTTTTAAACGCGTTTTTAAAACATCAATCGCTTTTATTAAACGAAAATTTGTTCATTTTGAAAAATTCTATTGACTGTCAATTATGTTGCTTCCACTGTGCCTTTGTATTTTTCAAAACAAATGATTGTCAAAGTGAAATTTCCCAATTTCAAAATTGGGAAATTTCATGCATTGCGTAAAAATCAATTTCATAGCTACTTGCGTGATACGCAAGGCATGCGTGTTTCAATTTCCCACATTGTTCTATGAATTTCATACAAAAAAAATGCGTTCACGCGCGTGAAAAATGCGCATGTATTTTGGGCATAACTGTATAACTCGAAAAATTCATAAAATACCCGAATGTCCAAAAGATTTTCTTCCTTTTTTTACAACTAAACAATCGCCATCAAACGTCGATTTAAATTTTTAATTCTAAAAGCTTATTGACCTCGTCGGCAATTTTCGATATGTTTTGCATTTTTTTAATAAGATGTCTTGCAGAAGTGGAAGTGGGCGATTTCATTGCCATTTACATTAATGAAAATAATTTCAAGCTCCTTAATTTTCATTAAAAAATTTGGTGATGGTTTTTTTAAGCCACCTTTCTACCCAAGTCCAAATTTGACCGGTCCGATACCTCAACTAATGTTTTCAATTTGTGCATATTCTAAGCCGTCTTCATGAAGGCTGTCAATTTGATCTATTTGGCATGGAAAAATCTTCCAGTTTAGCATTTTCTTTTTCTTGCATCAGGTCTTTTTCTTGTTGGTTTTCTTTTTCTTCTTCTTACATGGAATTGTTCAACCAACTTACTTCGTCGGGATTAACATTTCCCGTGGTATTCATTATTACGTGCTATCGTGCTATATAACGAAAAATAAACTCTAAATAAACTATAATCGAAGAAGGGTGTGGCAATTTCATTATTACAAACCTAGCAATTTCCACTTGATTGAAACAAACACGACAATCTCCAAATTTCTTATTGAATTTGTCCATAAACCCCTTTGAGGATTTAGTTTAAACTTGATTTACATCCTCATCTAACTCTATTCTACAGAATTGCAAAACATACAGTATACTAAATTCGTGTATCTTCAGAGATACACGTTTTTGTTAGTTTTCACAAAACTGAAAAAAGTGGAGATTGTCGCTTTGCTTCTATACCCCTCATATTTTTTGCTATTTCAGTTTCAACAAAAAACGCTGTTTTTACAATTTTCGTTCGCCAGAAAAAAAAAACTTTTTTTGTGGCAACACTGTGTAACAATTTTCGTTGTTGTGTATCATTTTTCGTTGTTTCGTCTCATTTTTCGTTCGTTTCAATTGACTGAAGGGGAAGGGGAAGATGAAGAAAAAAAATATATTAACATAAGGTCCATTCGATTTCCAAAAAAAATTTGTAAATATTTGTAAATTTTTTTTTTTTTTTCTGTCAAATAAAAATTATTTGTCAGAAGTTGTTACAATGTCCAGTTTAACTGAAACTTTAACTGTAAGTTTGAATAAAATTGTTTTCTCAATGTGAAGTTATTTATTAACTGACGCAAAATAAACTCTACGTTCAGTTAACTTTAACTGGCAAATTTTTTTAGTTAAAATTTAACTGACAGATTGAAATAAATTCAAATATTAGCCTTGTTCGTTGAAAAAAAAACTTTATAAATATTTGTAAATATTCATAAAGTTTTTAACAAAAAGCGTTCGTTGAAACAAAAATTTCATACTTGCGTCACAAAAACTTTATAAATATTTACAAATATTTATAAAGTTTTTTTTCAACGAACAAAGCTATTTTTTCAAATTCATATGAAAAAATTTGAAATGTTTACATTTTTCGAAAACATTTTAAGGGGAAATTTGTTATTTATTCACAATATATATTTAACCATAAGTTAAAAAATGGAATTTATTGAAATCCAAATAATTTAACGGAAAGTTTATACCCATAGCTTCCGTTAGTAAACTTTAGTTTAAAAATATCTTAACTGTACAAACTAACAAATTAAAAAATTAAATTAAAAGAAAGACTTTTTCTTGTGATTTAAATAAAATAAAATAAAATTTGTAAAAAATGAACCCTATGATACACCAAAGGAGGCAATTAAATTCTATTAAGGGCCGTTTTCACAATGTCCAGTTAAAATTTAACTTTCAGATAAATAAAAATTTTGTATGAAATTTTATGTCAAAGTGGGAAAATAGCCCAAGTCGTATACGTATTATAGATAGTTATGAATTTTATAAATTGATATTTGAATGAACCCAATCGCCAATATTTTTTCAAAATTTGTAATTAATAAAATATTGGAAACAAGCTTAATCTTTTTTTAGAGATAGTATGGTTCTAGGGGTAAACTTAAGCATTCCAGCCATCGGAAGAATCGTATTTGTTTCTGTTGGACCCGGTCCGGGATATAAATTTTGTTATTATTGAAAAATGGCTATCTGTCTCTGGTCTCTAAATGGATTGTTTATTATATTATATAATACTCTCAAAAAATTGTTATATTGATAGTCTTCAAGTTTTACAACAAATTTTCAACGAACTAAGCTATAAAAAAACAAACATCAAATCAAGAAAATTATACTAGAATCGAATGTTTTTATTGCGATTTTTCAAACCATTTGAATGTGATTGAGATTTCTTACATTGGAATAGCGAAAAATGAAGCTAATATCGATTAAAAAAAAAAGAGAATTTTTTTCATGTAACAACATTAGTTTGTATTTATAACCAAATAAAATATAAATGAATAACATTTTTTTAAGAATCTTTAAGTGTGTTACTTAGGGCCGGTTTCACAATGTCCAGTTAAGATATTTTTAAACTAAAGTTTACTAACGAAAGCTATTGGTATTAACTTTCCGTTAAATTATTTGGATTTTAATAAATTCCATTTTTTAACTTATGGTTAAATATATATTGTGAAAAAATGTAAACATTTCAAATTTTTTCATATGAATTTCAAAAAATATTTGAATTTATTTCAATCTGCCAGTTAAATTTTAACCGAAAAAATTGTGCCAGTTAAAGTTAACTGAACGTTAAAGTTTATTTTACGTCAGTTAATAAATAACTTCACATTGAGAAAACAATTTTATACAAACTTACAGTTAAAGTTTCAGTTAAACGTTAACTGGATATTGTGAAAACGGCCCTTAATAACATTAAGTATTATTAACCTAAAATTCGTATCTTTTCACCTCCAATTTTTATTCTTTCAAAATGATAAACAAACCGATGAGAATAATGATAAGAAAAAACTCGGAAAAATATCAAAAACTCAAATTTTTTTTTTGGTGAAATATAATTTTTGAAAAAATATAAGAGTCCTATTGGAAAATCCGTAATGATATTTTGAGAAATAAGTACAAAAATAAATAACACGAATACCAACACAACTACAAAATAATTATTTGGTTGTATTGGTAAGTTGAATTTCAAAACTGATGTGGTGACTAAAGCAGGGTGTTTCGTACCAAATTAGAGATTTATTTAAATTTTTTTTTATTAATGTAGCAAATTTTCTGTATATTTTGGGCAATGTCTTGAAAGTAAGTGAATGATATTAAAAAATTAATTAAATAAATATACGTTGTAAGGCAGAAAGTCATTTTTGTCTTTATTACCTCGAAATAATAACATTGGGCAACATTGTAAGAAATTAAATTTGACATTTCACCTCACCTCACGTTTATTTACATTTTTCGCGGAAAAAATTGCAAAAATTTTAGGGCTTAGCAACGAGCCGAACTAGTTCGATCAAACTCAAAACTCATGAGCTTTTCACACAATTTCAGTACCGAACTGAGTTCGTTTAGCTCAGCTCAACTCAGCTCAACTCAGTTCGTAAGTTCGTGAGTTTTGAGTTGATCGTTTGATCGATCATCGAATTCGTTGTGAGCTGATCGTTTGTTTGTTGAGCTAGTAAGTTATGAGTTTTCTCGTTTGTTTGGTTACGTTCAGCGTGTTCGTTATGCGATGTATATGATTGCAATCAGCGTTGTAAGAATTGCGTAGAAATAATACTTAAGGTTTAATATTATACACGAATATTAAACAAATATTTTGCATAGTTGTTTTTTTGCTCTTAATTTGAAATTGTGAACTTAATAAAATTGAAAATAAAACTAAGACGTTTTGACAAATGATTTTAAATGAAAAAGTTTATTTTTTTAGGGTTGCCACCTGTTTTTTGTAAAAAAATCAAAATTTTCTATAAATAAATTGCTAAAATCATTATTTTCTCTCTATAAATTGACATCTTGGGTCCAAAACCGACGAAACAAAAATTTGGGGTTGCCATATCAGGGTTGAAAGACGTTTTTTTGGAAAATTGCATTTCTTTGTCAACTTTCTTTATTGAAAGTTATAGAATCGACCCAAAAACCCATAGTAAATTTTTTGGGGCTGCCACCTGGTTTTTTTAATAACATCAAAATTTTCTTTCAATGAATTGCTAAAATCATCATTTTCTCTCTATAAATTGACATATTGGGTCCAAAAACGACGAAACAAAAATTTGGGGTTGCCATATCAGGGTTGAAAGACGTTTTTTTGGAAAATTGCATTTCTTTGTCAACTTTCTTTATTGAAAGTTATAGAATCGACCCAAAAACCCATAGTAAATTTTTTGGGGCTGCCACCTGGTTTTTTTAATAACATCAAAATTTTCTTTCAATGAATTGCTAAAATCATCATTTTCTCTCTATAAATTGACATATTGGGTCCAAAAACGACGAAACAAAAATTTGGGGTTGCCATATCAGGGTTGAAAGACGTTTTTTTGGAAAATTGCATTTCTTTTTCAACTTTCTTTATTGAAAAATATAGAATCGACCCAAAAACCCACATTAATTTCCTTGGGACTTATTTCCTAACGCCAATTTTTTTGGGGTTGCCACCTCGTTTTTTTAATAAAATCAAGATTTTTTTTCAATAAATTGCTAAAATCATAATCGTTTTCTCTATAAATTGACATCTTGGGTCCAAAAACAATAAAAAGAAGTTAACAACCAAATGCAATTTTGCGAAAAAAGTCAGGCAACCTTAATATGGCAACCTTAAATTTTTCTTTCGTTATTTTTGGACCCAAGATGTCAATTTATAGAGAGCAAATGATGATTTTTGCAATTTATTCAAAGAAAATTTTGATTTTATTAAAAATACCAGGTGGCAACCCCAAAAAATTTACTATGGGTTTTTGGGTCGATTCTATAACTTTCAATAAAGAAAGTTGACAAAGAAATGCAATTTTCCAAAAAAACGTCTGGCAACCCTGATATGGCAACCCTAAATTTTTGTTTCGTCGTTTTTGAACCCAAGATGTCAATTTATAGAGAGGAAATGATGATTTAAGCAATTTATTGATAAAAAATTTTGATTTTATTAAAAGAAACAGGTGGCAACCCTAAAAAATATGTTGGATTCTTTTAAAGTTTATCTAAGCGGTTAAAGGCTAAAATTTAATTTTTTTTTTTTGAAATGTATGGTTTAAGCAAATTTTACAAAAAAAAAAAAAAAATGTGGCAATAATGAAAGTTGCTTCTGCTGTGTACAGCGAAGAGCCGAAGTTCAAACAAAAAACAACTATGCAAAATATTTGTTTAATATTCGTGTATAATATTAAACCTTAAACTTATCCCAATTCTTACACATTTTTTGCAACGCTGATTGCAACTTGCAATCATATTCAACGCATATCGAACACGCTGAACGTAACCAAACAAACGAGAAAACTCATAACTAACGAGCTCAACAAACAAACGATCAGCTCACAACGAATTCGATGATCGATCAAACGATCAACTCAAAACTCACGAACTTACGAACTGAGTTGAGCTGAGTTGAGCTGAGCTGATCGATCTTGTTCGTTGTGTGTGGCGAAAACTCGAACAGGTTCGATCAGCTCATTGCACAGCCCTAAAAAATTTCTTTGGTTTACTTTTTCTGTTTTCCTATAAAAAAAATTTGCTAATGAAGGAAGCTAGATAGAAATTACATCTCAAATAAAAGGAAATAGATAAGGCTTCCATAATTTGTTACAAAACCTATTGGTTAATAATCATTTTATGGAAAAGTAGTACTTTGAGAACAAAAAACTGCTCAAAATTTTCGAAAATTCACTTGACTTGAATTTAAAACTTTTGTATGCTGATTTGAAACCAGATAAAATACCATTAAGCCAAAATTATTAAAATCCATCCAGGGGTATCGAACTTATACCGGTTTTCATAAAGCTATATCCCGATATGGTGGTTATATCTCCGAAACTAGGCATTTACTCTACTTTTTAAAACGGTAAGCTTCAGCCTTATTATATACTTTGTTCTACATATAACAATTATCCAAATTACATATATACTGGGATCAAAAACACATCTGAGGACTTTTGACAAAACACGAAATAAAACAATTTTCCAGGATTTTAGTCATAAACATAAAACTTAAATAAGCTTATTTTGGTGAGATCGCCATATCCTTATGACTTTTAGTTGCCGAGATATGGAATCGAAAATCAACCTTTCGCGATGTTTTATTTCGAATAGCATTTGACAAAACATCTTATCTCAAATAGGTTAAAAAATTCAAGCATTTGCAACAACAAAAAACTTTTACGAATGCTTTTCACAAAACAACTTAAGCCGAAATAAGAAAATGGTTTTTTCTTAACAAAGCATCTTAAGTCGAGATAAGATACAGGTTAAATGGAAAAAAAAAAATTTGACAAAAGCACTTTTTCAAAATAAGTTACTTTTTCTATGGAAAGAAGCAGAATTTTTTAAATAAAAATATTTGACAATTTCAATTTTATTGAATACTATTGACCTTAGAGCAAAAAAAGTTAATGGAAAATATTTGTTTAGTATTCATTTATAATAAAAACATTTGTTCCAATTCATACACAAAAAGAATTGAGAAGCATCTGTGTTCAGCGTTGCTACTTTGGGAAGATTCTACGAGTTTTTTTGACAGTTTAACGAATAACAAGATTTTCAAAGCATTCGTTTTAAGGCATGTTTATCCCCAACGGGAAACGGAAGCGCATTGAAACGACTTCAGTTTCGCTTCTTGGAAAGCTAGAAGCTGCTTCCAGTGCTGTTCTCACTGCTTATCTTTTTTTACACAGCATGTCCTAGCGGAGATGCACATCTTCAGAAGCACATGAAATACGCTTCCGTGGAAGCACACATTTGGAAACATACGAAATACGCTTCCGTGGAAGTTTTTCAAAATTTTAAGTTCCATTTCTGAAAAATTACTTTTTTTCTGTAACTTTTGGTAGATTTATTAACTTTTATAAGCAATAAAAAAAATAGAATTTGAAAAATTTTGTATGCTTCTAGAGATGTGCTTCTATTGCGCTCTTTTTGGAAGCAGCTTCATTTCTTCCCGTTGGGTCGTTTAAATTTCGTTTAGCCTATAAGTTCAATTTGAAAAATTAATCAAGATTGAAATGTTTTAATAAATTAAAACTGAAAAAAACAAATAAGTAACTAAGCTTTTTCGAACTCAAAATACATTCTTTCTAAATCCAAATAGACTTTTTTTCAAATCAAATAAGACTTTGTAATCTGTTTCCACTGAAGATCGATGAGGGGACGAATGTTATTACATTTATTTGAGGTTTAATAGCTGGTACACATGACAGGATAGTTGTGCAACTATCATGTCTGTCGTGTAAACCAGCTCTTAGCGTGTTTTTTGCAAAGTTTAAATTTATTTGAAAAAGTTTATTTTGACTTGGAAAAGTTTTATTTTGATTTGGGAAAAGCTTAAATTGAACTGAAAAAATATCAATTTGGTGTGGAAATGGTTTAAATTGGAGTGAAAATACTGTATTAAGCTTATCCGAATAACGAAACATAATTCTATTTAATCGACTCATTTATTTAATTTTTAATTATATTTTTTTTCTTGTCATTTTAGAGGGATAAGGAACATCTTACACCTTCGACTGTCTAGCTGATAACTGACATATTTTTTTAAAAAAATATAGGTTCTTTTGAAAAAACAATAGTCTAAATTTTAGAAAATATTCAATATCATGAAAATAGTGGCCCTTATTTAGAAGTTTTGTATGCAAATATTGTAGCTTGTTAAAGTATCTTTTCAACATTTTTAAAATCCATCCAGAGGTTCCCATTTTATAATGGTTTTCATAAAAGGTTTATCAGCAACTTCTGAAGCCTATATCTCTAAAGCCCTACCCTTGTGTAAAAAAAAAAATTATTTTCTAAATTGGCAAGCAAGAGAAGATTTGAGTAAAACTGACGAACTTGATCGATCTACAAACCTTCATAAAAAAAACGCGAAAAATGCTAGGGCTCAAGAACTGTTTGACGTTTGACTAATTTATATCATGCACTTTCTGAGCGAAATAAATGTTTGTTGAACGATGTTGGATGTTATAAATGTTGGAGGAACTTCACATAAATGTGAAAAATTGCACAGTATCCGAAAATCTTTCGTCAAATGCATTGCTGCCAACATGAAGCACCAACCTGTGAAAACTTGACGAAACTTTCGATTGGCAAATGACTCAGAATTCGGCAAGATGGAGCCTTTCGCTTGGTTTTTATAAATCAGAATCAGCACGTGTGTAAAAAGTGCCAAATAATTTTCATAAAATGTTAGTATAATAATTAAGATTAATTTAGAAAAATTACTGCAAAATATCGATTCTAAAATTCCGCAAGTGAGAATATTGAAATAAACTGCTTTAAGTGAAGAAGAACGGCCACTTTAACGTTATAAAATTTTTAAAGTAAAATTTTAACGACGAAGACGACGGTCGCTGCTGTTGATCGGAATAAAAAAAATAAGTTCGTGGTGTCAGGAAAAAGTCGACAGCGATGGCCAATCGACAGACTGACGGACGGACAAGATACTGATGTGAATGAGACGAATCACGGAAATATGCGACTATGATGTAGCACTGGAGAAAAGATGCAAATCTGAAAATTGGTTTCAATCGAAAATTATCTTTTTCGCAATAAAAATTTGTCGACGAGGCAAAAGCAAAACAAAAAACTTGAGGTTAACTACGCCATAGCAAAGAAAAAAACAAAGAATTTTCATCATTGTCTTTGGCCAAGTTTTATTTTCAAAATTCCTAAATATAAATTGCAACTCGTGAGTAAGAAAAAAACTGGATGTCCTCCTATTCAAGAAAAACATGTATGACAATGAAAACGAATGAGGTTTGAAAAAAATAAAATGAAAAGTTTCTCCAAGTTTCGTCAAAAATCTACTCATCCGCTCGAACGTCATCCAGTCGGCCGCGCGTTTTCACCATCAACCAGCTGCCAGGTTTTGTTTCTGGTGGTTTTTTTTTCACATTTCGTGCCGTATTTATTTCCTTCGTAGTTGCATACATTGAATTAAATTTTTTAAGTTCATAATTTGAATTTTTTAATACTTTGAATTATTTGCATAAATTCTGTCCGAGCTGAATTTAGTTTTACCCCCCTACCTCCTCCAGCATTTTTTCTTAATTTTTTTACTTTTGCCATTTGCCTTTTTGCTGCAGTGTTAATGTGTGTGTATTTGTACTTGAGTAGCCGCGCGTCCGTCGCTCTTTCCCACGCGTATTGTGCGCTCTGCTGTTTTGTTAACTACTTTTCTTTGCTGCGTTTGTGTGTGTTTGAAATTGAGGCGGTTTCTTTAGTACCGGCCTTTGTACCATTTTTCAGGGTTGCGTCGTAGTTATCAGATAATGAAACTCATGAATTTTCTTTGAATTGCGATGATCCAATGATTTCTTCACGCATAGGAAAGACCCCAACTGCATATTTTCGTTATTCAATAAATCAAGTGTAAATTTTTTATTTGACATTGTGCATTGACCAATGTTTAAATTATCTTATATCATTGTGGGTTTTCGGGATATAAAAAATTTTTCACATTGGCTACAAGTCAAAATAAAACTTAGGAAATGTCTATACGGGGCGTTCAGCGTACGCGAAAGCTCCTCTCTCTCTCTCAATTTACTCAATTAGCGTACGCGAAACTCAATTAGCGTACGCGAAATCCAGTGAAGTTTTTTCCCCCGGGGAACTTGATTAATTTATGTACTGATCCGCGGCCGAAGGCCGCCGCGAAGCCGGTGTCGGATTTTTGGGAGTTTTAAATCCTGAGCTGCGGCCGCAGGCCGCCCACTTACCCCTACTTTTATGTAAAATTACTGTTATAACGAAAATGCGTCCCGGGGGAAAAAACTTCACTGGATTTCGCGTACGCTAATTAAGTAAATTGAGAGAGAGGAGCTTTCGCGTACGCGGAACGCCCCGTATAGACAGACTCTAAAACTTATCCAACCATTTTCCCAGGAAGTGTGAACCCACAATAATAGTTTTTATTTGTTTATACGCTATTTTTTACATCAAAACTTTTATCCGACCATTGTTTCAAGTGGTTTGAACTCAAGAAAATAGTTTATCAGGCCTGTTCCGTAATCAGTGTGGTTTCAGTTACTTTTCATTTCGCAAGCTTCTAGAAAATGGTAAGTCACACGATAAAAAGTATTAGAACCTCATTTGTGGAGAATTACAGGTTCTACAAATAATATTGATTTGTATTTACGAAAAAGTAACCGTTTAGGAAATATTCGATAAATTTCGACTTTTTGCGGTTTTTTAAGAATATTTCCTGAACGGTTTTCATCAAAAAGCCTCCTAAATGAAAAGTTATGGAAACCACACGAATTTCGGAACAGGCTTGTATATTTATTTATATGGTATTTTGTACATTAAAACTTAACCGACCATTGTTTCAAGTAGTGTAGTCTTATAAAAATAGTTTTTATTTATTTGTACAACTTTTCGGTATTGTCACTAATTTCTTACCAATATTACTTCGCTTAAAACCTTGTCCTTGTAAACTAAAACCTAGGAATGACTGCAACCCTGAGACTGCATGCTTTAATACCCATTCTTCAGTGCTTTTGCTTCTATTTAACTGACATCCCCAAAATAAGCACACACATTTTTGCTTTTGATACAGTAAAATGAAATGAAAAAACTCATTTTGCAGCAAACAATAATCGAATTTAAAGAGACTAAATAATAAAAACCTCAAAATTTTACAAACATATATGATTTTTATGTAAATGTGATTCAATTAAATAATTAAATTATGATATGCTTTAAATTTTCATAAAACATCTGATTTAACTTTTTTATTTCTTGTACAGGGATGATCGAAATGATATAGCTCATGAAGGACCCGCCGGTATGGACCCCGAGGGTGTCATTGAATCCACCTGGCATGAGGTGTATGACAACTTCGATGACATGAATTTGCGTGAAGAGCTCTTACGCGGTATCTATGGTTATGGTTTCGAGAAGCCCTCGGCCATTCAGCAGCGCGCCATCATTCCCTGTGTTAAGGGACGCGATGTGATCGCTCAGGCACAATCTGGTGAGTGAAAATTAATTTTAAATCAACACTGAAAATAGATTCCAATAACCAAGTCAAAACAAAGCGACAAATCAGCTATAGAATGAGCGCTGAAGGTTAATAGGATTCATCATTAATCGGTTAACGGATAATCGAGGTTCCACTGTTTACATCTTTGTGTTTATTGTGTATTACCTCTATTATTTTTGTTTCATTATTTGCTGCGTCAACTTGAGTCATAGCTGTTTATAGTGATTACGAGTAGATATTGCAGTAAACATTACTTTCACTATTTGGGCATGCGCGCGTTTTTTTTTTTTTCATTTAATATTTTCTTTGATGTACATTTTCTGTAATTCAAGTAGAGCCTCTTTATTCTTGCGTTTTGCATCAACAGTATTTTTTTTTCTCTAAAACTGGGATTTATAAAAAACACGAATTTTGATTTCTGTCGATAACTTTATCGATGCTAAGCTCTGAGGCTATACTTCAATGTTTGACGAAAGGCTTACGCTAAAATGTTTGAGTGCATTTTTAAAAACTTGAAATCATTAGAGATTATTACGTCAAATAGAAGTTATCTATCATGTGATTTTTGCACTCTGAAACAAGAATATTTCAAAATACTGACGTGACAGACTGAATTTGGTTTCGAATTCGGCAAAAAGTACATGAAAACCCATATGTGGTTTGACATTTTGTTAGAAAGGAATAAAATTGGGCTCTGTTTTCACGGAAAGTTTACTTGATGTTGTAAAATTGATGGTACTAAGCTGAAAAATTATATCGATCACGGCGGGCCTCAACGGATGGAAAGCATGAAAAAAGTGGATCAGAGTTTTGCCATCTTTATGGACTTATTCTCCTTTCATAAAAAAAAAACCATTCATTTAATACATGGTTACATTCTAGATACAAATTCACCCTAATTATTAGTTATTTTCTATCAAGTGTTATTTTGAGACACTCTCTTATTTTATTTCTTCTTAAATTGCTTTCTTTAGGTACTGGTAAAACTGCTACCTTCTCAATTGCTATTTTGCAACAAATTGATACGTCCATTCGCGATTGTCAGGCTTTAATCTTGGCACCAACTCGTGAGTTGGCAACCCAAATCCAACGCGTAGTAATGGCGCTCGGTGAGTACATGAAGGTGCATTCACATGCCTGCATCGGTGGCACAAACGTGCGTGAGGATGCACGTAACCTGGAATCAGGTTGTCATGTTGTCGTCGGCACACCCGGCCGTGTATATGACATGATAAATCGCAAGGTCTTGCGCACGCACAATATTAAATTGTTCGTTTTGGACGAGGCCGATGAAATGTTGTCGCGTGGTTTCAAAGATCAAATCCAGGATGTGTTTAAGATGCTTCCGACTGACGTGCAAGTTATTCTGTTGTCTGCCACTATGCCACCAGATGTATTGGAAGTGAGCCGCTGCTTCATGCGTGATCCAGTCAGCATTTTGGTCAAGAAGGAGGAGCTGACACTGGAAGGTATCAAGCAATTCTATGTGAATGTTAAACAGGAAAACTGGAAGTTGGGTACATTGTGTGATTTATATGATACACTTTCCATTACTCAATCGGTTATCTTCTGCAATACTAGACGCAAGGTACGTAGTTGTTAATGGGGAAATAATAGGAATATAGAGATTTCTTACTTACTGTATTATTGAAATAGGTCGACCAGCTTACCCAGGAGATGACCAATCATAACTTCACCGTTTCTGCAATGCACGGTGACATGGAACAACGTGATCGTGAAGTGATCATGAAACAATTCCGTTCGGGTTCATCTCGTGTTTTGATCACAACCGATCTGTTGGCTCGTGGCATCGATGTCCAGCAAGTCTCTTTAGTCATCAACTATGACTTGCCATCAAACAGGGAAAATTACATTCATAGGTTAGTTTGTTCACAGGCTATATCGCCTCTGTGCAATTTATTAATTTTTTCCGCATTTTGCTTTTCAGAATCGGTCGTGGTGGTCGTTTTGGTCGTAAGGGTGTTGCTATTAATTTTATTACAGAGGAAGATCGACGAATCCTTAAGGATATTGAACAATTCTATCATACAACAATTGAGGAAATGCCAGCAAATATTGCAGATTTAATTTAAATATAGAACAACAACAAAAACAATTTAAAGAAACTTCAACAACAACAAACAACTGCAGAAAAAAATATTTAATTAAATAAAGGAAACCAAGAACTAATTAAAAACAAGCATTAAAAAGAAAATACTACTAAATAAAAAGGAAAGGAATAAACAAAAACATCATTTCCAACCAAACACTTTGAAGAAAGTATATATTGTATACATACAAACAACAACAAAAAAGAAAAACAACATTGTTTTAGCTTTTTCTAGATCTATTGATATAAATATATATATAAATATTAATTATACTATGGTAATAAAAAGCTAACATTAAAACAACAACAACAAAACATTAAAAATCAAAATACACTTTACAGCAACAGCTCTCATTCAGCTCCTTTGCTACGCTTCATAGATATTCCTTTGAAAAAGTCGAAGTTAAAGCACACGTACACAAATACATACATCCACACGCGCATCAGCAGCAGCACAGTTTTCAATTTGTTTATTCAAATTTTTTCATTTTTCCTTTTTTCGTTTTATTTTATTGAATTAAAAAAAAAAAAAAATATTTCTATTGTCCTTAGAGTTTAAAACAAAAATCATTTTCAAAAAAGCTTAAAAAATATATTCACTCACACACTTTTACAACACACCACGCAAACACGTCGATTTCGTTTGTATTGTGTTTGTGCGAAAATTCCCAAAAATTGCTACAACTACAAAATGATTATGAAATTTGTATTATTCTGCTTTTCATTATTAATATTATTATTACTATTAAAACGACAAAAACAACAATTACAACAAGAACAATTACTATTATTAAAATCAGAAGAAAGAGAAGAAATTGTGACAAAAAATCTTGAAAAAAAAAGTTTTGCTGTTGTTTCCATTTGAATGTTTTTTATTGCTTTTTTTATATCGTTAGAAGAATGTAACAGCAACAAAAAACTTACGGCAGTTCCAAGATATCTTAACACATTCTCAATGGTTTTCCGTTCTGAGTTTCTATAACTGAATACGAGAACTTTACGAAATTTGTTTCAAGTTTTTTCTATCACATCTGGACTCGTAGGATGTTCTACTTCAGCCAATGTTCCTCATTAAACTTTAGCTTTAAACTTTTCCAATTGGCTCCTTAATTTTTGAATTATTATCCGGTGACTTGATATCCCAGCTCTATACAAAAAAAAACTCAAGTTCAATTTCGTAAATAGCAGCTTCCAAGTCACCAAAATCGGCTTTAAAAACGGAGAAAGGAGTAAATTGTCAAGGAGTGGTTACTTCACCACGCTCCTAAGTTACCCCCACAGTCCCAATATCGTAACCCTAGTGAACACTTGTAGAAAAATGTTGACAGAAAAATCAGAGAAAGGACCATTTAGATCAAGAAGAATCGAAAGCAGGTGTTTAGGGAATAATGGAGCGAAACCTCTCCTGATATTACGAAAAATCTGGTCGATTCTATTCCTAGAAGACTGAAAGTTGTATTTAAGACTAAAGGAAAAAAAATCAAATGGTAAACTGTAATATAAAGTTAGTTTTTGTAATTATACTAATATCCGTTTACTTTCTTTTCACGCGTAAAATTCGGTCGTGTTTTAATTTTGGTGAATTATTTCTGGTTTTGTTTTATCTTTATGTTTAGTTCAACTCTCTATAAATTACTACTGAGTTATGCATTATTACTTCTTATTTTAAGTCAATTGCTTTGTTGCAATTAGAACCTGAAATTTCGAAAGCAAAGTGCTTTCTTTTTTTGACGCTCACAGTATATAGCCTGGGCCAAATAAAAAACATTAAAGGTTTCTTCGGCGACTAAACGGAATACTCTAAAAATGTCTAACAAAAACACAGCAAATAGATAGAAATTAGCCCTTTTATACGAACCTGCGATTTTTGATCACGATTTTCACTTGAATAAATACCTTTTTTGTGATGGATTTTGAACTAGAGGATGCTTTTTAGCATGATAATGGCGATGGCATTCTTAGGTTTGTTCGGGGCCGGACGTGGAAATACGCCCTTTTGAAAAATCACTCCTCATAGGTTATATAAATATTTCCCACTAATGCAAAAATTAGAGCCAAAACATAAAACTTCGATGCGACGGTACTTTAAAGACTGTGCTTTTCTCAGGATTTAAAGTGAAACTAATTGATTCAGATACAAAAAAAATTCACATACTACGTTAGGCGCCAGACGGACTTGAATATGCAAAACATGAGTACCGAAAACTGAGCTCAGATTGTTATAGTTTTGACCCCAAGTAACAAGTGATGTTGCCAGGGTTTGTGATGGTCCATTTTATTTATCCCCACAACCCCTGCCAGACCTGCCATGATTTTCCGTCCTCGTTTTTTATTGCCATTTATGATGGACTGGGATCTCCTAATTACGAATCTCAACTTCTATCGTGTCACAATACTGAGTTATCCTTGCTTAAAAGTCCAAAAACAACAGCTTTGCGGTCTACTTAAAGCTATATTACAAAAGCAGCAAATGACAAAATTTTTGTCAATGGTTTTGGATATATATACTTATATATTTAAATTTAATAAAGGTCATTTAATATTTATAAGGTTAAAAACAATTAGCCATTCTTATACCATTTTTCGGTTGGATTACTGCTTTACGAGTTATAGGCCATTACAAAAAATTTTTTTTTTTTTTTTCAACGCAATACAAAGGATTAATGATTTCATGGTTTGAGGTTTTAATACATATCTCTTTCAACGCAATACAAAGGATTAATGATTTCATGGTTTGAGGTTTTAATACATACTTATCTCACAAACTATACAAGCTATTTTGATGAAAATTGATGGATATACGGTGAACACAAATACCATATACTGTGTATTTTTTGGGAGCAAGATAATGAAATTTGGTACACTTCCTCCATCGTCAAAGTTAGCTCGACTTATTGAAAATGAGCGAAATCGGTCAACGGATACGGCTAGCGCCCATACAAAAAATATATTCAAAATGCAACTTCAGGAGTATTTTTCACGACAATGCAATCAAAATACTAAGGACGATAAATGCAAGCTCTGAGCATAAACTAGACAAAATCGGAAAAGAGGGATTGGCACCTCCCATATAAGCAAAAGCTTAAAAATGTTTTACTGAAAACATTTTTTGAGGTTATCAAACCAAATTTCACTCAGACACTGAGAACAGTAAGTGCAAGATTTCAGCAAAAGCTATGTGGATTCGGACAAGAGGTCATGGCACCTCCGGTACAAATAAAAATGGGAAAAAATTGCAGTGTGGGGTATTTAATGTTTGGCCAGGCCAAAGGTATCACCTTTAACAGTTTGTTTTCTTATTAAAACATCTTTCAATCACCTTTATCTTCTCTTCTTATAGGAGCTAAAATTGTATGTTTTTTTGTTTGTTTCTTTGTACTTATTTCTGTGCCAATATTTTTTCTCGAAAACGGCTGCAGCGATTTCAATGAAACTTGGAATAGTGTTAAATATTAGCAAACAATGAATAATGAGCTAGGTTTGAACTTTGTAAATGCTCTCCAGAGGGCGTGGCACTGCACTAAATTTTAAATTTGATTTAGTCATAACTCGTAAACTATACAAGGTATTTGGATGAAATTTGGTCAGCGGGTACGGCTTAATATTGCCTTGTAACAGACAAAAAGTGGGCGGGATCGAAGAAGTGCCACGCCCACTTTTAAGCCCTTGAAAATTTTGATTCAATATTACTCGAAAACGACTCCAACAATTTTTATGAAAATTTAGGAGATATTACCTCTGAAAACAAGGATTCATATGTGATACGCCGTTATATTGGGAAAACTCGTTGAAGGGCGTAGCACCGCCCACAAAAATATAAAACGGTATAAAAAGAAAACTAATAAAGCAAAAATTCTGAAATTAACTGTGAGGAGCCTAATTGCAATAGGGCATCTCTGATTTGAAAGCGGGCGAAATGTCGCCATTGCGCGTGGAACCTCCCATACAAGCAAAATACGTTAAATGCTATTTCTCGCAAATGTTACAAGATATTTTAATGAAATTTGGTATGTAGGTACTACATATCAATGCCTTGTAATAACCGAAAAGTGGGCGGTATCGAAGAAGTGCCACGCCCCTTTTTAACCATTGAAAATTTTAATTCAATATTTCTCGAAAACGACTTCAACAATTTTAATGAAAATTTTAAATATTTTTCCCCTGAAAACAAGTATTAATATGTGATATGCCGTTATATTAGGAAAACTCGTTGGAGGGTGTGGCACCGCCCACAAAAATTTAATACGATATAAAAAGAATTTTACTGTAGGGAATCTTCTTTTTATGAGACACCTACGAGCTGAAGGTGGGCAAAATATCGCAGGTGGGCGTGGAACCTCCCATACAAGTAAAACAAATTAAATGCTATTTATCGCAAATGGTACAACATATTTAGATAAAATTTGGTATGCGGATCTGGATCACGAGTATCTAAAGCATAACGAAAAGTGGGCTTTGTTCAATAATTGTCACGCCCACTTTTTACCAAAATAAAAATTTTAGTTAATAACTCATGCACAAAAAAAATGGAATGAACTTTCCGAGGCATGATGATACGATATTTCAGCCCCCATACAAGAGACGAAATATTTTGGGTGCGTGGCGTATCCCATTTATTTATTTTAGGTCATTCTATTTCTCTTAAAAAATTTGGAGTTCTTGATATTTTTCTATACCATTCGATATTTTCCGAGTTTTTTCTTATTATTTTTCTTATCGGTTAATTTATCATTTTGAAAGCATTGGAGGTGAAAAGGTAGCAAAAAATAGCTATGAATAAAAACATCGACTAAAATAATAAGATCAGATTGTTGACCGAGTAGGGATCGGTCTCCAGGTACTTATCCTTATTCGTTATTAAAAGAACAGTTTTTTGATCGAATTTGAAATAAATGTTTTTTTTTTATTATTTTATTGAAAGTCGTTACTTAATACCGGTAATGTCTCTAAATATTCACATTAAAATGATAATGGGGGTTATCGTGACTAAATATTCCCGGGGAGTTTTTCTCGGACTGCCATACATACTATATAGCAATTTGAGTAAAATTCCCCGGGAATATTGATTCTCGATAACTCCCAATGTACGTAACATAATATTGGAAATATTAAAACGATACTTTAAGCTGTATCTGAAAGTATGTTATTCGATATGATGGAATATTCACATTTTAATTACATATTTTTCAATATCCTCATCGCTGCCATTCATCAAATATGAATTAATAAACATTTGTGACAACACAGCTACACCATTTGCTTTCAAAAATTCATAATCAGCCTGCGTTAACGGCATCTTCTTTAAATCGACAAAGCAATGTGTGGCTTTTTTAGTTTCTGCTAATTCCCTATAGGGTGGTTGTGCTTCGATAACTTCACCTTTACCTGCTTTAATGACAGTCTTTAGAGCATCTAAATGACGCTCGGATACACTGAAAATTGCACGGAAACCACTGAAAGCACCTGTATTCTCATCGGAAGATAATCGTTTTCGCCAACAATGTGCAGCCGCTGCAATAACAAGCTCGTCCTGCGATAGCTTAGGTATATTATAAGCCTTACCATTGCCCCACTCGTATAGTTCTTCATCCAGGAAGACACATTTAGCTGAGCATTCCTCTATGTACTTTATGCTGAGCACCCACTTGCCAGCAGAAATGCATCCAAGCATTTTCTCACCTCGGTTCGGACGTTCACATATAAAATGCGTGCATGTAGGATCATAGTTAATGAGGTTTTCACATACCTATGGACAAAATTACAACTGAGCAATGACTACAAAGTGCAGCGTCAACATTAATACTTACTTCCCCACCGAGTCGTTCAATGCGAAAAATTAGATCAAGACGCGTAGCTTCTTCTGCACACGAAATACTAAATCGTGGTGTTCCTTTAAATTGTATTGTAGGCGCTAGTGGTTTTCTACGTTCCAAGCTGAATTCCGCTGGATCACGCCAACCCACCATTTCTTCTGAACCAGCGCCAAACTGTTCTGTTTCAAATGCTTGCACATAATGTGCATCAGTCTCTGTTTCCATCATTTCATCAGCCTGATGTGCTTGCGCACGTGCAGCTGATTTACGTGTAAGTGTTTGACGTCTTGACTCACAATTTTTTAGATAATCTGTTAATTGTTTCATTTCTGGCGATGCTGCTGCAATCGACTGAACTGCTGCTGCTGTTGTGGCTGAAGTATTGGAATTATTGTTCCCACCCATACCGGTTTCCTCGAAACTAATTTTATCAAAATTAATTGTAGTAGATTTGCCAAGTGAAGCACGTTGCCCTAAACCCCCACGCATTAGAGACTCGGCACCATTTTGTTGTGCTCGACTATTACTTGGTGATTGGGTACTCGGCACAATGGTTTCATCAGATGCAGTTTTTGCTGCATTTTCAATGGGATTTAATATTGTACGAGGTACGGTAGTGTTACCGCTACGCATTGATTTATGTTGCAAGGGTGTTACTTTAGAAGTGGATGGTTTTTCGGATTCTTCGTCATCGCTACTGCCACCGCTTATTGGAATACCAAATTTTCTGCAAGTAACACGCAGAACACGTTTGCGTATTTCATCAATCGGCGTATCAGGTTTTAATTTCTTTGTTGGCAAACGCCAACGACGTTCAAACTCATCTGCCATGCGCTTTTCAAATTCTGGTGTTGTGCAAAAATCTGGTATGCCCTTTGGAGTTGGTAACTTGTGATTGATTGGTGTGCAAGCTTGTCTTCGTATGCGCTCTAATTCGGGAGTTTGATTATTACGCATTTCTATTATGAGTTCGCGTAAACACTGACGATCGGTTTCATTTTCCATTTCAGCCGCAAGTTTTTCCATAAATTCAAAATTGTACGTTGCGCGTATTAAATTATTGGGTGGTGTACGCGGAGATTCCGCTGAAGAGAAACTATTTGCAATGCGTAATGGCCCAGCCAATTCGGAAACGCGTTTATTACGTAGTGGTGTAAATTCTGTAGACGTATCAGATGAATTTGGTTGCGGCGGTGTGGCGACATTGTTGTGTGCAGCCTGAAATTATTAAATAGTTTAGTATAGCTTGATGTGCAAATAGCAATAATCATGAAAATAATTACATTATTTTCTACCGCATCAACATCCATTGGCAATGGGAGTAAGGGCATTCGGTGTTCTGACAAAGAATCAGATTTGCGTTCCTTAAGTGTTGGTAATGCAGTAGGGAAACTTTCTGGACTTTCCCCAACCAAATATTTGCGATATGGTAGCTTTTTGCCATTCATTGCGCAATGAACCAACCATTCTGAAGTTACAACTGGATAACACCACTTTAATGCACCTATATATTTTGAACCCTCTGGCGAAGGACAAACAAGTAGTGGCCTCTCCTTTTTCACATATATTTTATTAACTTTGGCGCCTAAAAGTTTTGTTATAGAATCAATATAATCACGCTCCAGCCCTGTATAAACAGAAATGACAATTATCATTCCTTCCAGCGGCAATGCATCAGCTGTATGCGGTATATGTTTGTGATAGTATTCGATGGGAAGCAATTTATTTTGCTTCATGCAAGATTCCTGTAGAAAATAAAGTAAATTGTTGAAACAAAGTTTAGTCAAACTTTAAACTTTCAAATCCTTTAAATAGAACTTTAAAAAAAACTTGAAACTTTTTTGGGGTCAAAACTTTTTATTTAAAAAATAAAAGTTGAAAATTTTTCTTGACTTTTAACAAAAGCCACACGAATTTATTTGACCTTTTGGAATAAAATTTCTATAAAACTTTTTCAGATTCAAGTTTTTAAGTTTTCAAAAATTTATGTTTGTAAAAGTTTTTGAATAAAAGTTCCACGGTCTGAAGTGACTGATTTTCACTAAATAAAACTATTTATTAAGAACTATTTATCAAGACCTAAGCGTTCATTTTGGTTCGAAGAATACAGTGTGTAAGCTTCAAATTATCTCTTAACTTGAAAGATGCAAGCAGTTGAAAATAAGTCACTCGATTTCACTTCAAAATTATATCATTATTTACCACATATAATTCAGTTATTATGTGTCGTGAGTTCACCGGTAACCGTGACTCATTCAAAGTGCGCTCAAACGAAACAATCGCGTAATCTACAGGATCACGAAAGTTTTCGGCAACTACATTTCCGTGTGCTGCTTCGCATTCGTTTATCATCTGTGTATAGAATTCTTCTGGGAAATGTTGTTTATCGATATAGACCGCCATACCCTGAAAGAAATCCAAATGTTCATAGTCAATCGAATACATAGTACCATCGGTCATTTCGGATGGATTTGGTGCTAGGCCAGCTGATGTTTTCACTGGTTCGGCTAATGCTACTGCAGCTGATGTTTTCACGGGTTCAAATTGTGTTGAGGATGCCTGTGGATGCATTGAAATATCAGCTGCTGCTGCAGCTGCTTGTGGTATAGGTGCTGGCGGTTCATGTTCCTGAGAATATTGAGCTATTAAATGTTGTTCATCGTCTTCATGTGGTAAATTTTCCTCTATATTATGGGCTTGCTGAACAGATTCCGATTCCTGTTGCGTGTTTGCATCTGAACCATTAGCTTGAAATAATTTCTTCTTAATTGGCATATCAGGTTGCTTAAAACTGTGATTCATTGAGCGTAATGTTTTTTTGCTAGAGGGTGAAGGAGCATCAGGTTCTCGTAAGTTAGGCAATGGTATACGACACTCACTCGCAGGTTGTTTAAGTTTAATACTCTCAAGCAACCAATCTAAACTTACAATGTTTACAGCTAATAAAGAGAAATCAAAACGAATAATCATATTAAAATGAAATAAATTACAAAATCAAACCTGTCAATAAACCATCACGTTTCCAAGCCCTGAATTCCGCATCATCTAATTGTCCAACAATAATATGTGTAATTTTTTCATTCATAACATCGTAGCGGGTTGCACCACCTACATTTAGTATGCGATTTAGTTTTTCTCGCTCTTCGGTGCGAAATCCACTCAAAAAAATGCAACAACCATCAAGAAAGTTTCCCGCTTTTTTAGCTTGTTTTGGACAAATTTCATCGTAAAGAAGACGATAATGTGCACTAACACTAGCCTTCTTAAGTTGTAGATCTTTCACTGGTGCCGGTGCTACAAATAAAGGAGTTTGTTGCGTTGAATTCATCGAACAAATGGAATCATTAACAGTGACATCGGAATTGCCACTGGTACGTTTGAAGCCAGCCGTGCTTATACTTGAAATATTTGAGGCTGTAAAATCAGCAATGCTTTGATCAGTCTTAGTGGGTGTGGAAACTTTTAGTGCTTTAACTTGATATGCTTTTGTAGGTAGAGCAAAACCCTTCTGAACGCTTTCAAAAATCCATTCGGGTATAAGTATATCCTTTTTGTAGCGCACAGCAGCCTTATATTTATCCGTATTTGTTTTGCTTTTTTCGGTAATGACAATATCGACCAGTTGAGAGCGAAATGCGCGGTGAAAGGTACCGCCATTTTCATTTACGAGGCGCATTACCTAGGGAAAAGCATTATTTTTTTATTCCAATTCTTCAATCTTATCACCATTTTAAAAGAAACTACATTGTTCCGGGCACCCCAATATAAAACAAACTTACCTCATTTTTCTTTTCTGTTTCCAAACCAGTACATGTTACATTTGTACCAAAGAAAATTGGCAAATGGTACTTGTCGAATTCGTCATCCGTAGCAGAAACATAACTAACACAACTACGCTCCCAAACACGCTGCACCCAATCAACGTGCATTACGGGGATACCATTCAAACTTGCGTGCTCATATTTTGTCGATTTGATCGTGTTCGATATTAGATGAGTTATAGAGCGACCAAAATTCTGAAAATAGTAACCTCCCATCCATTGGATGAGCGTACGCAGTCGTTCTTTCTCCTGTGGTGTTATACCAGTTGCACATATCTGTAGATCTCTCATAGCTGTTGTGTAAACTGGACTTGTACCCAGAGGTACCGGCAAAGACTTCATCAAACAAGAGCATAGACATCGCGGTCCAATAATAAGAGTTTTCGTTTGCTGAAGTTGTGTGAAAAAGTCACCTTCAAATTTATCAAGGACAAAGACATCTTTCTTGGTTAAACGTCCCGTAGCAATTAAAGGAAATCCATCGCTTGCCTTTAATTGGCGAATGTTTTCTTCAGGGATATCTTTTTTCAATAGCGCTAACGCTTTTATCATTTCTGGTCCGTTTTCATCATTAGCACTTGATGTGGTCACAAAATATGCGTTAATTGCATCTTGAAAACTCATCTTGAAAACTACCAAAATTTCTGCAACTGTTTCTATTTTGTTTGCCGCCAAATAAGAATAATACTGACAATATCAGGGATGTGTTTAGGCCTTTTTACATTAACAATCTGCCAATGATGCCAAGTTCACTTTTTTTCCTCAATCTGAGAATGTATGCAGATTGATGAGAAACTGTTAATGTAAACACTCATCAATCTGTATTGACAATCTGATTGCCGAAAAACAAAATTTTTTGACTTTCTGCTGTATTGATGACTTTATTGATGGGTAGGTTGACAGTGTAAACGCAATGAAAATTTTTCAGTACACTTTTAGTCAGTTAAGAAAAGATTTCAACATGTACACATCGTGCGCAAATGAAAATGGCTTGCATATATGATTTGTTTGTAATCAAAAAACAGATAGTTTAATGATTTTGGTTTTCGCTGAAGCTTAATGGGAGCTTTAAGAGAACCTTTTAATTTTTTGACTGGGACAAAATCAATTTACTGAAACCTGATTGGTATTATTTTTATTAAAGACTCTTAGTTTTAATTTAAAAAAAAATATTTCCAAAAAAAAATTTTATTAAACGGCCAAAACCCATATTTTTGGTGATAAAGTGGGTTCGGAAATGACAAACTGTTGCTGTGGACCCATTTAAATAAATTTATGGTGTTAATTTTGATATTTTCACTATTTTTTATTAATTTATTTCTGTTATTTCCATCAGCATATCAATTTCTATCATAAAAATTGCATCCGCTGTTACTTTGTTTCCTCTTTGGCGTACAAAGCAACACTAAATATTGACAGTTTATTGAACATGTAAACACAAACTCGATATGACATATTGATGGCCAGTTTGATGTATGTATGTATGTATTCTCCTTTAACTCCTAGGAGGAGCATAGGGCCAATATGAAATCTCTCCATTTGTCACGATCCCTTGCGATGACTTTGATCTCTTGCCACGATTTTCCCGATTCTTGGATTTCCTTTTCCAACGACCTTTTCCAGTTGGTTTTGGGTCTACCACGTCCTCTACTGCCTTGTGGATTCCACTCAAAAGCCTGGCGACAAACTTCGCTGTGTGGTTTCCGGAGAGTGTGACCAATCCATTCCCATTTGCGCAGCTTGATCTCGTTTGCTATAGCCTTCTGTTTGCATTTTTGATGTAGCTCGGCATTTGATATAGTGCGAGGCCACCAAACCTTAAGTATACGCCTTAAGCATTTGTTGACGAATACTTGCAGCTTGTTCGTTAGTTGTTCAGTAACAAGCCATGTTTCGCACCCATATAACAAAACATTCGAATCAAAAATGCGTGCTCTCGTTTTGGTGGATATAACGGATGAAGACCATATTTTGTTCAGTTGAGCAAACGCACCTTTTGCTTTTGCTATTCTTGAGTTGATATCCTCTTTTGCTCCACCATCCATGGAGATAATGCTGCCTAAATACGTGAAGCTATCGACGTTTTCGATGTCATCACTGCTAGCTCTAAACGTGATGTCATCCCTGTTTGCGTTTAACTTTGTGCTTTTAGTCTTGGATACGTTGATTTTCAGGCCGGCCTTTTGTGATTCCAAGACAAGGTCTTCAATTTTGTTTTGCATATCTGAATGTTTGGACGATAAGAGGCAGATGTCGTCAGCGTAGTCGAGGTCTTCTAGATGTTCAGTAAAGTTCCATTGGATACCCCTTTTGGCCTTATTAAGAGCTTTATCTAGAATATCGTCAAGAACGATAAGGAAGAGAGATGGTGATAGTAAACACCCCTGCCGTACGCCTGAATTAGTGGTGAATGTCGGTGACAACAACCCGTTGTGTAACACACTGCATTTAAAGCCTTCATATTGTGCACGTACTAAGTTTATGGCCTTTGCGGCAATACCTCTTCGTTGCAGTGACGCCCAGATGTTTTCTCGGGAGACACTGTCGAAGGCAGTGCTATAGTCAACGAAGACAAGTCGAAGTGCAGCACGCCACTCGCATGATTGTTCGACAATTATTCTGAGCGTGTTGATTTGATCCACGCATGATCTGTTTCGCCGGAATCCTGCTTGCTGCTTTCGAATGGCCGAATCAAGTTTTTCGCTTACCCTGATCAGAAGCACTTTCGTCAGTACTTTTGATGGTACTGAGAGCAAGGTGATGCCTCTATAGTTTCGGCACTCGCTTAGGTCATCTTTTTTCGGCAATTTGACTAACATGCCATGTAGCCAATCTTCTGGTTACGCTCTTCACTCCAGATTTTGGTGAGCAGAGGATGGAGAATTTTAGCTGATGTTATGTGGCATGCCTTTAGCAGTTCAGCTGTTATTTGATCTATACCGGTGGCCTTGTTGTTTTTCATGCTTTGGATAGCTTTCACTATTTCATCAATTATAGGCGGCGGTGTTTGTATTCGACTACTACTGCGAGTCACTGCGGCAGTTGCTACAGATTGTTCGCTGGGACGTTTATTAGCGGCGAGTTTTAGTCGAATGATGGCTACACTGATAATGTAAAAGGGGCTATTTACACAGTCAACCTACCCATCAATACAGCGGAAAGTCAAAAAATTTTGTTTTTCGGCAAACTGATTGTCAATACAGATTGATGAGTGTTTACATTAACAGTTTCTCATCAATCTACATACATTCTCAGATTGATGTAAAAAAAGTGACTTGGCATCACTTAATATTGATGGCTAGACTGATAATGTAAAAAGACCTAGCAGCTGATTAGCGGCACAAAACTTCAAGTGCAAAGTTGAAATTTGGTATATTTGTATATTTTATCGTGGTATATTTTAAATATTATTATTCTAGTATTTGCCCGCAAAGCAAGTCTGTCTATTTTACATCTTGGTCAGCAGCAGAACCAAAGTTTTAATCCGCGGAAAAATTGAATAATTGACTAATCAATCGTGTCACAAATTACATTTCTATCTTATCTTTTTGACTACGATTGTTTTTGTTCCTGAACAAATTGATTATTTTCACATGTCAGGTGTGATCATTGTTGTGAGCATGCGTTGCTAATTTAATTTTCTTCATTTAAATTCAGACACTAATTAAAACTAAAAGCAAAAAAAGTAAATAAACGCCGCTGAAAAATTTGACAACTGCTACTGTGACTCAACCCTATCACACATACACATACACAAAAGCATTTTGTGGGTGACAGCCGCGAAATTAGCTGTCATCTTCCTCTGAACCGCAAATCAAATCAGGAAGTGTGATAAAAGATAGAGAAAACCAAAGAACGTGCAAATTACTGGAGGAAACTGAAATGTTATAAAATTTTTATTTCAATCATTCGGCTTAGTGTAAATTTGTGTTTAAAATATTTTGCCAATATGGGCCAAAAAGTGTCGCGTACTGATTTCGAGTGGGTTTACACCGAGGAACCACATGCTTCTCGTCGTAAAATAATTCTCGAGAAATATCCACAAATTAAAAAACTCTTTGGCTATGATCCTAACTTTAAATGGGTGGCTGGTGCGATGGTTCTAACGCAAATTTTAGCGTTATTCGTCATCAAGGATTTGTCATGGCCAATGCTACTTGTGGCCGCCTACTGTTTTGGAGGCATACTCAATCATTCGCTGATGTTAGCTGTACATGAAATTTCTCACAATTTGGCCTTCGGACACAATCGGCCTTTGCACAATCGCTTACTCGGTTTCCTATGCAATCTGCCAATTGGATTGCCCATGTCGATTTCATTTCGAAAATATCATCTGGAGCATCATCGGTAAGTGGTTGGCGTGTAACGTTGTAAATGTAAAAAATATGGCTATTTCCTATTTCGGGCGATGACGGAATTGCTTGGTAGAGGGGTATTTAATTTTTCTGTTTATCTTTGTTCAGTTATGGGTGGGGTTTAGGTAAGGGAAGATAATCAAAATAAATTGTAGGCGTTGCCATTACATACATATCTCTGCTTAATCGCTAATCGTTCGCTAGTTGTCAGATTTTATTTTTTTTTAATAAAAAATCACGTTTTTTTATTTAAGCAATAAAGTATGAGTTTATTGTAAAAGTCGTTCTCTAACTTTTCCCAGTTATTTCCGCTACAGCCGTGAACGCTTGCTTATATGTACCTACAGTATTTTGTGTGTAGAAGATTGGAGCCAGCAATATATAAAGTATATTCTGTTGATGTGTTGAAGTAAAATAGAAAAACCTTACAAATATGCCCAAATTGGTTATCTGAACTTTTTGAAGGTTATAAAGTAAGAAAGTTGCATGAATACCCAATTTTTTTTTTACTTTTTGTAGACTTAATCACGTACATTTTTAATTTGATAAATGAAATTATCAACGATCTGATTTAGCGACAAAGAGTTTATTCTGAGGTGCCTTAGAGATTTTACAATTTTGTTTGTTTTTTCTTGCTGCATAACTTAAATGTGTGGAATGGATCGTTCGACCTAAACATGCGTGCTCAGTTGAAATTCTTATATATACAATAGTTTTTCTTTGGGGTTTTCTAAACAGTGTGGAGAAAAAATTCAAAAATCCGTTGGGCCGTTTTTAAAAAATCTCATTTTGAAAATTGTACTAAAATTTCCATATAAAACAAAAAAATCGTAAAAAATAAAACCAAGAAATAAAACCCAAATAGTAATTGTAGATGTATTTTTCGATGCTGAATCCGAATGACATAGTAGTGCATAAAATAAAAACGAAACAACGTCCAAAAATATGAAATAACGCCCAAAATTAAGCGAAATAACACCCAAACTATTTTCATATAAATTTGGGCGATAGTCATTTTGGAAATACAATAATACCCAAATTTTGGGCTTTATTTGGCTAAAAATTTGGGCGTTATTAAGTTTTTTTTGGGCGGTGTCTCATTTAAAAAAATTATTTCCAAATTGTTTTCATATAAATAAATTTTTATTTATTTATTTCAGTCTACGGATTGTACAAATCTTACAGACTAATAAAAATTCTGTGTGTTCCTTTTAATGAAACCCAACATTGCATAAGCTTTGGAAACTACATAATCATACTGGCTTGAAAAATTCAATTTAGAATCATAAATAACCCCTTAATCTTTTATTTCTTGCTTTCTACATATTATATCATTATTAACAGAGTAATCAAAACAAATCGGTGCAGCACATTTAGAGTAAGATACACTACATTTTTTGATATTCAAAAATAAATTATTAGCCTTACACCAATTATTTAAAATTTCCAAGTCATTTTGGAGAATAAAACAATCACTCACATGTGTAATTTTTAAAAACAACTTTACATCATCGGCAAAGATTAAACACTTAGAAAAATTAAAGTGTTGGGGCAAGTCATTGATAAAAATGAGGAAAAGTGGCGGACCAAAACGGGTCCCTTGTGGTATCCCGGAAGATGCATTCAGAACAACTTCCGAATATGCTGCACCAATTTGTACTAACAATTTACGGTTGGTTAAGAAACTATTGAAAAATTTTAGTAGGTGATCTGATCCGTATTTTTTCAGCTTCAGCAAAAGGACCGAGTGATCGACCTTGTCAAATGCTTTGGAAAAATCGGTGTAAACCACATCCAATTGTTGATTCTGTTCCATTGCATTCACAATGTGATTTGTGATCAGTAAAAAATTGGAACACGTAGATTTACCTGGTAAAAATCCATGTTGGCACACACTTATTGCATTTTTTACATAATCAAATAATTTTGTTCTGATTATATTTCATTTCATTTCATTTCGTTCATTCAGTCTTTGGATATACAAGTTCCTTACAGACTAGCAAAAAATAATAAATATAAATAAATAAATAAATAACAGTTATATATATTTAAGAGAAAATAAAATTAAAATATAAATTACACAATAAATAAACTACCAACCAATTACAATTGTCAATAATTTAGATTTTGCTTTAACTAAACTTAATTTTAAGAAATTGGTTGGCAGTTTATTTATTGTGTAATTTATATTTTAATTTTATTTTCTCTTAAATATATATAACTGTTATTTATTATTTATAATTTTGATCAAACAGTTTCGCCAACGTGGGTTGCTTAACGATTGCACGGTAATTAGTGATATCATTTCGGTTACCCGATTTGAAAAGTGGAGTAATTGTTCATAATTTCCAAATATCTAAAAAAGTTCCTGCATCAAGACAAGCATTGAAAATAAAGTTTTTGTAAACGGTTTGAAAAAATTTTCCAAATAGATTACAAGAACCGAGACAGCTACTACTTTCTTCATCATTGTATACCATGCTTGTAGGAAATCCATTAGTATTACGTTTAGAATTAACATAATTTTGGGCGCTATTTACAAAATGATTATCGCATTGAAATGAAAATAATTTGAGCGTTATTTCATATTTTTTTGTGTGTTATTTCGTTTTTACTTTGGGTGTTGTGTCGTTTTTTAATATTTTTGAGCTTTATTTCCTTAAAAAAAAAATAACAAAATAACACCCAAAAAAAGCCCAAATTTTGGAAATACCCAAAGAACTATCGCCCAAAACTAAATTTTCCGTGGATTATTTTTGTGGAATACATTATAGCCCAGTTTTTGAAAAAAGAGGTCGAAAGACTTTAAAAGCAGGATTAAATGGGTTAAGGTGTTCTGGAAAATTGTTTCTTGCTCGATTTCATAATCTTTTTTTATACCTTGATTCAAGACAAAATATTGTATATATCGCCTCATTCCGAGCACTTTTGAGATCGTAATAAAATAAAAACTGCAACAAAACAGCGATGAGCGACCTATAAATGACCTTCAAATAATTTGAAAAAAATTCTCAGCTCATTTTTTCATACAATCTTTCAGATTCATGGAACTTCCAAAATTCGTTTATTTTTAATCAGTCTAATGTATACCTAGTATCACTTAGAAAACTGTGAGACAAAATTTAAAGTTTAAGTTGTTATGAAAAAATCACAACACTACAAGTCCTTGAGCAAATCTGTATTTGCCACCTTGTCGATCTCACCGAGAACTAACTAATTTTCACAAAAAATGATCGATAGCAGGTTTTGCAATCTGATTACAAATTTCCTGATAAACGTTAGCTTCGTCACGTATATAGATTGTAAATGCTATTTTTTTTGGCGTTTTGTCTAGTGTCTACACTTCATGAAGTTTAACTACATTTATATCATATTTGCTCACTCATTCATTTATATTTTTCAAGTACAATGGCGTTGTTAAGACGAAGGGGCCTGAGAGTTGGCTTATGAAAAAGGGCTCCTTAAAGTGAATGCTGCAAAGACTTAATGTGCATGACTCACCTTATCCTATCTACATACATCTTTCAACGATTTTATGCCACTTGTGTATAATGCGAAAAGAACTAACTTAATTTTACATAGAAAGTTTTACGCAAAACCTTGACTTTTAGAGGCTCCGAGAAAAAATTATCCCTTTCAAACCTACGCGACTATTCAAGTGTTTAGCATTTTGTTGCCATAAAAAATTACAGCTCATAATGTTGTACACTATCTTTTCACTACTCAGTTAGTTACCTGTATCGTTCAATTGCCTCGTAGATTGTCTGTTTATTGCTGTGGTGACGTTGCATGCCATAATACTTAGTAGCAAAAGCAACACGATTTTCAAAGAATTTTGATATGATAAGCCTTTACTGAACTAGACACAAAGCAACGCGTGCACTTTTTTATTTTTATAATCACTAATTGCATTTTTTCTTTTTGTTTGGATTTCAGATACCAAGGTGATGAAGCTATTGATACAGACATACCAACACTTTTGGAGGCTAAACTTTTTGATACAACACTTGGAAAATTCTTTTGGGTTTGCTTACAGCCATTCTTTTACATATTTCGTCCACTTATCGTTAATCCAAAACCCCCAACAAATATGGAATTGATAAATACCGTTGTGCAATTGACTTTCAATGCAATTGTTGTCTATTTCTTTGGTTGGAAAGCCATGGCCTATTTATTATTGGGTTCAATACTTGCTATGGGATTACATCCAGTTGCTGGGCATTTTATATCTGAACATTACATGTTTGCCAAAGGTTTTGAGACGTATTCATACTATGGGCCACTAAATTGGATTACTTTTAATGTTGGCTATCATAATGAACATCACGATTTTCCAGCTGTGCCCGGCTCCCGTTTGCCTGAAGTTAAAAGAATCGCACCTGAATTCTACGAAACGATGCCACAGCATACGAGTTGGACGCGTGTACTGTATGATTTTATTACAGATCCATCTGTAGGTCCATATGCACGTGTGAAACGCCATCAACGTGGCCTTAAAACATAAGTTAATATCTCGGCTAGAATTTGTATATATGAAAAAAAAAAAAAAAAAATGATTGAATATTCCCAAAAATTGTACTGCTTGCAAAGAATTCTTTTTTTAAAATATATACACATATAAGCACATATTTTATAAGGCAAATAAACTACCGATATTGGTAAAACTATTATAAAACAAAATATAGGCTTAATCAGTAAAAAAATTCCTGTCATTATAATTTTGAATGGTCAAACTTCAATGCCTCAAACTTTGAAAAGTCGAATTTTTTTTATGAATAATGAAGTTTGACTGTGCGCGAAACAAAACTAAGAAAAATACTAAAACCTTTCTAAGGTTATGATTTTGAGGCTGAAAATATGTATGAATAAGCATACAAAAAAAAAAAGAGAAATATTTGTAACTCTTGCCCTCATTTAATAAAGTGTAGTTTACACTGTTAAAATCTATTTAAATACAAGTTTACCAAGATTCAAATTCTTACACAAGGTGACATAATTCTTTGACGTATCTTAAAGTTATTTTATCAAACACTTAAAACTTGAGAAATATAATTATTTTGATTACATTTGAATGGCGATTATCTATGATGATCGGGACCTGAGGCATGCCGAATAATAGACTTGGTCTCGGTCGAATTTGATTTTTATCGTTTGAATCTTATTGTCGGTCAATGCTCGTCAATGCAATGTGCATGAAAATTATAAAAAAATAAAAATTAAGTTTGTTTTGTGAACACCATAAATGCATTTAAAATTTTATCTTGTTCTGCAGTGTTAAAAAAGCTAGGGTATTCCAAGGTCAGAAAAAATTCCATTTCTGCTATGTTAATTACATTTTGGAATAAAAAGCAATTTATTTAAATAAAATGGTTTATATTCCATTTGTGTGCAATGTTAATTTCGACAAAATTTATTTTTTGTGCTACAAAAAAATAGTTCTTCAATATGTAGTAGAATGATTTTCGTATCGACTCATTAAGTACTTCGTTTGGGGAAACTAATAGTTGAATAGCTTTTTGCACCAAACTTGAAAATTTAGTTTTTTATTAGGTCATTTACTGCTTGTGTCCCAAGTCCGAGTTTTTGTGGCAGCGTGATATCAAAAACAATATTCTTTCGAAATGTTTTTTGGCAAAATAAACCCGAATAATGGAGAGTAATTACGGTAAATTTTTCTGTTTTTCGGAATGATTGATGTTCCCGGCTAGTTGAACACCAGATAATCGCAAATCAACTGTATATAACACAGCTCGACCTCAAAAATGTATTTTAAATGAGTATAGTCATTTCGCGTAGTTTAAGAGTAGCTAAATCCGAATCAGAGCTCAGAATTGCTCTATCAGTTTCAAGTCTCTTCTCTTCTGTTGTTGAGTTCGCTATATTTTTTTTTTCATCAATATATCGCATTTTGAAATTTTTAGGTCTTGCATATGCAAAGCGAATGTATTGAGTACAATAAGATAAAAACTCAAAATGCGTTATCTTTATGAAAAAAAAATAAAAAAAAATATATATATATTAGAGCGCCCATATGTGCAAAATTCTGATTTTGCTTGCTCCCCGTCCATTTCCTGAAATTAGGGGTCAAAAAAATAAGATATCAAGAAAAAATTTGGAATCGGTAGTGGAAACAACCCAGCCGGTTTTCGATCAAAGGTCGAAAAATTGACTAAAAAAAGGGAAGTCGCTTTGACTGCCTGTTACTTCAAAACTGCTAATTTTTTCATAATATTTTCAAGACAACTTTTGTAGAGCATGACTAGGTCAACATTATCTTCTTAAAAAGTTTTGGTCCACAAATTAAATTTGTTGTTGTTTCGGTACAAAAACTTAAATTTTTTAAGAAAATTTTCATGACTTTGTTTCTATAAATTGGTTTTTTGTAATTTTTAATTGACATTAAAAACCAAATATGATACAAAATTCTGATTTGGTGACCAAAAATAAAAAAAAAATGTACTGTGTAGTTCCTTTTGTGAAATACATTCTAATTACAATACTATAACGAAGTTTCAGAAGAAATTTGCACTAATTTATAGCTTTGGTTTGTCCTAAACGCATAGATAATGCAATTTTGTTTAAATTTAATTTTTGATAAATCTGTAACGAAAAGTAAAAACAATCAAAATTGTCTTAAGCCAAATGGTTCTTGGTGAAATCTTTTTTAAAAAGCATTCATTCATTACCTAAAGAAATACTGAAAACTCATTAAAAAACTAAGTGAAATTACTGTAGCTCATTTGTCTTAAGCCGGCTTAGGTTGTTTTGTTCTTTTGTTACAGACACTGTCTAGCGTTATCAGTGAGTTCGGCACCATTACGCCAAATATTTACCAACTCTACACCTATATATTTTAACTATATAATATAAGCTTTTCTACTTTCATATTGATGGATAAAATCACGTGTTGATTTTGCGAAGCAACGTGCATTTAACTACTTCGTATGTACTACATGCAAAGTATTCGTATCTGACTACATGATATTAAATTATATTGACTTGAAACTTCAATTTGAGTACCAGCTAATGTTACCTAATCATGCACGCAATAAGCTGTTTATTTCAATTAATCAATTATTGTTTTTGAGTGATTGAGTGACGTACATATTCAAATCAAATTTATTTTCTTCCTAAGTTGCAAACTAACAACACGATAATGCCTATTTTTTATTAACTTACACTATGCATATGTTATATATTTAATTATGAGTATCTTACCGCTAAACTTAAAATATCTATTTTAAACCAAATAAAGCAAACTGTTTCAATGTGTCAACAAACCGTGATGCACAATGTCCTATTAAAGTTTAATATACAATAGTATTAATGCATAATGATATGCGTATTTGTACTAAATACGAAAACGTATCTGAATATATTCTTGTACCTATTTTGTAAGCTGCTCTTAAGTTATCTATCTGAAATGTTGATATGTTTTATTTATTGCATGTGAATAAAGTTATAAAAAAATTAAAATTTTTATTATCTTATCTAACATTTTGTGTAGTCATTTCGATTAGAAAACCAGTTTTTACGATTTTTATACCCTATACTCATTATTTGTTGTCCTTCCGCTTGTAACGCATGAAAGATGGGTCAGAAAAGTATACGTAGGTAGTCTTATAAGTATATAGCACCCAAGTGTTTTCCGATGAAAATCTTTTTGACAGTTGACATGTTTGATATTTATTAGAGTAAGTTTCTTCAGTCGTCATCTTTTATTTTGCAATAGAACATTGTATTTTATTCACTTGAAAATTTTTTATTTTAACAGGCATTTTTTGAGTATCTATTAATTTAACACTTTATATTTTTTACATATTTTTATACCCCAACGTATAGAAAAGTACATCTGTGACCTGGTCTATGAAAAGGGGGCTTACGTGTGAATAAGTTTTCGAGAAAACAGCTGGAAAACAACTATTAAAGGTCAATTCTATGCGAATCGGCAAAAAATTGGGAACTTTTTTTTTTTGACACATAAGCACCCTTTTCATAGATCTTGATCAGTGTTACCTCCTGAGTTCATATAGCCATGTCCGTTTGTTGAAATCATTTTAATATTTTTTGGGAGCAAGATAATTTGATGAAAATAGTTAGGGGAGACTGGAACATGTATTAGCTTGTCACAAAACTTAATTATTAAATAATGGCCCCTATTGTTGTCGATTTGCGATAAAAACGATGGCCATCGATTGTTTCTAGTAGCCCTATCTCTAAAACCTCTACACCGATTTGAATAATGTTTTCGCCATTTGACTGTAAATAACATGTAAGACATAAATCAGTGAAATCGGTACTGTAATTTCGATGATAGGGCTAGTTGAAAAAATCGATGGCCATCTTTTATCGCAAATCGACAACCGCAATAGGGGCCAATAAAAAAAATTTTTATAAATTTTTGTTTCCGACATCCAAGATAGACCCTTGGTGGAAAAATTTTGTTTCCTCTAAAATATCCTAAGCACGAAAAAACAATGTTTGGTTCAAGCATCCTAGGGGCGATGTTGGGCAAGGGGACCCTTTGGTGAAAAAAAAACCGAAAAAAATAATTATGCAGAAACACCCGCCGTACCCAAAAACCTATAAATATAAATTTTCACGGTGATCGGTCCAGCCGTTTGGGAGTCTATAAGGAACATACAGACATACAAACATTCTTTTTTATATATATACATAGACTTACAGTAAAAACACTTAAATACTAGATTCGAAAAATAACATCAGCAAGCCTGAAAACACAATAACACGTGTAACTTTTTCAGCTGTGAAGATACAGATGTCAATCCTTGTGAGGGTATTTCTTTTTCGTAATGGATAACTTCCCAATAATAAATATTTTTGTTCGATGGCTACTTCATGCCAAAAACGTCAATGCCGATGGTACTCCAACGCCGAGCATTATCAACTATGTATAATGCAACCAAAATACACATAAATACTATGGACGGTAGATGTAAGCTCAGAGCAAAACTAGGTGAATTCGGATAAGAGGGCTTGGTACCTCCCAAATAAGCAAAAGTTTCAAAATGCTTAATATAACAATAGAAAGCGTTTTTTGAGATAATCCAACCAATTTTTACTCAGACACTAAGATGCACTCGGACAACAAGGGGTGATACCTCCGATATAAGCAAAAACTTAAAAGTGCTATATTGAAAACATTTTTTGAGATAAACCAACTAAATTTCACTCAGGCAGTAAAAAAAATAAATACAAACTCTGAGAAAAAACAAGGTGAACTTGGACAAGAGGACGTGGCACCTCCCATATAAGTAAAAGTTTCAAAATGCAGTACTAGAAATGTTTTTTTGAGATAATCCAACCAAATTTCACTCAGACACTTGAAATAGTTAGCACAAGATCTGAGCAAAACGAAGGTACAGAGGGTAAGAGGGCGTGGCACCTCCCGTACAGGTAAAATTTTAAAAAATTTTTCTTCATGCCAAATGGAGTTACTTCGCAGTCATGATTTTCGCTCGAAATAAGTAAAAATAATTCAGTTGTTAACATCTTAGTTCATAAGACCTTTTGGATGAATTTTTTATAAATTATTGAATTATTTAAAACCTCAAAAGCGTCACCTGGTGTGGTTTTTTAGAAAGCCGAGTTTTCCATTGTGCTCAACTAAACCAAAACTTACATGGCTTAAAGTATTCAAAATAAATAAAAGTCTTCGTAGAATTTTCTTGGGCAAAGACTCTAAATTTTAACTATTCATTGGACCAACACGTTAGTCAATGACTCAGAATGTTTATAGAGCTCTGATATTTTGGATTAATTTGTTATTTATAAAAAATTCCAGATAAGTAGGTACTAGTTTAGTCAATGCCCTATATTATAAATAAATTCGTGAAATAACCACTGTGTCTTCGTAATTTTCAATATTTGTTGACAAACTTGCATTATTCACACATATATTGCACAATAAAAAAATTAGATAACATTCTATTGTGTATTGTATAACAATAAATACGTATAAATTGTTATCTTAGCCAGGTGTCCCGCTGCCAGGTGTTTCACTGAAGATACTGATTTATTTATTGTGTAAAAATAACAACAATCGACCGGAATAACCCACTTTTAATATTTTTGCAGTCTCAAAATCAAAATGTGCAAAATCGAACGTCTAGAATCTAGATGAATTAATCTTTTTTGAATGTGATATTGAAAACATTTTCTTTAGGTATATTACTCACTCGACTTACATTTTTCTTCTTTTTTTTTTTTTAAAATTAGTAGTTATACATTTTAAAATTTTTCATATGGTGGCCTATTTATTGCCAAATTAGCGTCAGTCTCTCTGCCCAAAAAGTCCAATCACTTGGAATTTGTTTAAATTATTTTACAAATTAATGCAAAATATATAATATTCCATGCTAATCGATGAAACTTTAAATGTCGCTATCGAGCCCATTTTGGAAAGGTGATATTGCATAAAATACTTTGAGTTAGCTTCTCAAGATTTTTAGGCCTGTTTCAACAAATTTGTATGGTTGAAAAAGAAAAATGTTGAAAATACGTTTTTTTCAACTTAAGCGCTCGTGAGCGACTACTTAAGTTTCATTGATTTGCATGTTATTTTATATATTTAGTTGTACATCATTCTTAGTCACGTTATTCGAACGGACGCTATAGCAGAATTTTCCAGAAAACAGCAAACATGTCGACACTTTTGCATCCCACTGTATAGTTATGCATTATATGTACTTTCAAGAAATTTATATCAGATTCTCAATAGGTAAGATCTTGTAGGTCGTGGTGCATTTCATAGCCTGTTATATAATAAAATCTGTCGTTCCAATCATACATAAACAAGACCTGTGCCAAGTTGACTTATCTATAAGTCCAACCAGGAACAAATTGAAATAAGGTAAGTTTGAATTTTTCAGATGGAAAATTGAAAAGGAAACTAGTAAGGTTGCTACCTTTGGCCTAGACAAAAATTAAATACTCTACGCTGCAGTATTTTTAAAATGTTGCTTGAAATGATGTGCCACGCCCTCTTGATCGAATTCACCTAATTTTTGCTCAGATCTGTGCGAAATTTGCTTTCATTATCTCAAATAACGCTTGCACTACAGAATTATGTATAATTGTGCTTGTATGGTATATGCCAAGCCCTACATTAAGAACAATGTCTTAGCGATATTTGGTTCGATTATCTCAAATAACGCATTCAGTACAGCATTTTTAAACTTTTGCTTATATGGGATGTGCCATGCCCTCTTGTCCAAGTTCACCTAGCTTTTGCTCAGAGGTAGTACTTACTATCCCTAATATCTATATTGCGTTTTGAATATATTTCTTGTATGGGCGGTGGGCGTGTCTGTTGAAGTCGGTTGATAGATAAATTAATGCCTAAAAAAATAAAAGTAAAAAAAAAAAATTTGCTTCAAAATAAGAAAAAAATTGGTTCTTAAATGTGCAAACACCTCAAAAAATTAACAAATTTTGAAGTTTAAAGTGCTTCTAAAAAAAATGGAGAAAGAGTAGATTAACTATTATTGATGCAGAATTTTGCTCAAAATATTCTTAAAAAAATGCAAGTTAACATTTGCAAATACCTTATCTGGTTAAAAAGATATCGCGTTTAAATTAAAACAAGTACTCAAAAACATAAAAATTCCTAAAAAAGTACCTTCAAGCTCGTTGCGGAATATCTAAACTCATTATTTTTTTTGGTTCCAAAGCACTTTTTGTAATCATCCAAGGATCCAAGGATTCAGAAAAGTCGCGCGCACCTTGACTATTCAACACTTTCGGATTTTTGACCACTCTAGCGTGCATACTTGCATGTTTGGGGGATTCTCTACCCAACAAATTGTTCCTTCGCTATATTTCAATCTAGAAATGTTTTAAATTGAACAAAAAAACTAAAATCCTTTAACTTAAAATTTTATATATGACACACTATTAACATCCATTTATTGATAATCTTTATGGTTCCTTTGGATTTTTTTATGAAAAACTCGTCCTGGGCGTGCCGATGGGCAGATAAATGGGTTACTTGCCTCTCATAATTTTTGAGTAGAGTAATTTAGGGTAATGTGGACTATGCGGGTAATGTGGTGCACCCTTTTATTTCCCATATTAAAGACTGCACAACAATTCTGGTTATTTGTGCACAATAAAAAGCGAAAAACATATTCTGTACGCTCTTTGGCTTTTCTATAATGCTAATTATTCGTGTGAAATTCTTAGCATATCGACGGCTTATATTCAATACCCTCTGTCTGCAATTTTCACGAAAATTAGTTTTTGATGGTAAAACCTTCATTGAGACAAATGGCGTCTATGATATCAATTCCAAACGAAAAATTTGCTTCCAGAGCTACTTTTTTCCATATAACGAAATTCACTATCTACAGCAATCGATTTTGTGAAATGCAATATCCTCTATCTACATATGAAAAATTAAAGATTTTTCATTTTATTATATTTATTGGGTGGCCGTTATATACAAGGTTATGACAAACGGTCGTCAATCGGCTCCAAATGTCGAAAATAAATTTTCTTGATTTTTTCAGTTTTGTATGTTGAACCTTGATAGCCCTGCTGAGTCGTGATTGCCCCTTTTGTAAACAGACAGATAAGGCTAGACGCATGAAATTTGGTACAGATGAAAACAATATTACTAGGCTATCTGGGATCAAAAATGGGCGTGATCGGTTAAACTTGATTTGAAAATTAATACAATTGAGGAGTGTCCGCACCAAAGGGCCTAGGTACCATTTCGAGGCAAAAGTTGTGTCATAATATGAATCGGGTGACATTTTGTTAGAAATGATAATAATTGTTTTCTGTTATCAGGAAAAATTGACTCGATGGCGTGGAATTGATGGCATTATGTTCAAAAAAATTATACCGGTCAAATAACTGATTATTATGGCATATAATATGTATGAGATTACTTTTGTCTCGAAAGGGTACTTAGGCCCTTTGGTACAGCCACTCCTCAATTGTATATCCGAGTCAAAAGAAACTGGGTTTTAGAGCGCTATTCAGACGGAATGTAAATGCAAAACCTGAGAACTGAAATCTTAGCTCAGTTACTAGAAAGTACATGTACCCAGAAGCAAGGGTCTTTATTCCCTACTCCCCGCCCAGGCCCACCATAGTCTTGCGCCCTAGTTTTTTTATAGCAGTTTATGGTGGACTGGGATTAGTGTTGAGCAAACCAAGACCAAGACCAAGATCATAGCAGTCTTGGTCTTGGTCTTGTTCTTGCATATTGTGTCTTGGTCATTAAGTCTTGGTCTCAAAGATGCCAAATTTCGAATTGAGATATGATTTTATGCTTGAAACGGGCGTGACACACCTATTAACTATAAATTCGAAAGACTTAAAAGCAGTCTAATACCGAGACCAAGACCAAGAATCAAGACCAAGACTAATTTTGCTCATCACTAACTGGGATTTCCTTATTACGCATCTAAACTAGGATTTTTTCTATCATGTAAGAATTCTGAGTTATCTTTTCTTAGAAGTCCAAAAATCACTGTTATGAAGCCTACTTAGAGCAATATAGCAAGCTATAAGCAAGGATAACTCAGGATCCTTACATGATAGAAAAAAAAACCAAATTTAGATTCATAATAAGCAGACCAAAGTTCAAAGTAAACGGCTATAAAAAATTAGGACCTATAATAATCTGAGCTCAGGTTTCGGTTCTCATATTTTGCATTCTCAAGTCCGCCAGGCGCCTTACCTATTTTGAGTTTTCTTTTGCTAAAAAATCATCTATTAATAAATAATTCATAAAAAAAATGGTTTTTATTATTGTGCAATAGGCTCTATCTGCTTGTTTGAACACGCATTTTATATTATATTTGAATTGCAATATCCTCTATCTGCCATAATAAGGCGAATAACCAAGGTTTTTTTTAATTTTTTTATTTGAGGGATCTAGTGGCTCTTTTTAATTAATATCGTAGTACTTCGTTTGATTAACACTATAAAAAATAGCGAATAAAACAGTTTTTTTGTTCTCCTGAAAAATTGTGTTTTTGTAGATAGAGTGTATTGAATATAAGCCGTCGATATGCTGTGAGGTCAAGTTGACTTATTTGTAGTACTTGGTGAATAACTAAGTTACTTCCTCAGAACTCAGTTTTCTAAAATTCAAATAACTCTAATGTAATTGTGGATCTATTATTAAACGAAAAAATGCATTAGCAAGTCTGATTTTACATTTCTTTTATATAATCAATGATTATTTCAAAAACGTGATGTATTCGGGTAATGTGGACTACCCCATATTATATACCGTATATCAACTTTGACTACTATTACACCTTAAAAAGCTAATTGCATGTGTAGGATTCCCGAGTTTGAGTAATGTGGAGTACTATTTTACGTATGATTCGATAACCCTTCTTACTTATTCACATGTTAGTATGAATTTGGTTTATCTTACCAGAAAATATTATTTAATAAGAATATAAAGCTATTTCATAGCAAATATAATCTTAAAAATTACTACTCGACTTTTAGTCAACAAAATTTGCGAATAACGGAACTTCTTTAGGAAATGGGAAGGGTGAGCCACATTACCCAACACTTTTCTTTTTCAGCTATTTTTAGGTACTTTCAATTTAACTGGCCTCACGCTTGAAAATGTTAATATTTTAGTATACAAATTATCAAATAGTAAAAACAATAGAATAACTAATACAAATAAATTGACCAAGCTTACCTACTACCATTACTTTGGTAGAAATTGGTAAAAAAGAAAAAGGTAACCACATTACCCTAAATTACTCTAACATAATTTTAATTTCCAGATAAATGAATTTCAATGCAGATTTCAAAAGCCATCGATTCAATTGGCCTAACCATCCTGCGGCAACCTTCGAAGGATTTATGAAGCCATCTTTATACTCTTCTAAAACAACGTTTTTCTGATGAAAACCTACCCACTCATTCTCTATTTGATAAACGTCCATTAAGTTAGCAGAGCGAAAATGGCAGAGCTGAAAAAAAAGATTCCACATAATTATAGGCTAATTAAGTGTCCCAACACCGAATTTTAGGCTCATTAAAAAAAAAAAAAAAAAATTTAGCTCTGCAAGCTTAAACTTAAGCTGATTAAGACTGATCCGCGGCCAAAGGTGTGTTGGATTTTTGGGAATTTTAAATTCTTACCCACACTTACCCCTACTCTTATGTAAAATTTGTTGTTGTAGTAGTAAGTTTCTAGTTTCAAGAAAATTGATTTGATCCATTTTTTTTTTTTTTTTTTTTTTTTAATGAAAAGCTTTTGTTATGGTGATGGGGCATTTAAATAGTCTTTAATTATTGACTGCTTACTTTTAGTTCGATACGTTCCATATGTGTTGTATCGAAATAGCTCTGCTAGCTTTTTAAACAATGAAGAGCCTAAAATTCGGCGTTAGGGCACTTAATTAGCCTATAATTATGGCATCTTTTTTTTCAGCTCTGCCGTTTTCGCTTTGCTAACTTAATGGACGTATTTGATATATTGATGAATCTGAAATATATATACTATAGGTACATAAAAATAATCTTTTGGCGTGACAAAAATGTGAAAAGAAATCACAAATGAACACGATTTCGTAGAAGTACTGAAAAAAAACGTACACAAAAAAAAAAAAATAAAATTTCTTCTAATATCTCTATGTACCACGAGCACTATCGAAAGATTTTTTCAACGTTGCAGGGTATCAAAACGTGGTTTCATCTCAAACGACCTTTCTCAGGTGACTCCATCTCTATTGCCTTGTGAATTTCTCTAACGAGCTTGACGTTAAAGTATGCTTTGTGATTTCCAGAGCAATGTCTTATCCATCCCAGTTTGCGTAGCTTTATGTCTTGCTTTACACATTTGGTTGCACATTTAGTTGCAATTATTCTGGTGAGGTAATAGAAGATTTATCACCTTTTGTTCGTTTGCATGAGCAAACACGTGTTTCGTTTCTGAGGATCTGGAGTTGTTTCCCTTTTGTCCCACTATCCATGGAGCTAATGCTGCTGATGTATAAGTGAAACTGTCGATAAGATAAGGTCTTTTAATTTGTTTTGCACAACTATGAGGTCCTTAAGCATGATTTGCAGTTTTTTGATTGATTTCAGTTTTGTTCACTTTGAAGCCATTTCAATAGCGTGGAAGGCAAAACTTGTTTAATGGCGGACACGTTTTGAAGGTGACCTTTAGATGTTAGGTAAAAACAGGTTTCTTTTCCAGTGAAAATTTTTTTATTACAAAAAGGAAAGAGCACAGTGTTTAAAGTGTATAAAAACCGCCGTAAAATTAATACATTAACAACATTTAAAACTTTTAAATACTACATTTTTATTTATATAATTATAGTATTATATAATATTTTAAAGTAAATATGTATTTTAATAATAATAATTTTATGTAATTAGTTTGTTGTTTTTTTTTTACACATTGAAAACAAGAATTTTCCTTTTTGTTTTGCATTTTTTTTTTTCTTTTTTTTGTTGTATGTTTATGTCCTTATACTTTTTTTTGAATTTACTTTTTAGTTTTGAAATAAAATAACATACGCTAGTTACTATATTAAGTATATAAGAATTATGTATGTATACGTATGTTTCTAAAATAGTGATAAAGTACATTTCTATAAATTATACATTTTGTTTTTATTTATAATTTTTTGTTTTTTCAGAAAAGCAAATTAAAAATAAATCTAAAAATTACTTGCTTTTTGAATTAATTTTTTTGTTTACTAAAAATGTATTCTTACTTTGCATTTTATACAAAATATATTTATTTTCATATACATTTACATATATAACAGGGCGTATGCATTACCACAGTCCATCTCGATTAGCTTTTCAAACTAAATTATTACAAAAAAATCAATCTAGTTTTAAAATAATCAAGAACAAATTGAAACATGTTAACGCCCTCCAAAAAGAAGAGAAAATTGGAAATTTGAAGAAATCAAAACAGTGAATTTTTTTTTTTTTTTTTTTTTTTTGCAAATGTGAGCGCATATATGTTGCAAGCTAAAATGTATGTATGATCTAAATTAAATTATAAGGAAATCTAAATGTTTTCTGTTTTTATCCTACCCATCTGCAGCAAATTTAAATGTTGTTTACATTGTTTGCTGGTGTAAATCTTTTTTTTTTAATTTTTTATTTGTAATAACTTTATCAATTTGAATACTCAAAAATTGTTTTTATTTTCCAATTGAACAATCAATTCAAATTTCGTTCAGTTATTTTTTTTAGAATCTTATAACTAGCTTATATGTTAGACTTTGAAAAAACAAAAAAAAAAAAATGATATCCAACTTGAAATCTTACGGAACATGATTTCAACTGTTCTGATAATGATATTATTTTCATATCAATTCGGTCAAGTTGTAATTTCTTTCTTTCTTTACAAAACTTGCTGATCTACAAAACGCTTAAAAAATAAACTTATTTATATTGTTATTTTCTTTTCAATTATAACTACACACGCACACGAACGTACAAAATTAAATAAAGGACTACTTAAAAAATCGATTCTGCTTGGTTCTATCCATAAACAAGACAACATTATTATTTGAGTGCTTGATTTGACAACCATTTTCTATTTATAAAGATTTGAAAAATCGGTTAACGTGGAGGAAAAGAAAAGTTATTTTCAAAATCGACAATAATTCTTTGGTTTTCACAATTTTTCGTTTAAAGATCAAGACTTGAAAATCTAAAATATAGTGTAGCCAATTATTATTGTACTTAATATAAATTTGTAAAAATTTATAAAAAGTTTCATATATATTATTGGAAATTAGTATTATCACACAGTAACTCTATTCAAAGCTGTTGGTGCACTAGGGGTCTGCGGAAGACATCTTGTTGGAGTTACAAGACATTTAATTTCAAGATACGTTATGTCTAGTAACCGCCTTTTATTTATAAAATACTGCAGTTTAGTGTCGCGTGCAAATGTCTTGACAGTACTTGAATATGAATGAAAAAAAAAAGCAAATACTGCACAGACTTATCTTGTTTGATTTGATTCATTTCAGTGCATATACCTACTGTACTATAGTATAGACTACGAAATGCGGATTTAGTGAAAAAAAAGTAGTTTTTCCGCTTTCGCCTTGTGGCTTTTTATTTGCGAGAGCGAAAATGTATGAAAGCTACTACAAACACTGGGTTACGAATGCGTTGTGATTCATAAATCTTAGTGAAGTGTTAAATGTGCACTGTGTTTCAAGATGTCTTGTGCAGGCCCCTAATTCGTATATTCTTCCCAGACCATGACATTATAATGGGCTTATAGCGTTCTTTATGGAAGGATACTTGTTTTGAGCCATTAATCAAACTGTTAGAAAAAGACTTGGCTTCAGTTTCATTCAAACTTGCTCAAAAGACATAATATCTGGTGCTTATGGCATGCGAAGGTAACTCTAGTTACATCAAATAGTAATTATCAGCATCTCAAGTACATAGTGTACAATTGAGGGCTTTGGTGCAAATAAGCTCATGGAAATGAGGTTGTCGTGAAACAATTTGCAGCTTTGCCTGTTTCTCACAAGAAGGCATCATTTTATGCGAATCTACATATTATGTAAAATCAATAATCTTCGTTTTTTCAAAATAAATAAATGTCTTTTATTAATATACCAAACGGTTTTCAAAGTTTTATAGATGACTTTCTGTTTGTGCTATACGTTACGTTTCTTTTAATCTGTATCTGCTGCTGATTTTCCAAAGCTCCTTTGTATGAATTGAATAAACTTTTCCCCCTAATGATTGACTTTTAAAATCGCTATAAACAAAATAAAGTTGTCAGAAATCCGAATCAAAAAAGTAAATATTTCATAACTTCTTGTTATTTATTTAATACGTGGGTTCTGCTTCTGGTCATCTATTTCTTTATCTAGCTGCCTGCGAACGACCCTTGGTCGCTTGTGGTGGCTGCTGTTGTTGTTGTTGCTGCTGCTGACCGACGTTTGCGCTATTGTTGTTATTATTGTTAGTGACTGCTGTAGCTGTAGCAGTTGCAGCGGCGGCAGTTGTGCTTACAGCAACAGTTTTTGAACAGCGTATGCATATGTAGTCATCGTCTGCCTTAATTTGATTCCGATTAAGACCAACACAGTACATGTGGAACCATTCATTGCAACCACCGTCACATTGCACCCAATCAACTTCACGACCAGTTGGCTTGTGACAATTCTCAGCCCGACATTCCTCCTCATCATCTTCTTGCTGTGCTAGTTGGGCACGCTGTGACATTTTTTTAGTACCTGTGACGCCGCCAGTCGCTCCGACGGCGTTTGTATTATTGACTGTGTTAGCGCGTTTACGTTTCTTTTGCGCAGACGCCGTTCCACCTGCCACATTATTGCCACCTGTAGCAGTCGCGGCACCATTCGGTTGCTTTGTTGGTGTATAATTTTCAGCGTTTTCTTCTTTTGCATCTGATTTGCGCCCAAACTTCTTGACGACTGAATTCGGTTGTTTATTGGGCGTTGCTGTCTTTTTGCGCGGCACTGGACACCCTGTGGCTGGATCGACCAGTGAGCGACGTTTCTTTGTGCTGCTACCGCCAGCGCCACCAGCGGAAGCCCGCCCACTATTACTGCCACTATTGCTGTTTGGGCTGCTCTGCACAAGCAGACTATCATTTGAATCTTCAGCGGCGGAATTAACACTGGATGGTGGTTGTTTCTGTTGATGCTGTTCAACAAGAGCTGCGGCTTCAGAAGTTGCTGTGGGATTGGCGGTGGACAGAACACGCCATAACTCATGTGATTCATCAAGCGACACCTCAAGTAAATCACCTTCCATCATCAGTTCTTCTAAATTGTCGGTTTCGCTGTCTGAGAGCAACTTCTGTTGCAAATCAATATGTGGTAGAACAACATCATCGGTTTGTTCCTCCAAGTCGTCGCCGCCATTACTAAAGGCATCTTCATCTATATGCAGCCGTCCTTCATCATCGTCGTCGTCTTCATCTGTTTCTGGAGCGTCATCTGACGCAGCTGCATCCTTTGAGTTGCGATTGGTATTGCGGCGGGACTTTCTACCGCCTGTTGCAACTGACCCAAGTGCGCCACCAGCCAATTTGCGTTTTTGCTTGCTGCGTTGTTGTGCTGTAATTGATTCGATTGCTGCCGTTACATCGGGACTTGTCAGCGCTTTTCGTGCGCGATCCTGCCAGTTCATTGCACGTTCGGCCAGACAACGCAACGCCTCATCTTCTGGCAGACGTATGGGTAGACGCTGTAAGGACACAAGTAATGGTAATATGGTTTCGAGACGTGGACGCTTAGAACGAACACATGATGGACAGAGCCATTTGGACTTATTGGTATAGCCATTAACAACTGCGTTGGTAGAGTTGTTGTTGCTTAATGGCGGCGGTACACAGTCCTCGTGAAACCAGTCTTTGCATAGCTGACAATTAAACATTACGCCTTGAAATGCTGACTTGCAAAGGCAGTAATCATCTCGTAAAGGATTTTTTGCCATATTGATGCGTCGCAAATCTCGCATATCGCGCAATTCTTTTTCCTCAGCGATTTTAAATGAGTCTACAATCTGTGCCGGATTCATCTCCTTTACGAAATCATCCTCAAATGGTTTCTTGAGATCGGAATCAATAGTGACGGGATCAGCGCGTGGCATCAATACTTCCAGTAGCGTATAAAAAGTTTGCTTCTTGAGAAAAGCTCGAGCTGTGTTCTCCTTCCACTCGTGTGCACTATTCAAATGACCTTGCATGCGGGCCAACTCTTCCAACTGTATAGGAATATTGCGGCCACGTTGTACAATCGTTTCCAACGTGTGACAGTATGGAAAGTGATCATTGGCCTGCAGCTGTTCTACAGATTTAAGCCATTCTTTGGCTTTGCGGAGTGCATCCTTAAGTGTTACGTACGATGGCACTTGCCCATCAATATCAGCTGCTGTCTTCAGGAACTGTTCGATTTCGATAAGTTCATGCTGCTGTGTGGAACCGCGGAAATATTTTGATGCTTGTTTTTCCCATGATTCAATGGAAGCGCCGATTTCCTGTAGCTTTCGTATTTCCTTGTCGATTATAATGTCAGAGGGTGCAACTTCGGATGCAGCGTTACCTAATAGATTTTTAATGTCGGCGTATGTTAGTTTAGTGCTTGCATTACGTAGTCCTTGTGATTTCTTGTACCACTTTAATTGTTTTAAGCGTTGGTTCAGTTGTTGCATTTGATGCAGCTCGATGCGCAGAGAATTGCCTTCGGTTATTAATGTTTCCAATTCTGGTTCTTCTAATGTGTCCAAGCTGCGTTTCAGCATTGCATTTGCACGTTCCACAAATTGTTTACCCAATACAAGTAGCTCCCGTACCGAAGCGCCTTCTTCGATAATGCAGCACAGATTATCGATTTCTTGCACAAATAGCTCAAGTTCTTCCATAGTTAGTTTGTATTGTGCTGCTTCCAAGCTGTTATCGGAACGGGTGCGAACCTACAAATACACGAATGAATTCAACTCTTAGATTCTAATAAAACAAGTGAGCAGCATTAGAGAGCCGAACTCTTTCGGCAATATTTTATTGAATAAACCTTTTGAAAATTATCTTACCTTATTAATTCCCAACTGCTGTATAACTGTGACACACTTTTCTGCTTCGAGAACAGCAGCATTTAAACGATCAATTAGCAAAGAAGATGGAAACTTTTTCATTTCTGCTTCTTTGCAAAGCTCCTGCAGTTCATTCAATGTTACCGAGGTTGGTGTACTCGCATCTACAATATCACGACAGCGTGATAACCAGCGTTCAAACGATTGGGCCTTAGCCTTTAGCTTTTGGAGCATCAACGGCATTTCGTCCAAAGTGTAGCGATACAATAGAGTATGCCTCTCTGGTGGACAAGTGCAGAGCACTGTATAATGACGCAGACATGCAATTGCCTTGGTACATTCACATGAAACGGCCGATAGGAAGCATGTAGTGTTGCATTCCTGGCAATGGCGTTCATCATCCGGTACTAATTCAAATGCTTTGCGCTCTGCCTTGGTAACACCCCATTCCAAAAGTGATTTACGTAATTTTTTCTCTGAGTCTACCATCTCAGCCATGTCGATATAACAAGCTGTGGCGATGCCAAACGTTAACTTTGCAGGCTCCAGCGCCATTTTGCAAACCAGTTCATCATGCGAGAAAACACAAAAACGTCGTAACATTGAGTAATGATTGACACATTCACGTCCCATTTTAAGCCAATCGGCGGGAGCGAAATTAACAGCTTCGGCGAAATTGTAACCTTGATTGAATCCTGCGTGATAGGCACGCGGAAATGTAATTACAAATTCGCCAGCATTTTGATCTGTCCGAAATACTGGTACCCCATTATTCATTAATATATTTGGGTTCATTATGGTCACCAGCTGATGCAATAAATCCGGCTGGGAAGCAAACAACTCCGGCGCTGCTTGTTTCATTGTTTCTTCAAATTGTTCTGCACGACTACCGGGTACACCATACCAAGTTTTAGGCTCACCCCAATGTAAATAGTTAATGGAGTAACTCCAGTGATCCTCGTTGTGCCAGCAGAATGCTGCAAAGCACATGCCCACATACATCCATGGTGCATTCATGCCGCTGATATCAGCATTAATATGACCCAAAATGGAATCCTCTAGCAATGGAAGATTATTTAAATTCCAGCTTGATTCAGCGTATTCCTGATCACCAGGGAGTAAGTAAAGGGAGCTTTTTGTTGGAAACCCGGATCCATGATCCATTGTATGTAAATCAGCGCCATATTCGACGGTAACATCTTCATCAATTGATGAAACAATGCGCCAAAACTCACGTTCAACCAAATCAGTTGGCACCAAATGCACAGGCTTCCGAAAATAGTCCATTTTGAATTGATCGGCCATTTGCCCAAACTGCTGAAGTGTATATTCGCGTTCGGCTTGCTCAAAACCAAATGCCTCAGTTGGTTTACTGACCTCTTCAACAACACAACGTGGACAGAGCCATTCACCTATAAATGTATATTTTAATTAATTAAACAATTAGTGAATAAAAAAATGGGAAAATTATACAATCATTAAAAAACATTCTCGAGAATTTTTTCTTAGATTCCCTGGTATGCAATCACAAACAAAATTCTCTGGAAGGCCCAAAATCACTGGAAAGTAATCTTATCTTACTTATTCCTCAAATTTTTTAACAGGGAATTCGAAGCGTCAGTTTTTCTAGAAGTTATATCAAGATCTTCCGGGGCGCCGAAACTAGATCAGAGCGACAATTTTTGATTACATATTCTTTCTTAGAATTAAAAGCTTCATAAAATAAACTCGGATTCAGAAAAAAATATGAGTTGTCACTTAAATAAACTTGACACAAATTTATCAATGAGAATCGCATTGTTACGGGTAATCAAAATTGAATGAAAAATACCAGTAATTTTTTTTTGCGAAAAATCAAATAGAATTTGAAGAAAAAAGTATCTCTCTGGAAAAGGAATTTCCATTCTCATTACATTCACGACTGTATATGCTCTCTCTCAAGAAGGGAATATATTCTCGAGAGAGAATTTCTTGACAAATCCATGATAAAACCCTTGCAATAAAACCTTCTATAAATTACAATTGCATAATGCTCTTCGGAATGTTCTCAGTTGATCTCGTTACATAGTTGGTGGCGGTTGTGTGTATTTTGCGTGTAAATTTAAATTGAGTAATGTTATTATTTTGTGTTTAATAACTCTTGTTTTAAATCTCGTTTCATACTAATTTATGTTTTAAACAAACGTAGTGAATATTTTCGTATTTTCGTTTAGTTGTTTTATATTAAATGTGTTTGTTTTTAATACCAAATTAACAAAGCATTAAAAATTACAAAGTAAGTGCGCGCATTTTCGTCTTGTTTTGCATTTCTTTTTGTGCTTCGCGAAGTTCATCAACAGTATTGTTGTTGCTTCTGCTCAACATCTTACTTTGCATGCATATATATATATGTACATATGCATGTTAATGCTTTGTTAGTAACAAAAAAAAAAAAAAAATGTATTTTGTTTGCCGGTTGATAAATTAATTTTTTTCGTGTGATTTAACAAGAGCCTATATAATTAAATTAAAGAACAATATTAAAAATTCAGTTTTGATATATTGACAACTGAATAAAAACATACATATTTTATTTTTCTCCTTTGCGATTACAAGTGTACGTTTTTCTCTTTTGTGCTGCTGTTGTTGTTCAGTTCTTAACCCCTTTTAGCCCAGCGGTTCAAAAAATTTTTTTAGTTTTTATATCTTTTAAAAAATTATTTTTTTCTTTCTCAATGGATTATTTCTCTTCGGATAATCTTGTAGAATGTTCATTGGGTGTAAAATGTCAAAACCATAACATTTTACACGCAATGTTTCCTTGCTCAGGTCCATGCGAACAGATGTTTCATGCATCTTGCGTGGGTTTTTCTAATTCTATAACTGATGTGATTAATTCTCCGCGCTCAGGGCTTCAGTGGTACTGTGTTTCTTGTCGAACAACTTCTCCCTCGTCTTTTTTCGAAAAGATTATGATATTTGCGGAAAATTTGAACGATTTGAATTCTAAATTCAAAGATATTATTTCCAACTATCATGACGTTACTCCTTCTATGGATGTAACCATAAATGAGACAGTTATTAATGAAACTGTGGCTTTCAACGAAGTTATTACTAAAGCACCTGGGGTTTTACTGGCCTCTTCTCCTAAATCTCCCATTCCTTTAAAAAAGAAAAAAAGGAATACAAAGAGAAAAGTTCGCAAAAATTTAATCATTGTGAGTGGGGACGAAGCCAATAATTCAACAGCTCAGCCTAGTAATCAGGCCCTCACTTCATGCAATACCCAATTAATTCCTTCAACCAATGATCCTCCATTGGCATCTCAGCCCGTGCAAGCTATCAACGCGTTTGTTACCGCTGATCCTCCTATTTCTTTGAGGTCTTTACCTAGACCAAGGACAATTTTCATTTCGCGCTTGCACCCGGACACAACAACTGACAATATTAAAGATTTTATAAATCAAAATAATATAATTCCTTCCGATGCCTTTCTATCTTGTAAAAAAATTGGTAATAAGCCAACGCATGGTTCATTTACTATTACAGTGGCTTCTTGCAATTTCGATGCACTTATCAATTCAAGCCTATGGGTTGATAATATATATATATCTGAGTTTAAGCCCAAGCACAACAATAAGACTTCCAAAAATACTCAGCGTTCAATTCCAAAAAACTAAGTAGATTGTCCCTTTATTATCAAAATGTAAGGGGTCTACGGTCTAAGACGCATGAAGTTTTTTTAGAAACTCAGAATTTCTCTGATGATATTATTATTTTTACTGAGACTTGGTTAAGTAAAAATATACTGAATTCAGAGCTGTTTGACCATACTTTTAATGTTTTTAGAAGGGATAGATATAAGGATGATTCCTCCTCTGTTGGTGGAGGTGTACTTATAGCTATTAAAAATTATTTGACTAGTTCACTGTTCGAAATACCTTGTGCGCCTGATTTGGAGATTATCTGCGTTAAAGTTTTGCTTAGAAAATCTTTCTTATACATTTTAAACGCTTATATACCTCCTGATAGTATTACTGAAGTCTATGACAATCTGTCACAGGCCGTAGATACTATCATCAGTGAACTCAACGATAACGACGACATTTTATTGTTGGGTGATTTTAATTTACCTGGCCTTAAATGGACTTTATCTGAGGATGACACATATTCGTATGTGTCTAATCCCACAACTCGACAACAACATATATTTGTTGATGAAATTTTAACCAATTTACAACAAATTAGTTGTATAAAAAATTGTCATGGGCGACAACTTGACTTAGTTTTGGCTACTGATAGTAACAATATCGTAGTCGAAAATGCTTTCCATGCCCTATCTGTGGTTGATGCCTATCATCCTCCATTGAGTATTTTATTTCAAATCGACAATAATAATTTACTTCAATCAAATTCACCGACTAAAATTTTTGAATATAATTTTAAAAAAGCTGACTTTGTGAAGCTGAATGCTATTTTGGAAAACAAGCTAAACAATATGCAAAATGTTTTCAATGACAATTGTCTAGATACCTGTATTAACTTTTTTTACAGTGAACTATCTTCAGCAATATCATTGTCTGTACCACGTACTATAAAACAACTCGATAATTCATCATACCCCTGGTATTCGAAAGAGTTGAAAAATATACGAAATTGTCGAAATAGAGCTTGGAAAAAATACGTCAGCAGTCAAAATCAAAATGACCTTGAGACATACGATCGTTTGTTTCAGGAATTTAAATTGAAATCAGCTTCAGCCTATTATGATTATATGAATAAAATGAAGTTGAATATTTTACAAGACCCCAAAAACTTTTGGGGTTTTATTAATTCTAAAAAAAAATCGGACGGGTTTCCGTCTGAATTCAAGGCATCGGAAGGGTATACAAATAACCCTAAAATTATTGCCGAGTTGTTTGCCGACTTGTTCAAAAAATCATTTTCAACAGATCAATTTTCTCCTGATGAAAATTATTTCGAATTCATGGATAATGATCCAATAGTTTCAATGACTGAGTTTTCATTTTCTCCTGAGCTTATAGTGAAATATATTTTATCAGTTGAAGATAGTTCTTGCCCAGGACCTGATGGCATACCTGCCATAGTACTTGTTAATTGTAGCTCAATTTTGAGCCAGTCGCTCAGTTTTTTATTTAATAAATCTTTAAATGATAGCTATTTTCCTAAACAATGGAAAAAATCGTTTATAAGTCCTATATTTAAAAAGGGATGTAAGAGTGATGTGTCTAACTATCGACCAATAGCTAAGTTATCGGTAATTCCCAAACTTTTTGAAAAGATTATCTATGATCAAGTCAAAGTCCACTGCAGTGAAATCATTTCAACACGTCAGCATGGATTTGTTAATGGTAGATCTACAGCCTCGAACCTTCTTGATTTTTCTTCATTTGCTTTGAGTTCATTAGACTCTGGCTGCCAAGTTGACTGCGTCTACACAGACTTTAGTAAAGCATTTGATAAGCTACCACATAGTTTAATTATGTTTAAATTAGAAAAACTTGGATTTCCTTCCATCTTCATCGGCTGGATTGAATCTTATTTATTAGATCGATCATATCAAGTAAGATTTCGTAAAGTGTTATCTTCTTCCTTTACGGCGACTTCAGGTGTCCCACAAGGTAGTCACCTAGGACCGTTACTATTTATCTTGGCTATAAATGATGTAACCCATATCATTAAAAACTCTAATTTGCTAATTTATGCGGATGATATGAAAATTTTCAAGTCCGTGAGGGAAAATTACGATACTGTTATGCTTCAGTCTGATTTGAAATCATTTGAAACGTGGTGCTTTAAAAATAACTTGCATCTAAATCCTGATAAATGCCAAACAATAACGTTTTCTAGGAAGAAAAACAATATAAAATTTGATTATGTATTGAAAGACAAAAACATCTGTCGTGTGTATTTTGTAAAAGATCTAGGTGTCTATTTTGATGACAAAATAACATTTAATGAACATATAAATCAAATATGTAAGAAAGCAGCTTCTCTGCTTGGCTTTATAAAAAGGTGGGCCAAAGAATTTAATAATTCATTAGTAACGATAACTTTATATAATACGATTGTGCGTCCTCACTTGGAGTACGCTAGTCAAGTTTGGTCACCATTTTATAATGTTCATATTGATAGAATCGAAAGAATCCAAAAAAATTTTATTCGATTTGCTCTGAATGGCCTAAATTGGGTTGATTCTTCAAATCTTCCTCCTTATGAGGATCGTTTGAAGCTACTTAAAATGCAGTCTCTACGGGAACGCAGAGATAATGCAGATATTCTTTATTTGCACCAACTTATCACTGGGTCCCTTGCTGCTCCAGAGCTTTTTAACTATATTTTTTTCAATTTGAATCGGAGAAGCGAACGTAATTCTCCGCAATTATTTTATCAGCCAGTTAGCAGAAGTAATTATATGTTTTCAGCTCCTTTTAATCGAATGACAACCCTTGTCAATAATTGTGAATTTTATAATGTTAACTTGTCAAAAGGTCAACTCAAACTTAGATTGAAAAATAACTGTAGTTAGTTGTCTTTGTCATCATTTAGAACGATTTTTTTTTTTTTTTGTCATATTTTGCGTATTTGCATGTTTTTTGTTAGTGTATTGTCCGAGCCAAACAGCATGCAGGGTTAAATTTTTTCAAACATCCCATCTCTGATTTGTATGAATATTTATATGCAGGTGTATGAAAACACTCTTACATATTTATGTACATATAGGCTAGAGCGGTATGTTGTGAAAGTGTGATATAGCTACGGGATACGAAACAAAATATAACTTGCATGGTTTTTTATCCCATATTTCAGAAAGTTTTATAAAAAGCTAAAAATTTAATTTATAGCCTTTTTTTGCTAATTGGCTAAGAAGGCTATTAGCTGCAGTAGCTAAACTCGATTATTATTATTATTATATTAAATTTATACGTACCTTTCGGAATGCTTGTCAACGGCGGCAGCAAGCAAAATGTGTGATAACTATCATCGCAACCATCACACAGCAACATCGATTCCTCTACATCACCACGATTGCAAATGTGACATATATACTTCATCAACGGATCAACCAACTGGGGATCAGGAGCTTTTTTCTGTGAAGAACTCGAAACTGCTGCACCCAGCCGCCCACCCGATGACGACGGCCCACCGGAAGAGGCATTGAAACAATTAAGCAGATCACGTTTGAAATCTTCCTTTGTTTCCACTTTAATATTACGATTGTTAGCGCCCAAGCCACAATTGGCATTCGAATTTGCAAAACGCTTGGAACGACGTGCATTTGTCTCATTTGGTGGTGCAATCTGTTGACGTACTGGTATTTCGTGAGCTTTATAGTCTGAGCCCTCTTCTAATTTAACAGTAGCGGCTGCTGCATCGGCAGCGCTACTACCTTGAGCAGCTGCCGCAGCAGCAGTAGTTGCTCCTAAGACCTTCCCTGAGGTATAGACCTCAAAAGGATGGAGTATGCGTTCATAATGAGCTTTAAGAGTTGCTCCCACACTTTTACTCGATGGGTATGACATACGATTGGCTACTTTGGCCCATTTACGATCCTTTGTAGTCTGCTCCATGCCGCCCTCCTCCTGCACTATACGATGTAATGTATACAAATCTAATGCTTTACGTTCTACCATTGGTATTTTAAGCGAAGAGCCCTGTAATTCCCAGAACTTTGCAATTTGATCGAGGAAATTTAATTTAACACGTGTCTTTGCCTCCAATTCGTTAAGGCGCTGTACGCGCGGTGTAAACTTCAATTTGTCAACATCAACGGCAAAGGGTGGTGACCACGATTCCGGTGGTAGTATTTTGGCTATGCCACACTTTTCAGCAATTGGCCGTATCTTACTTATGTACGCCAAAGGATTTTTAAATTCCTCGGGTGTAGGTCGAAAAACCGGGCACTCACCGGGTGTATCGAAATGGAATTCTTCATTTTTGTTCATATTAAATGTGCTGGAGCTGTGCGGTTGTGTGTGAGTTTGTGCTTTGCGTCCTGAGCTTGTTGGTTGTGGGCAACCGCCATGGTACTTTTTTGCTGAGCCACCACCACTATTGCAACCGGTACCACCGGTGTTTCCACTACTAGAACTTGGCTTATCATCTGCGGCGCCAGCATTTGAATTCGAATCACTGGAGTAGTTAATACGTGAGTCTGCTACGTTACCATTTTTCTTTGCTGAATCGCTGCCACTAACATTTCCGCTGCCCGTTGAGGTGCGTGTGCGTAAACGTCTGGCTGGGGTTGTTGTGCCGTTAGTTGTGGTGCTGGTAGCCGATGTGGATGCAGCAGCACTGCTGCTGCTATCTGCTGCGGATACTTTTGTAGACATAATGCTGTTACGAGTCAATGCAGAATTCTCTGCTCCAGAGTTTCAATTAAATGAAGGTGCTGTAAGAACAAAACAAAATAGGACTTTTTATTGAACAGATTTGACATTTTTGACAAATTACGAGGATATTGCTTACTTTCATCGACAAGAAAAGTATATGTATAAATTGCTCCAATAATAATTACTTAAATTTTGTATTTTTGAGACACTCTTTTATCCAAGATTTCCAGAAAATTAGGCCATTATATGTTTGGGCAGTTTTTTCATTTGTATTGGATGGAATTTCTAATTTGCGAAATGCTCATTTTGCGATTTTGGCTACATACTTCAACACATCAAGATACATATGTAATATTTTGAACTTCCCAAATGATCATATCTAGTTAACCCTTTGACGAAAAGGTTAAACGATCCAGAAAATTTCAAGCAAATGGAGAGCTGGCAAATTTATTCCCTTTTCGTCGTTAAAGGCTAAAAACAAAGTACATTTCATGCTTTAGAAATTTATTTGATCACCATCGAAATCATGACATGTTTGAGATCATATATCAGCCGCCTGTTCTACAGTTCGATTGACTGACCGACAGTTTATGTGTGTACACAACTACTATAACCAACTGTAACAAAACCAGCTTTTAGAAACGCAAAGTTATTTTTAAGCGCTGGCTCTCCGGCTACTATAACAGGAAATTGAGTCATTATCGTCATCAAAACTTCTTACGTGAATACGTCATAATGAAATCATTTCGTACTTGGGGGGATATTTCGCAGTTTTTTCGAAACTTAATATACTAAAGTAAATATATTGATTCTGAATGCAAATAACATTAGAAAATATAGTAAAATTTACAAGTCTTCGGCTTTTTAATTAGCATCGTTGTTGTCTGGCTAAAAGTATAAAACATTAAATCAAAGTTATAGCTGTTGGTAATGGGGTTGAAACTTTTGTTGCATAGAGATGAAAGAAATTAATAAATAAGAAGAAAAAAAAAACATAGCATGCGAAATGAGTTACACCATGACCAAATCAAAAATTGTATGTTTAAACCGAAACATACGGTACATACATGTGTACGCACTACAGTGGCGAGCAAAATAACTGAATTTTAGTTAATGTTGTGTTAATTCTTGACATATTTGCCATTCGCATCATGAAGTTAACTTTGACTTCTGGCAAGTTAAGTATGGTTTTGTTAGACCTCGTCTCATATGTTGTCACTTTTACAATTGAAATAAGCAGCAACACTTCTTGACCTCGTAGTTTCGAGATGTGCGTTAACTGCAAACCAATTAATCGAAAAATCTGGAAAAATTTTCGATCTTTCTCTAAGTATCCGAAAAAGAATACCCGTAGGAGTTCTGATTGGAGAGCCGGATAGGGCTCAAAGAGTTAAAATCCTAGCAACATTTTTCCAAAATATAAGTACTTTTCGAAAAATCAGAAAAAAAATTTTCGATTAAAATGAAAAGTACGTATATTTCGGAAAAATGTTACTTTATGTTTTCTTAAGAACTCTTCGAGCGGAACCCAGAACTCCAATCACAACTTCTCTACGATAAAATTTTCATTTTCGGATACTTAGAAAAAAACCGAAAATTTTTCTGATCTTTCGATTAAAATTAAAAAAACGAAATTTCGGAAAAATGTTACCGGGATTTTCTTTCGAACTCTTCGATCACTATCCAAATCTCGGATCAGAACTTTTTTTGCAAGAAATTTTTTTATATAAAACTATTTTCACCAAAAAAAATATAAATAAAAAAATATATATATATATCTCCAGAACTCTCTTTTGTGAAATCATAAATGTTATCAAAACTCCTTTCCGTGAAAAACACGGCGCACAGTGGTCTAGAATGCTATTCTACCTGGTCATAACTCTTTCCTGGTTATTTTATATAAAAAAATATCAGCTTTTATGTTTTGGGAGTCGCTGACTCTAAATCTGAAAACGATTTTTTAAAAATCAAAATGACAATTTTCTTAAATATTAATTATATCACGACAGTTGTGGCTAAGGGGGTTTTTGAGGTCGCTGATTTCGAAATCAGTATCATATTTTTTTTAAAACAAAATGGCGGATCCAAAATGGCGGACAAAAAATTGATTATATTACGACAAAATTGTGGCTATGGGGATTTTTTGAGGTCGCTGATTTCGAATTCGGTATCATCTTTTTTGTAAACAAAATGGCAATTTAAAATATTGGTCTCTAATGGAGGTGGGCGTGTCCTTTACCCGATCATGCTCATTTTCACCAAATGACTTAATGCTATCAATACAAACTCAGATATTAAATTTTGTTGTACCTGAAATATTCACAAAATTATGGCAATTTAAATTTTTGGTTATATCGGAGGTGGGCGTGTCTTTGATACAATCACGCCTATTTTCATCAAGTGACTTAATATTATCAATACAAACTTATATATTAAATTTTGTTGTTGTATCTGAAATATTCACAAAGTCATGGCGATTTCAAATTTTTCGTTATATGGGAGGTGGGCGTGCGTTTTCACGAAGTGACTTAATGCTATCAATACTAGCTCAGATATTTAATATTATTTTTGTACTTCTAATATTTACAGTGGGCGTATCCTTAACCAAGAATACAGAAAAGTCGTAGAAAAAAAACTCATCGTAGTCCAAGAAGGGGTGTGAAGGGGGAGCCTGGTAACATCTAAGAACGCAAATTGTCACAAAATAGATCAAATTATTTTTACCGTACGTTTTAGGAGGTAAGATCATTTAGTTTAAAAGATACACTCATTTAAATTTTCACATATTTTAATTCATCATTTTCTGAATTCATCAAGTTTAAGACGCGAAAACTCAAAAATGGTATTATTTCTTGGTATTCTGGTACTTGAAATATGTTATCTAGATATTTAACTGTAAATTTGTGAAAAAAAAATATTACGTTTAATACAAAAATTTTCGGGGTTATGACCGGCTAGCGCTCTTATAGATCACTGTGCGGCGCTGAGCATAAAACCGTATATCTCCGATATTTATTCCAATTTCACAAAACAATTTCGAATTTTGTGAAAGAACTCCAGAACTATTCCTAACGGACCCAGAGCTTTAAAAAAATGTTCGCTTTTTGAAAATTCCGGACCCATTTCACATGAGTGCGTTATTTCCTTTTTGTAAACAACATAACGTAAGGAAATAATTGATTAAAAAACGAGCTACAGGTCAGTATTTAATGTCAAATTATCTAAATTTTATTGTCGATATTTCGTTTTTCTTTGAAAAACATCATCAGGAACAACTAAATAAATAAGGAAATAAAGTCGTAAATTTTGGGAAAAAATGCCAGAAATGTTTTTTGCTTTATTTCTAAAACAAAATGGAAATAAGGCCAGAATTTGTATGGAGATTTTTCCGAAAATTTTTCTGGCATTATTTCCTGGAGCCCGTTTCGCTCATGTCTTTATATGAAACCGACTCAGTTTAAGAAATGTCTGGTTCTGCAACCAGACGGGTTTCTATGTAAATATCACTTTTTAATATATAGAATGAATACGATTGATACCAAACATTCGATTTTAGAATTTTTGTCACATGTCCGGTTTTGCAACTGGATTACTCGGATGTTTGCCAAATCAAAAAACCAACTCTAATGACCGAAAAAATATACGGTATTAAGCGATAGGTTTCCACTATTTCTAAAATGAAAATATAAAAACCTGCACATAGTTAACGAAAAAAAGGTTTTTGTTTATACTTTGATACAAAATTTATAAATGTTGCAAAAGTTCTTAAATAACAAAGTTAAATATCCATATATTCACGTATAAACTACAGATATTTATAGGTATAAATAAATTTCTATTTGGAGCTACAGGTAAAATACAATAGGCAACGAAGACCGAGTAGTAACAAGAATGAAACACAATAAGGAATAGCACAAAAAAACAGTAAAAAAAAAATAAAATTTAAGACTGGTTTTTTCAAACATAATCGAAGGATAAAACTGGCTCCTCTCAAAAGGTTCATGCCCTCGCCCTTAAAATTAGGAATTCACTATAATCGACCAAAGGTAGGCCATGGCAGTTATGCAGGAAACTGTGGAACGTCAAGATATAGAGTTGTCTGTATATACGCTTATGGACAGACGTATACATTGATGTACCTATGAACAAATGAACGGACAGACGGACGGATAGACAGACAGACATATTTAAATGGCTGACTAGCAAAAGATGACCTCTTTTATTTTCATACGCAATTTACACAACGAGTACCAATATTGATAAATTTCATATTTATAATTCAAAAATTTAGAAAATATTTTTTCAAATATGTACGTATGGAGCGAAAAGTTTGCACTAATCAACAATAAAATATCTGAAGCACGCTAATGTATAACACAAGTAAAAAAAAGCAAAGAAGAACGCGTATTTAAAACAAAAGTACGAAACGCAGCCATATTGTTATGACAAAAACACAGAATAAGAGATACAAAATAAAAATAAATACGGCATTAAATCTCGCATCTTCGGTTCCAACAGTATGATTATTAGTAGATAGTAGTAGCGTAGCAAAAAGAGTACCCGAAAATGTGTGGAGCGCGTATAGAAACGAAAAAAGAAATGAGAGCTACAGAGCGATTCAATAAAAATGGACTATAGTTCGGTTGGCTGGCTGGTTCGTTCAGGCAGTCGGTTTGTTTGTTAGGTTAGTGCTGCATGTTGCAAAACATGGATTGGTTTGAGTTCGAATTATATTAAAAGTGACCATAGATTTAGTTTTTGTACGGCATTATTGCTTATAAAAAACTTAACATTTATAAAAAAAGAAATAACTTTAATTGGAATTCACAATATAGTCTATAAGAAATCAGTTCTTGACGAACGACGTAAAAATTATGTATGCTTCAAAAAGTTTCAAGCTCAAATTACAGCTTTTCCGATTTATGTAACTTTTAAGTAAGAGTAATATTTTTCTGTTTCAAAACTGCCAGTGACTTCAAAATTCAAATATGCATTTCAAATCCACTTTAAATTACAAAAGGACTATAACTTTTTTGTTTCTTGAAAAAACTCATGTGAAGTCGGCTCCGGAATTTTTGAAAACCGAATTCTGGGTCCGTTGGGAATAGTTCTGGAGTTCTTTCACAAAATTTGAAATAGTTCTGTGAAATTGGACCAAAAATCGGAGGTGTACCGTGTTTCGCTCAGCGTCATGTCTTTCACGTAGTGGAGTTCTGATAACATCTTTGACCTCACAAGAACGTGTTATCAAGTACTATATACTTATATAAATGTTTTTTTTTGTGAATAAATTTTTATTGAAAAAAAGTTCCGATCAGAGATCTGCATAGTGTATGAAAAGTTCTAAAGAAAATTATGACATTTTTCCCAGATATTTGTACTTATAATTTTAATCGAAAAATCAGAAAAAAAGCCATTTTCTAAGTATCCGAAAAGGAATATCCGTAGAAGAGTTTTGATTGGAGTTCCGGATAGGACTCGAAGAGTTTTAAAGAAAATCAAAATAACATTTTAAAAAATATTTGTACTTCTCATTTTAATCGAAAAATCAGAAAAAATTTTCGGTCTTTTTCTAAGTATCCGAAAGGGAATATCCGTAGACGAGTAACATTTTTCCAAAATATTCGTTCTTTTCATTTTAATCGAAAAATCAGAAAAATTTTCGGTTTTTTCTAAGTATCCGAAAATTAAAATTTTATCGTAGAGGAGTTCTGGATAACGCTTGAACCGTAACATTTTTTTTGCGAAATACGAAAAAGTTTACCTTGTGCTTATGCCTGATTCAATCAATACCTTTCCAAAAATGGTCTGAAAATAAACCAAGCCCAGTAATGTTCACTTGATTGAAATAAACACGACAATCTCCAAATTTCTTATCGAATTTGTCCACAAACTTCTTCGAGGATTTGTATTTATATCTTTATTCAACACCATTCTACTGAATAGCAAGTTTTTGATATTTTTGACAAAAACCAAAAAAGTGGAGATTGCTGACCTTGTTTCTATTCCCCGTCCCATATTATTAAAAATTCAAATCTTTTATTGAAATTCAAATACGGATAATTCTGAATATATATAAAATTAATTAAATATTCGGGATTATCGTGAACAAATATTCTCGGGTAATTTTTTACAGACTGCCGTGCATTCTCTATTACAGTCTGAGAAAAATTCCCCGGAAATGTTTATTCACAATAACCCCCATTATTCGGTAAATCGTAAAGAGATATAATTCAATCATGAATGTAAAAACCACGCTGAGGTTAATGCCCGAATATGAAACAACCACTCAGTTTTACATTTTAAACATTTGAATTTAATCAAACAGATAAGTGTTTTTTCGATTTAAAACAAAGCATATTCTCTGTAAAGCAAAAAGGGTTAGTTAGATGCAACCGACAAGCAAACTAATGGATTGCATACTGAGTAGCATTTTACAACCTTTGTATTTTTGAGATTGTCGCTGTTGCAGGTTCGTTTCATACTTTAGACAGTTCCAACGTGTAGAGATAAAGCAAATCCAACCGAACTGAGCCAAACCAAAACAAAAGTGAACCGCTTGCATGTTTGAAAACATGTGCGAGACGGTGGCGGTGGATGGTTACTACTTATTCCCAGTCATCGTAATCTACAATTCAATTTTTTGTTTTTTGCGAGTTCACTAGCATTAAACGGAGGAAAGTGCGTGTGGTAAAGGAGCTAAAGAAAAACTAAATATATATGTACGAGCATATTATTGTCAATACTAATATCTTTGCTGGCATCTAAGTTTTGTCTCAATCTTTAATGATTTCAATTAATGAAACTTACAATTAAGTACATCGAGTTCTCTTCAGAAAGAAGGATTTCCAAATGTAAATCAAGAGGGGAAAACAAAGTTAAATAGAATGGTGGTTGTTGGATGCACCACCATTTAGAAGGTGAAGGGGTGGAATTGTGCACAAAAGCTTTATAGAAAAGTAACGCCGCGATATGTTAGGAAATAATATGACAAAGCAACAACAACAACAATACGTAAAACAAGAATTGGGGATAGGCAAGAAAGTAGAACAGAATATTTATGTATACGTAACTACAGAGCGTAACAACAAATTGACTTAACAACAACAAAAACAACAACTACAATAATAACATGAATATCTACATAATAGAAATCAAATTAAAAATGTCCCATTCCAGCTTTCTTTTACAAAAAAAAAAGTAAAAAACTATAAAAAAAAATGCTTTCACAACACTCTTGATGCTTCAGCATTGACTGGTTGAATGTCCTTTCGGAGCCAATGAAAAACTTTTAAGCGATAATCTTAAGCTTTGTAGGTTTTATTTCAAAAAAACCATATTGGGAAATTTATAAATAATCTAAAGCGAAAAAATTCTATAATAAAAACAGCACTGGCGACTAAAGGTAGCAATTATAATTTGAATATAAGAAGCTTTAAAAGATTCATTCTAAATTATTTAAAAAAATAAATTAGCTTTGTAAGCATGATTAATGTATTCTCCTGTTACTCCTAGGAAGAGCATAGGGCAACGATTTAAGCATCGTATTTGAACTAACTACCTTTGTAAGTACATACATAATTCAAATTTGTGAGTTGTGTATAATTTTTATAGTGCCCTGTTCCCAAAAGAAGTCTTAGGAAGATTGTCTAGTATGGATTAAGAGGTTTCCAACCTTTTTTAAATTCAGCATGATAGCATATACACATAAAAGTCGTATAACAGAAATTATGAAGTCATTTTTGGACAAATTCTTATCAAATTATATTTATAAGCTAGAGACTTCATTTAGTTTTACTCAGTTCAAATTCGGAGGAATTGCCAAAGTATGAAGAGAAAATTTTAAGTTAAATCTGAACGAACACCTCAAAAGAAAGTTTTTAAAAATCATAAATTAAATTTTTCAGCTCATAGAAGTCATGACTTCTTTTCATTTTCTACTGTACTGTCCCGTGAGTTACACAAAAACATACAAAAGTTGTATTATTACAACATAAGATATTTGTTTTTATGTTATGAGCATTTTCTATAAGTAAAGATTAACCACTATTACGCTACATTATCTTCTTTAAATCTATCTTTTGACACTGTTTCACTGTGAGTCACAAAGAAAAAAAAAAAAAAAAAACTTTATGAGATATAATTTTTGACATCAACATTTTTTATCATTATACGTATATGACTTGTTTTGAGAAAACATACCTTTGCGTGAAAATAAGTTTTCGAGAAAAACCCGTTTAGTTCTTTACTCAATTTTGTCTTTAGGGCATTTTCAAGGACAAAAAATATTTTTAAATTTTTTTAAGTGACACCACTGGAGAGATTACCTCATAAATTGTCTTGAAATAGTGAAAATCTCAAAATCGATTTCTTACACGTATGTATGTATTTGGTGAGAAATTTTTTTTTGATTAAATATAGAATTTTTTTATGCCACAGAAAATAATCCAATTAAGAAATCCCCTGAATATTTTTTTGGAAACAAGTTTGATTTCTAAGTGTTACAGATTGTTAAGTCAAAGTTTTTTTTCGAAAAACTATTCATTGGGGGTTATAGTGACTAAATATTTACGCGAAATTTTCTCAGACTGCGAAAAATTCCTCGAGAATATTTATTCACGATAACCTCATTATGCCATATAGAAAGGAACTAAGACGTTTACGGTTTTTATTACAGAATTCGGTCAATGGGTCATTTAATAAGAAAAAACCGCTGAGTGCTATTAAATTAGAGGGTGGGAATCGGAGAGGGGCGGGGGGAGAATGAACCCTTTTTTTCAATATATCTAGCGAAAGAAGCAAAATTCCCATGTTCTTTATAGGAAACTTTTTGTAGAGAATAAAATTTTCCATCGAAATAGCTTATTTAGAAAAATTTTACTCTTTTGCATGTACACTTTTTTCGGTCAGAGATAAACAAAGACATAACTTAATAAGACAAAAAATGCTCAGAATTGGCAAATACGTAATAATTTTTTTAAAATTTTTTGGAACATTTTATAATTGGTCAAAAAAAAAAATTAAATTGCATTAAAAATCCTGGAACTTTAACTGACACTTTGGCATTAAATTTCATACAAAATTTTTATTTATCTGGAAGTTAAATTTTAACTGGAGATTGTGAAAACGGCTCTAAGTGAAATTCCTCATTTATAAAAAAGGGCGAAATATGATACGTCCAATTTCAAAGATTTCCGAAAGACGGAATTTAAACTTTAATTTTATGGGAAAAGTCATAAAATCTGAATATCATATTCTGCTTATGGTTTTGTTCAGTTTATATGCATACATGAAATAATATTTACATTTCATGAATGTTATTAAGAAAAATAATCAAATGAGTCGCCCAGAAGCTAATAAGTCCATTTTTTCATTTTCTCTGATTTTTTTTTTAATTTCAGTAGAATATTCTTCCTGGTTATTAGAGGATCCGCTCGATTCTTCATGTTTTCTGGTGAAAAGGCCCTTTTTCTTACAGGTTCGGAATGTTTTGTAACATAAGTATTTGCAAAATAAGCAAAGTTAAAAACACAAAATTTCTCAATTTCAGTTTTTTGGACTTAACCGCATTGGCTTCTGAACGACTCAAATAAATGTCTTTAAATTAGGAAATTTTAGTGATTCCACATTGTGTTTTTCTTCAAAAATGTTATTTCAACTGCGCCCCGGAAAAAATTTGTAACCTAACAATGCGTACTCCCTTCGTTCAAGTAGTGCAGGTTGATATCTATAAATTCAAACCGCTTCTTAAACAAACAAATCCAATGTATTTTAAAATCAATCTTAGTCTATAGATAATTCAGTAGTTTTTAACGGAGCTTCAAAAGGGTAAGTTTTATTTCAGAGGTTCATATTGTTCGAATAAACATATGTTTTAATAGAAAGCAACCGCGTCAGAACGGATAAAATAATTTAGTGGATTGCTACTGAAAAATATTGCCCAAAATCCTTAAATCTTTTCTAACTCACATTTATCTTCTCTTCTTATACGAGCTAAAATTGTATGTTTGTTTTTTTGTACTTATTCCTGTGACAATATTTTTTCTCGCAAACGGCTGCAGCGATTTTAATGAAACTTGGAATAGTGTTAGATATTAGCATACAATGAAGAATAAGCTAGGTTTGAACTTTGTATATGCTCACCAGGGGGCGTAGCACTGCCCTAAATTTTAAATTTGATTTGATCATAACTCGCAAACCGTACAAGGTATTTAGATGAAATTTGGTGGGTACGGCTTAATAATACCTTGTAACAAACAAAAAGTGGGCGGGATCGAAGAAGTGCCACGCCCACTTTTTAGCCTTTGAAAATTTTGATTCACTATTACTCGAAGACGACTCCAACAACTTTAATGAAAATTTAGGAGATGTTACCCCTGTAAACAAGGATTAATATGTGATATGCCGTTATGTTCGGAAAACAAGAAAACTAAAAAAGCAAACATTTTGAAATTAACTAAGAGGAGCCTAATTACTATAGGGCATCTCTGATCGGAAAGTGGGCGAAATTTCGCCGTTGCGCGTGGAACCTCCCATACATGCAAAATACGTTAAATGCTATATCTCGCAAATGTTACAAGATATGTTAATGAAATTTGGTATGTAGGTACCGCTTATCAATGTCTTGTAATAACCAAAAAGTGGGCGGCATCGAAGAAGTACCACGCCCCTTTTTTAACCATTAAAAATTCTGATTCAATATTACTCGAAAACGACTCCAACAACTTTAATGAAAATTTAAGAGATTTTACCCCTGAAAACAAGTATCAATATGTAATATGCCGTTATATTAAGAAAACTCGTTGGAGGGCGTGGCACCGCCCACAAAAATATAATACGAAATAAAATGAAAACTACTAAAGCAATCTTTCTGAATTTAACTGTAGGGAATCTCCTTTTTATTAGGCACCTACGACTTGAAAACGGGCAAAATATCACCGGTGCGCGTGGAACCTCCCATACAAGTAAAACAAATTAAATACTATTTCTCTCAAACGGTACAACGTATTTTGATGAAATTTGGTATGCGGATCTGGATCGTGAGTATCTAAAGCGTAACGAAAAGTGGGCTTTGTTCAACAATTGCCACGCCCACTTTTTACCAAAACAAAAATTTTAGTTAATAACTCAGGCACAAAAAAAATGGAATGAACTTTATATTTTTTATATGCAGTCTTATGTACTTTTTGACGCTGAATTCGTCTTCATCAGCAGAACTATTATTATCATTATTATTATTTCTTTATTAGTTAAAAAATAACTGTTACATTTAAAATTTTTGTACAGCTTAATTTTTCAATTTTAAAATATTTAACAAATTTAACAAATTTAAAAATTTTAGTGGATATGTAATAAAATAAAATCTACCACAAGTTTTTTAAAACAATGGAAATTATTTTCATTTTTGATTAAAGCTGGTAGGGAGTTATATAGTTTTAAGCCATTATACATAATTGAATTCTGAGTACTACTCTTGTTGAATCTTTCTAATCTGAAGTCATTTGCTACTCTCAAATGATAAGGTTGGATGTCCCTGACATAAATAAGCTCATCTTGTAGATATTCCGGAAATACTCCGTGCCTTACATTGAACACAAATATCAGGACTCTTAACGTCAAACGCTGTTTAACATTCAACCACAGTAACATTTGCAACATGTAGGACGAAGGGATGTAGATATTGCACTTTATTATTATACGCAATGCTTTATTTTGCAAAGTTTGTAGTCTATTCTTAACACTAGTCATTATACCTGCAGGATTTTGAAATATCCTTGCTTGAAGTTGAAGAAAACGCTGTGTTCAGTCTTACTGGGTGTCTACAAGTGTGGCGTTTAATAGCCACACTCTTCTTTATCAAAACATCCTTGCGGACTTTTCCAAAAGGTCTCTTACTTTCCGAGGTATGACCTTTTGAAGATAAGATTTTTCAGCCCCCATACAAGAGACGAAATATTTTGGGTGCGTGGCATATCTCATTTATTTGATTTTTCGATATTTTTCCATACCATTCCATACTTTCCAAATTTTTTCTTATTATTATTCTCATCGGTTAATTTATCATTTTGAAAGCATGAACCTCCAAGGTGAAAAGATTCGAATTCCATTACAAAAAATAGCTATGAATAATAACATCGACCAAATTAATAAGATCAGATTGATGACCGAGCAGGGATCGGTCTCCTGGTACTTATAGTAAAAAAAGAAAGATTTTAATAGATTGTTAATATCAAAAATTATACGTTGGTTAAAAGAATTCCTCAGACGGATTTTGAATTCCTCCCCACATTTTAGCAACACTGCCGAAGGCGCACTCTTTAAAATTTTGACAAAATGCATTTACCTTAAGATAAAATTTTTTTTTTTTTTTAAATTAATGGGTGTATGGCAATGCCAAAACTCATTCTAAACGCTTCCTAAAAAACATGCACAAACACTTTTCACAAAATAATTGATGAAAACTTAAGGAATACATACCTACGTAATATTCATTACAAAAATTTTGATGTCATATAAAAAGTTTATTTTATGTTATAACTGAAAAAAATTTTATTTTAATTAAAAAATTAAATCTGTATGCGATATATTGTAAAGATGTTTTTTTTTTTTTGCAATAAATTTTTTTTATTTTTTTTTGATTTTATTTGATCTGTTTTAGTGATTTTACTCTAAATTGTAAATTTATCTATACTATAAAAGATATTAAGAACTAAATTTCCGTCATGGGGATGATAGAACCTTGACTATTAAACTATATATCAATAGATTTTCGAAAATATGAATTTAAATTTCTTTAATTTTAAACGACACATGGGACTTTAGAGAAAGAGGAATCGTGTATATGTGCATATTTAGTGCATATTTAATTTTCAACTTAACCAAAAAACTTATGTACAAAGTAAATTTAAATTTTTTCTTTTGATTTTTGAAGCATGGAAAGAATTGTAAATTAAAATTGTTCGGAAATGTGCATAGAACGAAATTGTTGGTACCTACTATACAAAAATGTAAAACACTAGATACATAGACATTTATGTTGCTCGAAACACAATTTTTAATTTTATTACTAAAATAGTATGAAACTGCAACAATATGGAGTTGCTGGTTATAATTATTTCATTTTATTCCTTTTTTTTTTTTTTTTTTAAATTTTGATGTGTATAACGAGAAGAGAAGCCATATTGTGAAATGGAACCAAACTGAAAGAGCGTCGTCGTTGATTATGATGTTGAGTGTTCATGTTAAGCAGGTGAAGTGACACAGGGGGGTTATTACAAACAACTAGACATGGACATATGGACGGACAAATACAAAGTAATGTAAATAATTTATTAAACAATAAGCGAATTATACGAAAATTGTATGAAATAAAGAGAAAAACTTGTACTCTCAAATTTTCAAAACTATGCAAGTTCATTTTTGTTAAATTAAAAATTTAACTATTAAAAGTTCGGTATCAGTTTAGTTAACCATGAAAGGAAAAAGAAAAAACCAAATATCGATTAGCGTCTTGCAAAACAACACCGCGTCAATCAACCTCCTGAGAAACTTTCCACAGATTGCTGACAAAATGCAAAATTTTGACAACTTTGATTTTTTTTATCGGGAAATTGAACAAATTTTCACAAATTTGTGGAAACCTACTAAAAAACGTATTGAATTCCGTCCATTTATGCGAAACTTGCTCTTCTCTGCTGACTGACTGACACATCGTCTATAGCTTCAAAGTTACTTTTATGTAATTTTTCATAAATTTTTTTTTCTTTTAATTTCTTGCCAACGCATACATGTTTCATGTTTTAATTTTAATTCAATTTTATCTGTTAATTTTATTCACTTTTTCTACATTTTTTTTTCTATTTATGAAAAATTGCTGCGACTTACTTACGTTCGTTTACGTTTTGTTTTGTGAACTTTCTGTGAATTCGTCGTTTTTACGAACTTTTCGTAGTTTTAACGAATACGTTGAATTTCTTTTTTTTTTTATGTTCGGGCTGCTTTCCGTACTAAAAACAGCAGCGGGGGGCAACGACGACGATGTAATGTGGGCGCTATTACAACAACGTATATTCCAGAATATTGTTTTTATATAAATTTATTTTCCAGCCAATTTTCTACAATTATTTTTAAGTGTAAAAAAAAAGAGTAACTTTTTGCACTGTAAATTTTTTCTCGTTGAGATCACGTAGTCCGCGAGTTTTGTCTGTCGCTACGTAACGTCTCTGCCGGCGTCGTAAGTTGGTGTTGCGAGGTATTACGCTTTTTTACTTGCTTGCGAACTCTTTCTTTGGAAAATTTAAGAAAACTCCTTCAAATTTTCATCATTTTCCACTATTAGTTTTATTTTTTTACATTTCTTGTAAAATTTTCACTTTTTTCCGCTGCCCACTTCTGCGCTGACGTTCGACGTCATGCATTCACTTGGCAGCCGCTGCTGCTGCTTTGTAGCCTGGCCATAATTCATATTAAGCACATTTTTTAAGTTCAGGTTTTCAATTAATAAAGTATTTTAATCTTTCCCTCAACTAAATGCATAAAGTTGTATTTTCGTTTTATTGTTTAAATTATTTAATTTGGATTTTTTTCTTTTTCGCCTTCGTCGTGCTGCGTTCGTCGTATAATTTTTTTTCTTCTTTTATAATTGTGTCTGCCCGTTTTTCACTTGGCTTTATTTCATTTGCAATCCACTGAGTTGTTGCAAAATTAATTAAATTTAACGTTTTTCTAAATTCAACAATTTTATTTGCGATTTTTCTTAATTATTTTTACTCCGTTTTGCAAAGTCTAAACTTTTCTTTTCTTTAACACGAACCTTTACACAATACGAACATAAAGGAAAAAAAATGCGAGCAGAAAAGGCAAAACGAAGTTGTGTGTGTTTGAACAAAACACACACACACAACAAACCAGTGTTGCCAAAAATCGGAGAAATTCAGAATCCGCTTGAGGAATTTTTATTTGAGGAATTTTTGAGGATTTGTTTTAACCAACGTATAATTTTTGGTACTAACCATTTATTAGTGGCTTTTTTTTTTAACTATAATAAATGTGAGTAAGGAAATTTTTAGGATTTTCGGCGATATTTTTCAGTAGGAATCCACAATTCTTTTTTGACGAGGTGGCTTTATATTAAAACTTATGTTTATTAGAACAATATAAATATCTGAAATCAAACACGCCCTTTTGAAGCAGATTTTATGATCCCTCCCATCAACTTGAAGTTAAATTCCGTCTATTGAAAATCTTTAAAATTGGACGTATACGTATGATATTTCGCCATCTTTTTTTCAGATATGAGGAATTTCACTTAAAATCGACAAATTTTCCTCGGTTTTTGAGGATTTTGAAAGTTTTTTACTGGCAACACTGGTTTCGTCATTTTTGAGTAGCTGCAGCAGGGTTGCCGTGCAGCAGGGTATTAAATCCAATTAAATAAGTACTAATAAAACAATCATCGAAGATTTTTATTTAGGCTATTCATTAAAACGTGTAAATGTCTGAAAAACTAGTAAAACTATTAAAAACAGGTAATGGTTTTGACAAGCCTAACGAGGTATTTACAAGTTTTAACCCTTTAACGACTAAAGGCAAGTATGTTTGCCAGAACCCCATTTGCTTGAATGAAAGTTTTATAAACCCCCATTACTTCGATTTTGTCGTAGTTTTATTTTGAAATTCTTTCGCGTATTTAGACCTGGTCATTAAAGGGTTAAGGAATACCCTTATTGTCAAATTTAATTTCCGCATTGCAACTAAAAACTGCGTAGCTAATTCATTTCAAAATAATTGATCAATTGAGGTGATTAACGGCTGTTTCCAGATTTCTTTGATGTTTCATCGTGTATTATGCCTCAAATAACAGCCCTATTCTAACACAGTTTCCATTGATACAATTGATAGATTTTTCTATTCTATAAAAATTTTCATATCAAATTAGTATCAATTGATATGAAATTTATGACTATCTCAAAAGCAGGTACTACCACATTTTCTCTAGCCTGGTTATCCAAATGAAATAAGAAAATTAATCATCACCGTTCATACCTTTACCTTGATCAATGGCTCTATAATTTGGCTGACAATTAGTTTGAAGTTAACCAAATATACAGTCGACGTCCAATAATACGAATAACATATAATTTTTATTTAAAATATTTGAGACGGATACATTTTTGATTTTAGATTCAATTTGTTATTGATTATAAATTTTATGTTTTAGCTTTTTACATTTGTCAAAAAAAAAAAAAAAAAAAAATTACATATTTCCTACGATTTTCTGGGTGTGGAGATGCCACCTGCTGATTTTTTGGGTTAAAATATCTAATTTTTAAAAAAGTAGCTAATATTTTCCATACTAATCGAAAAGCTTTTTGTATGTATGGAAAACTATCTTGGTAGCGCTTAATCAGCATTCATATGGTTATCCATTATTATTGTATTAGTATTAGATCTTATCGTTACATGTGTAGCTGGCTTAACTCTTATGATAAAAGCAACTAAGGCGCAGTGCTATTTTAAACAGTAAAATGTTCTAAGTATTTATCATAACTGTATAACTGAATAAATGAATGTGGTTCATTGTAAAAAAAATATTAAGCCATCGTTAAAAGGTAGTTAATATTTTTAGTAGACAAACGTAATTGATTTTTGTAATTGTTAAGTTACCATTTTTATGTGCTAAAGTTGGGGTTGAAAATAAACAAAGACATTTCCACTGCGCATGTGTAGTATACGTTTTGGAGTAATAACGTTTTATTATGAGTGAAATTATGAGAATGCAATTGCTATATATTTATGTGCACATATATGGCTATGAATAATGGTATTCTCAAAAATGACACATGTAGGCAAGACTCCTAAACGATGATTTGGTTCAGTTAAAATTATTTTTTAGTCCTATATATTTTAATTCAACTACATTTTAAGTACTAAAAAACCGTAGCAAATATTTTACTCTGAGTTGAGCATTTCACGAGCGACCATTCCTGCCAGATTTTTCCCAAAAACTAAATTCTCAAAAAAAAAATTTATTTTCACTCAATTTCTTACTATAAAATTTTCGAGAAACTAAGAACTTGTGGTAAACATAAATTGTTCATTTAACATTAAATAATGGCTGTGTTTCTTTTGACGCGATAGAAAGTCCAAGGATCTTTTTATTTAACACCACATGCTCTACAAATAATTTTAATCTTTTGTAAAAAAAAAATAATTATGTAGAAATTATTTAAAAAAAAAGTGATTTTTTGCCGTTTATCGCCGCTTAACCAGTTTTTATAGAATAACTCCTAAAATATATTTTTTTTTTTAAATAAAATTAAAAGGTTGTATTGAGAACGTGATTCTCCATAAAAAGATCCTTAGAGTTTTATTGTGCGACTCACTGTTCATGAGTTATCGCAATTTAAAAATATCCACAAAAAAAAAACACGGCTAATATGATAAGATTTACAAAGCCAAAAATATTTTACTTTATTCTTATAAATCTGAAATTTTGGAAAAACTGCCATTTGTACTTGGAGGTTGTTTAAAAAACTGCAAACTTGCTTAAAAAATTGTAGGTCCTATTGCGGTAATCTATTTGCAATAAAATCGATGGCCATCGATTGTTTCTAACAGCAATATCTTCAAAGCGTCTGCATCGATTGGAATAAAGATTTCGCCATTTGACTGGAAATCCAAAATCAGTGCAGTAGTTTCTCATCGAATTTATCGAGCTATGGGCTCGTTGTCGTTTACAGTTAAAACTGTGAATATGGCAATAGTGCAATCGATACACATTTTTTCTTGTAAAGACCGGCGCATACATACATTCAAATAGTTGGGCAACTATTCCCAACGAACTTTAGCTATGTTCGCTTATTTTGAGCGGATAAAATGGCAAACGTGAATATCAATAAAATTTTGCGCTAAGCGTTCCCTCAATTAAAAAAAAAAAAAAACCGTGGAAACAGATTATAAACTTTAAATTACATACTAAGGGCCTGTGCCAAATCGAAACTTTTACCTTAAGCAAATAAGGGTGAAAAAAAAAATTAACTCTGGTGACTAAAATTTCTATTTTTGCTGTGCCAAATAGATTACAATTTCTGACAGGTTCAATTTTTGACGTTTCAGAAACGAACATTTTTTACATTTGTTTTGCACGCTTTTTAGCAATCGCAGAAAATAAATACGTCAAAAAATTTTAAAATCTAATTAAAATGAATATGCTGAGGGACCTGAGTCAGTAAATGACAAAATTTTGGAGCTCATTATTAATGAAAGAAGCCTGATTCAAGGTGTCAAATAAAGTTTGTTTTTTGGAACTATTAAAAATAAAAAAATTGGCCATCTATCGATAATGTTTTTATTCTTTATTAAAGTACACCATTATGAGAGTTTATTCCTTAAAAATATTGTCCAAAATTGACTTTGTAGGATGTGTAACAATAAATAAATGTTTTTTCAAACAAATAAAAATTCTTAATTTGAATTTTCAAATTTGTTTGTTTTCAATTTCGATTGTCAAAATTTTCAGTAGCCCCTGGGCTAGTACAAATTTTGACACAACAATTTCACCTCATATGCTTCAAAATTTGTATTTGGGACGTCAGAATTTGTATAGGTGACAGGCACAGGCCCTAATTAGCAAATCCGTGATGACGTGAAATTGTAGGTATGTTAAATAAATTGTTTTATTTTATATATTTGTGGCTCTTCGTCTAATAGGGCTATTCTGGCGACAGTATTAGAGCTGTCAAACAGCTCACCACAGTATTCACTGCTACGAAAGTAGTAACGAAGATCTTTTGGTATTCTGGTAGCATTTAGAAAGCTCTTTTCCGTCTTTATGAATACGACTTTTAATACCTGCTACGTAGGAGGTCTTAGAGCGATCTTAAAGCTATTAGTTGCTTACTGTCAGGTTTTTATTATGTGAAAAGTGAAGGATCAAGAAAAATTTTACTTTATTGCTAATTTATAATTTTTTATCATAAAACAGCTGGGCTTAATGTTAGATTATCGACTGTTAATATTTTTTTTTTAAAATCTAATTTGGCTTATTACGCTTTTAATTTTAAGAAAGAATATGTAATCAAAAATGTCTGACCGAATCTACTTTCGGAGATATAGCCATCGAAAGATCGGGATATAGCTTTAATAAAGACCGGTATAAGTTCGGAACCCATGTCTGGATTTTAATAATATTGGTGTCATATCAAAGTTATTTTAACTAACTACAAAATTGTTGTACAAAATTTTAAATCCGAGTCAACATTTTCGAGATATGGCGTATTTTCAAAAATGTTGACCAGTTTTTTATTTTTAAAGCACTATTTTTCCAAAAAATGTCTGATTGACCGTTAGCTTTGTAACAAATTATGGAATCCTAATCAATTTCATTCGATTTGATATGCAATTTATACCTCATTTCCTTCATTAGCACATTTTTTATTGGAAAACAAAAAAGTAAGCCAAAGAAATTTTCATGAACAACAACAACGGAAATTTGGAATTTTGCTAGCAAACTAGGTGATGGATATATAATAGACTGATCCGCGGCCGAAGACCGCCGTTTAGCCGGTATTAGATTTTTGGGAGTTTTAAATCCTGAGCTGCGGCCGAAGCCGCCCACTTACTCCTATTCTTTTTCAAAATTACTGTGTGAAAAAACATTGGCCCAAATTTCGGAAAAGTCGTAATATCTCGAAAACTACGAGCCAGATTTAGAAAATTTTGTGTTCAGTATTGTACTTATTAAATTACCTTTCATATGCCGTTTTTTTTAATAAGACATTTTTGGAAAAATAGTGCTTTAAAAACTAAAAAACTGGTAAAAATTTTCGAAAATTCGCCATATCTCCAAAACCGTGACTTGGTTTTAAATCCTTGCATTTTGGTTTTATAGCCAGTTAAAATACCTTTAACATGACACCAATATTATTAAAATCCATTAAGGGGTTCTGAACTTTTACTGGTTTTCATAAAAGCTGTATCCCGATCTTCCGATGTTGCTGTTGTTGTAATTAATTATGAGAGCCCTATTTGGGCAAAAAAAAATATAAAAAAACAACAGTTTTTAAAGTAAAATTGTTGCCTAAGATTTGGCAGTTGTTAAATTTTTGTTTGTGTAATAATGATAAAGGGAAAAACAAAATTATAACTATTTTGGTTTAATATTTGTTCTAATAGTTACAAAAGAAAAGAAAAGTTTGTTTAAAAACATGTAGCAACAATTTCTGCACAATATTATATGACTGCGCGCATGAAGAACTTATTTTGCATGTCAAAATAAAAAATGTAACCCGGCATCTTGCCTTGCTATCTGTCAAAAGTCTATAATCAGAACAAAGAATTTTGACATTTTCGTAGCTTAAGAAGAAGCTGCAACCAGAGCAATTCAACCATGTTATTTTCCACAATTTGACAAGTTCACCACTAAAGCTTTTGCGTGGGGAATTTATGAGCTTTTTCTAAAAGATTTCTGCGCCAGAATACCGAATGTCTTCGGGAGTCTTAAAAAATATTAGAAAGTAATTCTGACATGTATTCCGAAAGACTTTCTGCTGTCTTAGCCAGAATAGCCCTATAATAGGGCTGCTTCTTCTTAAACTACGAAAATGTCAAAATTCTTTGTTTTGATTATAGACTTTTGACAGATAGCAAGGCAAGATGCCGGGTTACATTTTTTATTTTGACATGCAAAATAAGTTCTTCCTGCGCGCCGCAATATAATATTGTGCAGAAATTGTTGCTATATGTTTTTACACAAACTTTTCTTTTCTTTTGTAACTATTAGAACAAATATTAAACCAAAATAGTTATAATTTTGTTTTTCCCTTTATCATTATCACTCATACAAACAAAAATTTAACAACTGCCAAATCTTAGGCAACAATTTTAATTTAAAAACTGTTGTTGTTTTTTTATATTTTTTTTTGCCCAAATAGGGCTCTCAAAATTAATTACAACAACATTAACAGAAAGTTCTGGTCAAATCTACTTTCGGAGATATAGCCATCGGAAGATCGGGATATAGCTTTTATGAAAACCAGTAAAAGTTCAGAATCCCTTAATGGATTTTAATAATATTGGTGTCATATGAAAGGTATTTTAACTGGCTATAAAAACGATATTCAAAAGTCTTAAATCCGAGTCATGGTTTTGGAGATATGGTGAATTTTGGAAAATTTTTACCAGTTTTTTTGTTTTTAATGCACTATTTTTCCAAAAATGTCTTATTAACAAAAACGGCATATGAAAGGTAATTTCATAAGCTACAATACTGAACAAAAAATTTTCTAAATCTTGCTCGTAGTTTTCGAGATACTACGATTTTTCTGAAATTTGGGCCGATTTTTTTTCCCACAGTAATTTGGCATAAGAGTAGGAGTAAGTGGGCGGCTTCGGCCGCAGCTCCGGATTTAAAACTCCCAGAAATCCAATACCGGCTTCACGGCGGTTTTCGGCCGCGAATCAGGCTATAATATATCCATCAAATAGTTTGCTAGCAAAATTCCAAATTTCCGTTGTTGTTGTTCATGAAAATTTCTTTGGCTTACTTTTTTGTTTTCCTATAAAAAAATGTGCTAATGAAGGAAATCAGGTATAAATTGCATATCAAATCGAATGAAATTGATTAGGATTTCATAATTTGTTACAAAAACTATAGGTTAATAAGACATTTTTTGGAAAAATAGTGCTTTAAAAATAAAAAACTGGTCAAAATTTTTGAAAATACGCCATATCTCGAAAATGTTGACTCGGATTTAAAATTTTTGTAAAACAGTTTTGTAGTGTGTTAAAATACCTTTCATATGCCACCAATATTATCAAAATCCAGCCAGGGGTTCAGAACTTATATCGGTTTTTATTAAAGCTATATCCCGATCTTTCGATGGCTATATCTCCGAAAGTAGATCCGACCAGACATTTCTGATTATATTTTCTTTCTTAAAATTAAAAGTTTAATAAGCGAAATTAGGTTTAAAAAGAAAATATTAACAGTCGATAATCTAACATTAAGCCCAGCTGTTTTATGATAAAAAATTATAAACAAACAATAAAATAAAATTTTTCATAATTCTGCACTTTTCACATAATAAAAACCTGACAGCAAGCAACTAATAGTTTTAAGATCGCTCTAAGATCTCCTACGTAGCAGGTATTAAAAGTCGTATTCATAAAGACGGAAAAGAGCTTTCGAAATGCTGCCAGAATACCAAAACATCTTCGTTGCTACTTTCGTAGCAGTGAATACTGTGGTGAGCTGTTTGACAGCTCTAATACTGTCGCCAGAATAGCCCTATAAATCTACATATCCCTGAACGTAATCAAGATATAATGTACTCTAGTTCCAATGTTAAGTTTTATTATTTTTATCGATAATATATTTTATCACGAAAATTTTTAGCTCTTGCAGACTAAAATCGGATGAAAAAATAAAGCTTTAGAGTAGATTTAGTGAATAAACAGATGAAATTTTGGTGCTGTTAATTTTCAAAGCCGTAATTTAGTAGGCCTTATTTACTAAATCTAGAATAGAGCTGTAATTTTTAATGAGATATCCAATGTACCCTAGTTCCTTATTACAAAGTATGTACTTAATCAAAGAGCTTCGATTTCTGATCTGAGTCAGCAGCCATTGCCCACATTTTCTGGTTCTTTGGACAAATATTCCACGAAATGAAATAGCGTACGCAAAAGTTCAAATTAGCGTACGCAAAAAAAGCTTTCGGAAAACTTGCGTACGCTAAATCCAGTGAAGTTTTTTCCGGGGCGCAGCTTCGTTACGCATGATTAATTTAGCGTGCGCGAAATGTTGCGTACGCTATAGTGCATATTAGGAAGTGCAGTACAACTACTACAACAGTAATTTTACATAAAAGTAGTGGTAAGTGGGCGGCCTGCGGCCGCAGCTCAGGATTTAAAACTGTCAGACATCCAACACTGACTTCGCGGCGGCCTTCGGCCGCGGATCAGTATATAATATATCAACACATAGTTTGCTAGCCAAATTGCGCACTTAATTAATCATGAGTAATCAAGTTCCCCTGGGGAAAGAACTTCTCTGGATTTCGCGTGCGTAAGTTGTCCGAAAGCTTTTTTCGCGTTCGCTAATTGAGCTTTCGCGTACGCGAGTCCCCCCGAATAGCCATTTCCTAATTTAAACAGGGTAGAGGTGGATGAAAGGTTGGACCCCAGCTGAGGTTGAATCGCCTCATCAGTGAAGTTGAATTATTCAACTTATTGAATTATGTATCTCACATTTTGTATTTTACGTCACGAGTTGCGGCGATTCGACCCCTGGTTTCTATGGAAGTTGTATAAACGGGTGGACCGTAGGCCAAAAAATCTCCCTTAAAACGTCGCTGGTCTTTAGTCACTATAAGACAAAACTCGATAGCAGCAGGCAATATGCTGGAGGCCTAGTTTCGACTCCAGTCGTTTGACTGTTCCCAAAATATTTTTTTTTTTTAATCAGCCAGCGAATCATACAGGTGTTCCTTTTTTCCAAAAGTATTTTTTCGCTATCGATAATTTCTTTTTGTAGCAGTCGGATAGATTGCAAAAATTATGGCAGTTTGAGGAAGTGCCTTCAAAGGACTTAAAACGCGATTAAAACAACACAATAACTTCAATCAAATTTTATTTATTTATTTTTTAATTTAAAACAACACTTATCACACTCCACTTATGACCTTAATCCAATCTCGTACAGAAGCTACGCGAGAATAAACACCTGGGAAATTCGGCTGAGCGCAACCATATCCCCATGAAACGACACCTACCAATACACCATTATGTACCAGTGGGCCACCCGAATCACCTTGACAGGCATCTTTACCGCCTTCAGAAAGTCCAGCACATATCATACGATCGGTTACACCACCATATCTAGCATAAGCCTTACTACATCTCTTCTGGTTCACCTTAGGAACCGAAACACTTCGCAAAGCTTCTGTAGATTCTTGTGAATTTTGTGTATTCCCCCAACCAGAGACTGTTAGGGGTGTGCCATCGGCAACATCCTGATTTGCCTCAGGTAGCGCCACAATACCACTGATTACACTAGAGTTATCATAATCTTCAAGTTCCACAATCGAAAAATCGTAATCAATATTGCTTGGATTGTATTGCGTATGACGATGAATATTTTGTGCTCTCACCAGCAGCCCTCCTTTTGCAGAGAGTGTTGAACCAATGCGCACATTTATGCTGGATGCAGTTGCACCATCAGTACAGTGTGCCGCTGTTAGTACAATCCTTTTAGCGATCAAGGAACCGCCACAGAAATGATAATTGAGTTGCAGTGAAACCTGATAGGGTATTTGAGATATTTCAGTCGGATTTCCACCTACAATGCGACCATCTAGGCGTGGACGACGATCTGATTCGATAGCAGCTGAATATACTCCAGTAAAGCTGATAGCCAACAGCGGGATAACTACTAATAGTGAAGTTTGTGATAGTGAGTGCATTTTGTCAGTGCTTATTTTTAACTGATTGCGATCAAACTAAAGGGTCGCTTTTTATACTTGAAAATCGCTTAAGTGGCTATCATTGGATTTAAGATTTATGGCAGCGAGTTTGATATCGATAAGCAAGGTCAGTTTCATAGTTCGATTATCGACTTAGGTTCTTGACAGTTAGTTCTACACAATGGAAGACGCGTGTAAATGAAGCGTAGTTCAAAATTAGATAACGTAAATAATGATTTACAATTGGAATTGAGTACCCTAGTTTTATAAAATTGTAGCAGAGATATTGAAGTGTATTTTTATAGATACCAAGTAGTCTCAGGGATACTTTTTTCGTATATTGACCCACTGAAATTATGTGTGTATAGATTAGATATAAGTTAAAGGACTTCGGTCCTAGACACTAAAAAAAATTAATTTATTGGCCGCATTGGCTGGCACTGGCCCAATTTGATCACCTATGAATTAAACACGCGTTTTTAGTTAACTGTATACAGGATAGTTTTAATTATAACAAAATGAAATGACTGCTGCACTTGCACTAAGCCGCGAGCCCAGCATAACTTATCGTTTATATACCCTAATTCTACAATAACAAATTATTTCGTATACGTTACACTAACAAAATGTGTTGCATGAAAATGCACTCTTTGCATTTTCCCATATTGCCTAACGTTATGAAATTCCTCGCTTCGCTGTAAGATGATCCTTTGATGTTTTGTCTAGAGCAAATGCACTGTCGTTGACTTATATCTTCCTTTAAAGAAATAGCTTTTATGCTTAAAGAGATACACTATTCGAAGTTGTACTTTTAAAGCGATCTATATGCACCGAAAATACAAAAATAAACGCCATGTGTAACTATTGATCTTAACTTATCTTTTACAGCTTTCATAAAGATATTTTATTAAAATTTTATAAGCCATTCGTTCGCAGACAAAAGTTGGATTAAGTCATTTGTAAATAATTTTTGAAAAATCTTACGAGCTATAGCTACTTTGGCATCCCAAAATCCAACAATATTAATAAAATAATGGGTGCTATTATTGATTCCGTTCGATAAGGAAATTTTCGCGGAAAGAAATATCGTTCGATATGAGAATTACTATTCTTGATTCCGACGGAAGAGGAATATCGAACGAGAATAATGGGAACCCTGAAATAAGAACATTTTGACAGATGACAAAGGATAAAAAATAAATAAAAATGTCAACAAAGAAAAATTATGAATCTTTGATAATTTTTTGTAAATTTCATGTAGATAAAATAGCTTTTTCAGTGCGGTTTAAAGATTAATTCTCTATACATTTTAGAGTTCGGTGAAGTCGCGTGTTTCTATAAAGTTGTTTTTTGTAAAAAAGTGTTTGTTGAAAAATTTTTTTTTTCCATTGATTACATGATAACATTGCATCGTTTAATCACCGCAGCGAGGGTTGGATGTGAAAGTGACTTCTTCTATATTAGTTGTATATCTAATCAAAATAAAGATGAATTGTTTTCTTTTTTAATAAAATAAAATTAAATGTGTTTTATGAATTTTGAGTTTTATTTTAAAAATAAATTTTGTAATTTTTAATTAAACCGACTATTGTGTAGTAGTAAAGTGTTTAAAATTGATATTTAATATTTAGCTTTATTTCCTTATCAATAAAAAGAGCAAAATTATCAAAAAAGCATGCATTTTTAACTTTTTATAGTCTTTCCGACACAAAAATTTCGCGGAAGGAAAATACTGAAATATATCTTTCCGTCGGAATCAAGAATACACAAAAATGAACGTCACTTTGATGTCAGGGTTGTTAAATTTGTCAAATTATTTGCGGAAACAAGAATGCCAAATTTATCTGTTTTGCGGAACAAAAATTTGCTTCCGCGCGGAAAATGCTTTCCGACGGAATCAATAATAGCACCCAATATATAAAAATAATTTTTCCCCTAAATATTTATTTTGTATCGCCTCCTTTCCGTCTTGACCAAGTCATTACGAACTTATTTTTTCTCCAAAGAGATTTTCACTATAAGCGCTAAATTTTTTCAAAATTTCAATTACGTAAGACAGAAAGAGGGCGATATGTCGATTTTGGCAACAATATCATAAATAACTCACTGTGCGTACTTAATTATATAAAGGGTATTCCATAAAACGTGCAAGTCCCTCATAACTCTTCTAAAACTTTACGCTTACATCCTAACTGGTAGATTTTACTCTTCAATTTGTAATCTATTAATCCAAATAAACTACATTTAAACTAGAACAAAAACTAAAATCGACCATAAATAGTGTAGAAGTGCCTGCCGCCACTTGATATTGAGGTCAATTAGATAGAAATAGCAATTAAATTTATAGCGTTATTTTGTAAATTATTATTTTACAAAATACGAAGAGCAATAACACTTACAGCAATTAAGTGATTAATATTTTGTTTTTTGTAGTTTTTATAATAGTGTTTTCCAAATGTTTATGAAAGCTTCATCCATGTAAGAAATTTATTATTTGATGGCATATTGAGAGACTTCTTTAATTTTAAACCATTTTTTGCAGCAACAACCTTAAGATCAGCAATATCACGAACTCCCCAGTCCGAATTTCGATGTTCTAGTGACTGATGAAATTGGACATTACTTTCAGGCTCTAAAACACCATTTAACGCGTAAGGGCCATAGGTGAAAAGCGATCCTTTTGATTTAAGCAGCTGACCAGCAGCACGGAAAAGTCCTTCAGTGCATTCCCATTTGCTAATGTGCATCATATTACAGTTGAGCATGTAATCATAGTAATTGCGCTTTAATTCTTTACTCGATTCCCAATGCACCTAACAGCAAATAAAATAAGAATCACAAAAAAAAAAAAGAATCGTAAAAAACCGGTTATTTAATCAGGCCTGTTCCGAAATCCGTGTGATTTCAATTACTTTTCCTTTAGGAGGCTTTTTGATGAAAATGGTGAGTCACACGATGAGAAGAATTAGAATCTCTTTTGTGGAGAATTGCAAGTCCTACAAATAATATTGATTTACATTAACAAAAAAGTAACTGTTCGACAAATATTCTTATAAAACCGCAAAGTCAAAAAATTCAATTTTATCGAATATTTCCTAAACGGTAACCTTTTCGTAAATCCAAATCAATATCATTTGTAGCACATGTAATTCTCCACATGAAAGATTCTAATGTCAGGACGTTTGAATATAAAATATTCATTTTAAACGGCGTGCAGTCCGTAATATATTCATATTCTTTTTTGAAATTATTGAAAGCGGTAACCTACATAATCTAGCAACGTAGCAATGACGTTTGCACCAATAAAATTAAGAAATCGTTTAATAAATACCACATGGATTACGGAACAGGCCTGAATGGCATTACAATGTCCACATCGAGAGGATCCAGTATATTTTTTGTTGGACAATCAGCTACATATGCACGAATGCTGTCAAAGTTAATGGGATCAAATTCTGTTGGCTGAAATACAATGTTAGTATAGAGTGGAGCCAAATAACCAACATGTTGTCCTGTTCCAGATGCAATTTCCAGTAATTGCAGATTAGGTGTTGAGTGATCGACTTGACTGCGCATAGCGTCGGCGATAGGTTGGGAGTTCCTATCCGCAGATAGATGCGTACGTTTTGGAGCGATGGGGTTGCTTGTTGTGGTGGTGAATTTGAAGGCGGAAGCGGAAGTTGTAGTAGTAAGGAAAAATTTACATTTTGTTGCGGCAAAGAAAGTTTTAAAAAGTTGAGTTGAAATAGAACTTTTAAATTTTTGAGCGAATTGGTAAAAATTAAATAAAAGCTTCTTACTTCATGTTGCCGCTGCAGTTAAATTTACAAAAAAATACCAGAAATTCTTAAAAATTAATATAAAATTATCTTTTTATGTTTTTAATTTAATGTGAATTACAGAAATTTAAGACTTGACAATTTCATTGTGATGGCATTTTGGGGTGTACACATGTACACACTACCAAATTAGAAAAATGTATTTGATGAGTTCGAATTTGTTTGGCATCACTAATTTTGCCGTAAAAAATAAAAAATTGTATGAGTTGATAAGATTTTGATAGTGAGAACGCTTCTTCAAATGAGGAGTAATCGAACAAAAAGTAACATTTCCATGTTTCCTTTGATTTCAGAAATCAATAATATGTGATTAAAAAAGGTAGCATATTTTTTTTAAAAAATATGTTTATGCATAAATATACACTAAAAAACTGCCTTACAATCGCGTTTTACATATTTAAAAATTTTCATATTAATGGAGATAACTGAGTTTGAAATTTGGAAATGTTACCTTTTGTCAGGAAATGTTGGCAATTTTAGTTTTTGTGGGAGCAATAAAAGCAACTGAAAATGTTCGACGAAAACTATGAATAGTGATTAGTATTAAAAGGTAAATGTAATTTTTCGTCAGAACTACAAAAAAATTGTAAGTGGAGTGGAAATGTTACTTTTTGTTCGGAAATCGACGAATAACGCGGTTTTCTTGGGAACTGTTATTCTTTGAACCGCCAAATTAAACTGGAATGTGTAGTTCATAGATTTACATACGATTCTTCAAAAAAAAAAGCAAAAAGGCAAAAACTGGAAATGTTACCTTTTGTTCAACAACTCCTCAAATAATTTGTCAAAAACTTTGAAAAAAAAACAAAAATTTTGGGTTTTTTGCTGATTTGACGAGTGATTTGAAGAGTTATTGGAAAATGTGAACTCAAATACATTTTTCTGCATGCGTATTTTCATTTCAAAAAATGATTCCAACGAGTGCACATCGCTCGGATGATGAAAGTAAGGAGAAATATGATTTTTTTTTATACTATAAGTGTTGCTTTCATTATTTTAAGTAAGGTTGTGGTTGAAAGAAATTTTTAATAAAAATCACAAAATTTGAAAGTGCGAACGGCCCATTTTGGATATGTCAAAGTTTCAGTGATGGGTAATGCAGCGGTGCGCTGATACCGAGCACTGTGCTGGTGGCACTGATACATTTGCTTTCATTTCGCTGACATCCAAATACCAAAATACCAAATAGCAAAAAAAGTACCCAAAAAGTACCAAAACACAGATTTAAGATTTGCATTAAAATATAGTTTTATAGAAAGAAAACATATATTTTATAGAAGTGTGAGCAAATATAAACATTATTAAAAAAGGGTCAGTGCGCACATGTTTTTATGGCCAATATGCTAAGAACAATGCGCCGACTTTTCTCTAAATATTCACTCAGTTTTTGCTCACATACTGCACTAGCTATTCAAAGCGTTTGCGCGAAATTTGGGTTCATTATCTTGAAAAACGCTTTCAAAACAGCGTTTTGAAACTTTTGCTTGTATGGGAGAAGCAACTCTCTCTTCATAGACTTTACCCAGTGAGCCAGACGGTTCATTTCTCCGCTTTTTTATTCGTTACGGATCCGTTTACGGGAGAAATTCCAAAAAAAAAGATTCGCTTTTTTTTGGGAATCTCTCCCGCAAGCGGATCAGTAATGGATCCGTAACGGATAAAAAAGCGGAGAAATGAACCGTTTGGCACACTGAGTACCTAGTTTTTGCTTAGAGCTTGCACTTATTGTTCTTAGTGTCTGAGTGAAATTTCATTGGGTTATTTTACAAAATGATTTCCGTACAGCATTTTGAAACTTTTGCTTATACGGAAAGTGGCACACCCTCTTGTGAGACTTCGTCTAGTTTTTTTCCCAGAGCTTGTAATTTTATCGGAAGGACTAAGTGAATATACCCTGGTCGTAGGGTATAAAGATAAAAAATAAGACAATAATCCTGATCAAAAACTCAACCAAGTTTGACTAAAAAGTTTAAGGTGAACAAGTTGGTTTTTACTGTTGCTACTTCAAAAAACTTGACCCCCTTCAGGGTGTAAAAAAATCATATTCGTCTGTCATTTCATTATCTGTGCGATGTGTACTCGTTGAAAAATTCTTGCCTAAGCTCATTCAAATTACTTATTAAATAACTCGTCAAATTGGCACAATATCGAAACATTTTTTTTTTGATCAACTTCCAAAAACAGCAACAATCAAAATCTCATCAAATCCACACAAATTTTGTTGACACCTAAGTTAGTAATGCCAGACAAATTCCAATTTATACAATAAATTTAAGCGTGTGAACCAGGCCATTCACCATGGAAGTATGTATTTCTAAATAGCGGATACACCAACCTACGTATTCACAATAAACATTTTGCTCTTCTCCCATTAGTACGAGGAAGTGACAAATTTTATTATCGAAATAAATTTCATAGTTTTTTGATAAATTTTGTGCAAACTCTATTGACATTAGCAAAATCAAGTGTACATATTATAGGGCTGTCGAATCACGTGAATTCGTACTACACGTGAGTACGTGAATTCATGAACTGGGGTAGGAAATCACGTACCTGCAAATCACGTGAATTTGAGGTTCACACAGGTATGTGAATTTGGTAAAGTTCGTACATTTGATAATACTACACGTACCTCTTACTTTTCGTACTTCGTACTATGCGTACTTCGTATTATTCGTACGTGCTAGTACGAAAGTTCAGAAGCGACCAAAGTATCAAACATGTGCCACGCCCGCTTATAATATCGAAAACTATGAACGCTCTTTCGATGAAATTCGGTAGGTGGTTGGCAGACGCTGAGAAAAAGTGGGCGTAATCAAACAATGTCACGCCTACTTTTTAACGATTCAAAGAAAGGGCGCTTTGAAACGTTATACCTTCGCAAATAAACAAGCTTTTTCGATGAAATACTTATGTGTGTGCATTGAAATTAATGAATTCAATCATCGTGCATCTTTTTTTAAAGTCCCTACGCTTAATAAATGTACACAGTGGAAAGGCTTTGTGAAGGCACTATGCTCCTGACAATAGGAAAAATTTATCTACTAAACTCAACTATTGTTTGGAACAGAGCTTTGGGTTCAAGAATAGAGATTGAAATCATACCAAGGGTTTGTTACTGTTCTGATACGTTTGGATAATTGATCTTCGATAGTCGCATTATGAAACATTTTTTTTTTCTTATACCGTATTCGTTTTATTTTATAAAAAAAAAAAAATAAATTATTTAACTAAAAACAAAGTTAACAAAGTTAATTAAAAAATAAAAATTCATCCTTTTTTTCATATTTAAAAAGCAAATGATTTGGCCATAAAGGCGGCCAAAACTGTCGTCAGAACGGTAAACCCACTGATGGAGTAACTTCCAGCGGAACCCTTGTAATTACAATAATTACCAGCGCATTCTGTGCAATTATCCTTGGCTAATGTACTGTAGGAAACGTTAAGTTGAAGGCCACATGGATTAGAATTACGGTAAACACAACCCATATAAGTCATATTTAGTTGATTGTCTGTAAAAAGGTAAAAAAAAATAAATAGTTTTTAAATTGGATTTCGTTATTTAGGGCATTTCTTAAAATGTGTTAGCAACTCGAAAACCTCGTGAGCTCGTAAGAGCTGTCAAAATCCAAACAAATTTTGACAGTTTTACGAGTAACGTTTTAAGGAATACCATTATTTTTACGCGTGTTCATACGTTGATGCACAATTGCGGAAAGCGAAAATTTGAGACTAACTTGTAAACATCGTTATTGGATAAATGTTAAACTTTCGCAATTGCACAACGTACGACACATTGCGCACAAACGCGTGAATATCCCTCATAGAATGTTGCCATTAATTGCACTTACTTTGTGTGTAATTCTGGTAAAGACAGTTGAAATTGTCGCTGTAGACTGTATTCAAACCTTGGAAAAATGTGTTAAGATGATCGTGTGTGTTATTTGCATGTTGGCGATTGCAGGTGATTTTATTAGTACTCCTGCATTCATTAGGTGTTCTACAGCTGTGGCACTCTAGAGAGGCACCTGTATTATCGAAAAACAAAAAATAGTTAATTTTTGGTAAAATGAGGTCGTAGAAACATGTGTAAAATTTCAATTTATAGATTTTACTTGACGGTAACATTTTCAAAGCTACGGTATTTTAGAATTTTAGCAATAGATATATTTAATAAGGGTTAAGATTACACTGTTCGACACAACAAAAAAAAAAAAAACACATCAGAAAATCCAAAAAATTCTTAAAGTAGACGTTAAAAAAAAAATACCCGTGTCTCGTGGTTTTTCCCCAGCACGTCACATTTTTTTTAATCGATTTTTGAAGTTTTTTTTTCCACCGTACATGAAAAAAACAAAAATACCGCATTCTCGTGTTCGAAATTGTCGAACAGTGTTATGTATCAGTACATTATTGCAGGCGATAAGGTTTCGAAAGAGGAGGCCTCGCCTAACAGAAAATTCCATCTGGTAGGTTTTAAATGTACTTCTGACGAGTTATAGGGAAAACTGATTTTGCAATTTGTTTTACAAAAAAAAAAAAAAAAAAAAAAATTCTTGGGTCACTCTAACTCTTTAGGGGAAACTTTTCTATAGGAAACTTCTTAGCTAATTGTTTGAGCTTTCGATGAAAGTATTTGGTTTACAAGATTCAAAAGAATTTTGCAAAGTTCAGGACCTTTAATGTTGATATTTTCAATTTTGTTTCCTTACTTTTTGACTCTGGCGGAAATTTTAGTATGAAAAAGGTCCTATCAACATACCCTTTTATTTTTTTTTTGAAATTCGCGATAAATTTCCTTTAATACTGCATTTGTCATACCAATTTTTTGATTTGAGGTCAGAAAAAAATACTTTACAAGAACAGTCCGTTTGAAGGCTCCGCTAAATATCAGAACCTTTGCAAAATCTTTTTAAGCCCTAAATACGATCTCAGAAAGCTCATACAATTAGGGCTAGTTTACATAGACATTCATAATCAAAATAATCATATATTTGGTGCAAAATGTATAATAATACAAAAAAGTATTAAGATAAATAGCATTAAAAAAGTAGTAAAATAGTTCTAGTAATCTAGAATCATATGAATGTGAACAAAATATAGCTTTAATCACGAAGCAAAAAAATTCATGATAATTTTGATTATGAATGTTTATGTAAACTAGCCCTTAGCTAAAAGTTTTTCATAAAAAAGTTTTCTCTAAAACGTTACAATGACCCAAGAAAAGTTTTTTTGGAAAACAAAAAAAAAAAAAAAAAATCTAAAATTTGACATGAATGGAACACAGAATCAAACTCAAACGGCGCTTTATGATATAACTCGATGACTATCAGGCAAAGCAAATCCTATGGGCACATTTGCTGAAGATCAATTAATGCGATGGGAAAGATATTTTTTTTTTTTAAATATTCAATTACGGCTTATAGCTAGCGTAAGTCGTAGTAACTGCAAGTAGTCGAATACAATCGCAGTTGTGCTTGCCGAAAGCTTGGCTTCACGCCATGCCGGCTAGATTTTCAGAAGAAAGTTGATCTTACTTAGGGCAGAAACTGTTGAGACATCATATTACTTTCAGTTCCATTAAAAGCATAGGTAACTCGACTTTACAAAAGAAACATCAAGAATTCTGCCTAAATTGACAGCGAGCGGATCAAACTAACAAATTTTTTGATTTGACCAGCTTAAATAGTACATTTTGATCATATTTTCGTAGAAATTGTGGAATAAATATGTTAGAAATCATTACAACTGCAGCAAACTAATGTTGATTTTTTCATAAACACCATGAGAATTAAATACATTCTTTAAAAAATTCGTTAAAATTTAAAAATTTAAGGATTATTGAATTTTAAGTTCATTTTTATAGGACTTTTTTATCTATTCCGATTTCACCTCACCTAATTGCACATATAGAAATGCGACGAGCACTGCTGCAAATATTAATTTTCCGTACATTTTTAATTAATTTAAATTTAAAAAGATTTTTTTTATTTTAATATTTATCACGTTATTACTGCAAAGTAAAGTTTCGACTGCGCTTGTATTCGCTAACTTTCGTTTTTATATGACAAAATCCAGTGCACTGATAAAATGGGGCCTAGTAGATTTGACAGCGCTACAAGCAGTCGTTGGGTTTTTTAGAATCCAAACTTTCACTTCACAAAATATTTAGTTTTTATTTATCTTATTTTCAATTAAAAATTATTTTTATATTTATTTATTGATTTATCGGTTCTTATAAAAAAGAGTTTACAATCGGTTAAGTTTAATTTATTCAATTTTCTTAATTTTCGCCTGGATACTAGCACTGTGGTTGGCTGAATTCCTCTTTTCCGGAATGTTGTCCTGTGTGCAATCCTTGATTTTATTGCAAAGTCTTCCAGGTGACTACGGATTCTTTATTGTCTACGGGTACTTTAGATGGAGACTATAAAGAGCATAAAGCACAGTGGATAAATCTCTGGTCACTTAAGGTGCCAGGAGCCTTTGTGGGAGATATACACGATCTTCCAGGTGATCTACAATCCTATGACCACGGGTACTGAAATGATACTATAATGAGTATCCAGCACCGTGGACAAATCTCTGGTCACTTAAGATGCCAGGAGCCTTTGTGGGAGATATACACGATCTTCCAGGCGAACTACAATCCTATGACCACGGGTACTGAAATGATACTATAATGAGAATCCAGCACCATGGATAAATCTCTGATCACTTAAGGTGCCAGGAGCCTTTGTGGGAGATATACACGATCTTCCAGGCGAACTACAATCCTATGACCACGGGTACTGAAACGATACTATAATGAGTATCCAGCACCGTGGATAAATCTCTGATCACTTAAGGTGCCAGGAGCCTTTGTTGGAGATATACACGATCTTCCAGGTGAACTACAATCCTATGACCACGGGTACTGAAATGATACTATAATGAGTATCCAGCACCGTGGATAAATCTCTGGTCACTTAAGGTGTCAGGAGCCTTTGTGGGAGATATACACGATCTTCCAGGTGAACTACAATCCTATGACCACGGGTACTGAAATGATACTATAATGAGTATCCAGCACCGTGGATAAATCTCTGGTCACTTAAGGTGTCAGGAGCCTTTGTGGGAGATATACACGATCTTCCAGGTGAACTACAATCCTATGACCACGGGTACTGAAATGATACTATAATGAGTATCCAGCACCGTGGATAAATCTCTGGTCACTTAAGATGCCAGGAGCCTTTGTGGGAGATATACACGATCTTCCAGGCGAACTACAATCCTATGACCACGGGTACTGAAACGATACTATAATGAGTATCCAGCACCGTGGATAAATCTCTGATCACTTAAGGTGCCAGGAGCCTTTGTTGGAGATATACACGATCTTCCAGGTGAACTACAATCCTATGACCACGGGTACTGAAATGATACTATAATGAGTATCCAGCACCGTGGATAAATCTCTGGTCACTTAAGGTGTCAGGAGCCTTTGTGGGAGATATACACGATCTTCCAGGTGAACTACAATCCTATGACCACGGGTACTGAAATGATACTATAATGAGTATCCAGCACCGTGGACAAATCTCTGGTCACTTAAGATGCCAGGAGCCTTTGTTGGAGATATACACGATCTTCCAGGCGAACTACAATCCTATGACCACGGGTACTGAAATGATACTATAATGAGAATCCAGCACCATGGATAAATCTCTGATCACTTAAGGTGCCAGGAGCCTTTGTGGGAGATATACACGATCTTCCAGGCGAACTACAATCCTATGACCACGGGTACTGAAACGATACTATAATGAGTATCCAGCACCATGGATAAATCTCTGATCACTTAAGGTGCCAGGAGCCTTTGTTGGAGATATACACGATCTTCCAGGTGAACTACAATCCTATGACCACGGGTACTGAAATGATACTATAATGAGTATCCAGCACCGTGGATAAATCTCTGGTCACTTAAGGTGTCAGGAGCCTTTGTGGGAGATATACACGATCTTCCAGGTGAACTACAATCCTATGACCACGGGTACTGAAATGATACTATAATGAGTATCCAGCACCGTGGATAAATCTCTGGTCACTTAAGATGCCAGGAGCCTTTGTGGGAGATATACACGATCTTCCAGGCGAACTACAATCCTATGACCACGGGTACTGAAACGATACTATAATGAGTATCCAGCACCGTGGATAAATCTCTGATCACTTAAGGTGCCAGGAGCCTTTGTTGGAGATATACACGATCTTCCAGGTGAACTACAATCCTATGACCACGGGTACTGAAATGATACTATAATGAGTATCCAGCACCGTGGATAAATCTCTGGTCACTTAAGGTGTCAGGAGCCTTTGTGGGAGATATACACGATCTTCCAGGTGAACTACAATCCTATGACCACGGGTACTGAAATGATACTATAATGAGTATCCAGCACCGTGGATAAATCTCTGGTCACTTAAGATGCCAGGAGCCTTTGTGGGAGATATACACGATCTTCCAGGCGAACTACAATCCTATGACCACGGGTACTGAAACGATACTATAATGAGTATCCAGCACCGTGGATAAATCTCTGATCACTTAAGGTGCCAGGAGCCTTTGTTGGAGATATACACGATCTTCCAGGTGAACTACAATCCTATGACCACGGGTACTGAAATGATACTATAATGAGTATCCAGCACCGTGGATAAATCTCTGGTCACTTAAGATGCCAGGAGCCTTTGTGGGAGATATACACGATCTTCCAGGCGAACTACAATCCTATGACCACGGGTACTGAAATGATACTATAATGAGAATCCAGCACCGTGGATAAATCTATGGTCACTTAAGGTGCCAGGAGCCTTTGTGGGAGATATACACGATCTTCCAGGCAACTACGATTTAACAAACTATCCAAAGATACCTAGGAATACGAGGCCTTTGCACAATTTAAACAATTCTTCGATTGCTACTTCGATCAAGTGCTTGGCAATTGATGTGTACGCATCGGTTGTCTGGGTGTGACTGCCTGCCTTCTGTACATTGCCATTTATTTAATTACTTTAAAATACATTTTGTCTTAATACTACATTACATTACATACACACGTATTTATTTAAGAGTTTCTTAATTAGGTTTAAAAATTTGTAAAAATAATACATATCTTATTCTACTACATAACATTAATTATAAAATACATTGTTAACATTGAGTTAATTTTTCCGAAAAAATTTACAAAAAGGAAATTTCATTATTGGTTTTATACTTAAAAACTAAACAATATCTTAAAACTACCTAAAACTATATAACAACAGATAGAGAACTCTTATTTTAGCTCGTCATTAATTTTGCAGAAATTGACTAGTGCTGTACACTGTATTTCTGACGTCAAGTGTTTTAAATCTTCTATGGTAAAATAGGAGATTTTATTTTATTTCATGAAAAAGAATAATTTTGAATCTTGTGTGTTTTCTGTCCCACTACAAGCAGTCGTTTCTGGAACACTTAAGTAACACTGTTATATGACTATTTGACAACAAAAGCCATTATCAACTGAAAGTGCCGACTTATGTTTATGTCGAGCAGCAGTTTTGTACTTCTGGTCTTGGGAATTTTATGAAAAATAAAAGATCTCTGTCGCGCCCGTTACCTTTTTACATCAAAAGTTTAAAATACTTTGAAAATAGCACAATTAATTAAAAAAAATTAAAGGAGAGTAAAAATGTAAGTGCATTTAATAATTTGTGATACCAAATGAAAGCCAATAAATCAGTGTTGTTGTTTTTTTTTCATTTGAAAACGATGTCGCACCCGTTACCATTTTATTTTTTTGCCTTCCAACCCTTACCATATTACTTATTTGATTTTTTACTTATTTTTTTTTTGGTTAAACAACTATCGAGTTTCCAAACAAGAACAACTTTCTACAACATCCTAACCCAATATATCCTGTTCTTATGGGTTTTTGACCACCTTTCAAAAGAAATGGGTTATGATGGGTTAAAGTACTCTACAAAAATATTCTACGGAAAATTTCATTAGGGGTCACCAAAGACAAGAAATTCTTAAAACTTAAGAATAATGCGTAAAAAATGTAATAAAATAAAAGAAATGAGTAGCAGAAAAAAAAATTCTCATTTTTCGTATTTATTGTATATTTTGTACTTGTTTACTCATTATTCTGAAGTTTTAAGCATTTCTCGCCTTTGGTGACTCCTAATGAAATTTTTTGCAGAACATTTTTTTGGAACATTTAACCCAGTATAACCACTTTTTTTTAAAAGAGAGTCAAGAAGACCCATAAAAGCAGGATATTATAGGTTAAGATGTTCCAGAATATTGTTCCTTGGGTAATTTCATAATGACTTTGGAACAACTAGTTTTAACGAAAATAATGATTTGCAGTGCGAAATACTTTTTTTGCGGGTATTTTAGCTAGAAAAACAGTATGCAATTGATCTAAGATTCTAATTTTTATTTCATTATATACCTTGATTCAAGACAAAAAGTTTGATATATCGTACGACTCATTGCCAGCATTTTTGAGTTCGTAATAATATAAAAACACCGCATCAAGCCGAGGTTTTGCATAAATCGACCTTGAGTGACCTCTAAATGACCTTAAAAAACATTTAAAAAGATCTCAGCGCACTTAAATATAATGGATGTAATTTTACATATTGTTTTATTTTTTTACGATGTCACACCCGTTACGTTTTTAAAGCTTATTATTTTCAACTTATTTATCTCTTAATGCAGCAAACTAAGAAAATTCTTGTACAAAATATTACAATGAGTCAACTTGAAAGTTTTATTTTTACTGTTTCATGCAAAATTTTACAGATCTGAAGGATCAAATCCCATAAAACGAAAATAGTATATTTGTAACGTCGCATCCGTTACCATCTATTTAGTATAAAAAAGCATTGAAATTTACCTTTTTTTAAATACTGTTTATGTTTACAATATCGAAATAGTGACACTTCTAAAATTAATGCACTTTTCTGGAGTATTTATATAAATTCTACTTTTAATTCTAAAAATTGTCCTTACAATAAATGCTACCATATATCATAACAACGTGTCTGGAAATCAATATTACCGAACATAGCGCTATATATTGAAGTTAATCATTCAACAATCTTCCGCGTTATCATCTGTGTAACCATATGTCTTTTATCTCAGAGTTCTGCCAATTGATAAGTGAACTTTAATATTTTCCATTCGCGTCCGCTATAAATAACTAGGTAAATTTGTGGAAACCTTTCTGCATCAAAAGGGGGTTTTATGAAATCAGCAAACCATTTAATCAAAAATAAAGTATTTTCTCGAAATTATTATCTGATTATTTTAAAAAAAATAATCGCAATAACTTTATTATGAGTTTGCTTAATCGATGATTCAATTTCTGTTGTGTGGAAAATTATATAAGAAAGTTGATAAAAAGACAGTAACAGTTAAAGTTCTTTAACAAAATTATGTAATTTTTTTTCGCTTCATCAAAGTTAATTTTTTTGCTCAGTTAATTATCAAAAGTGTAAATAATTAAAATTTTTTTAAAGTTATTAACCCGTTTGTATGTAACATATATAGCTGACAAGAGATGCAGCTTTTAAAAACAGCTCAGACAAAACTTTGATGACACACATGGAATCGCTTTGCAAAGAGCTAAACTCTGTAATTAAAGACCATAGAAACTGCTGGATTTGAGTACTTCGCACGAAAGACCAAAATATAACACTGAAAAAAGTAGTTATTGTCATATACTTGACTCTTTGAACTATATATCTCGTCGTTAAACCCTACCCCTTTCCACCGGCCGAAAGAGATTAATTTTTGACAGTAAATGTCATAAGCGGAAAAAACTAAATTTTTTCTCCTTTTCTGCTTAATTTTTATCTACCATTTGCTTTGTTTTCAATGACATTTAATGCCAATTGTCAAAGTTAAGAGTTGCCACTAAACTCGCAAGCCCTGCTGAGATTAATACTCAGATATAAAATAAATCCAGGCAGAAAAATATTTATTTTTGTATGCATTTCGTAGTTACTGTCTGTCAAATATTTAGGGAATTAGCAGTTACAATTATCGCTGTGTATGTAGACATCATCCTTTTTGTTGCTGAATTTTTTTGTTTAACTTTAATAGCAGGATTCGCTCATTCCGCACTCCAAAGCATGGACTGTTGCTTGGTTTCCGGGTCGTATTTATCAAATCAAGCTTCACCATATGTTACGATTTTATTGCTTGTCGCTAGATTGTCCATTTTCGATTTTGTTTAGAAAATATTGGGCAAATCGTACACGAGCTTCGTTTTGGATCTCAATTAAAATTCATGGAACCCATCAAGCAGATTTCTTCGTGTACAGCAGATCATTATCCAAAAATTTGCAACACAGCCATGGCATTCAACACTAGATTGTCAGCAAGCATTTCTCATATTAATCGTGGATCTGCATCAACTATAGCCTGGGCCCTTATGTATTTCTTTCATCGGTCAAAGAATTTGGGTGACCACATAGCTCGATCTCAACAGAAAAATGTCCAGTCTGAACTCTCTGAAACCACATTGAAACACTCTGAACAGTCCGTACTTTTGTTTTCAACTTTGTTTTAGTCTGCAACTGAGATTTTACAGGGATTTGAAATTTTACTTTTATATGAGTCACTCACTCCACTTATCCAAAAAATGCAGAACAGGTCGAAAAAACCGGTTTGGAGCAAAATAAAAAAATAAATGCCCAATCAAATCGATTAAAGTACCCCGAACCGAAATTTCAGCTCAATCGGTGATTTTAGACCAAAAAATTGGTTCGTGCTCTCGTGGAATAGGTCATATATATACATTTGCGAGCTGACTCACCAAATATTTTTCTGGCTCCTGTTCGATGCCCCTCGCAAGTTTTAAAAACTCTGATTTATTTAGGTCAGCAAATATAAATTACAATATCTGTGAGCCACACGAAATATTTCATATCATTCATATCATTTAATTTTATTAATATTGGACATTATACAATAAGGCATAGCCTTTTATAGTATATTCTTAGTACAAATCTCTAATACAAATACGAGTAATTAAAAATCTTAATAACTAACTAAAATTATATCAACATAAAATATAATAGAAAAGGGTAGTTGAAGAAAAATTAACGAAAGGATAGATAAATAGAAACATAAAGAGAGAGAGAAAAAACAACAAGTTATTAGAATAATAAGAAAAAATTGCACTTTTGAACTGTGTATGCATAAGTTTATGCAAAAATATAACATTTCGAATGTTAAAATATTCCATTAAAATACAGCCTAATATTCCTATAGCTCTAACCGATATATGATCATTGATCAAATTGCCTTATACAGTAAACATACCTAGCAGCATTGTTAAAGGCAACATTAAGTTTATGTTGAGAATGACAGTCCAGTTTGCTATAAACTCCATGACAGTACATAATTTGTGGTACAATCAGCTGAATGACCATTCTTCGTCTGGTTTCGAACGGAGTAAGTTCCGCAGAAGTCCTCAGGTAGCTTAAGGTAGCGTATACTTTACTCAAAATACTGTTGATGTGATTCGTACAAGTCAATTTTGAGTTGAGTATAAAACCGAGGTTTTTTGTTTTCGGTACGAGTTCTAAGCATGCAGGACCGTTATATATTGATGGAATATCATCAAAGCTAAATTCTCTTCTTGAAATTGGAAGTTCTTTCGATTTGGAAGGGTTAATAAATAGGAGGTTTTGATTGGACCATTTGTCTAGGTCAGATAAGTCATCATTGAGTCTATAAGCTAGGTTTTCCATAAGTCCAATGGGTCAAGAGATATATAGTTGAATATCATCTGCATAGCCATGAATATTGCAATATTTAGAAACTGCAAATATGTCGTTAATGAAAACTGAGAATAACAAAGGACCTAAAATAGAACCTTGTCGAGCCCCCTAACTAACTAATTTGCAAGATGAAAAGGTATTTCCAACAAGAACCGGTTGCTGCCTACCACTTAAGTAATTAGCAATTAACTTAATAGCACTGTCACTAAAATTGAAAAATGTTCAAAGTTTTCCGCAAAGCAACGTGGATTAACAGAATCAAAAGCTTTAGAGAAATCTAATAGGCAGAGAAGTGTCAAATGGTCTTGATCAAAATGGGTACGAATGTCATTAACAATTTTCATCATAGCAGTCTGACAACTGTGACAAATTCGGAAACCAGACTGTAGAGGTGATAAAAGGGAATTAGTTTGGAGATAGCGGTTTATTTGGTCATACATAATTTTTTCTCATGCTTTTCCTAATGCAGGCAGGATGCTAATGGGTCTGAACTCGTTGGGTACAGAAGCAGAAGCTGTCTTAGCTATCGGAAGAACAGTTGCAATTTTCCAAATATTAGGAAAACAGGAAGTGGTAAAGCAATGATTAATTATATGTGTCAAAGGAGACAAGATATAGGGTAAAATTATTTTAATAAATTTTATAGGAGTGCCATCAATCCCCACAGCATTAGAGGTTATTTTACTTACACCAATAGCAACATCTTCATCACATACACCAGAGAAATGAAACAAGTTCTCACGTTGGTAGAACACTTCTGGCACATTATTATTGTTTACTGATTCTGATGTCGAAAGGCTACCGTTGTGTAAGAAGCAGGGGTTGAAATAAGAAAAAGTTATTACTGCAGAATTTTTTTTTTGTTTTTATTTGCAATTTTTAGCAAAATTTTTTTAATGGCTCATTCAAGTGATTAATATTAAATGACAGATATCATGGCAACGGTTCAATTTCAAATTGAAAATTTATAGCGAAATTTTCTTCGAATGCACCCGATCAAAAAAACTTGTCAAGTTCTTGTCATTGTATCAGAAATGTATATCAAAATGATATCAAAAATGTATCAGCCGCTGATATCCATTTTTTGTATATCATTTTGATATATTTTTGATATCATTGAAAAACATGTCAATTTTGTATCAGAAATGTATATCAAAATGATATCAAAAATTTATCAGCTGCTGATATGTCAAATTTTACGTTTTCTTTTGTGAATTTTATGAAAAGATAACTATAAAAGACGAACGCGTAGCCAATTTTAGTGAAGAAGAAGTGAATTTTCTAATGAAATTAGTGAAAAAGCAGAAAAAATATAATTGAGTTCAAAAAGACCGACACTTCATTCATTTGCTGCATAAGGGCGATTTCTAAAAACTGCGTCGGTTTATTTATCGGACCTAAAATTGGTTATGTCAATTTTGTATCAGAAATGTACAAAAATTGTGTATCATTTTGATATCTTTTTTTGATATCATTTTGATATCTTTTTTTGATATCATTTTGATATCCTTTTTTGATAACATGGTGATATGCGAAAAGCGATACATTCCGTATATCACTGTGACATCCTTTTTTTATCAAAATTTACTATGTCACTGACAAATTTTGGATATAATTTTGATATATTTTTGATATATTTTTGATATAATTTTTTTGATCGGGCATTTATAAAAATATGTTTAAAGTAGAGTTGCCGAATACTTATTGTGGTTGCTACATTTTAGCCCAAATTGGTGAGGTTAGACAACGAAAACAACGGTTATTAGCGAAATAAAATGAGTATTTAGTTTCAAGTATTGACGCAAAACAAAATAATATGAATTTGGGTGAAAATTATTATTACAATTTTTTACAATATTCTGAAGTTATTACTGCAGAAATAGGGTATTACTACAGCTTATTTCAATGCCTGGTAAGAAGTAATCATTTAAACACTCAGGGTCTAAGTTGCAGCCCAAATAACCTTTGCTATATATCTTATAATTACGAATATTTTGCCACAACAATTTAGGAGAAAGATTGGTACTCAATTTCGAGATGAAAAATTTTGCTCAAAAAAAAAAAAAAATTAAAATCAGGTTCGAAAAAGCTGGGGTCGAATCGCCGCATCAGTGAATGTACAATTCGTGACGTAAAGTCATGTGTTTCGCATGCATTTCGCATTACGGAATACATGATTTTACATCATGAATTGTACGTTTACTGATGCAGCGATTCAAGCCCAGATCTTTTTATTCGACCTGTGATAATTACTCGTCAAAAAACTTGTACTTAAGTACATACCATAAGAGAACATTACTATATTTGCTACTGTTTTTGTTGATGATATCAACATAATCAATCGATAAATACAAAACCCAAATTGTCTACATTACTACATGTATGAGCTCTAAAAATCCTGTGTCAATTCTGCTGTCATATATGTCTTATATTTATATGATAATGATAAAATGCCTAATTATATAATAGCTAATAATTAATTTCTTTCGTTTTTTTTTTTTTATTTAACAAGTTAATAAAGTGATATTTATGATGACAGCGTTTAGACCAAATATTGACGGTAATATCTTTTCTGCGTTCTTATCAGTATTTGGTTTACCGATAAACTAAAACAACAAAAACAAAAAACAAAAAAAAAAAAAAAAAAAATTTATGTACATTACATATTTAACTTTATTCGTGCTGAGTTTACATAGCTGATCTAGGGGCGCTATGGCAAAATCATAGGTTATAAATTAAAAAAGTGAGGAAGAGTAACAACGACAGGTTCTCGGCTTTATTCTTCGTTTATGTGAACGAGTCATTCTAGACTTATGCTCCCTTTAGTGATTACAGCAGTATTCCTAGGTACAAAACCACCACTGAGTTACTGCGTTTTCTTATCTGTTCGCATACTGTTAACACGTATATTTTCTTTGTTTTATTTGAGAAAAAAGTTTTATTATAAATTAGCATTCTAATAATTGTTTTCCATTTCTTTATTACACGAAAAAACTTTTGTTATTGTAATTTTGTTTTCTAGATATCAGTAAAAAAAATGCACTGACTGTATTCGTCATTGTTTAATTTTAAAGAGTTCATTGATAACGTATGAGTACGATGATAAATTCACTTATGATTTCACTTTTAGACTTTGAAATTAACTGATAATAAAAGTTTATTTTTTAATATGAAGTTGGTTGTTAAGTTTTGGGATTCTTAAATAAAAGTTATTCAGGCCAGTTTCGAAATCCGTATGACTTCAATTACTTTTCATTAAATGGGCTTTTTGATAAAAACGGTGAGTCAAATGATAACAAGTAAGGGTGTAAATTTTGGCCTGGCCAAAAAATAAATACCCTACACTGCAGTATTTTGAAAAGTTTGCTTATATGGGAGGTGCCACGCCCTCTTGTCCGAGTAACCCAGTTTTTGTTCAGAGCTTGCATTTATAGTTTTTAGTGTCAGAGTGAAATTTAGTTGGATTATCTCAAAAAACTCTTTCAGTATAGCATTTTGAATCTTTTGCTTATATGAGAGGTGCCACGCCCCCTTGTCTGATTTCACCCAATTTTTTCTGAGAGCTTTCATTTATAATTCTTAGTGTCTGAGTCAAATTTGGTTCGAATATCTCAAAAAACGCTTTCAGTATAGCGTTTTGAAGCTTTTGCTTATATGGGAGGTGCCACGCCCTCTTGTCCGAATTCACTCAAATTTTTATCAGAGCTTGCGCTTACAATTCGTAGTACTTATATGTATTGTGGTTGCATTGTCGTGAAAAATACTCCTAAAATTGCATTTTGAATATAATTTTTGTATGGGCGGTAGGCGTGTCCGTTGACCGATTTTGCTCATTTTCAATCCCCCGAGCTAACTTTGACGACGGAGGCAGTGTACCAAATTTCATTGAATTATCTTGCTCAGTTTTCCCAAAAAGTGTATTTCAACACACAGCCAGCCACCCAGCCAGCCAGCCAGCCAGCCAGCCACCCAGCCAGCCAGCCAGCCAGCCAGACAGACGGACATGGCTATATCGACTCAGGAGATGACGCTGATCAAGAATATATATACTTTTCTGTATCTGCTGGACCTCCTTCTCTGCGTTACAAACGGAAGGACAAAGTGAATATACCCTGGGTGTAGGGTATAAAAAGTATTAGAATCTCTTTTGTAGAAGACTACAAGTTCTACAAATAATATTGATTTGCATTTACAAAAAAGTAACCCTTTAAGAAATATCCTTAAAAAACCGCAAAAAGTCGAAAAACTCATTTTTATCGAATGTTTCCTTAATTATTAATTTTTCGTTAATACAAATCAAATAATATTATTCGTAGAACTTGTGATTCTCCACAAAATGGATTCTAATAATTTTTATCGTGTGGACCACTTCTTTCGTCAAAAAGCTTCCGAAATGAAAAGTAATTGTAACCACACGGATGACGGAACATGACTGATTATTTTTTATTGGTAATTCTCATAGTATTTTTTAAAATTCTATACATTTTTCATCCCGCAAACAGCAAATTTGCAGCTCTTGTACTTATCTACATACATTTATCTAAATACATTTTGATGTGCACAGTGCATCATAGTCTTTTTTGATGTCTCATAATTTTTTAATTTTTTATCATAAAAACAATTGATGTAAAAAAAATCATTTTTTGATACGTTTACATATTGTCAAAGTTCTTTTACATGTCGGTACCGTACAAACATATGGTTTATAATAACAAATAAAAAAATAATATTTGTTAAAATATTCCATCATTCATATAACCGCAAAGTAGTCCTTGAGTACACATAGTATACCGGACATATAACAATTTGTTATCAATTATTCCGTTTGATTCTTAATATACTTACATACATACATAGTCCAAAGGAATAACTTAGCTCAAAAATAAAAAAAAAATAAAAAATAAAAAATGTTACTCAAAAATGCCTTTTTGACTGAAGGCTGAAATATTACTATCAATTAAGTCCAGTATAAAGCAATAATCAGCAATTTTTTTTTAAACAAATGTCTGAAATTTTTCCAGAGCAGATTGGGTTTCACATATTTTTTAGTTTATGAGCGCTTATAAGTAGGGGAATAGTGTCACCTGCGGGCAGGAAATAAATACGACTGTTCTGACAAATGTTAAGCGTGTGTTATGACAGCACGAAGTTTTTGTCCATATACCGGAGCAAACAGACGTGCTGAGAAGAAAACAGTTGTTGAATAAATGAAAGTCAACACAAAAGTTTTTTCCAATAATTTTCCAAGTGCGATAAATCGAAGTGAATCAATTGAAAAGCTAAATGCAATCAATAGTTATGCAATAAATTAATTATATTTTGTGATTCAAAACCGAATCCAACGAAAATGTTCACACAACAGAATTTGCTTATTGCTTTTAAAAGTAGCTGTCAAAGTCAGTTGTGGGCACGTAATAGGGTCGGTTGTGGGCACCGCTCTTTTGTATTTAATGCGTGTGATTTATTGAAGTATCGTCGTGGATGTTAACATAACAGATTTAAATAGTATTCTAATCCCTTTTAACGCTTTTTTTAGTGGTAAGGAAAGAACCAATAGGCACTTTAAAGATGTCAACAAGGGCTACAAATTACGTCACCTAGCCGGCTTAGTCTGCAAAACAATTGATCTTGCATTGACGCCGAAGACAATCAAGTCTGGTTTCAGGGCAACAAGCACGATCCAGACGTTTTCAGTGACGCTGTTTTTGTTAAAGCCGTTGAGCAGAATTTGTTGAATTTGTGTGAGTCAATGTTTCCAAAATAAATTGATTTTGCTTTCTTCTTCATTTGATTGCATTTAACTTCATATTTTCCCATTTTTTTTTTCCGAAATTTTTTTTTTTTGTCAAAAATGATCGCTTCACTATTTTTTTTATATAATTTTTCCAACTGACGAAATCAATTTACTTTCTTCACCAGAAGTTTGCTAAGGTCTCTAGCTTTTCAATGATTTTTATATATCAGCATAATATACATTTGGACAAAAGATATGAGTCGGAAACAAAATGGTACCCACACCCAGCACTATTCCCTTATTAGTCGCACTTTCTCAACATTTTTCGATTTTCTCACAATTTTTCGAATTTGTTGCCCACATCTAGGAGTAACCGATTTTAATTTTAAGGGATATCCCCTACGCGTTTTCTTCTGAATTAGTATCTGGGGACCTTAAGGTACAATACGCCATTTTCCATAAAATCGTACCAAAATAATGTGTGATATATTTTTCGATACTGAATTCGAATCTGGCACCAGCTTGTCTGGATTTTGAGATATTTTAATCTAAAAGTGAAAAAATGTCTATTCTTCACACTTTTGGGTTCCTAACATTGTTTCGCCTCTGTAAGCGTTTTTAAAAACTCATTATTGGCCGTTTTCAATTTTTTTTGACTTCCTCAACTTTTTTCTCTGTCAAAAATACTTGAACTTATCAACATTTTCAGAGTTTCTCAACAATTTTTGACTTTGACGCAAATTCTGAATTTCGTTAAAATTTTTCGACTTTCAGCAGAGTTTTCCACATTATCATCAATTTTTTATACCGTCTTATTTTTCGATTTTCCAACAACATCAACGTGTTTCAATTTTGTCAACATTTGCTTACTTTGGGCCTGAAAAAAAAAAAAATGCTAGCACACGTGCACGTCTTTTGAGTTTACGCTCTTATCTTGTGGTCTCGTCCTCATTGTGTTTAATTCTTTTCGCAACCATTTTTTGACATTCTGAATATTTTTCGCCTTTCTGAAGAATTTTGGACTTTCTCAACTTTTTCCGAACTCTTGGAATTTTTCGACTTTTCACAACTTTTCGACTCTCTTAAAAATTTAAGCGAGTCATTTTATTTTTTGGTAAAGAAAAATCTAAATTACGATTACGACTTATGTTATTAAAGATTCTTAGTGATCTAACAATACGAGCATTGCGCGAACAGCACTTAAATAAAAAGGTTCTGTATTCCTAAGCGCTCTTTGAGGAACATTAAAATGAATCAAATAAAGCAGTTCTGAACAGTGAATACTACCAGACACAATGTAATACAAAAAAGTAACGACAAGATCTTTCTCCATTTTTCCAACGTTTTCAAACCAATCAAAAGCCAACGAGTATTATCTGACGGAATCTCAAGGAAATTAACAGTACGCAACGCAAATCTTATAAATGATTTCTGTACTCTATCAAGTCGAAAATTATTACACTCATGATATGGATTTCACATAACCGAAGCATATTCTAACCTCGAGCGAACAAGAATAGTGAATAGAACTTTAAGAGTGTATGGATCTTTGAAAGATGACCCATTACGCCTTATAAAGCCCAACATCGCATAAGCTTTTGGTATAATATAGCCGAAATGAACATGAAGAGTAAAATTCACATCAAATACAACACCCAAATCTTTAAACTACGAAATAGGCAACAGAGTAGTAAAGGGTCCGCCAAATAACTTTTTTTTTTGAAATAACTTTTTTTTTTTTAAGTGTAGCTTCGGCTGTGTGGCACGTAGCGCCGTCCTGTTGAAACCACATGTTGCCAATATCCTCCTCTTCAATTTTTGTGAACAAAAATTAGTTCAACATGGCCCGATAACGATCGCCATTGACTGTAACGACCACTGCTTGCTCATTTTCGAAGAAAAATGACCCAACTATGACTCTTCGCAGGCCCACTTAGCGAAGCAAAAACGCAACCATATTCGTTCAGCGGAAGGATAAAACTAATTATCTGTCAAATCAGACATGAGCTAAGTGTTACCAACCATGAAATAAGCACTAGTTGAAAAAAAAAACATTAGATGGCGGTTCCTGTATTTGAAATGGAATAAGAAGAGGAAAAAAGAGTGTTTCATAGAGAAAAAGACATAAAAAGACATTTTTTCAGATTAAGAAAGATACGGTTTTTAATACACCAATCATAGAGTTTATTAACTTCACTCTAAAGAAAATCTATATCATATCTATTTCTTATTTTAAGGAAGATCTTAAGGTCATCAGCGTACAGAAGATACTTACAATGAACAAAGTTGGACATGATATCATTTATAAAAATAATAAACAACAAGGGACCCAAAATACTGCCTTGTGGGACGCCAGATGTTGCATACATAGCTACAGACTTAATCTGATCAAATACAACAAAGCATTTACGATTAAATAAGTAGGATTCCAGCCAATTCAAAAAGGTCGAATGTAAACCCAATACTTGACATTTTTTCAACAATAAAGAGTGCGATATTTTGTTGAATGCTTTAGAAAAATCTGTATAAATGACATCTACTTACTTGGTAACCTACATAATTGAAAACCGGATAAACAATACTCAGAAAACAAAAAATCGTTGAGCGGCCAGAAACAAAGCCATGCTGATATGGAGAGATGATATTTTTAACAGCAAAGAAAAGTTTTTCTTTAACAATACACTCCAGAGGCTTAGGGATAACATTAAGCTTAGAAATAGGCCTATAGTTAGCTATATTATTTTTACAGCCAGATTTATGAAGATTTCCAAGAAAGAGCTATTGAAAATTTCTTTTAGAACCATTTGACTTTGTTCACATTTTTCGTCGTATCGACTTTATCAAAATTTTTTGAATTTATCAACATTCTTATCACCATTTCGACTTAACTAACGTTTTTCATCTTTATAAAATTTTTTTTTGTTTTTTCAAAATTTTTTGACTTTATCAATACTTTTCGACTAAATCAAAATTTTTGACTTCCGCAAGATTTTCCAAGTTCATCAAAATTTTTGGACAAGTTGTAATTTTTCTAAACGTTGTTCGGGTGTTGGTCTTTCCATGACGAAATGTTGGTATCTTCCATATTAGTGAACATTTGAATTGCTATGTTAAAAAAACTATTGAAGCGGATTGTATTTACTAAACTTAGAACGGACATTTTTTAGTGACGTAACATATCAGCAAACAAAAAATGGGCGGCATTGTTAAAAGCAGGTGTAACATATGCTACACAAGTCTGTTTAAAAGTATGTATGTTGATGATCTAATCAATCACTACATCGCAATAAAGCTGCAATAATGTAGCCCATTTTGTTATGGTCACTTGGTAATTGCGCAAATATTGACAAATATTTTTACTCTGAATTCGTTGTCGATAACTTAATCTAAGTATTCCACTAAACGATAAACAGTAGTTGCTGCACAGGTAGGACGCTTGAGGTACACCTACTTTCGAAATAACATCGGCATATCTATATGCAACCTCAATTGATAACAAAACAATCGAGATAAGAAGAACAGTGGCGACTTTGGTTCAATAGAAACATAACTTTTTAATTATAAAAATGTAAATGTTTCTGATAAACTCTGAATTAAATAAAAAAAAAAAAAAAATACCAAAAAATATGCGGTAGAGGAAGTTTAGTAAATATAAAGCCTAATTTTCTAATTTTCCAACTCAGTAGTTGATAATACAAAAAAAAAAAAAAAATGATTTCTACACGTTCCGATGCTTTTCCAACATCACATGCACTGTCACTTTGTGCTCCATCATATTTGTCATATAATTTGCATTTCATGTCAACAAAATTCAAAATTAACAATTTTAAATGCCATTCAATGACTCTACAAAAAAATTTTGATAAATGGCCCAAAAATTGCTCACAGGTTCCGTAACAAAACAAAAAAGTGAGCAACATTGGTAGGTAAATTTAATAAATATTTACAATAAAAACAATACACGACAATATAAAGTATATTAATGCAAATAGTGTTTGTTGCCTCCTCGTGGTTGTCTCTGACATGTGGCAACAAATTTCACATTCCACATGTGTTGCGTGTTAGAAAGAAAAAGGAATTCAGAAATTCTCAAATTTCTCATTTTGGACTTAAGTGGGTATTATAGCATTACGGTGTGCTATTTATAATGAAGTCTCTCATAAGTTGATATTAAGGAGTACAAATATCGAAGATGAAGTCGAAAGTTTTGCGTAAATTTGTGAAAAAACCTTCATTCATGGGCGTTTAAATAGAGAGACCCTACCCGAATAAATAATTCGAATGGGGCCTCTCACAAAAACCACCCGCACAACGGCCATTTCTGGGTACGCTTATCATTGCCTATTGGGACATAAATACTGTTCCGATACCAGATGGAAGTTGCATATCTGTAAAACTTTATTCTCTGGTGAGAGGTGAAATCTATCTAATGCTTCTGTAGTTTTTTGGGTTAAAACACCAGCTTGGTTGTAACTTCACATACGAGCCTTGTTACACCGGGCAAGTATTCTATTTGAGCAAATGCCAAAACGATCAAGCGCTCTAACAGCAAGATGCTTTCATAAAGGAGCTAAACCAAACCGACAGCCTGGCCAGACTGGTCACCGGTGTTACCAGAAATTAAATAATTAGGAAATATAGACTGATGGAAGTGAGAAATTCGGTTGATCGCCATAGCTGGATGAGCCACACTACGTATACCACAGTTGCGTTAACAAATCACACAGGGACTGCTAGCCCTTTGTCGTAGGTCAATACTACTAACATAATCTATGGCTATGGTCAGACCGCAAAGTTATTGCTCATCACTGGTTCCACTTCTCGGAATATCGCCTGCCAAACGCCACTAGTAAAAACCGTTCCAGATAGTCTCGGTTATCGTGCGCCATCAAAGCATCAGACAATATCCAGGTGCCATCATTACCGAATCAAAATCCCATAGCATCATACATAGAGCAGCCGCCCAAGAGATGCTAGTAATCCTTGACAGGAGCTCCACACGTACAGCTCTCACTGTCGGCCAGCGCTCTCTTGAACAGATCCATGTCATGTGATCAGGAAACCAAGTTAGCGACTGAAAGTCACGTCAAGATTCCACTGCATGAACGTAACTGTTAGAAAACACTTGATAATAATATACTTTGGCGAACAAAATGTATTTATGTTTTAGCATTCTATGTTTATATTGTATTGATTGAAAAATAAATTTTCACTTTTCTGACTGTCGTTATACGAATAAGCGTATTTTAAATTCACCGTGCTAAAAGTAACATCGCGAATAAATTCGCAGTAGCATTTCACGCTAGACAGACAGAGTTTACCAGCAACCATGCACCTTGTTGAACAAACCGCACTATAATTGAGCACCGAATGCTGCACAAGCGACAAACAGAGCATTATATATGCTCTTCACTGACTGCCGATAAAGGCTCCAGTCCGTTCGGAGGACCGTTCGCACGGTTACTACAATTATTGCAATTCGCGGCTTTAGCGTCTTGATGTGGGGATAGCAGTACATCCTCTCACCTATCGTAAGCTACTTTACAGACTTCAAATATTTGACATCTCTGTTTCCGAAACGTATGGTCGGCGAAAGCTTTGTAGACAAGCGGCCTCTTTACAGTATTATTTCCGCGGAGACTTCGACGTCATTCGTGACGAATGATTTCCATTTCCTTGTTGCTAACTTTCTCCAACTCTGCGCGCGATGAACCTTCAATCATTACCAGCGGCATTCCGTTTCAAGTCTCAGCAACAGCACGTCCATGAGGAGGTTTCAGATGTAAGGCCCGCAGATAGAACCCTGCGGACACTCAAGTCTAACGTCCACATCCACTGACTCCACAACACCAACTCTTAACGCTGTTCGACTCGAGCAGTAGCCATCTCCTGGCAACCGGCTTAGATCAAGGTGCAATCTGGCACTCTACTACAAGTTGTCAAAAGCACATTTGATATCACCAAAGATGCCCAAGAATGGAAAAGCTCGATTAGCATTGCAATGCTGACACTTTTTTAGTTTTCTATCTGGTTTATTTGAAACCAACTAAAATTTTTCAAACCAAATTGGTTTGTGCGTATGCACGTATTCTCCTATAACTCCTAAGAGGAGCATAGGGCCTAAAGAATGCAGCAAAGTTTCTTAAATTTCCTATACCAGTGCGTTAAGTCAACAGCAAAATTTCACATTTCTTATGTTTCTCAAACTGATGTTCATAGATATGACAATCCAGCAGATAACCATCATCATCTTCTTAGTCATCATTTGAAACAAAGAAAAAAATAGATGACAGTGATACGGAAAACGTAAGCTGAATACACACATTCACATTATATCGCATATGCTGTGTATGAAAACAAATACACAAGCACACAAGCTGACAAATACATTGCGCGTTAGCTTACCGTTGGATATAAGGATCAGTTTGCTTTTAGCCTTGTTCCTTTTCGTCTCCAAGGAGAGAGAGAGAGTAGAAATGAAAGAAAAAAGTTGAAACACAAAAAATTGAAATAAACAATATGCGACAAAAAAAGAAATGCACACATACATAAGACAAAACAGCATACAAACAAACATACAAATAAGGTGCATGCATGGCAGCAACATTGAAACATAAGCTAAGGCTCCTGAAACTAAAACTGAAATTCCTAGTCATTGAGTTAATTTTCTAGTCACGTATCCTTTTTAATCCTGACAAGAATAATATTTCCATAAAATTCTCTTTATGTGCGCTCTTCTCAGCGCTTAATGCGAGGTTTTGGTTACATTTCAGTTGACAGTAGATGTCGCTGTTGAAAAATTTGGCCCCTTGTATGTTTGTTGTTATTTTTGTTGTACGTTTCACATTTTCCATGTATTTTTTTTTTTTGAATAGGAAATATTTTGTATGTCAGTGGTAAAATTGTTAGAACTACAAATAAAAATGGCGAAACTTTTTGTTGCTACTATGTGAAAAAGCGTAATGAAGAGAGGGACAAATAAATAGTAAGAGAGATAGGGAGAAGAAACAAAAGAATAGGATAATACTTTGAAAAGGAAAACCTCAAGATTTTTAATTTGTTAAAAAGTTTTGTTAATGTAATGAAAAAAGTTATGTTTTTTTTATGTCTGATTTGAATATTGAATTCTTTTAAAGAGAATAAATCTATGCAAAGATGGCAAAAGCTGCTATTGAGCAGTTTTTGTGAAAATGAATTTTTAGTCCAGGGTATTGTTCTCGGTGTGATCTTCAAGCTGGCAAAATCAGATTTGCTCTAGGACATGTAGTTGCTTAGAAAAACAACTTGAAAACCGGATTTTGTGATTTTTCATATCAATTAAAAATTAAAGTTTGCTCTCCTGAAAAATTATGAAAACATGCGATAACAGCTTTTGCCATCTTTGCACAGAAATATTTTCGTATATGGCTCATATATGATGGCACTTTACGCATACTGCATGACTCATTTTAGTTCTGTCGTAAAAATTGGTTCCAAATACAGAAATATATCAAAGGATGAAGAGAAATACACCTATGTACCCAACAGAAAATTTCGATGCGCATCCCCAGGATGCAATAGCGATGCCAGTCCTTCTCGCATCTAAAGAGCTGATTTGTATGCGCTTATTTTCTGCGCTATAGGCAGCGAGAGCGATGCGCTTCCAAAGAGCATTTCTGGTAGCGAGAACGAAGCACTTTCGGTCACGTATTTACGCACAAAACAAAATAAGTCAATAAGTCAGCTTCGCAAGAGCGCAAGAATGGAGTAGTGGCCTAGCGACTGCGATTGAGAGTTGTAGCAACCGTGAGGTCCTTGGTTCAACTCCGGCCGAGACCTAACACAAAAGTTTTTCAACTTGCAATTTTTCAATTATAATTAATTTTAGTACAGTCATTTGGTAGTTTTACCTGGAAAGTTTTGCGGGATTTCTGCAAATGAGTTATTTTATAGATTTCGATGTGCTCTTTCAGAATTTCAACTTTGCTACCTCGTATCGAGTTCGCTCGAGCCGCCATATTGGAAAAATGGCGTCCAAAATCAGTTTTTTACAAATATCTCTTTAACGGTTATATTTAGAGAAAAATTTTTTAGGACAATGTTGTAGCTTATAAAATTTTCTATAAAAATGGCCTTTGAATTGTTTTCGTACGACTTATAACTCAGGAGATATCTTTATTCAAAATTTTAGAAAAATTAGTAAATTGTGAATGCCACTTATGAGAAGGCACAGTGATGTGTCAAGCTTATAATTACGATAACTTATGAACGGTGAGTTGCACGTTTAAAATAAAAACACCTATTCATAGGGAATAACTTGCGCTACAAGTTACATATTATCTTTTTTTCATATCACCTATAGTTAAGGAGATATTTTCCCCACAAACATAAAATTTTGAAAAATAAAGTTTTTTCAAAATGGCTCCTAAACGGTTCGTCCTAAAAAAAAAATTGTCCATGCATTTTGTAGAACGTTCAATTCCCTATAAGGGTTTCTTCGAGCTGTTTTTTCGTCAGACTTACCCTTCATGAGATATAGCGTCTTGAAAATCATTCAAAATTGAATATTGCTCTATGCGCCCTACTGTGTTCAATTTTGAATGATTTTCAAGTCGCGATATCTCATGAAGGGTAAGTCTGACGAAAAAACAGCTCGAAGAAACCCTTATAGGGAATTGAACGTTCTACAAAATGCATGGACAATTTTTTTTTTAGGACGAACCTTTTAGGAGCCATTTTGAAAAAACTTTATTTTTCAAAATTTTATGTTTGTGGGGAAAATATCTCCTTAACTATAGGTGATATGAAAAAAAGATAATATGTAACTTGTAGCGCAAGTTATTCCCTATGAATAGGTGTTTTTATTTTAAACGTGCAACTCACCGTTCATAAGTTATCGTAATTATAAGCTTGACACATCACTGTGCCTTCTCATAAGTGGCATTCACAATTTACTAATTTTTCTAAAATTTTGAATAAAGATATCTCCTGAGTTATAAGTCGTACGAAAACAATTCAAAGGTCATTTTTATAGAAAATTTTATAAGCTACAACATGGTCCTAAAAAATTTTTCTCTAAATATAACCGTTAAAGAGATATTTGTAAAAAACTGATTTTGGACGCCATTTTTCCAATATGGCGGCTCGAGCGAACACGATACGAGGTAGCAAAGTTGAAATTCTGAAAGAGCACATCGAAATCTATAAAATAACTCATTTGCAGAAATCCCGCAAAACTTTCCAGGTAACATCATTTTTTTCTCCCAAATGATTGTACTATTTAGTAAAATAAAAATAATTATAATTACATCAAAAAAAAAAAAAAAAAAAAAAATAATATAGCCTTATCATGTATGACGAACATATAAAGTGACTGATTTTCACTCATTAATATCAACTTATTAAAACTTTTTATTAAGAACTTACTATAACCTAAGCGTTCATTTTAGTTCAAAGAATAAAGTTTATAAGCATTAACTTCAAATCATCTTTGAACTTGGAGGATATAAGCTGTTGAAAATCAGTAAAACGATTCGTTCGTCATACATGATAAGGCTAATAGTCTAATGAGTCTTTGTGGCGAAAGACGTAAAATTTCAATAAAAATTAATTTTTTAAATATTTTTATTGTCATCCAAAAAGCATCCAAAGAGCATTTCTGAATGCGAGAGCGATGCGCTTCGAAAGAGCATTTCTGAATGCGAGAGCGATGCGCATCCAAAGAGCATTTCTGGTAGCGAGAACGAAGCGCTTCCTTCCAATGACATGCCAATGTTAATTTCAGCGCTTTTGGAAACGAGAGAGATGCGCTTCACTGCTGCTTTAGAGCGCTTCAGAAGCGCTATTGATGCGCTCCATTCCCCATTGGGTAGGTACAACAAGCACTACTATCAATATATTCTGTGACTTCTTATGTTAGTAGAATAGAGCTTAAAGTGTTCAAAATCGCTGCACCATGCCTGTCCTTGGCGAGCCAAATTCACCTACTTTGAAGCAGTGGCGGATCCAGGGGGGGGGGCGATGGGGCGATCGCTTCCTCTCTCAAACCTAAATTATATGTAAAGATTTTGAAAACATTCTATTATTATATAGAAATGTAGTCGATCGGCCCCCCTCTTGACAATGCTGGATCCGCCACTGCTTTGAAGTTCAAAAACTATAAAGTTTCATTAAAATTTCTGCATGATTAATGTTGCATAGTTTGCAATTTAATTAAAAAATTATTTTGTCCTCAAGTTTTGATCAGTTTGGCTCTGATTTGACTTATCCGCCCTTGAATCACAATAATTTAAACAAAACAATAAGAACAACTGACTCGTATTCCTAAATATTTGTACTAAATGTTTTTGACATACAGTATCAATGATAAGTTTTTAATAAAAAATATTTCGTAAATTTTGTGTGTTCCTCTTATATTTTTGATCGAAACAAAGTATTTTTTTTCCATACCGCTTTGAAATATGACCCAGTGATAATTTGGTCATTAAAACAATTGATATCAGCACTTATGAACGCCACGAAAATAATTCAACAAACTTGGAATACACTTTGAGGCACTCCACAATATACTTAGATTGTAAGAGTGCGTAGTGCTAACTTAAACTTCGAACTTTGGCCTAAATATCTTTGGAGAATTTATAAATTGCTTTTACGATTCATTCGAAATGCAAGCATGCACATTTATATTTGAAATTTTTTTTTTATTCGAAACACTGAGGGTGTACAATACAAAATTCTCTAGAAGATGAATAATGAATAGAACGTACTACACACGAGCACATGCAGTTAAACATTAAATTACACGTACACAGTCCTACTATGAACATCGATGGTATGTATATTGTATATTTTTAGGCATATTCCTAAAGATTTATAGCCAACTTTATATGCTGGCCTGTGTTATGATGAGCACAGATTTTCTATATTTGTTTTCAATTTTAATTTGTTCATACTTTTTAGAAATATTTAAGGAAAATTGTTAACATTTGTGTATAAACCCAGCTTGTTAAAAAGTTACATGATTGCAGGTTAGAGTGTAATATGTATCATATTTCTTTCATATTCCTTTGAAAAATATGTAGAATTTGTAAATTGCAGTATGTGAAAAATTACATACAAAAATAACGCAATAAATTTATCAACAATTTATTACTATTGCCTTGCAAAAAATTTAAAAAATTTTAGAAATTAAACTTCAAAAATAAGGAAAATGTCAAAACTATTTACAAAATGTCTTCTTCAAGATAAATAAGTATATGTTTCCTCCACTTTGCTGCAATGGAAATATAATAGCCCAAAACTATGCAATGAATATTTAGCATAACCAAACGATCGAAATCTAGACAACAGAAGTTCATATGAAAAAATTTGGTGGAAATAAATGATAGGAATATTTCATAATCTAGCTGACTCCAGAACCACCGAAAACGAACCGCTTACCGACATCAGGTCACTGTAGGTTTGAGTGCAGTGCGTAAAAGTAATCTTTCATTGTTTTCCAAGTGCTATAAAAGTAAATGAAGCTATTGAAAGCTATATGCTGTCAAGATTTTAATAAAAGCAAACAAAAATAAATAAGTACTAGACTTTTAAATTCATATATTCACTTTATCCTTCCTTTTGTAGCGCAGAGAAGGATGCGTTTCAGTTATTGAAAAGTATATATATTCTTGATCAGCATCACCTCCTGAGTCGATATAGCCATGTCCATCTGTCTGACTGGCTGGGTGTGCGTATAAATAGATTTTCTGGAAAACCTGAGCAAGATATTTCAATGAAATTTAGTAAACTGCCTCCGTTGTCAAAGTTAGCTCTTGCAATTGAAAATGAGCGAAATCGGTCAATGGACACGCCTACCACCTATATAAAAAATATATTAAAAATGCAACTTTAGGAGTATTTTTCACGACAATGCAACCGAAATACACATATATACGACGAATTTTAAGCGCAAGCTCTAAAAAAAACTTTGTGAATTCGGACAAGAGGGCGTGCCACCTCCCGTTTAAACAAAAGCTTTAAAATGTTATACTGAAGATAATCGAACTAAATTTTACTCAGACAATAAGAACTATAAATGCAAGCTCATAACAAAAATCGGGTGAAATCGGACAAGAGGGCGTGGCACCTTCCATATAAGCAAAAGTTTCAAAATGCTATGCTGAAAGAGTTTTTGAGATAATTCAACTAAATTTCACTCAAATACTAAGAACCATAAATGCACGCTCTGAGCTAAAACTAGGCGAACTCGGGCAAGAGGATGTGGCATTTCCCATATAAGCAAGAGCTTTAAAACGCTATCTAAAAACGTGTTTTGAGATAAGTAATCCAATCAAATTTCAAATTTCAGTCAAAAAGTTTAAAAATCTTGAGAAAGTCAAAAAATTTCTTGAAAAAAGTTGAGAAATTCAAAATTTCAAGAAAGTCGATAAAAGTCGAAAATGTTAAGAAATTCGCAAAATTTTGCGAAAGTTAAAAATTTCAAAAGTCGAAAAAGTTTAAAAAAGGGTTGATATCTTGAAAAAGTCGAAATATGTTGAGATATTCGAAAAATTTAGGAAAAGTCAAAAATTATGAGAAATTCAGAAAATTTTGGGTAAGTCGAAAAATTTCAACAAAATCAAAAAACCTTGAGAATGCCTAAAAATTTCAAAAAGGTCAAAAAATCTTGACAAGAGACAAGAAATGCCTAGAATTTAAGAATAAAAAATTTGAAATAAAATTGCATACAAATTGAAATAGTTGGAATATTCAAATTCAAATAGTCCAACGAGCTTTCACAAAGTAAGAAAACATAAAATTGCATAGAATATGCAGCAAAAATGCATTAAAAATTACATTATTATTAACCATATCTCACACACACTCTTACAAATGAGCTACTCAATAGCAATATGGGAATACAGGTAACACACACATTAACGCACTCTCACGTTCGATGTGCAATGACAGCTGCTTCCGGTTTGGAATTACAAAATGCGCCCCCAACCAATCGACCTAAAAATATTTGAGTATCTGCAAATATGACGCAAATTATAGTTCACACGCATACTACACATATTCGTATGTACATTAGAAAGGGCCGAAATTTAGATTTCTGTCGAAACTGTCCCAAAAGTTAGAAGAACTCATGAAAACATTAACCGCATCAGCTTTTTTTCGTTACGTAAAAACCAATACACAAGAATTTTCTTTTGCAGTAAGATAATATTCGGTACGACATTTTACGTTTTTCAATTACGCGGTCGGAAAAACGCATTTTTACTCAAAATCACAGCATCTTACGTAAAAAGTGTATATGGCAAAAAATGCTTAGAGTGGTCTAAGAAATGCATGTGATTTTTTTTTTAAGAATTTTTGGAACTATTAAATTTTGGTATTTTTTTGACCAATTTATGAAAAATTATAAAATGTCTCAAAAAATTTTTAAAAAATTCATACGTATACTATAGACGATTCTACGCATTTTTATCGTATACACATTTTTCGTAACATGCCATGCTTTTGAGTAAAATTTTTTTTTTTGATTCATATAAAATCGAACCGGTCTAATGTACATATGTATCGTATATTCACAGGTGTATCAATTGCATTGTAGCAGTAGCAGTAGCATATGTGCATGTGTGAGTATATCGGTTTATATTTCAACATTTAACGGCTGCAGCACAATAAAATGAAAAAATTCCAACTGAGGCCGTCTGCCATACAATATTTGCACAAAAGAATAAAAAGTGAATTTTCAAAAAGCCCGAGGAATAAACAATTGATGTGATGAAATTGTAAAGTAGTTATTTAAATAATTAAGAAGGCACTGGTTCCTCGAATAATAATACTTTTTAGAATTTAAGTTTGACATTTTTCTTAAATTTTTATGATTTTTATGAAAACTGCTGCATACAATTCATATTCTTTTGAATAGCACAATACTAAATACTAAATACCCATCTCTGTGATAATTTTTCGTATTCACTAGATAAAAAAATTTTATCTTGAGTTAAATATAGAACAAATCTAACTATCTAATCACATTTCATTAGATTATAAAACGTGCTTACATACCTACGTACTTACATAGGGGTAGTTGCACTGAGCTTGTCACAGTTCTGAGAAATTGTTTAAAAAAAGTAAACATTGAATATTTTTGAACTTTGCTAGAGAAATTGGTTTAAGCGGTCATTGAGAGTAAATATGTAGGTGTGACAAAATTTAGCTTTATTGGTTCAGGTTTTACCTTTATCTTTTGCACGAACATTTAAATGCTTATTGAAAATTTTATAAAAGAAATTGAATTCCTTTTTAATTTACTTCAGCTATTAGAAAGTGAACGCATGATATATTTTTAAACTGTGTTTTTAAGTTCATTTCTTGAGCATTTCCATAGTTGTAATAACCGCAGGCAACTGGTTTATTATCGGGCTACGTATGCTTAGTGCCGTGGTCTCTACGCTACTACGCCCACTACTACTACTACAACTACTTTAATTTTCAAATGTTTTGTTTCCTTGCTGCTTACCGCTGTATCTGCTTTATCTGCTTCGGTCACGCTAAGGTTACCTCGATCCACAGCTGTGTGTTAAAATTTATTTTCTGTTTCCGTGACAGCAAACAGATCGAACGATGCTGCTTGTCAAAAACAGCTGTTGCGCAGTGTTGCCGTTGCGTCTGGTTTTGTTCATGTGGTACGGATTTTACCTTTTATTAAAATTATGGCTATAAAGTTATTTTAATTAATAAATATACAAATTAATTATAAATTGATAGAAAAGAATATGATATAAATTATAATATTACGAGCGATAATTTGAAGAAGGAAAAAAAAAAAAAACTAGTAAGGGTGTAAAATTTGGCCTGGCCAAACATTAAATACCCTACACTGCAGTATTTTTCAAATTTTGCTCATATGGGAGTTGCTACGCCATCTTGTCCGAGGTCACCCAGTTTTTGTTCAGCGCTTGCATTTATAGTTTTTAGTGTCTGAGTGAAAAACTTTTCAGTAAAGCGTTTTGAAGCTTTTGCTTATATAGGAGGTGCCACGCCCTCTTGACCGAGTTCGTCTAGTTTTAGCTTAGAGCGTGCATTTATAGTGTTTAGTATTTGAGTGAAGCTTGGTTCGATTATCTCAAGAAACTGTTTCAGTATAGCATTTTGAAATTTTTGCTTATGTGGGAGGTACCACGCCCGATTTCACCCAATTTTTGTTGAGAGCTTTCATTTATGATTCTTAGTGTCTGAGTCAAATTTGATTCGAATATTTCAAAAAACGCTTTCAGTATAGCGTTTTTAAGCATTTGGTTATATGGGAGGTGCCACGCCCTCTTGTCCGAATTCGCTTAGTTTTTCCTCAGAGCTTGCGCTTACAATTTTTAATATTAATGCGTATTTTGGTTGCATTGTCGTGAAAAAAAACTCCTAAAATTGCATTTTGAATATATTTTTTGTATGGGTGGTAGGCGTGTCCGTTGACCGATTTCGCTCATTTTCAATCCCCCGAGCTAACTTTGGTGACGAAGGCAGTGTACCAAGTTTCATTGAATTATCTTGCTCAGTTTTCCCAAAAAGTGTATTTCAACACACAGCCAGCCAGCCAGCCACCCAGCCAGCCAGCCAGACAGACGGACATGGCTATATCGATTCAGGAGGTGACGCTGGTCAAGAATATATATACTTTTCTATATCTGCCACGCCTCCTTCTCTGCGTTACAAACGGAAGGACAAAGTGAATATACCCTGGGTGTAGGGTATAATCTATATATAAATAGGCAAACGAAATCGGTTCAGTCCCTGTTTCTATACCTAAATCTCAACCGATTTGCTTGATTTTTTTTTTGTTGGAAAGGTGCTGAGGAGGAGCAGTGCATAGGACTATATTTTTTTAAGTGGGCGGTGCCACGCCCCTAAATGGAAAAACGCTCTCACAGCTAAACCGCTACATCGATTTTAACGAAATTTAGTATGAAGATAGGGTTAGCACTAAGGAACGATAATATGATCATTATGTTTTTCAGTGAGCGGTGCCACGCCCCTAAATGAAAAAACGCTCTGACGGCTAAGGCGCTACATCGACTTTAACGAAATTTGATATAGAGATAGGTTTGGCACTAAGGAACGATCACATGACCATTATGTTTTCAGTGGACAGTGCCACGCCCTTAAATGGAAAAAACGCTCTCATGGCGAAAATACTGCATACGATTTTTATGAAATTTGATATAGATATAGAGTTAGCACTATACAGCACGATAGCATGATTGATTTTTATGAATTTTGGTATAGAAAGATATCAAAAACTGTTTACTCTTTGGTAGGAGTTACACGCCTCTAAATGGAAAGTACGATATTGCAACTTAGCTGCTGCATCGATGCAGATAGTCCGAACCCTAAGGAAGAATATTAAAAGCTTTTTGTGATTTATCGACCAAGGAAGGGTATAAAAACTTTTTCCTTTATTTTATGGTCAAATCGAAATGGTCGAATTTCGGCCACAAGGCGAACTCTAGTAATAATAAATAATATTAAAACTCAAAGTTCAAGATTCAATTCCCGTCTAAAAAACATGACCAAACCAGTGAAACTACCCATATATTGTTTCAATGCAAAAACATCTACACTCATATAGTGTAGAGTGTGTATATGTGTAAAAGACAATATGTATCAAATATAATTGCACGTAGATATATTGTCGATGATGTCGCTTCTATTCCTGCTGCAATCTCAAATATTTGCACAATGAAAGTGACTTTAAAAATGTATGAAGTGATGACTCTCATTGATTTTAGCCCTTTTCGTTGCGTACACTAAAAATAACATTAGTAGCAGTAGCTGCAACAACAACAACAATGATACCTTAAAAAAGTCGCATTGGACTTCAATTACATTCTTCTGTAAATTTTGTCCAAAGTTCATGTTCAGCATGAAATCGAATTGAGTGTAGTTAAAGTCAACATAGACACACGTTTTCGAATGTATACACTCTCCGTTATACTATAGTTAGATAGAAAAGGAGGCAATAGGAATTGTGATTTTGGAAACAGGATTTAAAAGAACTACATAACAGGTCATTCAATAAGTTCGTAGGATGACACATAGATGGCTTTAGTAGAATTTTTTCCATATAATTTTTATTTAGTACTAACCTTCAAACGATACTTGTATAAATTTGACAGCAATCTGACGATTGATTCGTGAGTTATAGCATTTTGTGTAAAGCAAGTTTTGTGAGTGAAATAAAAATGGAAAAAAGTAAATTTCGAGCTTACAGTACAGTAGTAACCAAACAATGGCTCGATAAATCTTATCTGAAGCCTGCTCCATCGAGACAAATGGTAGAAAAGTGGATTGCTGAATTTAAACGTGGTTGTAGCAGCACAAATGAGAGCGCAATTGACGCTCAATTGAGGCTGTTATTCCAGAAAACAAGAAAAATCCACAAATTGGTTATGAACGATCTCAAATTGAAGGTGCACGAGCTAGCTGACATTGTAAAGATATCAGATGGTAGTGTTTTTACCATTTTCGATATGTGACAATAGATGACATATATCTTCACTATTACACACCAAAATGCAAAATACAGTCAGCTGAGTGGACAGCAGTCGACGAACCGAATCCAAAAAGAGCAAAGACGAAAAAATTGGGCAGTAAGGTGAGGGCGTCTGTATTTTAGGATGCGGAGGGAAAAATATTCATCGACTATCTTCAAAAAGGAACCACCATCAACAACGACTATTACTGTGCACTTTTGGATCGATTGAAGGCTGAAATCGCAAAGAAACGGCCACATTTGCAAAAGAAAAAAGTGTTGTTTCACCAAAACAATGCACCGTGTCACAAATCGATGAAAACTATGGCAATATTGAAAGAATTGGGCTTCGAATTGCTTAGTCACCCACCGTATTCTCCAGATTCAGCACGCAGCGACTTTATCGTGTTTTCCGATCTCAAGAGAATGCTTGCTGGAAAGAAATTTAAGTCCAATGATGAAGTAATCTCTGAAACTGAGACCTATTTCGACGAGAAAGAGACATCGTACTATAAAAGTGGTATCGAAAAGTTGGAAAATCGCTATATTCGTTGTATCGCCCTCCAAGGCAACTATGTTGAATAATAAAATCGAGTTTTGTCAAAATTTTGTTTTTTTCTTACTTATCCTACGGACTTATTGAATGACCTGTTACATATACTTAGTCTGAACATTTCGATTTGACTTTAAAATTAGTTAGGGTGTAACCTTTGGCCTGGCCGAACATTAAATACCCTACTATTTCGAATTTTGTGAAAGAGTTATATAACTTTTTCCAACGAACTCATAAGTCTAAAAAATTTTCGGCTTACGAAAATTCCGGAACCAACTTCACAATAGTAACCCTTAAGAAGTAACATCAATGGCTTAGAGATTAATATTGATGTGGAAAATTTTCAGAAAAATACATATTTTGGTATGAGTATGTACTCGTGATCAAACATGCTGACACACATATAAGCTTACTGGATAGAATAATGAAATTGCCAATAAAGCCCATTAAACTGTGGTCAGCAAAGTTGCTGACTGTTTAAGCAGTTACAACAGCAGATAGCAGCAACGCATTGAGCAGATGTTTTAGCTTCCAATTGCAGTACCTATTACTGATTAATAGATAGATAAGTTCAATACCCATTTATGGCTTTGGAACTGTAGATTCATATAATACGCTGCATTTTCTGTCTGTTTTTATCTATTAACTGCTCTGTTTTTTTCTTTTTTGATAAATTTTGGACATCTTGTTAATGGCGGTGAAAAGAAATTGCTTTAACAAATCTGAAATATTTGAAGATAAAACGATTTATAAAAAACATATTAAAAAATTTAATCTTCAAATAATCATCTATACTTTTTAAAGGTTTGATTGAAGAATAAAATTTGCAATGCATAATACTTGTAATATTATTTTGAAAAGAATTACATAAAACAAATTTTGCATACATTTTATTGTATATTCCCCACTAAAGTTGACCTCTACTTGCACGATACAAGACTACATTACAAAACTTTAATTTTCGTTGCCTTTGTCCTTGCAATAGTTTACACTTTCGGTTTTCTACTCCTTCCTTGCGCCAACAAGGAAAACAATTCACTCTTAAAAGTTTTCATGAACAATAAAAGTTTGTACCATATTTTTACGCCAATATTTGAATTTATTGCATTAAAAAATCCATTCACAAAACATAAAGAATAGACGACTCTACTCGTAGTCGTACAAAGAAAACGAAAAAAGCAACACTGTCTCAATGAAACGAACTACAACTCCCTCCTTTCCGCACAGCACAGAGTCCCTTTAATAAAGTTTTTGCAAACAAGCAACATTTGCACATACACACACACATACTTGTAAAGCCATAAATCCAAATTTTATCATGATTAACTTAACAAACTGCAAATATTTCGAATATTTCCTCGCAGCCCCGTACAAAAGAATTTCCGTTGACCATAATATTTTTGAAGTTTTTTTATTTAATCCTTTTTTTTCGTTAAGTTGAAAATTTAACCATTTGCTGCTATTGTTGCAGATTTGGGACATGGTATTTTAATTTAATAAATTCGTGATCAGTATATTAATACGCAAGACAAAAATTTGTCCTACCTTTTTTACTATGTTAGAAATTGAGCAAGACTTTGAATTATACACCATTAGAAAGGTATTTTTGTGTAAATGTGCACAAAGCTAAAATTATTTTAATATTTTGCCATTAAGCCAATTAAAATTAAATGTAAATTTTTTGAATATTAACAACGACAAAATACGTGGTCGCTCAGAGCTGGAAAGAGGATACAGCACAAAGTGAAAGACAAAAAGCTGACTGAAACTGACTTCATGTGTTTTTGTTTTCCTTTCGTTTCACATTTATCATTGTACCAGGGATAATAAACGAGCTCTTCTATTTTGTACCAAATATCATCAAAAGTGCTATCCAAAATGTACCAAAATTATTTAATACATTTGTGGTTAAATTTTGATCATTGGGCGCTTCTAGTATTAGTTAAATGACCATCCGCTATCATTGAAGATGGTTACTTTTCATTTTGATTAGATCTTTCATTATCTACTTTAATCATTGCTGCGAAAAAGTGGCTGATATCATTGAGACACCCCTTATTGGAATAATCATACAAGTTGTCTAAGAGAATCTTCATTCTAAAGTGAAATTCAGTCATTCATTTAGTAACCATAACTCCAAATTTTTTATATACATAAGTTTGTATCTTGAATTCACTGAAAGTTATTTATTTATTTATTTATTTATTGAGTCTTTGGATAATAATAACCCTTACAGACTAGAACAGTTAACATTAAATGTATAACTAAATCAAATAACTTAATTACAAAAAATAAACTAATGTAAGAGCATAAGCAGTATAGATTTAAATTGAGCTTTATTCAAGCAAAAATCAATTGAACTATCCTTATATAACCTATTGAGCAATAAAAAAGTTCTATTAATGGGCTCATTAATGACATAGTTCGACCTGTGACACTTGATATAAAAATAATCCGAGGATCGTAAACTCCTAGGGGAATATTAAAGCCAATCAACTGAAGGATCTCTGGACAATCAATGAAACCATTGATTACATCATAAATAAACATGATACTATAAACAAGACGCCGATTTTCAAGACTCTCAAGATGTATGAGCATACAACGAGCATTGTATGACGGTAAAGGCTCAGTAAAATCCAGTGAATGTAGTGCATAGTAAGTAAGGATTCCAAATAAAAGAACCATATTCTAAATTAGATCTTACAAATGAGGTATAGAGAAGTTTTCTCGTATAAGGATCAACAAAAGCAGCGCTGTTCCGTTTAATAAAAGCTAAAAGCGAATAGGCCTTAGGCAAAATATGATTGACGTGAATCGTAAAGTTTAACCGAGATTCAAAGAAAACACCAAGATCACGGATTTGGTCAACTCTAGCTAGAGGCATACCATCAACACTATATGAATGCTGCAGAGGACTATTTAGTTTAGAAAAAGTCATGCAGAAGCATTTGAAAAAGCTCCAATTCATTTTTAAGAAATGACACCTGATGAGACGGCCGCTGGTAATATTCTAGAGTACGGTGACCAACCATCCTGGATTTTGCCTTTTCGTCCCGGATTCAAAAACTTCCTGGAAATGTTCCAGATTTAAGATGGACACATATTGTGTTGTGTAATTTTTTTTATTTTATTTTAAGTCAATTTTAGTTTATGGATCAAAGACTGTAAAGGACGAATCAAAGACCACAGATTATGAGCCATAAATCATAAAGGACAGATCAGAGACCACAGATTATGGAGCAAAGTCCATAAAAGACAGATCATAAACAATATATTATGGATCATAGACCATAAAAGATAGATCATAAAACATATATTATTAACCTTAGACTATAGATTATGGACCAAAAACCATAAAGGACCGATCATAAACAATAAATTATGAACCATTAACCATAATAGATAAATCAATGATCATAAATTATGGATTATGGACCATAGACCATAAAAAACAGATCATGAAACATACTTACTAGAAATTATAAACTATAGACCATAAAGGACATATCATAGAACATATGTATATTATGGACTGTTACTTTTGCCCCGCCTGTATAAAATAGTTTTTTCCGATTGTCAAGCCAACATTTAAGGCTGAAGTGATGGCATAATCTGAATGCACCATAAGTTTTGCAAATACTCGTAAATAATGTCAATCGTCATTGTACTTTGACATTTGTATTGAAGACAGATTGAGAATCAGTTGACATTTTGAAGTCAGATGTTTTGAGAACAACAATTCAAAATGTCGCAAAAGGGGCACAAATGTGCAATTTTTTCAACCAATGTCCTTAGTTTCTTATTCTCACCTTGTAACATTACTTTCGCCTGACTTTGCACTTCCAAAGTTTGTTTAATAATTTTTTTAAAAATTATAAAATATCTGGAAAAATTGTGATAAAATTCATACGTATTTTTTGGATAATTTTAAGCATTTTTTGACATATACACTTTTTTCTTAAGATGCCTTGCTTTTGAGTAAAAAATAGTTTTCCGATCACGAAATCGTAAAACGTAAAAAATCGATTTTGGGACGCGAATATTATCTACACCTCCATAGCAAATTTATAATTTTTAAGCGCCAAAAATTTTTGTAAGAAAAAAGTCTTTATTTCCAAAAAAACCTTGCGTATCCATTTTGTAATGAAAAAAGTTTTTTTTTTATCCAAAATGGACCTTCAGTAGTATCAAAAGTGCTCCATTGGTTTTTCTCGGAATGAAAAAAAAAAAAAAAAATGTATAGATGATTTTTAATTGCTTCATACAAAATCGAACCGGTCTAATGTTGATAGATACTTACGAAAATTTTAAGATTTTTCTGAACCAATTTTTTCGCAATTTAAAAAAATACAAGTTCTGTTGTACAAAATGCATTAAGCTTTGGTTTTGCATATTGCTTCACCTTCATTTGCAGCATGCAACACTTGGAAAACCACGCTGCTGCCGCTGCTGTTTGTCCTTGCACTTGAGTTGCATGCTTTTCTGCCAAGTTATTTTCCGTTTAACCCATTTTTAAAGCAGCGTACCACTTTGTTTTTTTCCCCACTACATAAATTGCAACGCTGACTGTTGCTGCTTTTGCTGCCTGCTACCTACCACACTTCATTGGCGCAAAAACCTGTTAACGCCAAGTGCAAATTATTTATGCTTCTTTCATTGTTAGCGCATTTTGTATTATTTCTTTTCATTTTATTTTTATTTTTCTCTACATTCCATTTGTTTCTAAAGTTTACCTATATATTTTGTAAAGCAAACAAAGCACAAATGCGCCGACAGCTTCTCATACTCACACTTTCTTCGTTGTTACCTGTTCAACAACCGGAAGTGAAGTCCTTTGTTTCTATTTCCCTTATTTAATGCAAAGTTTTGCTTGTTGGTTTTGTTGTTGTTATTTCCCATTCGTAACTATCACGGTGAGTGAGTGTGTGTTTTTAGCTGAAGTGCCAATTCTTTTCCGCAACACCTTCTTTGCTTTAACTTTTTTTTTCCACCTTTTTGTGTTGCACAACTGATATCGCATTTTTGTTTCTAGAGACGCTGGCATCACAATAACTGCCCAGTAGGATATTTTTTTGATCAAGGTGCAATCATATTCAAATTTATTACGAAAATGTCGAAAAATGTTAAAAATCGCGAAAATGTTGAAAAACTAAGCTAAAATTTGGGCGATTTTTTGCGAAAAATGTTTTTTGGCACAATCAATGAAGAAAGGTTGAAATTAAGGACTGCCCCGGAAAAATTTGTCCCTTTGTTTTTCATTAACAAAAAAATACGTAATGAATTTTTTTAAATTTTGTTTTTTTATTTATTAGTGAGTAGTATAACGAACATAAATAACCTTACACTATTAACAAATATTTATTTTATATAAAAATATTTTACTTTTTTCTTAAGACCAGTACCGTACGACCTTTGCCACTTATTTTTGAAATCTTTTAAATTTTTTGCAGTGCTTTTACTCTTCTGAAGATCTGATTTCATTAGAGCCCAATATCTCTCAATAGGTCGAAGCTGTGGGCAGTTAGGTGGATTCGCATTTTTGGGAACAAAATGTACATTATTGCTTTTGTACCATTTTATGGTGGCTCTAGAGTAGTGAGAGGTTGCTAAATTAGGCCAGAACATTACAGTACCTCCGTGCTCACGAATAAATGGCAAAAAACGTTTTTCAGAGCATTCATCAATATAAATTTTTGAGTTAATTGTGCCCAGTGTTACAAAAAAAAATGCTTCTCAGACCGCAGGTGCATATGGCCTGCCAAACCATATACTGCTTGGGAAATTTTGTAATTTTCTTCTCTTTAAATTTGCTCTGTATCTGCCCCTCCTCCGAACAGGTGTGAAATTCGTGTCTTGTTAGCTTTTTAAAATCTGCCTTAACGTATGTTTCATCGTCCATTATGCAGCAGTCAAATTAAGTCAGGTAACCGACATATAACTTTCGAGCTCGCTTTTGAGCCTCTAACTGCTTTTCATCGGAACGGTTTGGTACTTTTTGAACTCTGTAGGTTCTTAGCTTAAGTTTTTCTTTAGTCTGTTCATAAAAAATTTTGAGGTTCCTGCTCTGGCAGCCATATCTTGTTCTGAAGTGTTGGGATTCTGATTAAAAAGGCGCTTCACTTTTTTCTCCAATTGTGGGTCTATACTGGATTTTCTACCTAAACTCTTTTTCCGCGTAATAAGTTGACCCTTTATATAATTCGAAATAACCATTTGGGCAGTGATTTTTGATGCAACTGTTTTTTTAGCTATGGCTGAATATTTTAATTCTCGTTTTTGCATGCAAGTGTACAAAATGAGTTTGCTCTTTTTTTCTTGATTGCTAGATATCTTTATCGTCTGAAGTTTGTTTGCTAAGTGTTATATATTTTTTTAATCGTCATGTTATATAGAAAATATAGCACCCATATTTCGACCTGCACGATCATCAGGTAAATCATAATCTTAAGGAATAATAGGGTCAAATTTTTCTGGGGCAGTCCTTATATTTTGTACATGACCGCAGGCATTTCCAATCAGTATAACATAAGTGACAGTTTTGGGTCCATTTTTGAAAAAAAAAAAAAAATAAAAATTTACTGTACCAATCTATGAGAATAGGTCGAAAATATATTTTGGATATGAGCGAAACTGTCTCCAACCACAATAAATGACCATTTTGAGCCCATTTTTGTACAAAAATTTTATTTTTTATTAGAGTTCCACCTATCGACGTGGGACGTATAAAAGCTTATCTCGTAAATGGCTGGCAGTACAGCTTAAACGATTTGACTGAAATCTGAGCCTATCGTTCAAGAAATATTTGCATGGATTTTAGATTCCTTTACTACAATTTATGATGTCTCGGAAGTAGTGATCCAATTGGAAAAGTTAAAGTTCTAGTTTAATGAGGAAAATCAGTGCTATTCAATGCCGCTGACAAAAGTGAACTGCACTACTTCCTAGATGTATGTCATATATCTGTAGATAGAAATAGACCTCAGACATGATAGAGAACATTTTTTCCAGATTTGGAATTAGCGACTTTGAATTAGTCAAAATTCAGATAGGTTTTCCTTTTTTTTAATTGCACTGCGTTATCAAATCTAAGCTAGTTTTGGAGAATCTTTATTTCTTCATGAAACTCTACTTATTGTTATTTTTCATCGAAATCATCATTCGTATTTAGCTCTTTAAATGCTAAGGCATAACTTCAAGTAGTTTTAGAGATATGAATTATATAACAATGTTCACTCTTTTGAACTCAGAATGCATAATACAACCTAATCTTCTCTTCCACTTTTACAATTGCTTTGAGCGATGATGCTTTGAAAATTTTCGTCAAGATCATGCCAAGTCATTTATGACATTTTTCCAACTGGTATATTGTACAACTAAAACTTGTTAAGCTCAAATCCAAACTAGATTTCACAACGTTTTTTTTTATTTAAATTTTCTCTTTTGACTTCTCTTACCGCACTTGCTGGAATTATAAACGCATTCAAGCATTCTTCAGCTCTCTCAGCACAGATTAAAACCAAAAAGATAATGATTTTCGCTTTATTTGCATATCTCTACACGTAATTTCCGCAAAGAAAACCTCACTATTTTTGCACCCTATCTCATCGGAAAGTACATGTTGGATATATACGAATAATATATGGATTTATGCGCCATACGCAGAAATTGTTTTATTATTTGTTTGTTGTTTGCATGATGAAAGTAAGGTCGAGAGTGTACCGTTTCCAAGTACTTCTTATTGTTTTTTTTATGACCAATATTTTATCTTTGGGTTATTTTCCATAGCTCTGAATAATAAGGTTTTTTCCTTAATTCTTTTATTTTTTTATTGTATTTTGTATTAATTTTTATTATTTTCTGCATGGAATAATGAGTCAGACCGTATGCTGAAATGGTATTTTAATTGTGAGCACTTAAGTAGAGGTTTTGTTTTAATTTACGTATAAACTTTGCTGCCAAGTTTTTGAAGAATTCTTGCTTATTTGTGACAATCAAATTAACAGAACCTTCATGAGTGTAGATTTAAGTGTTGGCTAATGCATTATTAAAATTATGAAGAAAACAAAAAAATATATTATTTGGAAGATAATTGCTCTCCATTATTGATTAAATTGTTTTTGTTCGATCTGTTGGAGCAAACTTGCCTAGGTTATTAAAACACTAGTGCATTAATTTTAATTTTCTTTAATATTTTTCGACGTTTCGTCAACAAATCGTTGACCTCATCAGGTTAACACTATAAATATACAATAGTTAAATCAATACAATATTTTTTAACACTAATCGCACAAACTTACAAAATTATTACAAAAAAATTTTTTAAAAAATCACAAATGTCAAACAGTCACACAGACCTCTGATTAAAAGTAAGTAATATTAAAGTTAGATCTTAACATAACCAAAAGTGAACAATAAAATGTTTAAAGAAACATGTAAAGCAACATCAAAAAATGTGTATCAACAAGAGACATATAAAAAACATTGAAATGTATAAGAGTAAAAAACTGTTCTCAACCATCAGCTAATAAACCGTACATTTCACAGTAGTTACACTGGTAGTCAAAAATTTTTTTATAATTAATATGAACTTCTATTTTTATTTTTAAGATTGAAAGTTTTTTTGTAATAGCCGTTTGTAGGTGTTATTTAATTTACAAACATCTTCCTGTCTATTGATGTTGTTTTTATCACTGTTGATAAACATCATCTCAGACAGTAATCTTTTTTTGTAGTCGTTTTCACTATCTACAATTTTAACACCTTGAAAATCAAAAGTATGTTTATTGGTAACAATGTGATTGTAAATAACATGATCGGGATTTTTGTTTCGTTTATGTTCATTTATGCGTTCTTTTAAACTTCTCTTGGTTTCCCCATAATAGACAGCATTACAATTGTTGCAACAAAGCTTATAAACAACACCAGTTTTTTCCCATTTTTCTGTTGGATCCTTGCCTAGAACTACAATCTGGTTCAAAGTTTTCTTAATTTTTGGAATTGTGCCTAAATCATAATTTTTTAAAGTGTGTTTGCACTTTGAAAAAAATGCTTTATTAATAAAGGGCACCACCATCTTACGATTTTTAGAGTTTTGCAACTCATTTGTTGATTCTTTTTTCTTTTTTGTTTTAATGACATTAAGTCTTGCAGTTATACAATCATTTATAAACCGCAACGGATAATCGTTATTAGTTAACAAACTTTTAACATATATAATATTCTTTTTGTGAAAAGACTTATGTGAAAGTGAGACAGCTCTGTCTACTAAATTAAAAACAATATTACGTTTTTGGTTGATGGGATGGTTAGATTTGAAATTCAGAATTCCCCAGAATATGTAGGTTTCTGATACCAATCTGTAATAAGTCGGTTGTTTTTTCTAATGATAGTTAAATCCAAAAAATTGATTCTATTATTGTTTTCAAGTTCATACGTGAATTGAAGTTTATCATGATATGAATTAAAAACATTAATAACAGTATCAATATATTCCTTATGAACGCAAAGTAACGTATCATCGACATATCTGAAGTAAAAAAGGACATCGCAATTGTATAAGTTTTTTAATATGCCCAAACAACTTGTTTCCAAGTCGTCCATGCATAAATCAGCAAAAAATGGGGATATCGGAGAACCCATTGGGGTGCCAAAAATTTGATGATAAAACTTTCCATTGAAGGAGAAAAACGTGTTGTTAAAAAGGAACTTTGTGATTTCAATAATATCACAGTATGGAATATTACAATTGTCAATAATATGGGTGCAACGTTTATCAAGACTTTGAATAGCTAGTTCACACGGAATATTAGTGAATAGAGAACAGACATCAAGAGATAGTAAGACATAATCTTGTGGAATATTGAAATTTTTCAATTTTTCTTTCAATTCAAAGCTATTGTTAACATGAGAAGCAGGTGCAAGACAAATATTTTTAAGTTTTTGATAAAGAAAACTGGCCAGCGAATGATTAGGTGAATTAACACAAGATATTATAGGTCTTAAAGGAGCGTTTTCCTTATGAATTTTTGGTAAACCGTAAAACTTAGGCAATGAGGTGTCTGTCTGAGAAAGAGCATTTTTGTGAAACTTGTACGACAAGAAACCTTTGTCATTTAAGTCAATGAAGAAGTTTTTGACTTCAGTTTGCAGTCTTTTTAAAGGATTCTTGTTTATTTGATTATATACTGTGTTGTCATTCAGAAGTAAATTAGCTTTTGATATATAATCAGATTTTCTGAGACAAACTGTTTGGTTACCCTTGTCCGCAACTGTGAAAAAAATGTCATCATTGTTTTTTAAAAAAGTTTTTGTCGCCCTTAAATTTTTTAAGAAATCTCTACCTTCTATTGTGGATTTTTGGTGTACTTTGAACCAGATTGTAGTTCTAGGCAAGGATCCAACAGAAAAATGGGAAAAAACTGGTGTTGTTTATAAGCTTTGTTGCAACAATTGTAATGCTGTCTATTATGGGGAAACCAAGAGAAGTTTAAAAGAACGCATAAATGAACATAAACGAAACAAAAATCCCGATCATGTTATTTACAATCACATTGTTACCAATAAACATACTTTTGATTTTCAAGGTGTTAAAATTGTAGATAGTGAAAACGACTACAAAAAAAGATTACTGTCTGAGATGATGTTTATCAACAGTGATAAAAACAACATCAATAGACAGGAAGATGTTTGTAAATTAAATAACACCTACAAACGGCTATTACAAAAAAACTTTCAATCTTAAAAATAAAAATAGAAGTTCATATTAATTATAAAAAAATTTTTGACTACCAGTGTAACTACTGTGAAATGTACGGTTTATTAGCTGATGGTTGAGAACAGTTTTTTACTCTTATACATTTCAATGTTTTTTATATGTCTCTTGTTGATACACATTTTTTGATGTTGCTTTACATGTTTCTTTAAACATTTTATTGTTCACTTTTGGTTATGTTAAGATCTAACTTTAATATTACTTACTTTTAATCAGAGGTCTGTGTGACTGTTTGACATTTGTGATTTTTTAAAAAATTTTTTTGTAATAATTTTGTAAGTTTGTGCGATTAGTGTTAAAAAATATTGTATTGATTTAACTATTGTATATTTATAGTGTTAACCTGATGAGGTCAACGATTTGTTGACGAAACGTCGAAAAATATTAAAGAAAATTAAAATTAATGCACTAGTGTTTTAATAACCTAGGCAAGTTTGCTCCAACAGATCGAACAAAAACAATTTAAACAAAAAAATATAGTTTACTAGCCTTCTTTGCCCGCTTCGCTAGGCATGTTTGTTTTGTTTTTTGATTCCCAATACCTAGACATTCTTTATTTGACTATTCGGGTGACCTTTGAACACCTGCGGGTGTCACAAAAAACTATTACTTAAAGCTTGTTAATAGTCCGCCATAGATTTTTTCCCTCTCGTACACTTAGATATTCTTCGTTTTGACTATGAAGCCCTCGAGTGACCTTCGGCACACTTCGGGTATTCCAAAAAATTATCAGTTAAAACCTGCTGAAAACTTGCCATAGATATTTTCCCTCTAGTGTAGCTAGATATTCTTCGTTTTGACTATTAAGCTTCGGGTGATCTTCGGAAACCTTCGTGTATAGCATAAAAACATTCTTATATCTAATATATACTCATTTCCAAATTTTCAGCTCAATTGGACGAATGGTTTCTGAGTAATAATGCTTCAGACACACAGACACAGAGTCATATTTATATATATAGATTTGTAGGCATATTCCATGGGAGATGCCACGCCTTCATGTCCGATTTCACCCAGTTTTTATTAAGAGCTTGCGTTTATAGTCCTTAGTGTCTGAGTAAAAACTAGTAAGGGTGTAACCTTTGGCCTGGCCAAACATTAAATACCCTACACTGCAGTATTTTGAAAATTTTGCTTATATGGGAGGTGTCACGCCCTCTTTCCGAGTTTTGCTCAGATCTTGCATCTTTAGTTCCTAGTGCCTGAATAAAATTATCTCAAAAAACGTTTTCAGTATACCGATTTGATGCTTTTGCTTACGTAGGAGGTGCCACGCCTTCTTGTCCCAGATCGTCTAGTTTAAACTTAAACGTGCATTTATAGTCTTTAGTATTTGAGTGAAATTTGGTTGGATTATCTCAAAAAACGTTTTCAGTATAGCATTTTAAAACTTTTGCTTACATGGAAGGTGCCACGCCCCCTTGTCCGAATTCGCCCAGTTTTCTCTCAGAGCTTGCGCTTGGTTTGAGAACCATTCTAAAAATTGGAGGACCTGTAAATTACAATTGTAGGATACGCCGAACTCAAAATAAGTCCAAAAACGGTTTTTTTGAAAAAAAAAAAAAAAAAAAACATAAATCAAAACGAACCAGGTCATTTTCGATGTATATGTCAGTGCTAAAGTCGTATCCAGTCTCGGATTGCTCTATTACGTACGTTTTTTGATGAGATATTCTTACCTAAAAATTCAAAATCATGATTTTGGAGGTTATGAAGAGGACACACGAAATGTTTTTTTTTTTTCTTTTAAATGCATCGTTTAATTCTATACTTTATCTTCAAAATAAGCCGCGATTTTTTCTTATATGAACTTCCTATACAAAGTTTTTGTTACCGTTCATGTTTTGCTTCAGAGTGGTTTAAGTTGAACCACTGCGCGATATAGGCGTCAATTATCATAAATGGATTATAATTGTGAAGATTTAATTAAAGTGATTTAAAATAAAGACATTTGAATTATTTAAAATTTTTATTGCACTTACAATCGTTTATCAACACTGTTTGCAGCTTTATTACGCTGCCTTTTTTTATATCTCCAATTTTAATTGAGTTCCATATGCATTGTCGTTGTATAAGTTTGGTATTTATTTTTGTTTTCTTAAATAATTGGTGCATTAGTTAGAAAACAATTCCTGGATCTTATCGTTGGCGTAAATAAATTAATTGTAAAAAATATATTGTGTGCTATTTTTGATTGCGTTCGATAAGGAAATTTTCGCGCAAAATTAATAACAATTTTAATTACTTTTTACGGACTACACAATAGTCCGTTTTGTTAAAAATAAAAAAATTTATTTTTAAAATAAAACCCAAAATTCATAAAACAAACCACTTCATTTTATTTAATTCAATAAAGGAAACAATTCGTCTTTATTCTGGGCAATATAAACATTAAAATCCTTCCTGACACTATGTTGGTAGCTTAATTCGAAAAAGAATCGTAAGATGCAGAAGTTTATCTTTGGCGCATAGTGACGTTAACTAGCATAGGACTCCATTAAAATATATTTAAATGCCAAAATTTTCATTGAAAGCTGTAAATTAAAAAAACTCTTTCAATTAAGCAAGCGCATGTATCAAATTTTTATGTTCCAACGCACTCTGTGTCCCTTAGCTGAAATATGCCCCCGGAACTAAGCCGCAATATTTTTCTTTCAATCCTGAGGTCCATCGCTATCGCTATCACTATCGAAAAATGCTAATGTATCCATTTATACTTATTTATTTTTGCATAAAATTACAAAATTTTCACAATCTTGCACTTATGTCACTTTAAGTTTTTTTTATTCTTTGTCATTTGTCAAAATCATAGGGATGTGCTTTTACCAGGGCTTTCAATACTGAGTGCTATTCTTGATTCCGTTCGATAAGGAAATTTTCGCGGAAAGAAATATCGTTTGATATGAAATTACTGTTCTTGATTCCGGCGGTATAGGAATATCGAAAAAGAATATTGGGAACCCTGAAATAGGAGCAAAGCTTTAATTTATTATTAAACATAAATTAATTAGTATTATGTTTTTACTGAGTTTACAGTATTTGTAAAATTTCGATTAAAATCAATGATATACCAAGTATTCTATACTACCAAAATTTACAATATCATAATATGTATACGCAATAAAATATACAAAAAATAAAAATAAGTTACAAATCAAACCATCATTAATGCGCCAGTGCTGCCATTTATGCTTATATGAAGTAGCAGCAACCACCAAAAGGTGCGCAAAAAATAACATGTTTGACACTTTGACAGGGCTTTTCGAAAATATTGACATATTTTATAATTTAAAGCACTGCGGCAATAACGTATTGGTTTCGTTTTTTTTTGTTTTTGTTTTTTAATATTATTTACGCTATAAATAAAATCGAATTTCATTGCGAATTTAAATAAAAAGTGAAAAACCAAACCACAAATACCTTTACAAAAATATATACATATATATAGCATAGTGGTCATTGCCAACGTCTCGCGAAATGCCACGCATTATATGTCAAATTGCAATGGTGGTGGAGCTTCGTGACGGAAATAATGCAGGGCACAGGGCATCGCATTGAAAGAAACGAAAATTCACAATTTTATCACAGAAATAAAACGCGACGCAGTAAATGAAAAGAAAAACTTTTTTTCTTGCGGTCTTACTACGCGTGTGAAAGTTGTATGTGTGTGATCAGTAGCGTAGGCAACATTGTCGCAAATGTCATGGTGGTACGTAGTTGAAAAGTCAAAGTACGTGTTAAACTGAAGACTGCATGGCACTACTTTTAACCAGGGAAAGTGATTGATAGTGTAATATGTGAATGAACTCATTTCTATTAATTGTTACAGAGATACTCATCAGAAATTGCATTTAAAAATGAAAAACACTCAATGATTCCCATTTGGCTTATGAGCTCAATAATCCATACCACAATATAGTCCAGTCATTTGGTAGTTTTAACTAGAAAGTTTTCCGGGATTTTTAAAGAGTTGTTATATTTTGCTACAACGTATCTTGCTTATTGATAATTTAAAATTTTGAAATTTTTAACTTTTCTAACAAAATGGCAGCCAATTCACATATTAGAGGTGTAAGAATTTCTTAAAGAAAAAAAAAAAAAACAAAATGTATAATGCAGCCTTAAGATAAATCACTACCAACACATCGAAATAAGACGGTTTTATCACCGTTGTGCAGAGAAAAAAAAAAACTTAAAATTTTTCTTCGCCAGACATAATCTAGAAATCTTTGAATTAACTTCAATTCTAAGAAAAAGAAAGAAAAATAAAAAGAATAAAATTTAAGATGCGCAAAAACTTTTAATTCAATTGCTGTCAGTGTTGTCAATGCACAACGAAAACTTGCAGCTGCTTCACGCTGTTCAGCATTTTAATTATGTTGCTGCAACTTAAAGCAGCAAAGACAACACAAGCAGTGTGTGTGCAATGAAAAAATGAAATGAAACTCCTCTTTCAAATCGCTGAATGCTTATCGTTGATTTAAAATCGCACTTCGAAATGGATGCTCAAAAAAAAAAAAAAAAAAAAAAAAAAAACATTGGTTTTTCGTATGCTGTCACATTAACAAATTTAATTTCTATTCACTTCAGCCGTTTGTGTCCCATTGGAGTTGTACTCAATTAAGCGTTGCCATGCTGCCAGATTGACAAACAGTTTTGACATTGCACTAAAATTACAGAGCGCGCTATGAGATTTTCGATTAATCAGTACCACCGCTAAAGTACCAAAATTATTATTGTCATTTTCAATGTCATTGTTGTTGTTGCTGCTGTTCTTGTTGTTGTTGACGATATGCACAAATGTAACGGCACATTGTTGTGTCATTTAGTATTTTTTGTTGTACCTACGCGCGGCCACAATTGTCAAAAATATTTTTGACATTTCGTGTATTTTAACATTTTTCTTCATTTACACAGTTGGCTTGAATGAAAAAAAAGGCGTACCATAGACGTAGGCGTACTCTAGACAACGTTTAATAAGAATATAACATTTTAAAAATCGTATCAGATTTTCCTTGCGTTTTTCTTTATTTTTTCTGTTGAGGCATTATCTCCTTATAAAAAAAGCTGAGAAAAAAAAAATACTACGAACAAAATTAAAAATAATCATTTTCGATGTTCTATCTCAAATGGTTTTTAAGATGTACGTAAATAAAAGTAGAAAAAACACTGTTTTTTGCTATATTTGAGGTTATCAGGCCTGCTCCGTAATCAGTGTGGTTTCAATTACTTTGAGGAGGCTTGTTGATGAAAATGGTGAGTCACACGATAAAAAGTTCCAGAATCTTTTTTTGCGGAGAATTACAGGCTCCACAAATAATATTGATTTGCATCAACGAAAAAGTACCCGTTTAGGAATTATTCTTAAAAAACTGCAAAAAGTTGAAAATTCGACTTTATCGAATATTTGCGAAACAGTTACTTTTTCAAAAAAGCCTCCTCAATGAAAAGTAATTGAAACCACACGGATTACGGAACAGGCCTTACAACCTCAAATATACTAAAAAACAGTGCTCTTTCGACTTTTAGGTACGTACATCTCAAAAACCATTTGAAATAGAGCAATTCTGATGTCGGATTTGAATTCAGCATCGCAGAATACATTGAAAATAATAGTTTTCAGTTTTGTCCTTAGTATTTTTTGCTTCAGTTTTTTTTTTATATGGAGATAATGTCGCGGCATAAAAGATATAGAAAAACGCAAGGAGAATCTGATACGATTTTGCGAATGTTATATTCTAATTATACATGGTCTAGAGAGTCGAAGTACGTACTTGGGTTTTGGCGGCATCGGGGAATTCCTTTTTTTTCGTTCAAGCCAACTGTGTTTATCTCTTATGGTGGCAAAATTTCATTTTAATTTTCTTCTATGAGAGATTCTACATGAAAATAAAACAAATTTTAAGGTCGCTCATCTTAAATCAAATTGAAATCTTGCAAAATTTGTCGAGTTCAGGAAAAAATGTTATTATTTTGTTTCCACCGAATTCGGTATAACACCAACTATTCAAAAAGTCCAATAATTTCCACTTGCTCACAATATTAAAAGTATAAAAATTGCAACCCTGCAGTAAAAATATGAAACAGTCTACAAAAAATACTAGTTCACGGTTAGTACTTGCCCAAAACTAGTGAAAAAAGGATGCAGTAAGGGCCAGTTTAATATCAGTTTGTAGTTTGTAGGGGCAAATAAATTTGAATCGTGACGAAAACAAATTGCAATTTTCGAAATGAAATTAGTGAATTCATTTTTGATAATGCTGTTGTGAATGTAATTTAACTTTATTTTATTTGTTTTAAGAAAATATAAATCCAAATCAAAAAAAAAGTATTACTATAGAACTACTTCATAACACAACTAGATTATGGTTTGAAAAATAGCCGTTCACTTGGAAAAAAAAAGCTATATATGTTTTATCCTAGAGTCATTCTACACATTTCCCTGAAAAAACATTTTGGGTGCAAGCACTTTTTATTTAAAACACGTGGGGAGAGGTGTGATATATTTTGTTGTTGCATAGAAAAATTTTTCAACACTTATTTACAAATGCTATGATGCAAGACCTTTTGCACCGGATCGTGAACATGGCTAATATATAAATTTATAAGTAAATGTTAGTTGGATATCGACCATATAATGAAATTTCCTAAGAAAAATACGTCATACCAAACTATTGACATTTTTAACCTTCAATTAACGAAATGCACAAAGTGTTATGAGTGAAATTACTACCCCACAGTTAATCGGATCAGCTTATAACCAACCTCAGAATTTGTTTCCAATAGAACTAACTAAGCCTTTGGTATATTAACGATTTTTCATGCAATTAACAGATTTTCTCGGAATGCTTTGAAGCAGTGATTCTCAACCTTTTTTTCGTCACGGCACATTTTTATTAATATCAAAATTTGGCGACACACTAACAACAAAAATTTGAAGAGATTTTAAATTGGTTTATTTATTCATGTGGGCTTATTTAAGTAAAATCCATGGGATGACCATGTTGTCATCATTACCTTAGGCCTCAAAATTGGCCCCATTGTGTACCCGACACAGAGAGCTTAAACAAAGTATTTCTAGGAGAACCATGTATTTAACACACAATTCAGATAGTGAGCCAAGCGGTTCAAATTGAAATGACTAAGAAATTAAGAACTGTATCTTCCATATCAGTTTCTTTGCAACTTCTGCTTGGATATGTATGGTTTTCTATGCCACAGTTTCAAGGAATAGCAATTAAGTTACGAACATTGTTTTTTTCCATTGCCATTAAAAATGTAGATCGATTCATTCTTAAGGATGGCAAATTAAATTGATTTGATATGCTTTCAAGTTTATAGACTTTACCATCTGGAATTGGAAAGCTGAATACATTTACTATCGATTGTTCCCTTTATTAGTTCTGTAAACTTGGAAAAATTTCCTGATCCAGTGCTTGTATCCAATTTTCACCACTCTGTATATTTTTTAAAGAACGTATTTAAAATAGCCCAACTATCCTTTTTAGGTACTACAACATGGAAGTTTGTTAGGAAAAGAAGGTGTGGTGGGAGGTAGTCTGTACATCATTACATCACAATTTATAAATTGGTGTAAAATGCTTTTATGACCAAAAGGTTTTAATTTCCAGAAACCTCAAAAAATCATGTCAGCAAATTTGCTTTTTGGCAGTGGCGGCACATTTTAAAAATCTCACGGCACATAGGTTGAGAATCACTGCTTTAAAGTTTAACTTTAGTTTTTGACGTAAATTCAACAAATGCAAAGTTTTAACGCTGCACAGTGGATTATTTGATACCAAAACATGAGATTATTTAAATAGATAAAATTCTGTATCACTAACAGAAGGAATTATTGAGAAACACATTACCGTTGTTCAATAATGTAAAAAAGCTTTTATTGGACAAAAAGTCATCAAAAAACTTTCACCACACAATATTTAATTGCACAAGTTTTCTACTTTTAGTGCATAATTAACTAAAAAATTAAGTTATAATATGCCTGAATAGCCTGTTTTGGTATCAAACCACTCCAAGAGATGCGCACTCAATACTTTAATAGGCCCAGAACCCTTCTGTGGAGCGAACAACAGCTTTAAAAATAACTTAATTCGGGAATGGCAAGAAAACAACCTTACTGAACACTTGAGAGCCCTGCGAAAAGGTTAACCAATCCAAAACGTGTTAAGGTAGAAGTTAAGTATTTTAAACCTCAGCAGAAAAGATATAAAAACATACAGTGAAATAATGACAGGTCATTGTAAAATTAATTATCAATTACAAAAGATGGGACTGGTACACAGCAAAAAGTTTGGGTGTAAAATTCAAACCAAATTGGAATGAATACAAATCCACACCAAATTTGGTATAAAATCTATGCTACAACTTGGTATACAAACCGTGTATGCTTGTTTGTATAAAATTTATACAAATAAAGTATTAACACAATTTACACTATTTTGGTTTAAATTTAATAGCATCACCATACAAAGATCTTTTATACTATTTTTGTATAAATTTTATATAGAAGTGCGTATGAAAGCATTTTAAGTCATTCTATATAAAATTCATATTCTGCTATATAAATCCGCTGCGGCGAGATGCAAAATTAAGTATCTAGGTGCCAGGATTTTAGATTCAACAAACCTAGGTAACATCAAATTCACTGCAATGACAAGTTTAATAGACAGTCTGAAACTGTTCTGATAGTTAAAGAGGCTGTACAAAAGATTGTTTTAGGATGCTGTGCAATCCAGAGCCTTCACCCACTGTGTGCTGGTTCTACTTTGAACTCTTCCGGAACAGGTAATTCTTTGGGACTAGCAGCGTAGCTAAACACTTGTGTTGTAATTTTGTTACATACGCTTAATTTTTACGTTATAATGCATGACAAATAACATTATATTTGTATATAGACCATATCCAAGGAGTTTAATTTAAATTTTATATTTATATCCGTATACTGCAAAATGAGACTGACTAATAATAGTCTGTTTTTTACCTTTTGTACAAATGGTCGTCAAAATGAAAGTTTTCTTCCTAATTTTTGTGATTTTTGCTTTTGTGGCCAACAGCACTGAAGCAATTAAGAATCGTAAGTTGATTTTGTGCAATTCACTATAGAGTTTTTTGTATTGATTTTTACAAAATTTTTTTTTCTATTAACAGGCATTTGCGGCCAAAAGTTTGCTGACGCTGGTGAATGTTTAGTCATTTATCCCAAAATGTGGTCCTATAATAGGGCAAAAAATGAGTGCATACGTTTCACATATAGTGGTTGTGCGAAAAGCAGGAACCGCTTTACCACCAAGAAAAAATGTGAACTTAAATGCAAAGAGTAAGCTTGATGCGTGAAAGTGTGAATTTTTTCTTAAGCCTAATAAATTACATCCAAAATTTCTTTTAATAATAAAATGTAAAAATAATGTAATAATAAAATCTTTTTTTAATATTCAGCTTCAAAACTTTATATTGGTAAAAAACAAAGTCCTTAAAATATTTTAATAAGGAGTAGTTTGTGAAAGCACTTTTAGATTCTTGAGAAAAACAAGGCATCTCACGAAAAAAGTTTGTATGGCATAAAATGCTTAAAATCATACGTGTGAATTTTTTCAGAATTTTCGGAGACATTTTATAGTTTTGCAAAACTTGTTCAAAAAAAAAAAAAAAAAAAAAAAAAAAAATACAAATACAATAATAAATTCCAAACAAACTGACACGTATTTCTTAGATTCCATGTTTTTCTCTCCTACTGAAAAAAGACTTGCACTGCACACTATATTGTTTATAACTTTTGAACCAATATCGATTACCCTAATTTTTTTAAAGACATAGTTTCTAGACATGTGAAGAGGGCTCACATATTTTTATAATTTCCTCAGAGGCGGAGAAGTTGCTTAAATTTTTATTTATTTGAAATTGGGATTTTCAATAATAATTGAAGTTTTGCTCAAAAAAAAAAAAAAAAAACATTTTTTAAATAAAAAGAATTTCAAACGATTTAATGAAATGGTTTCTAATGTTTCAGCAATTGTACTCAGCTTGGTTATGGTGGTTGATACCAGGTACACGTTCCTCCATAAATTATATTTATTTCATGCTATAGGTATTATACGACTTTTTGCAGATTTTCTCGGCAGCCTTTGAAGTTTATTATCATTTAACAAATCTGCAGACGTTACGCTGGTTGTTCAGCCAGTGATTTTTTTTGTATAAGTATTTAGCGGGCTCCGAATATATTTGATTTCAAATGAATACCTTTTTTGTTAAATGCTTGCGGTGTAAAATTGCCGCTGCCGACGTCGACTGCGGACGGCTGCCACGTGAAATGCTGCTTTTGACGATAGATGACCGCTTGAGCGATGCTGATTACCACCAGGATGATGCTGCTGATGACGTCGTTGATCATAAACATTCGTTAGCTATGATATTCCGAAAAGTAAAACGCAGAAAACGAATGTCGCCAAAGAGAGAAACTAACTTTTGAGTTTACTTTTACGTTATAATTTATTGAACGATTTTAATTTAGTTGTAAGTAAGTTATTTGCCCTATGCTCTTCCTAGGAGTTAAAGGAGAATACATACATACAAGTTATTTTAAGTTTTAAACAATTTTATTATTAAAAAGAATTATAAAATAAAACTTCGGCGCCCGCTGCGAAGCACGATGGAAAAACGAATGACCAAAATCATGAGTTTGACGTAAACAACGAATACGCATGAGAGTGTGGGAGATGGCGGTATGAATTGAAGATTTTTCAATGGGTACGCGTTGCCAATCGCGGGAAATGAAATCCGATTTTTGGGAGTTTATGCGTATTCCTGCGTAAACAATGGTTCCTTTTAGAACTGTTCTGAAACTGGTAAATCTTTGGAAGTAGCAGCATAGCTAACCATTTGCTGTTGTTATAAGTATATTGTATTTTATAAATATATTCTTTTCAAATCCTAAATCAAAAAAGAACAAATATTGTAATCATTATAACTGCTTTTATTTTTGTGTAAAGAAGTGATATTCAAGAGTAAAATAATTTTCAAGACTACGTTCCAACTGTAAAATACGGTTTTCCCTGATTATTCATTTTGTATAGACAAAAAAGTTATAAGCAAAAAACATGTTTTTTTTAGCCAAAATGAGCCTTCAGTAGAGTGGTTTCGGGATAAATCTAAATTTCGATCCTATCTATTATTCGTTGACCATAGCAAGAGTATAGGAAAGGAGAAACAGATATATTGTCGGCTGAGTATTATTTTGCCGTAAACGCCACTTTGTTGAAAAAGCACATAACTTGTGTAGAGACGAGCACAAGTTATCTGCTTTTGCTTTTTCAACAAAGTGGCATTTACGACAAAATAATACTCAGCCGACGATATATCTGTTTCTTCTTTCCAATACTCTTGCTATGTTGAAAAAGCAAAAGCAGATAACTTGTGCTCGTCTCTACACAAGTTATGTGCTTTTTCAACGAAGTGGCGTTTCCGGCAAAATAATACTCAGCCGACGATATGTAAAGTGTGACACTTTTGACATTATGCACCACTTATGACATAATGATATACTAATGATATGATAAATACAATAGTTACCTTTAACGTAGTTTTTGATGTTGAATTCAAATCCAGCACATAGTTTCTCTATCACATCGGCATTTTGTGATATCTCTACACAGAGAAAACAACAAGCATCTTTTTAATATTGACAAACTCTTACATATACAAATATATTTTGATCAACTTAGCAATATAAAGTTTTCAATCTGATAATTAAAAATAAAAAACTTTTAACTTTTAGATTCATTCCTTTTATTAAGTTTTCCAAAAAATGCTTATTTTCATGCTCCTCTAAATTTACTCTTTGCATTTTGCGTTACATTTTTTCTTGGTTTTAAAGCGGTTGTTACTGTTAGAACAACCACCGTATGAGAACCACTCACATTTCTTTGTCTCCGGGTTATAGGACCACATTTTAAACCACATGACTAAACATTCACCAGGATCAGCGAACGGTTGGCCGCAAACAGCTATGAATTTGAAAAAAAAAAAACAAATTATGGTAAAAAAATAAATAAAATAAATTGTACAAAATTAACTTACGGTGCTTAAGTGCTTGGGTGTTGGCAACAAAGGCAAAAATCACAAAAATAAGAACTAAAACTTTCATCTTGACGCCTATTGGTACAAAGCAGACTATGTATGAAAGTCTCATTTTTTGGTCTATAAATACATAAATGTTAGTTAATTTCTTTGGATATGGGTGTGTGAAAGAATAGGAATGATCCCAAAAGGAAAAATTTCAAGCGCTTTTGAGCCAAGCACTTTAAAAACGCTTGTCCCCATAGAAGTTTAGAAGCGCTTACACAATGATTTTTTTAAGGCTGCAGTAAGAACACCATAGGTTCGAATCCAGCAAGGGTGATTTTTTTTAATTTTTTTTGCTTTATTTTTTTCTTTTTACTAAAATATTTTTTAATTCAATTTTTTATTTCACTTTTCTATTTTCCTTTCTCTTATTTATTTACTTTTATTTAATTGAATTGAAACTGATAACACAATGATTCTATGTAAGGCTGCAGTAAGCATTCGAATGTCAAATTCTGTTTGGACAACATTTGCTCTACTATATATCGCCGGTGCTTACGAAGACTATCTCTTCTTTAAATGCGGACAAGAAAATCTTTTTTTACAAAATGCGGCGAAGAAAATCTCTTTTTTAAAAATGCAGCGTAAAAAATCAAATTTTTTCGAAAACAGGAATAGGAAAAATTTCTCTGAAAAAATAAAATAAATAAAGATATTTTCTTCGCCGCATTTTGTAAAAAGTGATTTTCTTCGCCGCATTTTGTAATAAGTTATTTTCTTCTCCGCATTTTGTAATAAGTTATTTTCTTGTCCGCATATTACAAAAAAGATTTTTTTTCGCCGCAATTTCAAAAAACAGATTTTCTTCGCCGCAACTTTCGGTTGGAAAATTTTCTTCGTAAGCACCGGCGATATACTAATTTATTACCCCTTTATCGTATCGGGCAATGGTGTAGCGGTCTAAGGAGCTGGTAAATGTAAGTAAGAATAATATGTTTCTATCTATCACACGGACGGTCCGCGCTTTAAATCCTGGTGCTGCCATTTTTTTTTTCTAATTTTATTTAATGAACGCTTACTGCCACATTACAAATAAGCGCTTCAAAAGAACTTTTGAAGTAAGGCTGCGGTAAGCTTAAGTGCGCTTACAGCCTAGGACATGCAATGTTAAAAAGAAAGAATAGTTCTAATGGAACGGAAGCGCTTATTGGTGAAAAGTATGCACTTCAGAAGGGTTTTTGAAGTACTTCTTTTCCCCTTGGGATAGTACATTGCGGGCACTACAAAGTGAGCACATGTAAGAGAATTACAACAATAGCAAGCGCTTAGCTACGCCGGGTTCCTGCAATAGTTCAAAAAGGAACCAACGCTACATCTGCAGATTTGTTGAATTTACATCGATAACTAATGTTAAACATCAAAGGATTCCGCGAAACTCTATTAGTAGCATGAAAAATTTTTTATGGTGAAACGTCTATTAAATGCTTAGTTAGTTCCATTTGGAAATGATTCAGCTGCCCACATAGCACATTTTATTAAATGACGATTTGAAATGCCAATAAATGATTTTTCATGCAATTTTTTATAACTTTTAGCAGAATTTTTCGGAATCCTTTGATGTTTGACATTAGTTTTCGAGGTAAATTCGACAATCATGAGAGCGTTCTTTCATTTAAGGGCGTGGCCCACTTAAAAACATAAAGGTCACATTATCGTGCCTCAGTGTTAACCCTATCTCCATACCAAATTTCATTAAAATCGATCCAGCAGCTTAGCCATGAGAGCGTTTTTTCCATTTAGGGGCGTGACACCGCCCACTTAAGAGTATAATGGTCACATTATTGTTTCTTTGTTTTAACCCTATCAAATTTCTTAAAAATTGATGTAGTGGCTTAGCCATCAGAGCGTTTTTTACATTTAGAGGCGGGGCACCACCCACTTAAAAAAAGGAAAATCGTATGCACTTTTCATGACTTTTCAAAAAAAAAAAAAAAAAATGTCATCATATTCGCTTGATTTTTTTTTTTTTTTTTTGAAAAGTTATATTATAGTTTTGTTATATTATTATTGTAGTGCAGTCATTTGGTAGTTTTACCTGGAAAGTTTCGCGTGATTTTTGCAAATGAGTTATTTTATAGATTTCGATGTGCTCTTTCAGAATTTCAACTTTGCTACTTCGAATCGTGTCCGCTCGCGCCGCCATATTGGAAAAATGGCGTCCAAAATCAGTTTTTTACAAATATCGCATTAACGGTTACATTTAGAGAAAAATATTGAGAGGCAATATTATAGCTTATAAAATTTCCTATAAAAATGACCCTTCAACTGTTTTCGAACGACTTATAACTCAGGAGATATCCTAATTCAAAATTAAAAAAAAAAAAAATAGTAAATTGTGCATACCGCTTATGAGTAGGCACAGTGATGTATTCAGCTTAAAATTACAATAACTCATGAACGGTGAGTCACACGTTAAAAGTAAAAATATTTGTTTATGGGAAATTACTTGCACTACAAGTTACATATTATTTTTATTCATATGATTTATAGTTAAGGAGATATTTTTTTAACAAACCTGAAATTTAGAAAAAAACCGTTTTTTCAAAAAATCTCCAAAACGGTTCGTTCTAGAAAAAAAAAATTTCTCGCATTTTGTAGACCGTTCAATTCCCTTTAAGAATCTCTCCGAAATGTTTTTTCGTCCGACTTACTGTTCATGAGATATCGCGTCTTGAAAATCATTCAAAATTGAACATTGCACTATGCACCCTACTATGTTCCATTTTGAATGATTTTCAAGTCGCGATATCTCATGAAGGGTAAGTCTGACGAAAAAACAGTTCGAAAAGACCCTTATAGAGAATTGAAAGTTCTACAAAATGCATGAACAATTGTTTTTTAGGATGAACCGTTTTGGAGCTATTTTGAAAAAACGGTTTTTTTTCTAAATTTTAGGTTTGTTGTCAAAATATCTCCCAAACTATAAGTCATATGAAAAAAAAAAAAAAAATAATGTGTTACTTCTAGTGCAAGTAATTCCCTACAAACAAACATTTTTACTTTTAACGTATGACTCACCGTTCGTGAGTTATTGTAATTTTAAGCTGAATACATCACTGTGCCTACTCATAAGCGGCATGCACAATTTACTAATTTTTTTCGAATTTTTAATTAGGATATCTCCTGAGTTATAGGTCGTACGAAAACAATTGAAGAGTCATTTTCATGGGAAATTTTATAAGCTATAATATTGCCACTCAATATTATTCTCTATATGTAACCGTTAATTTTTTCCAACATGGCGGCGCGAGCGAACATGATTCGAGGTAGCAAAGTTGAAACTCTGAAAGAGCACATCGAAATCTATAAAATAAGTCATTTGCAAAAAACCCGCAAAACTTTCCAGGTAACATTAAAAACTTGTTCAAAATATATTAAATCAGATTATCAGTTAATAAAAATGTGGGCGCGGCACTTTTTGAATACCAATACATATATATATATGACTTTCTTGTCTAGAATTTTCCTAAAAATTTCATCAAAATACCTTCCAAAGATTGCGAGACATAGCATTTAACGTATTTAACTTGTAAGTAAGGTGCCACGCCCACTTAAGAAATGTGGCTCACTTTTAACTCAGATTAACTTTATAGTAGATAGACCCCCCTATATTCGCGAGCCTTTATTTTAACAACAAATAACAAATTTGAGCTAAATCGGTCACATCATATGACTAACCTCTGAACAAGTTTCGAAGAGAACCAAGCATTTACGAGTAGTACACGTTGTAGTATAAATGATTTTTCATGCCTTTTGCAGAATTCTTTGGAAGTCTTTGATGTTTAACATACATTTTCGACGTAAATTCAACAACGCTGGTTCCTTTTTGAACTGTTTCGGAACCACCGGTAACTCTTTAAGGCTACCTGCGTAGCTAATCGTTTGTTGTTGTTGTAATTTCTTTACATATGCACACTTTGAAGTGCCACATCCAAAGAAATTAACTTAGTTTATTGTATATATACACCACAAAATGAGACTTTCGTTCATAGTCTGATTTGTACCTTTTGTCGTCAAGATGAAAGTTTTCGTTTTAATTTTTGTGATTTTTGCTTTTGTGGCCACCACTCAAGCACTTAAGCACCGTAAGTTGATTTTGTACAATTCACTATTGATTTTTCAACATATATATATATTTTCATAAATTTAAAGCTGTTTGCGGCGAAAAGTTTGCTGATCCTGGTAAATGCGTGAAAAATTGGATGACTATGTATTCCTATGATCCTGCGGAAAATGCATGTACGAGTTTCTTATTCAGTGGCTGTCCACAAAGCAAGAATCGTTTTAAAACCGAGGAAAAATGTGAAGCAAAATGCGTAGAGTAAGCTTTATGCATGAAAGTCAAAATTTTTTTTGTAAAACCAAATAAATAAAAAAAAAAATATGCAAACAAATTTAAAAAAAATGATGCTACAATTTTTAAAAATCTAAAATTGATACTGAAAAATCGCCTAACTAAGAAAAACATATGTAGATGAGACCTATTAAACACAAAGAAAAATAATACTAGTTTTAATTATTGGAACTACTCTTATTGTCAATACCAGCCACACGATCTATGCTCTCAATGTTGCACACCAACTTAGCCGCGCCCTCACATACACTCCGCCAATTGGATGGGTAATAATGATGGTACAATTGTACGATTTTTGTTACTAGTCATAGCCAAAAGGTACATTGGTACCACATAAATATTTCTACTGCTTTTTCTCTGTTCGTGCTGGAAATAAATCTTTGCCTGAGTTCTATTCCGCCAGAAGGCTTTTTGAAATACACCAACATGCGCATCAAGGGCGGTTTAGCAAACAGGCAGAGTTTGGGAATTGATTAGATCTTAGCTCCCGAAAGTTTGCACTAGATCTAAGAACATCTTATACGTATATGAAGTTTGGAGTTGATTGTATAAGTCTGGATTGACCCGGAAGTGGTCAAATAATGAAAATTCAAGTTATATACATATACATAGGGGAATGTCGTCAGAGTTGGGCCACTTTTTAACTTTCCTCTGTATCTTTTTTATATATTTGAATATACCAAATTATTTGTCTTATTCAAAAGTTTGGATCCTTATCTGTAACATACCTTTAGAACAACTCGCTGCGATTTTGGAAACAAACTTTACTGACGAAACTAAAAAAAAAAGTAGTCAGGGTTGGGCCACAACCAAATATCGATGAAATATGTTCTCAAATAGTGTGTAATGAATATGTATGAATTTTTTTATTGTTTTTCATTCGATTATACAAAATTTCGATGAGAAAGCTCCATAATAACATTAATCTGAATCGCACTTCAAGTGCACGTCTCGCTTGCATTCAATGCATGCGATTGAATTCTTTCAATTCAGTTTCTTGGGCATCGGTTCCAAGCATATAATGCAGAAGTCTTGATCCACATTTTCGTCGGAAGAGGATTTTTTTTGTGCTTTTTTTGGTGAGCGACCTCGTTTTGCAGGTGTTTTTTTTTTGCGTTCGATTTAGTCGCGATTTCGGACGTTTTTTAGGCGTTTTCGAAGCATCGCGCATGTGTTGCTTTTACGTAGCTCTTCACGGTTCCCCGATTAAATTTCACTGTTGGCGCGATCGCTTAGTTTTTGTAATTACATTCATTGCAACAATAAATTATTCTGTGTTCTGCAAATGTTATTTTACTGATTCGAAATAAAAATTGATGTGGCCCAACCTTGACTACACGAGTAGCTCAAACCTGACGACATGCGTGGTTTTCAATCGCTCAATACTACATGCGAACAGGTTAAGGAATCGAATTTTCCTTTTGGGAACTTGTTAATGGTTCACCCTTTAATGGATATATATACTTATTTTTGCGGTGGCATTGTTCTTTTCCAAGTTTTGAGTCGTTTTTCACTGCTATTACAAAATTTTTTCAACTATCGAAAACAACACGAAGGCACAAAAATTTTTACTGACAATCCCGGTGGCAAGCAATGCTTAAAAAAGATTTCTTTCATCGAGAACAATAATTCGACGCTATAACACAGATGGCAGCACGTGTCATATACGAGAAATAGCAGTGGCCCAACCCTTACAGCGGCCCGACCCTGACGTCATTCCCCTGTATAAAAAAACAGTTTTTAATCATTTTAATTAAAACTAAGCAAATTTAAATTAAATTTTCTTTTCTAATTACTATTACATCAACTTTCAAAATTAGTTACTTTTCCAACGAGATACTATGGATTGAAAACAAATCAAATATGAGAAAACTACCTAAATCATAAAGACCACTTTTTTAAAAAACGAGTGAATTTTTTTCGCTAAGCTTCTACTATCTGCTGTAGTAATTGTTTTTGGGGTTGACTGGCCATCCGGGTACATTTCATTAAAATAAATAAAATGGCTTTTTATGATAATTTTATATTGAACTAATTAAACAGTCATTTTTGCAATTTTTCAACAACAGACGAAAGCAAGTGTTAACATGGAAATTGATTACATATGTTTCGGCTACTTCCACATACATATTTATATATTTTCATATATAAACATGTATATAGCCTCATCAGATCAGTTTTAGTTAAATCTTGCCAGAAACCGTACTCGAACCCGTGACTCCGGTTTTCTAATGAAAGAGAACGCGGTGCTTAAGCGATTGTGCTATAGGCCACGAGTAAACTCTCTGAGCAGGATCGCCATTATGCATAACTCATAAGGCTCACTAGCGCCGTCTGTTGTGAAAAATTGCCAAATTGTTAGTTGGTAACACACTCTGGTTTTGAGACATGCTACGCTAGCTACAATTAAAACCTACAAGGGCGGATTTGTTTTCCACATACAATGCAGGCTCTCGAAATTACAAATCCGCCCTTGTAGGTTTTAATTGTAGCTAGCGTAGCATGTCTCAAAACCAGAGTGTGTTACCAACTAACAATTTGGCAATTTTTCACAACAGACGGCGCTAGTGAGCCTTATGAGTTATGCATAATGGCGATCCTGCTCAGAGAGTTTACTCGTGGCCTATAGCACAATCGCTTAAGCACCGCGTTCTCTTTCATTAGAAAACCGGAGTCACGGGTTCGAGTACGGTTTCTGGCAAGATTTAACTAAAACTGATCTGATGAGGCTATATACATGTTTATATATGAAAATATATAAATATGTATGTGGAAGTAGCCGAAACATATGTAATCAATTTCCATGTTAACACTTGCTTTCGTCTGTTGTTGAAAAATTGCAAAAATGACTGTTTAATTAGTTCAATATAAAATTATCATACTTCAATTTAGAAAAAGCGCGTTGGTACTTTCATTAGTACTATACAAGCAATAAAAAACAGTCAATAAACTAACTTCAAAATGGCTTTTTAGTTTTCATTATCTGACGACCTTCCAAGTCCATCTAGATTCAACTGAATGATTTCAATTTACGTATCTATATGCTCTTAGATCCAGTGTAAACTTTCTCAAGCGAGGATCAAAACAATTTTCAAACTCTTTCTGTTTGCTAAAATACCCTTTATGCGAACGTAAGTGTATTTCTAGAACATTGAAAAAGAAAGTTTGAACCTTAAAAAAACAAACTGATTCAAAACAGTATAATCGAAATTTTAACTAATGAGTTTTTTGATGAATTGGTTAACCTAGTGTTATGGGACTAGAATTTGGACTAGTCGGTTTCTCGCATGGAGTAGTTTGCAAACTTGTTTTGGAATAGTTCGTGGTCCTGCATTGATATTTCTACAAAAACTGTAAGAATTGGTTCTATTGAAATTTTGGTACTTTTTGGACGCTTTTAGTACATTTTTTAGTACATTTTTTTTTGATTTTTGATATAAAATAAAAAAACTTATTTATCATCGCTGCACCACACCCAATATCACGTAAAAACAGCTGACAGGTGTTCTTTTGCGATGAGTAAAACTATTGCTTTGAACATGTTCTGATCGAAAGCAGACATTGTTGTTGTTGTTTCTGGATTTTGTTTACTCTAAAAATATTTCTAAGCTAAGATATTGTGTAACCAATACAAGAGCAAATCTTATTGAATAAATCAGAGAAAACTGGCATTATATTTCGCAAAATGAAACTTTGTTCATAGTCTGATTTGTACCTTTTGTATCAATAGTCAAGTCAAGATGAAAATTTTCGTTCTTTTTTTTGTTGTTTGCGTTTTTGTGGTCACTACTCAAGCATTTAAGGATCGTAAGTGTCTTTTTTATTTATTTTTCATAATAATTTTTTTTTTTTTTTGGTAAATTCACAGCTTTTTGCGAGCATAAGTTTGCTGATCCTGGTACATGTTTAGTTGATTATCCCAAAATGTGGTCCTATAATAGTGCAACAAATCAATGCGTGCGTTTTACATACAATGGTTGTTCTAAAAGCAGAAATCGCTTTGTTGATAAGGCAAAATGTGAAGCAAAATGCAAAGAGTAAGCATGATGCAAGAAAGTAAGCATGATGTGAAACATAATAAAAGGCATAAATGTAAAAATTAAAAATTTTTTGTTTTATATACCTATGTAACCTTACACTGGTAGGTTGTTAAAAATTGGTTTTTCCCCTCTTCATTTTAATATACTTCACAGGACATCTTTTGAGGTAAGTATATGAAAAACTCAAATTGTACCTGTTTAATACGACCGATTAAGCTGAAATTTAGCAATATTATAGTACCGATGTGGCGATTTTTGTGGTTTTATACAAGTCAAAAGTCAAAAATTAGGAAAAAAATTTTAAATATCAAGTTTAAAGGTTCCAGGACTTTACGAAATCCTTTTGAACCCCATAAATCAAGCACATTATTCAAAAGCTCATACAATTAACTAAAAGTTTCTTATAAAAAAGCTTTTTCTAAAACACTAGAGTGTACACAAGAAATTTTTTTTTCAAAAACAAGCCAGAAAATCAGTGTTAACCCTATAACTCTTCACGGGTACATTTTAGAGCCGTACCAAGTGCAATTTTTTGTTGGTCTAGGCCTCTTCTTTCACCTCCCAGAAGCTTCATAACCTTATGCGATACACCCGGTATAACATTATGATGCTGTAAAGGAAGAAATACGCTTAATGGTTCCTCTTTGGTGAGAAAGCTCGTTTTTGCCTGTTCATCAGCAACTTCGTTACACTATGTACCATAGTGTTCAGGTACCTAGTTAAGGTATGTTTCAAATTTATTGCTGAAGGCTTGAAGTAGATTGTAGTATCAAAGGACTGACATAAACTGCTTTTAAGGGACTTAAGGGAAGCTTTTTTTGGCTTAAACTCTTTCATGGTATTTTTGAACGGGTCTAGCTCAGAAGGAATATTGTTGAATTTAAATTTAAATTTCGGTTTCTTTCCTTTTCTTTTTTATTTTGTTTCCATTTCTTTTACTGCGCTGCATTATTTTTTAAATTGCTCATTTATCAGCAGCATCCCATCGCGTATTTTTTTGATTTTTAGCCGCGATATTAATCGGATCAGGATTTTCCACAATTTGCGTTTGTAAACAAGATGCCAACCAAGGAGCTGTAGACAAAAAAAAGTACAAAAAAAAGGAAAGCCAAGCGAACAACGAGCAAATAACAAGAAAAGCAATAAAACGACTTATGGCGGAGGATATAAACAGGATACGGGAACTAGACATTGAGCTACTCCTACAACGGCACAGCACTTTGTCAGTCAGTCTCACAGACAGCCACTGAATCAGTCATCAATTGAGGAGCGAGGCATAAAAAAGAAAAAGTTTTGGTATTGCGCTGATATGCGATTGAATTCAAATTCCTTTTTTTGTATTTTGCTGCTGCTGCCAAAGTTGAATCGCTGCTTGTCAATTGCTTGTCTCATGAAAATCCTTGGCATTGTCCTTATGCCAAGTTGCTGTTGCGCTGCGTTTGGATCTTCACTTGCAGCATGGGAAGGCGATAAGCTCTATTTGTGTTGTTGTTGTTATTATATTTGTTATTTCTGTTGTTGTTGTTGCCATTATGCTTATTGCCACTAAAGCGTTTTTATTGCTCGATTGTTCTTTTTTTTTTTTTTACAAAATACCCCCTCCCCGCAAGTATAAAATATAATTTTATGAGCACCATTTTCAATTGTAGACAACAAATAAACTCATGTTTTTTATTGTTCTTGAATTTCTGTAGAATTTTTGCTGCCAAAGTACTAAACAATTTGGCAGTGTATTGTGTAAGTGACTGCTTTTTATTTGAAATTGTATTTTTTTCTTTAATTTAGGATTCTTGGAAAATTCATCATCAGTTTTTTTTGTAAATTTTTCATGAAAGTTGTTATTTTCATAAAATTGTACTGCTTTTATTACAATATTCACTTATAACACTGTGGTACAAAATTTGGTCGAAAAAAGTTAACTCGGATCTGACGCTGCGGGGTGAAAATATAGGTAAAAAAAAGACCATTTGGCCCATTTTGTTCAAGTTGGCTCCAGTTTTCGAGAAAAGGCCGTTTGAATTTTGGACCTTGAACTATATGGTTTTTTCGATATATCTCTTAAGCAAATTAAGTTTTATTGCATCTGATGATGGGGTTTTGTTTGTCTCATCTATATCTACAACTTTTACCAACAAATCGGTCCTTTAAAATGCGTTTCCGGCAAGTTAGAGCACAAAATTCCCAAAAAAGTGATATTTTTCGCCTTTTATGACATTCGGCTCAATAGTAATCACCCGAGTGATGGATTTATGCCTTTTAACCTATAGCTGAGATCCATACAAACACTTTGATATAACACATGTGGCATATGGGCAAGAATTTCTCAAGATAGCCACCCAAGAAATTAAACGTAAAAAACGCTTTAACAAAATGATGTTTTCTGACAACTAAGAAAGATTTTGCAAAAAATGTTTTTTTTAGAGATATTTAGCGTAGGTCGGGAAATAAAATGGCACTTTTTTTTTATACCAACATTTTTAATTTATTATTTAAAATCCCTATTTCAAATAGGTACATAAAAATAAAGCAACTTCTTCGTCTCTGAGAAAACTTTAAAAAATAGGTAAGCACTCTCCACTTGTCAAGAAACTATATTCCAGAAAAAAAATTGGGGTAATCGATATTGGTTGAAAAGTTATTAACAATATAGTGATGTCGTGCAAGTCTTTTTTCAGCATTAGAGAAATACAAGGCATCCTACGAAAAAAGTGTATATGGCACAAAATGCTTAGAATTATCTAAGGAATACGTGTGAGTTTTTTTGCAACATATCAAATTCTTTTTTCGGACCTTTTGAAAAATTATAAAATGTCTCAGAAAATTCTGAAAAAATTCACACATATTCCTTAGATAATTCTAAGCATTTTAGGCCATATACACTTTTTTCGTAAGATGCGTTGTTTTTCTCTAATGCTGAAAAAAGACTTGCACGACATCACTATATTGTTAATAACTCTTGAACCAATATCGATTACCCCAAGTTTTTTTCTATGATATAGTTTCTTGACAAGTGGAGAGTGCCCACATATTTTTTTTTTCGTTTTCTCAGAGACGGAGAAGTTGCTTTAGTTTTATGTACCTATTTGAAATAATGATTTTCAATAATAAATTAAAAATTTTGGTCCAAAAAAAAAGTATCATTTTATTTCCCGACCTAAGCCAAATATCTCTAAAAAAAACATTTTTTGCAAAATCTTTCTTAGTTGTCAGAAAACATCATTTTGTTAAAGCGTTTTTTACGTTTAATTTCTTAGGTGGCTATCTTGAGAAATTCTTGCCCATATGCCACATGTGTTATATCAATGTGTTTGTATGGATCTCAGCTATAGGTTAAAAGGCATAAATCCATCACTCGGGTGATAACTATTGAGCCGAATGTCATAAAATGCGGAAGATATCACTTTTTTGGGAATTTTGTGCTCTAACTTGCCGGAAATGCATTTTAAAGGACCAATTTGTTGGTAAAAGTTGTAGATATAGACGAGACGAACAAAACCCCATCATCAGATGCAATAAAACTTAATTTGCTTAAGAGATATATCGAAAAAACCACATAGTTCAAGGTCCAAAATTCAAACGGCCTTTTCTCAAAAACTAGAGCCAACTTGAACAAAATGGGCCAAATGATCTTTTTTTTTTACCTATATTTTCACCCCGCAGCGTCAGATCCGAGTTCACTTTTTTCGACCAAATTTTGTTCCACAGTGTAATTGTTTCACATATTTACTTTACTAATTATTTGATCATAATAAGAATGAAGCCTACTAATAACCTTCAAAAACTGCAATCAAACCAACATTAAATTCTTTTGCCATAGAGAGCGCCTTACATCTTCTTTGCATATGACTCATCCAATTACATTTAAACTTTGTGCAATACTCTGACGAAGAGCCTAGCAAGAGAATTTTCTCCATGATTCCAATAGCTTTTGCCTTACGCTGCACAGTGGTGTGGCTTCATAAAGGTTTTGGAAAAAAATAGTAGTGCTCCTATAGTCTCAACTGAATATTATTTTTAACTTTAATTGACATAAATCATGGAAGCACGTCTCAACTGGTACTATAAGGAAAACTTGGAAATGCAAAAGGAAAATGGTGCATAGTTTGGCTTGAAATGCGAGATATACATACGGATATGAAAAAGAGAGGCACTGATTCTTGGAGCATTGACTTCAAACTAAATCTAATCATCTGATAAAATCATAATTTTATAAGTTCACAACAAAATCATTTAAATTTATTACACATTAAGGACAAATTTCAGTTAAGTTTTTGTAAACCAATCGCACCGTGGCGTAGTTTAACCAAGAGCACAATCACAAAATTTATAAACATAAAGTAAAAGTAAACGAAGAAAATGTAAAAAATATAAAACGGTAAAAATCAGTAAAATAAAAGCTTATGCCCCTTGAGATATGCAATGGTTATTAAAGAATTTCTTGTAATTTATCTGCTGATCGAATCTCTTTGCCATTGAAGTCCAATTTGAAACTCATACCATTGCAATTTAAATTTTGTTTATTTTGAAGCTACAACTTCTTACCCTCAAGTGAGCTGAAGTCCTTTTTGAAAAAACAACAACAACCGCAAGTAGAACTACAGAACCATGGCAGTATAAATATCAATAGACGAATAGATGATGATGATGATGATGTTGATATCACATCCTTAACATTCACATTTTCCTATATATCCGATATAAAGTACAGCTACCAATTCTTTAGTAATTTGTGTCCTTTGAAGCGGCGTTGTGGTTGCGCCGGCAATGGGAATTAAGGCAAGTGCGGTATTTAAATTGCCACTTTTAAATTTTTTTCTGTTTTCTTTTTCAACTTCTCTTCTTTTTGTGTTTATCTTTGGTCTTCGGGTGTTTGCCATAAGGCATTTAAGGCCAGAAAAGTACGAAAACAAAAGATTTTTCGTTTATGTACGCGACGATTAAGCGGCGCAACTAATGAATGGCGGCAGCAGAAATTGAATGGTTTTCGAAGATAATAAGTGACACCACAATGTAGTAGTAGCAGTTGGTATAGAGATTTTAGTACTAGTGATTTTGGATGGAATTTGGTTGCGTTCTAAGTTATTCGCAGCTGAAAGTAGCGAGAGATTCAAAAAGAAACTGGCCACTAAGTTTTAAAAATGTAACAAGTAATGCAGTTTTATAGAGAAATGTTTCACTAAGAAGGTGCCATTAGTATTTTTTCTAAAAATCATACTATTACTTCGAAAAAATTAGTAAAATTCACTTAAAGGTAGCGTGTGAAACTGATTAATTTTTTAATGCAACTTTTGCTTGGAAAATTACTAAATTAGCTATGTCCAGTCGTGTATAACAACCGATCCAAGAGTCGTGCCACCACTGTATCCCGTGCCACCGATACACTCTCAGGATAGGTCAGGAAATTCTCCAGAAAACAAAGACTACGGACTTAGTCACTGTCCCCTGATACATATGTACTTGGTTTTGCTTCAAAGTCTCAGTTCCGTCCACGGGTCGTTGAAATATTTGAAGAACACATCTTGCCTCGTTGCCGGTTGGGTTGATAGAGAGCGATTCCATCACCACAACTTACATTCCACCATTCCGTTTTCATCCACGATCAGCTGTTTCCTTTTTTTGATAAGATTTGATAGTTGGCACTCACTGTTTCGGGACCAGGGCTGCTGCTGCACGTGATAATCATGCAACTCTCGTCCAACTGTTTATCAAGTGGTTACACAATAGCTTGTGAAGCCTGTTGGATGCGATTGTCCTAAAACTATCTACTGACTAAAAAATTCTTAGTTTTAAATTAATTCTAGACTTATTAAGATAATAATTCAGAAAAATTTCTAAGATTCTGTTTAAGAAATTATGCTTAAAATGCAATATTCCAATTAAATAAAATCATTCATACGATAAGGTAAAACGTACATATACCACTCATATAAAAAAAATCTACTGCCACTTTCACACAGGCTGCAGCTTTATCACTGCACTAACCAAATAACGAGATATTCAAGTGAACCCATTTCCCCTCATCCCCTCATTGCATAGAAAAGTTTGCCACTTCAAGCCACATAACTTCAATTGCCGTACACACAAAGACACAGAGGCTCAGAAGAAAAAGTCTAAAGGCAAAGGGAAAAGCGCAAAACTGTAGGAAAACAAAATTTTGCGCTTTTCACTTTTCTCTATGAATATAAAATTGCGCACTTAAGCGCATATTTTGCACACAAAAGCGCACACTGAGACACCGATGACGATGACGATGACGACGACGACTAGCAAACCGGAAACGGAAATGCCAACGGAATTGTCATAAGTTGTTTGCATGCTAAGCAATGCCTCATTTTAGATACCGTTAGGCTGTTAAGAAGTTTATACATGCAAACGCACACATACAAATCAATACATACGTTGCTTAGGAATTTTCTAACAGACTTGTTTTTTTTTTTTTTGAAGAAACATCATATGACCCACGAAACACACTTGAAACCGAGTTGATTTTTTTTTTTTGTTTTTTGAGGGGAAATGCACAAAATACTTTTGAAATTGCTGCTGGGCTTAGAGATTCCAACACAAACACACACATTCACATATATATGTATACAATTATGGCAAAGATTCCTTAAGGGGGCAGCAACAAAGCATGTCCGAAAAAAATTGGCTTCGTTATTTTCTTAAGTATTTTATGTTGAGAAAATGTTTGCGCAACTTGGGAATGTGCACAAGAAGTCAACAGAGCGGCTGAAAAGACAAAAAAGAAGAACAAGACACATATGCCTTTTTCTGTGGTTTAACCCATTTTATTCCATGGGTGAAATTTGAATGCTGTCATTGCCATTTTGTCTGTTAACGAATTCTTCAATTTCATCGGAATTTCTTTTTGCCTTATCTATGTATACTAAGGACTGCGTTCGATAAAATTGTCCCATACGAAATTCAAAAAATCTCTGGAACTATTAGTCCGATTTTAAAAATTAGACTCATTCTTGAACCGCCATTTAATTACAATTTTTATAACGTATCTAGAATTTTAATAATATTTTTTTTTTACAATTTTTTTGTAACTTTTCTGACACTCCTTCCATTAAGGATTTTATGGTATTATTTGATAACTTTCTGAGCACAACTTTTCTCGAAAACTTTTAGCATCCCTGGCAACTTTTTTTATTGCCTTTATCTCTATTTAAACCAAAGCCCAGTATCTTTCAACTGGCCAGAGTTCTGGACAGTTTTGAGGATTTGCTTCACGAGGCACCAAAATCATATTATTTCTTGAGTACCAATCCAAGGCCAATTTACTATAATGACAAGATGCTAGGTCTGGCCAAAAGAAAGTGGAAACTTCATGCTTTTGTAGGAAAGGCTTAAACTTTTTTTCCAAGCATTCCTTAATGTAGAATTCGGAGCTTACTGTTCCAGTGGTTACAAAAGAATTGCTCCTTTTGCCACAACTGCAGTGTGCTTGCCAAACCAAGAACCTACGAGGAAATTTTGACTGCTTTTTTGAATTAAGCTTTTCGTCCGCATTCCCCCGCGAGCTTACAGTGTAAAATTTTTGGCCTGAAAGCAGCGTAAAATCGACATACGTTCTGTCGTCCATGATGCAGCATTTGAATTTATGGAAAAAAAATTAATTTTTAATTTTATGGCGTGGTGTTTTGCTTTCGTGTTCTTTATAGCATTTCTGTCAGAAACTTTTTGTGCCTTAAATGTCTTCAAACTAACCTCCTTTTTGGCCTTGCGAACTAAAAACTCGGAACACTTTACCTTCAGTGCCAGTTTTCTGCATGAAATGTTGGGGTTCTCTTCAAAATTGTGACGAAGTTCTTCTTTTTGTTTTGGTCACGAATGCCTTTTTCTTTCGCGGAACCTGGCTTTTGAAACACATCTAATCTATTTCTTAAATTTTTTCAGAACTCTTGATACCAATTTCACATTAACTTAGCTTTCCCGAGCAATTCTATTGGTAGTCTACCCCGGGTGGTATTTAAAAATTTATATTATAGGCTTTGAACTTATAGCTTTTTTTTTAAGTAAAAATGACTGACTAGGGACAAAATTTGAAAACCATAGTTTTGGTACATTCAACTCAAAGCCTACTGCGAAAAAAAATTTTGAATTGAGTAATTGGATAAAATGTGTGGGACAGTTTTATCGAACGCAGTCCTTATTTATACAAAATTGCTTATATGAACACCCTATGTACGCTGTCTTGCAAAATATACCGAACCGATTTTAATAGATTTTTTTAAAACATTCTACGTGTACTAAGGATCAAACGTGCATAATTATTTTTTGATTTTTAAAAGATAAACTTCTTTTAGTATGAAGTTGTTAAAAATAAAATTCAAATCTAGCATAAAAATTATCGTTTGCATTTGCGTCGCTACCGCTTCATGAGTTTGTGAAGACGCAAACCAGACCTCTAATTTGTACCCACATTCTGTGTTTCCAGTAATTAATAAAGTATTAATATAATTTAAGAAATAATACCTGAATGATTAGCTAAATATGACTAGAATTAATTTAAACAAGGACAGGTTAGCAGAGGAGGCGCGATACTATTGAATTCTGACATCTGGACGGAAACACAGACCGACGACGCGACAAGTTCATGGGGAGGTAGTGGTGGCACGAGTCCTGGTTCGGTTGACTTTGATGTTCACGTTTTACCCACATTTTCATCATACATACATAGCCCATACATAGCCCATACATAGCCCAACCGTACTTCTAAGCTTCTAGTTGAAAATATTTAAAGAGTGCTTTCCAAGAGCAAGAATAATTATCGCCGGCAGAAATAATTTGAGCGTGCAATTTTTTTCTACCGCTTTTTAGTATTGGTTTGACTACAGTACGTAAAAGTCAGTTTTGATATTTGCTAATTTTTTCACAACATTTTATTTAATCATCAAACAAGCATTATTGGCACATAACGCGTTAATATGAACTGCAAAGTATGGCCCACAAGTAGGTTAAGAAAAATTCCTTAAAGCCTTTTTTGTTTTCTTGGTTTCTTTTTTATTTTACTCTATTCTGCCTTCTAGTAAGAATATATATTTTTTTTTGAGGACAAAGTTTTCTGCATCCAGCAGTTTATTAAGGGTCCTGCAACTAAAAAAATATATAGAGCATACGAAAGTTTTCTTTATTGAAAAAAAAAAATTGCATTGAGTATGTTCGTGTTAAAAATAGTATGCTATTGCAGTTAAAAGGTAGTAGCTGTGCTTGAAATACAAAAAGAAGAAAATAAGTAGCAAAAAATCATTTGCCATAATTTTCAATTTTTTATTTATGCCAACTAAGTAGTTGATTCAAAATTATCTTTTATTTTTATTTTCAAATAAAAAGAAAGAATATTTCTAAAATCAGTTTGGGGTCAGTCAGCTAACCAGTATGTCAAAAGTCTAAAAGAGGACTTGAACTTTTGTACGAACTAAGAAACAAACATCTAGATTTTTCTGTTTGAAAGTTTTGACTTTATGCCTTTTTGAAATACAATCAAGTCAAGAGTTGTACAGCAGAAAATTCTGAAGTGAAATGAAATAAGGATGAAATACCGAGATGTTCTTCAACACCGTAAGAAATTAGTTGAGTAGCGAAAATCACAAAATGACTGGGGATGATAGGTCATAGCTTAGGCTGCAGTTGGGCCCATTGTATACCTGGCTTATTACTTCATTGTCAATCAATAAGAAACATTTCGAAATTGTTATGAACTCCAATATGGTTTTGGGACTCTTTTGAACGATATCTACAAAAGCGCTAAAGAAATGACTTTCGAAAAAATAGAAAATGGACTCTTCGACGTAAGGCTCTTTAGAACTTAAACAAAGATCCACTACGTCAGTGAGATCTCCAAACTTGCCGTCCTATTAAATAGAGCCCTATAATGAACCCAACTGAAATTCTGAGGCTTTGCCTAACGACTAAGCAAATTCAGCACAGTTAATAAAAATCGTAGATGAGTGAAGTATGAACTAGATGAAGCTGCTGCGAGAATCATCGAAATTTTTCCACCTCAAGCCGGTAGATGGCATAAAAACGATTTAAAGATAACATGTGAAAATGTATTCAAGCTGTAAATTTCAAAACTGTAGGTATATTTTAATAATGAGTAAATAAAGATTTTATCGATTCACGACAAAGTTTTAAAGTGATACTTCATTGGCCGCGTTGGTGTAAAATTTCAAGGCTGCGAAACTTTTGTTGAAACACTTTTTTTGGGAAACCCAAAGGTCACCCGAAGGCTTCATAGTTAAATAAAGAATATCCAGGTATGCTAGAGTGAAAACGTTTATGGTGGTTACCGGACATAATCCCCATTTCGTAAATGGGGATTATGTCCGAAAATTTTTCGGTCATAATCCCCATTTTGGCCATGGGGGTTATGTCCGCAAATTTTTCGGACATAATCCCAATGGGGGTTATGTCCGAAAAATTTAATTAAGATTGAACAAAATTTTTGCAATAATCCATTTAAAAAATTTATATAGTGTTGGATGTTATGGACTGATCCGCGGCCGAAGGCCGCCGCGAAGCCGGTGTTGGATTTTTGGGAGTTTTAAATCCTGAGGTGCGGCCGCAGGCCGCCCACTTACCCCTACTCCTATGAAAAATTACTGTGGCTAGCAAACTAGGTGTTGGATATATTAAAGACTGATTCGCGACCGTTATGGGGACTATGTCCGTTTTTTCCTGGGGATTATGTCCGAAACACTTGCGGACATAATCCCCATTGAAAAAATGGGGATTATGTCCGAATTACTTGCGGACATAATCCGCATATCGTGAATGGGGATTATGTCCGTGGGGATTATGTCACGGCACCGTTTATGGTAGACCATCAATAAGCTTTAATTGATTCATTTCCTGGAACATCCAAAGTTCACCCGAAGGCTTCATAGGTAAAACGAAGAATATCTATGTATTCCAGAGGGATAAAATCTATGGCGGACTATGAACAAGCTTTAATTTATTCATTTCCTGGTACATGCCAAGGGCACCCGAAGGCTTTGTAGCCAAAACAAAGAACCTCCAGTTATACCAGAGGGAAAATATCTATGGCGGTCTATCAAAAGCTTTAGTTCATTCATTTTCTCGGGTGTCCGAAGGTCACATAGTCAAAACGAGGAATATTTAAGTATACTAGAGGGAAAATATATATGGCGGACTTTAAAAAGGCTTTAGTTGATTCATTTCCTTGAGCACCTGAAGATTTCCGAAGGCCAGCCGAAAGTTTCATAGACAAAACGAGAAATATTTACGTATACTAGAGAGAAAACATCTATGGCGGACTATCAAAAAGCTTTAATTGACACATTTCATGGAACATTTGAAGGTCCCCCGAAGGTTTTATAGACAAAACGAAGAATAACTAAGTGTAATAGAGGGAAAATATATGTGACGGACTACGCACAAGCTCCAAGTGATTCAGGAAAAAATTCTAAGTGCGCTAGAAGGAAAAAACCCATGGTGGACGATCATTAAGCTTTAATTGATCCATTTCCTGAGACTACCGAACGTTCCCGAAAGCTTAACAGTCAAAACAAAGAAAATCTATGTATACAAGAGGAAACAAATCTACGACGGACTATCAATCAAAAGATGTAATTGATTCGTTTCATGGAACATCGCAAGATGTTTTGAAACAAGATATTGCAATCTTAATCACTGAGATGTTTAAAAAATAAAGTTTTTCGGAAAAGTTGCAGCAAATAAAAACTAGTAAGAGTGTAACTTTTGGCCTGGCCAAACATTAAATACCCTACACTGGAGTATTTTGAAAATTTTGCTTATATCGGAGGTGCCACGCCCTCTTGTCCGAGTTCGCCCAGTTTTTGCTCAGAGCTTGCATTTATAGTTTCTAGTGTCTGATTGAAATTTGGTTGGATTATCTCAAAAAACTCATTAAGTATAGCATTTTGAAACTTTTGCTTATATGGGAGGTGCCACGCTTTCTTACCCGAATTTGTCCAGTTTTTTATCAGAGCTTGCGCTTACAATTCGTAGTATTTATGTGTATTTTGGTTGCATTGTCGTGAAAAATACTCCTAAAATTACATTTTGAATATATTCGTTGTATGGGCGGTAGGCGTGTCTATTGACCGATTTTGCTCATTTTCAATCCCACGAGCTAACGGAGGCTGTGCACCAAATTTCATTGCATTATCTTGCTTAGTTTTCCCAAAAAATGTATTTCCACACACAGCCAGCCACCCAGCCAGCCAGACAGACGGACATGGCTATATCGACTCAGGAGGTGACGCTGATCAAGAATATTTATACTTTCCTATATCTGCCACGCCTCCTTCTCCGCGTTACAAACGGAAGGACAAAGTGAATATACCCTTGGTGTAGGGTATAAAAAATACAGGTGCATCTGCCTACTTACCCACTCTAGAAAATAAAGAAAGTACTTGATTGTGATTTTTAACAAAAATGTAAGAAAAACAGAGAGCTTATACGCCTTACCGTAAATTAAAATTTCAAAAAATTTATGGCAATTTTTCTGAGTTCTTTCCTTTGTCGTCAGAGAGAAATATGAAAAAAAATTTTCAGCAACTAATGTCATTTCCGGCAACGCAAGTTTACCTTCCGCTCTGCACTCTTTCTTTCTGTCGCTACAATTTTTCAATATGAATTTATTTATGCAAATTGTTAAAAACAGAATTTATCTTTCTTTGCAAATCCATTTTCCTTTTTTTTAAGTTTTTGTTTTGTATCTTTTCAACATTAAAAAACATTTTTGTGCCCTTTCGCAAAAGTCACAGTTGCAAAGTACAGTGGCGAGCGGTGGCGGGGGTAACTTGTTTTCTCTTCACTGTGTCGTCGCTGTTGCATTACATGAATAATATTAGGGAAATTGCGTTGAAAAAAGTTTTTTTTTTCTTTTTTTTTTTTGCTTTAAGTTTAGTTGTTGCATTTCCTGCTTCTTGTTATTGCATTTTTTCTTGCCGTTCAGCATTTCCTTTCCTTCAATGCATATTTTGATACGCGACCAAATTTTGGTGATTTTTTTCTCAGTTTCCCATGCTTTTCTTCGTCCAGCGCGCGTTTGCTGCTGAATGCTGCTAATTTCCCTTTAAAATGCAGAGTTTTTCTAATGAAATTGACATCTTGTTGATTTGCGATTGCATCGTTTAGTTTCTTGTGAACGCATTTTTCTTGGAGCCCAATTCAATTTCCGTAACGCCAAAGAAAACAACTCAGTCTTTTCAACGAAAAAAATTAAGTTGCCAACAAAAATATAATTTTCTTTTTGTAACTGATTTTGATGTAAAAATTAAGGTAATTCTTACAAGTTTTCACAATAAATTATAGAAAAAGTGGTTACTAACTTCGTTTTACAAGGAGTTGCAAGTAAGAAAAATAAAAAAATCATCACAGTTCCTTCATTATGGCATCAAAAACTTAGAAGCCGTGGTATTAATTGAATAACTTGATATCCTTCGATTTGATTATGAAGCCATCGGGTGATCTTCGGGTGTCTCAGCGCATGAATCCATTAAAGCTTGTTGATGGTACACTATAAATGTTTTCCCTCTAATATATCTAGATATTCTTCGTTAAACTATGAAGCCTTCGGGTAACCTTCGGGCTTCCTACTTTTTTGCACCAGTACATGTTATCCACCTTCTACACCCACCTACGAAACTTCATAAAAAAATATCACTGAAGACAAGCATCAATTCAATAGTACTTAGTTTACTGAGTTCCAGCACAAGTGGCCCCGAACAATAAAAATCGTTAGGCCAGAAACAGTCGATGAAATCCATAGTATTTACGTGGGGGAAAGGCGTAAATTTTAACTCCTAAACTTCAGTGTAATTCTTTGATGAACGACAACACTGCCCACCCGCACGATCTGTAACTACTCGTTACAGTCTGCGGTCAAAGCATTGAATAAATATGTGTATACTTTTTATCCCTAACGAGTGTTGCCGTCTCGCTTACTCTTATGCAGAATAAACGGCTGACAATAGCTGAAAGAAATTGTCAACTTGACACTTTTGAAAGTCTAAAGTCCAAATTGAAAATATCATCATTCGTTGAAAATAACCCACGCAGCAAGCAACTGCAGCTCTTTTTAGTTGTAATTTTATAAAGTTTATATTTCAATAAAAATAAAATTAACATAAACCAAAGTGTTTTGGGTTATCCTTTTTTCTGGAAAATTCTTAATTGCTCACGTAAGTATAAGCAAATGCAATTCATTGCTTTTCTTTGCAGTGTCACCGTCGCTTAAAGCAACGATTCCAGTTCATGCCTTCAAAGGTGAATTAAGGTCTTGCACAGCGACTTTTGGTGTGAAGAGGTGACTCACGGCCATCGCCAGAGGCTTTCCATTGCCATCATATGCATGCGCAGGGAGCTAAGAGCGTCTCTACAATCATGGTAGCAGCAGCAGCCGAAACGGAGTCTGTTAAAGGTATACCCTTGAAATTTTATATATAGTCAAAACTATAAATTTTGTCGCCCAAACAAATAGAATGATATTGAACGATTGTAGAATGAAAGAACGTTAGAGCGACGGCATATCAGTATGTGAATCTCTTCTGAAACGGAATGATTTCGAACCATTTTTGCACAGATTGGTTACTGGTGACGAAAAATCGATAACATATCATAATAATGTGCAAAATAGATCATAACTAGGCGAGCCCGGAACTGACGCCAAGAAAAGTTTTGCTTAGTATTTGGTGGGATTGCAAGGGTCATGTTTACTACGAGCTGCTTTCGTGAGGCCAAACGATTCGTTCGGAACTGTACTGTCAACAATTAACAAGATTGAATGAAGCGCTGAAGGAAAAACGTCTAGGATTAGTTAACAGAAAGAGTGTCGTCTTTTATCACAACAACGTTAGACCATATACTACTTCTTTGGAAAGCCGCCAAAAGCTGAGGAAGCTTGGTTGGGAAAATTTAATGCATCCAAATCTTGCAGTTTTGGATTACTTTTTGTTACACTCGTTGCAAGGCGTAAAATTGATTGAGTGGATTTGTCTTGTCCGAGTTTTTCGAGTAGAAACCCCAGGAATCAAGGTTTTGCTCGAAAGAAGACAAGAGGTGGTCAATAACAATAAAAAACAATAAATAAAATTTGACACAATAAATTTATTTTGATATATGAACAAAAAAATTTATTAAACTTAGTTCAAAAGTGAATTTTTTGAACTTTCTTTTTACTCAACCTTTCATTATTTGGAATTAATACAAAAATTGGAAAAACGCTATATCGAATGCGTTGAGCTAAAAGCAGACTTTGTTGAGAAATACATCACTTTTTTGCCGAAAAAATATATTTTATTCAAAAAGTCTCGAACTTATCTAACAGCTCTCGTAACTGGGTTACTGATAGAGAACTTGTCTCTAGAATAATCTTGTTTGGTATTTCCTGCCATTTTTATTCTATTTTATAAATTTTTTTTTCTTTTTTACAAAACTAGTTTTGCCCAAAAATACACTGAAAATCAAATTTGTTTTGCATTTATTGTTCGACTCAAAGAGAACTAATTAAAATTCGTTACAAAAAAACAATATATGAGCCGTTAAAATGACAATGGGGCAAGTCCATTTTTAAAAAAAATTGAGATAATGATATTTCAGATAATACTATATATGATCTTTTTATCTGTAAAAAAAATTTGGTCAGAAAAGTTCAGATACCCGATATATGGGTGATTCTTAGATAACTGTGCTTTTTCGAGTTGAAAAATTGGCAGATTATTTTTTTTGGATTTTTGCAATTTTCTTCATGCTATCTTGTGTAAACACACTCTAAAAGCTCACCTTTTAAGTAGATCAACTACAAGTGTTAATTTACGGCTTTGAGGTCGAAATTAAGAAATTTTGCTGCCACGTTTGTGACTAAATTGCCACGTTTGTGACATTTTAGCCACAGTATGGAAAAATTATGGTTTTGAAGCGTTTTGATGAGAGATATATTGCATATAATGACAAATTTACACTTCAAGACTAATTTTGCAACAGTGTCATGCCTCCGGTGGTCCATTTTTTTTATACCCTACTGCCCTAAAGATCAACTATGGTTTCCTGTTTTCTGTTTTTATAGCGGTTCATGGTGGATTAGTATCTCCTAATTACGAATCTGATCTTGATTTTTTTTTACATCAGTATCCTTAGTTATCCTTGCTCAAAAGTGAAAAAATCACAGTTTTGACATCTTCTTAACAAAAACAGCAACAAGTAAAATTAATTTTTGTCAATGGATTTAGACAGCCGAATTTCTCATCAACAAGACATAATTTACCGTTTTTCAATTGGATTCCCAGTTTCCGAGTTATAAGCTTTTAAAAAAGGATACCTCTCAATAACACACAAAGGATTTTCTGGACCGAGAAATTAACAAAAATGGCAAGTTTTATTATTTTTATCAAAAACATATTTTATTACAAAAATTTTAAGCCCTTGCAGACTTAGATCGGATGAAAAATAAGGCTCTATTGTAGATTTAGTGAATGAACAGATGAAATTTTGATTCTGTTAATTTGCAAAGCAATAGTTTAGTAGGGTCATTCACTAAATCTAGCATAGAACTATCATTTTTCCTGCGATTATGGTCTGCAAGGTCTCGAAATTTTTGTAATTAAATATGTTATTGATAAAAATAATAAAACTTGATTTTTTGTATCTTTTCGGTCTCGAAATATCCTTTGTATGTTATCGAAAGATATCCTTATTTTAAACGCTTATAACTGGGAAGCTGGGAATCCAATTGAAAAACGGTAAATTATGTCTTGTTGACAATAAATTTGGCTGTCTGAATCCATTGATAAAAATGTATTTTACTTGTTGTTGTTTTTGTTCTATAGCTTTAAGTAGATGTCAAAACAGTGATTTTTTCACTTTTGAGCAAGGATAACTTAGGATTCTGATGGTCTAGAAAAATTTTTGTATTAAAAACATAATTAACAGCCTTCAACCGAACATCTGTATACTCAAACTTCATATCAAAATATGTTTTTTGCAAAGTGATAAAAAGTGCCACGTTTGTGACATTTTTGATGCGCCACGTTTGTGACATTTTTGTAGTTTATCGCTCATTGTAAAGCACGCTTTTGAGTTCAAGATTTTTCCGAAAGAATTTGGGGTCATGTATGCAAATCCTACAAAAATATTGTTTCATGCATAAAATAAAATGTACTGCCTAGGAGTGCCGAGTGCCACGTTTGTGACCATAATTTAAAAAAAAAACTGTTTTTGTTTATATACTGCCCTATAAAACGCAAACAGATTTTTTTTGGATCCGTCTGAGCATGATAACCTTTGGGTGGATGGATATGGATCAGTATTAGCGCATGACAATTGCAGTCTATTGACTGATACAGTAGTACCATGCATTAGTAGCATAATGCTTTCAAGAAATTTTTTTTTTCCAAAACTAGGGGACAGTTTTCAATTCGAAATTATGCCCTCTAAAAATTATTTTAAACTGCAGATGAGCTCAGAATATTGTAGCCTTAAGTATTTACTTAATATGTGTAGTAACTTGTTTTCTGTTCTATTTCCGTCTTTTGGTCGTTTTTCATCATTTTGTTTATAAAAAGTAGGGGTAGGACATGCCACGTTTGTGACATTTGGGGTATATTTGTAAACTTTCACAGTAGACCAATAATTATTTGGTAGTAAAATTGATCCGGTCTATTAGAAAAACATAGTTTCTAACTTATAGCGTAATTTTTTGTGAAAAAAAAACCTACTGTATAGGTGAAATCGCCAGAGGACACAAAAAGTACAGTTATCTGAGAATCACCCATATATGATATGGAAGTTTTTGCTATTAACGTTTTTATAAATTTGTTAATTTTGAAAGTGGTGCAAGTCCATATTATAGTAGAGTAACTTAAACATTTTATTTCGAAGTCAGGCAAAACTGCTCCGACTTTGATAATCTTGTTTTTAAAATGTGCAGAAATAATAAAAGTTTGACCTCCATAATTTAAAAATGTGTGATCTTGTTTATATGTATATTGTACTATATAAAAAAGAGTTACATTTGTTCCTTGTAGACTCAGAGACTAGCAAACCGATTTTAATGAAACTTTCGAAATAACTTAGTGTTAGAAAATGCTTCATCAAAGGCTAAAAAAGTGAGCGGTAACACGCCCCCAAAAAACTAATTCCTCATATCTCCGAAACTACTTGACGCTGATAGCTGAAATACATATGAAAAAAGTACCATGGCAAATAATGACACTCGTTTAAAAAAAAGTCATATTCCTCTAAAAAAAATGTTGACACAGATGAATGAGTTTTAGAAAATACGTAAAGATAAAGTAACACCGGGACACAATACGCCAATTCTTAGAACAGCATAAGTCAGATATTCCTGTTTGAAATTTATCTACCAAATATAATATTTTGCGATATATGACGAGTTAACGTAGTTCAGAAAAGGAAGGGGACACTTATCTGATTAAATCCGTTTTTCAACCAGCTTATTTTACGCATAATTGGAGCGTTCCTACCAAATTTCATCAAAATAGATTGAATTGTTTGCGATACATAACATTTCAAAGTGTCTATTTGTGAAAAAGTAAGGGTGGCACTCATTCGATTTTGACCATTTTTTAACAGTGTATCAAGTTCGGCATTTCCTACTAAATTTCATCAAAAAAGCTTGTATAGTTTGCGAGATATAAAATATATATGGAAAAGTAGGTGTGACACTCATTTTTTGTTCAGTGTATCACGTTCAGCACCTTCAAACAAATTCCATCACAATATCTTGTATAGTTTGCGAGATATAGCGGATTGTAACGAAAAAATGTGTAGCGCAGTCTCAATATTTTACTTCAAGCGTGGCCAAAAAAATTAACTTCAGAAAGTCTGATACAACAGAAATATTATCCCTTCATAATAAACGATTACAAAAATTTGTTAATTTTGAAAGTGAGGCAAGTCCATTTTGGTGAAATGAAAACTTTATTTCTTGCCCTTCTTTTTAGCCAGCAATTTAAACGCTATTGGATAATAAACTAACATTCTCTAGCAACACGTAATCTAAAAAAAATGTCCATTAATGCTTACCAATATTTTTAAATTAACTAAAACGCCAACCTTTAAGTATCTCGGAATAACAAAAAGTCATTTTTAACGGCTCATATGTATTTTTTTAAAATTTATCCAACCTCCGCTGGCTGAAACAAATTAATAAAACTTTTGTTATTCAATGTCATTTTCTATTCCGCTGCTCTACTCTCAATTCACAATCTCCTACTCTTTCTACTCTTTGCAGGTATGTACTTATGTAGTGTAGTCTCGTAGTCATCAACGCCAACATCCTTGTCATCATTTACATAATCATAAATAAACATAATTTGTAAAACACTTAAGCGCGTTTTATTGCGCTTAAATTTTCATCAAATACATTCATACTTGTATACGTATAGATTGTATACACCCATACAATCGCATACATACATACACATTTATGTGGTTATTTACATCTTTCACCGCAAGTATCTAAGCTGTTTAAACTCATTAGAAAGGATATTAAATGGAAATTTGAAACGCGATTTTGTGCGAACAGAAGGAATTAAAGGAGTGGCAGGCAAGTAAGTCAGTTGTGTTTGTGGAATGGTATGTGTTTATGTGTGAATTTGTGTTGATTGTTCTTGTGGAACACTTTTATAGGTGATTGTCAAAAATATCCATTAAAAAAATTTCCAAAAATTTTTGTTTTTTTTAGATGTATTTAGTTTTGGATGTTTTTTTTGGATGTTTTTATTTTTGGATGTTTCTTTTTGGACGTTTTTGTTTCTGGATGATTTTTTTGGATGTTTTTTTTTTTTTTTGGATTTTTTTTTTTGGATCACCACAATATCTTTTGTAAGCATATCACCTTCGTTTTCAATCAAAAACATTAAGACTTATCACTAATTCGTCTTGGTTTATTACCAACCTGGCCCTGCATAGAGACCTGATTGTTCCTACCATACAATCAGAAATCAAAAATTTCAGTTATAGATATCTTCAAATGCTTAGTAATCACCCTAATCCTTTAGCTATTAGTCTTTTGGATGATACTGATGAAATACGAAGGTTAAATAAAACACATATTTTGGAGTTACCGTTTAGATAACATATGTTTGTAATTTAGGTTTTATATCATATTTTTTTATATTATGTACGTATTGTCGTTATTGTGCAAACTTTGCACAATAATGTATATTGATTTTCAATGGCATTAAATTTGCTCATTGTTTTTTCAAACTTGCAATCTGTTTGAAAAGAAAAAAAAAAAAAAATATTCTTAAAGTATTTAATGGCAATTATTTTGTGTCTATTGGTGTAGTAATATATTTTTCTGTAAACTAATGTTCTACTAAAATGTTGTAAAAAGTCATGAAACGCGTAGAAAACACAAAAACACGAATTTTTGGTTCTAGCATCCAATGGGGAACCGTTGGGTATCCGAAAACTTATATATAAAAATTTTTATTAAAATGGTTTATGTTAACTACATGAAAATCATACTAATTTTATGAACATTTAGTCATTATTTGCAAGAATCTACGAAACAAAAACAACAACAACAACAGGAGTCATGACTAAGTGGAAAAAAAACAAAAAATCTCATTACATGGATGTAGGCACTTAATCTACCAATTTTTCTGAGGGCACATAGCTCAGTCCATTGATAAATGCGCTACGTAGAGCGATATACTTCGAAGGTTTCTAGTTCAATCCCGGCCTCAGACAAAAAGTTCAAACATTTTTCAATTGTTATTTCATTTAATATAAAATAAATTAATTAAAACATAAATTGCTCTGTTGATGGTTACGTGGCGGTAACCGAAACATATGTCACCATAGCCATGTTTAGAAGTTTTTTTTTCTCTTATCCTAATTGTCATGATTTTCTAAGTTGAAAAATGCATAGAATTTTAGATTCTTGCAAATAATGACTATGTATGTATGTATTCTCCTTTAACTCCTAGGAGGAGCATAGGGCCAATATAAAATCTCTCCATTTGTCACGATCCCTTGCGATGACTTTGATTTCTTGCCACGATTTTCCCGACTAAAGGTTCATAAAATTAGTATATAAATTTTTATGGTGATCGGTCCATCCGCTTGGGAGTCTATGCAGACATACAATTAATCGCTTTTTTGCACATCCATACTTACATATGTAATATCTTCTAATTTTTGTCTAGATTTAGTGAAATTTGAGGGCATAAAAGGCGATACAGCTTCCATAATCTATCGCTCAAATCGAATTTCTTGCTACTCTTTAAAAACGAAAGAGCTACTTACCTCAATCATCACACATACTCTATGATTGCTTTCCTTCCACTTGTACACAAATACTTAAATACACCCACACATATTCACGCAAATTCCCTTAAAGCTTTCTGTGAATTGCCACAGCAAATCCACTCTACAGACATTTAAGCGTTCTTTGTGAACTCCCTTGGGAGCTGGTTAAAACAAGCGCCGCTGCTACTTGAGCCGTTCTTTCAATTACACCTGTTTATTTTCATTGTTATACGCGCACACTTATATACATAAATACAAACATACGTACATGTATAATGTAGTCACATACAGCCCAGTACACGTACTTATCTTATATGGATTTCACACGTGAGAACTTTTTTCAGTGTTGCCAACTTTGTAATATTTCTAAAATATTATTTGTAAGCAAAAAAAATTTGTAAAATGAAATGCGAAGACCGAAAACGATATTTAATTAATTAATTAATTTTTGAAAGTAAAAAAAACAAATGGAATAACCAGTTCCTGGGGCAGTAATAACTGAAATAATATCAAAAAAAAAAAGATTTCAATTCTGCTGGCAACTCTGCACTTTGAACATTCTCACTCGTATGCGCTACAAAATACAATCTCTGCTTTAATCCTGTTTATGAGTACAGGTTTGTCTTTATATCTGTGTTTGTGTGTGTGCTTTCCTTGCTTGCTAGTTTTCGCTCACCGAAAACACCGTTATTACATTTCCCAGCTGCATCATTATTACTTCCGTTAAGTCTTCGCGTATGAGGATGGATGTCGAGGTACGAGTGCAGGCGACGACGATGATTGTCAGCAATTGTTGCACCTTTAAGTAGCAGCAAAAATGCACAAAAAGAATTAGGTGCTGAGTTGCAAACAGAAAATTGAAAATAGGACTGAGAAAGTGGTAAAAGCTGCGTGTATCATGTGGTATTTGCTGCGTAGCTACTTACAGTGGTGTATTTCTTCAATCTCAAAGAAAAATAAATGTTTAGAATTGATAAGAAATGGGAATAAATGAGAATAAATGGATGATTATCTGAAAAATATAGCATTAACAGGTACGAGGCTGAAATTTAAAATTTGCTATTTTAACTATTTTATACAGATATGTACTTACCAAGAGCTTAAATTAAAAAAAATAATTCGAACATAAAAACTCATTCTCCCATCTGTTTCAAACCGTTTCTTGGTGCACAAAAATTGGCCGTTTCACATATTACGTTATTTTCTAAAAAACGTTCTTGACATTATATGTATAATATATATTTTTCAGTTACTATTTTTCTGTGTTAGCTCTTCCAACAAAATTTATGTACAGAAGTTGGTCTCTCATTCTAGACTATCTTCGCCGTGATTTTCTTATCCTTACTATAATTTTTTTAGATATTGAGTAAGAAGAGAACTGTAAGTGAAGGGAAAGTGGAGACTCAGTTCTTTTTCAGCTCATTCAGCTTAGGTTTTTCGATGGTGAATGTTAGTGCGTTTTGTTGTTTAAAAAGTTTAGAAATTTTATAAAGAACACGAGTGTGTGACATTCTCCCTGTAAGTTTTTTCTACATTGGTATACGTATACTTTAATCTTTAGCAAAATTAATCAATAAACAATTTGCATCTCCATCCACCAGTTTCAACTTTTCTAAAATGTTTGCTATTTTCATTGTGATATTATTATTTTTGCAACATTTAAGCATTCTCCCGGCTGACATTCTACTGTCAAGTTTACCCCGTGAGAATAGCTCTCTTAACCCTTTAACGACTAAAGGCAAGTATGTTTGCCAGAACCCCATTTGCTTGAATGAAAGTTTTATTAAGTCCCATTACTTCGATTTTGTCGTATTTTTATTTTGAAATTCTTTGGCGTATTTAGAACTGGTCATTAAAGGGTTAAAGCTGGTACAGACTATCGATCAAGTTCGTCAGTTTTGCTCAAGTTTCTCTTGTTTGCGTATGTGGCCGCCATTTTTGTCAGTCATCAGTCAACCACAAAATGGTTTGTGGTTGTGTGACAGTCAGTGGCCGTATTTGACTGACCAACATGATCGCTAGTGTGAACTCTCTTTTACGGGAGGATGTTGTGGATTGGTTAAGTCATTAGTCTTTTTGAACTAATTTTCCTATTTATGATAAGGGGCTGCCCATAAACCTTGTGACACTCCTAAGGGGGAAGGGTGTTCTATGAAAAACGGTACAGATGCCAAATCCAGCATAAATTTTAGTTTTGCCTCCGGATTATTTTCGAAAATTTGTTTAAACCTTACTTTTTTTGAAAAAATTGAAATTTTCAGTTTTGGAAACGCCCAGATAAATATTGTTCAAATTGTTCAGAAATTTTCGGGCTTGCCACCTGTTTTTTTGTTAGTTTTACGTAAGCCATATAATTAAAAAAATAAAATGAAATTTTAGTCTTAAAATGCTTAAGCAAACTTTTGTATAAAAATTATATTTGTTGAAGTCGTATGTAACGCATTGGCGCAAAGTATACTGAATCAATTTTAGAACATTTTTCTTAAGGGGGGCTTCTCATGTAAAATTTTCAAAAAATCGATTTTTTTTTTTTTTCATAGGTTGATAGAATAACGTCTTGGGAGTATATTCCCAAAGTTTCATGACTCAACTCTAAATATTATGGAAAATATGATTGATTGAACCAGCGCGCTCGGGCGCGCTTTGTGTGCAATTTGGAGCACACTCAAACTTTAAATCGTTTTTTCTCAAAACTATGGTTTTAAAATCGCGGTAAACGATTGCGAAAAAACTACTTAACCAATTTTTGATTTCTAAAAAGTGTTTTGCAGATTATATATTGAACGAGTGCATGAATGTCTGAAATTGTGGAAAAAAAGTTATTTTATACACTTTTAGCCCCATTTAGCGACAAAAAATGACGAAAAAAATAGCACTTTTTTTTCAAGACGTGATTTCAATATTGTAGAATCGAATTTTTTGGAGTTGCAGACATTCATGCACTCAGGGGAACCCTGCTGAATAATAAAAAAATTTTGTTTTATGTTTCAGATAAAAACTTTGGGCTCCACAATGTACCGCGATAAATCCGTCAGCCGCGTCACGCCACACGCGACATTTAATAAGTCCGCCATTTTGACATTTTAGTTTTTGAAAAAATGCCTTTTTTATAGTTCAAACATGTTCTTAAATATATGCAAAAAATTATTTGTGTGTGTTTTTATTTTCCGGCTGAAAAAAAATCCCGAAAAACAACTACTTTTTGACGTGTTACATGAGAAGCCCCCCTTAAAAAACTTATTTACTTATTTTAAGACAAAACGAGCATAAGTATTTTTTCGACATTTTAAAGGTAAGTAAGTATAGTTTTTTTTGAAGCAAAATTGTTGAAAAAATCCACTGTATTTTACAGCAAAATAATTGTAACTTTAAAATGTTCCCTACAACGACGACTTAGAACATCACAAACACATACACACACACACACACACTCATGCACATAGAAAATGCAAAAAACCCATACATACACGCATAAACTAATTACGGAAGAATCTCGCAAAAGATTTAATTAGTTTCCACCAAAAGCAATGGAATTAAAGGATCATGTTTTCGCTTAGTTGTTACCACTTGTTGTTGTTGTTGTTTGCTGGCATTGCGTTGTTGTTGCGTAAATGCACAACACACAACAACAACAACAACAACAACAATAACAATTTTTTGTTACAAGGCAGAAAATGCAATGAAAAAGTTTTGTAGCGTTGCCTACGTTGGCGTTCCCATAGACATTGACGACATGCTGTGCCTTCACTGTTGCAGTTTGGATTTGTCTTTTGCTTGTGTACATCTGGAATTCATATTATAGTCCAGCGAAAAATGGACAAAAAACCAAAGTAGACCTTAGAAATTTCTATATACAAAATTCCAGTTTCCATTGGACCATAGAACGTTTCCATCTCAAATTTTCTGAAATTTTGCAGTTGGGTTCTCAGATTTTTATAAAAATTTATAGAGCTGTTCTAAGTGCTCAGTATAGAGACCTAACATTATTAGTTTTGTGGAAATTTTTTTTATGGGCAAATAATATGCAAGGTGCCTATCTAGCGACATATGAATTATAAATTCCTCCAATTTTTTTTAATCGAAATGTTGTGCACATTTCAGAGGATACTTCTGTGTAAAAATTTTGTTTTTATTTATAGGTAGAAATAGCTTAAATTTCTATTTGTTTACTAAAATGTGCATTATTCATAAGAAATTTCAAAAATTTTTATGAAAAGTTTAATTCATCTAAATTTTTAACACATTCGTTTCCTTGTGCGAAAAGGGAATATACCTTTGGTGTAGAGTACAACAATATTCAACAGCTCTCCTTGTTTCTGTAAAGATGACATTTGTGTATAGTTAGAAAAGACACTATTTAATATGCTGCATGCTTTATTGCAAAATGTTTTATTTATTCGGGTCAATTATACATGCCTAATACTTGAGTAAGTATTTCTTTCGCTATTTTGGATTTTTCAAAATCTAATTTCGATATGGGTCTGGACGTGGACAACGGTTCTTCATATACGTAATCAAAATCTTCCTGATGTCTTTTGTCCATTGCCCATTGTTTTTGTAGGACTACGATTAGGTAGGGTAAATATTGACTTTGCCTCTACCGTAGAAGTAGCTAGAAATGCCACAGCCGCAACGAAGAAAGCCAGCAAATAGATGAACTTCATATTGAAATATATTTGAAATTAAAACTTTGTTCCTAAAAACTGTTGATTTGGTTTAACTTTGAAAGCCTTTTTATAAAAAAAAAACCTAATCAATTGCTGGCGGTACTCCAAAAAGTATATGTATGCAAGGAATTGTACTGTTGTAACGAATTGGTGTGTTATTTTAAAAGATCGGCGTGGTCGCTGAAAGAAAGTGTGTAATTAGAGTAGTTGCAGCGATTACTTAAAAGAAAAAAATACGTATGTATATGGAATCCAAAGCTATAATCTGCTATATGTTTGGACCGGGGCCTTTTTTATGTTGATTCAAATAAAAACTAATAAGGGTGTAACCTTGTAACCTTTGGCCTAGTCAAACATTACGTACCCTACACTGCACTATTTTGAAAATTTTGCATTTTGAATCTTTTGCTTGTATGGGAGGTGCCATGCCATCTTGTCCGAGTTCACATAGTTTTTGCTCGGAGCTTTTACTTGCTATCCCTGGTATCTATGTGTATTTTGCTTGCGTTATCGCAAATAATGCTCTTAATATTGCGTTTTGAATAAATATTTTGTATGGGCGTGCCCGTTGTCCGATTTTGCCTATTTTCAATTCCACGAGCGTACTTTTACAACGAAGCCACTGCGTCAAATTTCATTGAATTACATATCTTGCTTAGTTTTCCCATGAAAAATATTTCAACAGACAGACAGCCAGACTGATATGGCCATTTCGACTCAGGAGGTGACGCTGATCTAGAATATATACACTTTTCCATACCTGCTACGCCTTCTTCTCTGCGTTACAAAAGGAAGGAGAAAGTGAATGTACACCGGGTGTAGGGTATGACAAGGTAAAATTCTAGCAAGCGCCACTTAACACTTAACTTCACTTTCACATGCAGCCACTTTGGACGCATTGGAAACTTAGCACTAAAGACACACAAACAATCCAAGAGGCGGCGAGCAACAGGAAAGACACCAACATGACATACCGAAAGACAGCCGTACAAGGTAGCAACACTTGAGCACAGGCGACAATGACGATATGCTTCGTGTTGGTGTTAAAGGATTTCGGTTAAAACAACTCGACAGCAACTGTGAAAGTGGCAGCAACAGCAACAGTGCAACAATTGCTGCCGCTGTTGTTATGTGTCTTGCTGTGTGGCGTGTCGCTACTACACAAAATGCTTTTGTTTTGTGTAAACTTTGAAAACAACATGAGCAACTGCAAATTGCTTAATAAATACATAAGCGAAAACATATACATACATGTTTAAAATCCCATTGGGAAATATCTGCCAGGTGACTGAATTTTGTAAAGTTTGCTTAAATCCACTTTTAACTGGCATTTTAAATCGCTCGAAAAGTGCTTGATTTCCTACAGAGTTGTAATTTGTCTGTGCTCTGCATTTGAGGTGTTCATATATGTGTCAACTGATTGTTTTATGGAATCTTTCATAAACTTTGCATATTCAGTGGCAAATTTTTGTCAGCAAGTTGTGAAACACAAAGTTATGATTAATGTTTTGACAAATGAAATAATAATCTCCTTTACACACAATTGTTATTTGATTGCTGCCTGTTATGAGAAGTGACTTGGAAAATTGTCAACAGTGAAAATTGACTTTGGTTGCCCTCACTCTCATAAATTATTTTGTTTATAAATTTATTTATGCAAATAACTTAATTGAATATAAATCATACGAAATTTAGAACGCTGTGAAAGATTTTCTTTAATACTTGTCAAAAGGTCTAGCTGCAAAAATGATAAACGTCATTTAAAGGGTAGTGGTAATATTGGGCAAATTAGTGTAATACACGAACACTCAGGATCAGACCTTGAAACTTTTATAGTTTTATTTAAAAAGTTTTTCAAATGAAACAAGTTTTGAGAAAAATTTTATGAAATTTTTGAGCTGAAAATTGAGTTTTTTTAAAAAGTTTTACATAATCTTTTGAAATATCGCATGAGATTTTAAAAATATTGCATGCGATTTTTGTGCTTGTAATAATTTTTTTTTTTTAATTTACCGAAATAGCAACATATTTTGTATATATCGCATGAGATTGTGCCAAAATCATATGAAATTTTTAAAACTTTTATATTTCTGGAAGAATTACCTGTTTGTTATGGAGTTTTAAAGTTTTTGTTCGGTTTGTCTGTTCGTTATTGAAATAATTGAAGCTTTGAGAAAGATCTTATGAGATTTTGGTGATGAAAATTGAATTTAAATGAAATAATTATGAAATATCGCATGAGAATTTAAAAATATTGCATGCGATTTTTCTGTTTGTAATAACTTTTTTTTTTGAATTTACTAAAATAGCAACATAGTTTGTAAATATTGCATGAAATTCTGACAAAGTCGCATGAGATTTTTAATTGTTTCATATTTCTGCAAGAATTATTTGTTTGTTATGGGGCTCATGGTTTTTGTAAGGTTTTTCTGTTTGTTTTTGAAATAATTTAAGCTTTGAGGAAAATTTAATGAGATTTTTGAAGTAGATATTGAGTTTTTTCAAAAAATTTCACATAATCTTTTGAAATATCGCATGAGATTTAAAAATATTGCATGCGATTTTTGTGTTTGTAATTAATTTTTGTTTGAATTTACCAATATAACAATATAGTTTGTATATATGGCATGAGATTTTTTTAAAAAACTTTACATAACGATGTTGATTGTTTACTATTCACACCAGCCAAATTAAGAGGTGGCAGAACACAATACATTCTTCTATAAGACAACAGGTAATATTTGAAAATCGACTTGACTTTGAAGCTAGCGATAACTACGACATCATTTCGCGACTGTTTTGAGGTCATTTGGACCAAGACAAAAAATGTTTAATTCAGTGACTGTATGTTTTTACGAACAGCGGTCTTTGTCTACGTATTGGCTGCTTAAAGAAATGTTAATCCACTCATGTCCATGCTGATGATATCAACCACAAGTGCTACGGCATAAAATTTTAATTAGTTACATACAACTTTTTGGGTAACTTACTTGTTATATGCACATTGAGTGTTTCGTATAATTTCATACAATTTGTGCACGAGTAGCCTTTAGCTCCGAAATAAATTACCAAAGTTTACAAAGATTTCAGTACTTAAACTGTTTCACAGTTGTCTTTACCCATTGGTTTGCAGGTGTTGCATGCTTTGCTTATAGCTTAACAAGAACGGCACACTTGAGCTTGAACTTAAGTATTTAGGAAACTCTGCATTCCAATATGGTGAGAAAGAGAGATGATAGAAGAAACACTACATCTAATCATAGCTGCATGCAGTATTTTTCCACTTTTGGACTTTGTAGGTGGTGCATCATTTATCATTTTCTTTGAGCTTTAAGTTTTGCATGTCGTATGGTCAAAACACACGCACATATGCATATGAGCAGAGTATTTGTGTTCATGGTTAGTGTGGTGGTCATCTTAAAATAACATTTGTTGCACTTTTTGTTGTTAACAAAAGCTAATCTGTCAATCTTAGCCATTGCAGCCAAAGTTAACTCTTTGCAAAATGATGAAGTGGATTTTATTAGATTTTCTTTTTTGCGTATCTTCTGTACTTCAGAACGCACGTTTTGCTAAATAAATTTTAAAAGTTTTGTATAGATATTGCCAAAGTTTTTCGATTTGTTAAAATTTTTTTTTAGTTTTAGAAAAAATGATGGAAAAAGGACATGTGTGAAAACGACATAACATTTATTAGACAAATTTCTTTGCAGTACAATTTAATTCAAAAATTGCTTTATAAGTACTCAACTTTAAAAAAACAAAATTGTTGAGTTAATATGCTCATTATATTTTTAGATAGATGTCACTTCTTCAACTTAATTTGATTAAGTCAGATTTCAAGAATAATTTTGAATTTTGGCTCGACTACAACAAACACAATATACCAGTAGTTTCAGTAGCTTTGAGCAAGATCGCATTAGATTTTGGTGATAGAAATTGAATTTAAAAAAAAAAAATTAAAAAAAAAAAATTATGAAAAATCACATGAGATTTTTCGAATATAGCATGCGATTTTTCTGTTAGAAATATTTTTGTTTTAAATTTATCAATATAGCAAAAATTTTGTAAATATCACATGGGATTGCGCCAAAATCATATGAAATTTTTAATACTTTTATATTTCTAGAAAAATTATCTGTTTGTTACGGGGTTTTAAGATTTTTGTTCGGTTTTTCTGTTCGTTGAAATAATTTAAACTTTAAGCAAATTTTTTTTGAGATTTTGAAAATTGAAATTGAATTTTTTTTAAAAAACTTTTGAAATATCGCATGAGATTTAAAAAATATTGCATGCGATTTTTGTGTTACTAATAATTTTTTATTTGTAATAATAATTTCATGGGTGTTGTAGTTCCGTGAAATTTTGAAAATTTTTAAAATATTATGTTTGTTGTACCCACTATTGTCTTGAACGAAAAAAGGAGGAGTATAATAGAAGTTGAAGTCACATAAGAAAAATTATTACATTCGCAATGGAAAAGCATACGTACAATGACTTTTTTCGGCAGAAACAACAACAGGGTCACCTTCACATTTCACGAGCTAAATGGTTGCAAAAGTACCAATATTGCATTTAAGCGCGGACATGCTAAGGTTTGTAGCATTCTAAAGCCACTGTACGATGGTGCGAGTCCACCCCAGCCTACTCCAAGTAGCTCTATCTGTACATCAAAAACTTTTTGTCCCAATTAACTGCATCATAACAAAATACAATAATAAATAAATATATTAAATAATTAAATTTATTTTAAAATTGAAAATCCTTTAACAAACCAATACAATGAATATTATTAGTAAAAAGCAAAAGTTTTGAATCATCAAATTAACTAACATAATATTTATAATTGGCATCATAGTATAAACAACAACAACAACAAAAAAAAAAAAAAAAAAAAAACAATTAAAAAATACAGATAATTAGAAATTTGTATTCAATTACACAAAATAAACAAAATAAATTAAAATCGAAATTAATATTCTATCAAAGTTATAAAAAGCAAAACAAAATCAACGCTGTCTGTATTTAAGTCAACATGGATTAAATCATGTGTTTGTGTGTGTGTGTCTGTCTGCTCAAGTATGGATGATACGCAAAAGTGTGTGCACATATGTAGCACACATGGATGCTGTGTTATACAAACACAAATGCATTACGTCGCTGTATCTTCCCAATAAACAGCGCGTCGATAATGTTAAAGAAATATAGTTTTCTATATAATAGGGTAGACAGACGACAGCGCTTATCCGCATCAGCAGTTTTTATCCGCATTTACTTGTGTATGGTCCCTATCTCAATACGCAACGACTCTAATGCCCCAGACAGACGACAGCTTAAATGTATTTTATAGACTTAATAATGTAAATCTTTTTATTGCATGATTTAAGGCATTTTTTAAATGCAAATTTCATAGACATTAACCAAAAGAAATTTTCCAAATGCTGGATCGAAAAAATTCTAATTAGCTTTTCCGATGCTTAATTCACTATTTATCTTGTTTTTGATGTTTTAGAATTTTTGGACCCTGCCTGCATTAGAAAATTTTCTTTTAGTCAATGTCTATGAAATTTGTATTTAAAAAATGCCTAAAACCATGCAATAAAAAGATTCACATTATTACGTCTAAAACCAAATTTAAGCTGCCGTCTGTCTGGGTCTTAACATTAATGCATGAAATCAAAGTGGATTAGTACTTAAGGTATTTCAATATGGTAACAAATAAGTTGTTTACTTAATGCAGAAACTGTCGTCTGTAAGGGTAAAATTTTCAATTGCATTAGTTCGTTTTAAATCCAGATTAACGCTGTCGTCTGTTCATGCTATATGATATCTAATTAACATCTGTAATCGTCTTTGAGTTGAAAAACAAAGTTAAAAAACTATATTAGATATAGCATTGAGATTGATCAGAGAGATCAGAGAATGAAATGTGTCACTGTGACTTACAAAACCGATTTGATATGAATTTGCCACAATGAATTTTGTTTTTAAATAACTTCAGAATCATATAGTTTTGAATTCGACAAGAGAAATTCATTAGAGCATTAAGGTTTGAGTTCATTTAAAAACGATTTAAGCATTTTCTCAAATCGAAAAATAACTCCAGTTTTTGTCGAGAATGTTATGATCCTTTAACGTTTTTTAAGTAACCTACTTACGTTTGACATCAGTGAAATAGGTACAATTTTTGAATCGTTCGCTAATCGATAACTAACCTCAGTGTTTGCTGGGCATAATGTACGTACGTTACTCACCTGCAGACATATTTTTGCTGCTAATGCAGTTTTTAAGTTGTTTTCGCATAAACTTTTGGGAAAATCCATATGCACACACATGCATTTATACATACAAACATACATCTATAAACGTACTGCTTATCCTTGCGGTGCTAATAACCAACAAACGTTGCGAGCTTTTATTACTTAAGTTGCATTTTTTGAATTTTTTCATCTTTTTGCACCACGCGCTTTTAAAATTCTTAGTGGAAACGAAAGTGTCATACTGCAAAGCCGACACAAAAATGGCGTCTGTAAAGTTTTTTGTTTTTTAATAAATTTTTATTTCAGATAATCCTAATTTCAAAAGAGTAGTAAAAGCAAGTTAGAAATTTATATTTCATTTGCATATATTGAATTCTTGTGTAAAGACATGCCTCAGTATAAAAAAAGGAAATAAAATTTCCTTTATAATGCTTTCTTAAGTTCAAAGTTTACCGAAATAAGGGCACTCGAATATGGAAATTTTTTACGCGGTCAGAAAAATTGTTTTTTCTCAAAGTCAAGGCGTCTTTCGGAAAAAAATTACAAGACAAAAAATGCTTTGAATTATTCAAAAAATACGTGTGATTTTTTTCGGAATTTTTTGGGACATTTCATGATTTTTGAAAAATTGGTTAAAAAATCAAGTTCCTAAAAATTCCAAAAAATTCATATGTATTTTTTGGCCAATTTAAAGCATTTTTTGCCTCATACACTTTTTTCGTAAGACGCCTTCATTTTGAGAAAAAACTGTTTTTCCGACCAAGTAAAAAAAAAAATGTACATGAAATTTTTTAATACAACATTTTTAAGGAAATTTGATCTACCTTTTTTAATTTTCGGTTATGTCTTAACCTATCTCTGATTCAAAAAAAGTATTACGCAAAAGAGAAAGAAAACACAAGAATTCGAAACTTTTTTGTTTTCAACATTTTAAGCATAAGCATTTTTTTAAAAATTTTTTAAATACACTTTTTTGATGGGAACTTTAATTTTCTACAAAAAGTTTCCTGCGAAGTATATCGAAATTTTGCTTCTTTTGTTAGATACAGTAGTTTTCTGTTATTGTCGCATATAGTCGCTTTAGCGATATAGTCCACATTATGCCTTTTACTGCCCTCTAAAAGTGAATTTCATATATAAAATGTTAACGATGTAGTCCATTAACGATAAAGTCACATTTAGCCTATATGCTATATAGTTTTGGTAATTAACAGCAAAATTACATGCAAATTATGTAAGATATAGTCACAAAAAAAAAAGTTCATAATTACAACTGAAAAAATCTAAAATTACAGATTTTTCTACATAAAATTTTATTAATTTTGTAAAAACAACACAGTCCCGAATGGGTTTTTCTCTCTAAATTTTAAAAAGCGATTTCTTTAGATTTAAGTGTGTTGATTATGAGAAAAATAATGAAAAAACTCCAGCACGTCACAGTTTTCAGTAATTTAAGTTTTACTTAAGTGCCTTTTTTATATATTTATACAAGACTACCACGCCTATACTAATGAACGTTTCATTACCATATTTGCACGAAATGTTTTTTTGGTGCTCCAACACATTTTAAGAATTATGGGTACGAATGGACAAGGGGGTGTTGTACCCCTCATACAAAAAAAAAAAAAAAGAAAAATTAAAAATAATTGAAAATTTTATTTTAGTCACTCCTACGCCTATACCAGTAGGAATATTGAAACCATATTAACGCCATATATCCGTTTGATACTCCGATTCGTCTTGATAATGAGGGTAATTGAATGAAAGTACGGTGCGCTCGGTATACAAAGGAAACATACAAAAAAGAAAAAACGCATATCTACTTAAGGGGTCACATGACAAGTGAACTTTTTTCAGATTCTTTTTTTTTTTAATTTTGCATTTTAGTAAATATTCTAAAGATTCTAAAAAAAATTATTTCATGAAAAAATTCCTACCCCTTCAAAAGTTACAGCAGCATTAGTGAGCATTCATTTTTATTCTTTGTACTACTTGCCGACGGCAGATGGCAATTGATTGTATTGCTTGAATGCGTTTATCTCGAAACCATGTTTTTCGTACTGGTTTTCACGCCACAGCAAACATTTTTTGATGAATTTTTTTTTTCACATTTTTGTATTATTTTAAACTTGACTCCGTAAGTCTCGACACGAGCTTTTTTTTTAAATTTTTTTTTCGAATTTTTATGAGTGTTTAAAGTCAATTTTTTTTAGTGAAAAATAAATTTTCAAGTTTGGAAGATCACCAAAAATCGAAAAAAAAATTTAAAAAAAAAGCTCGTGTCGGGACTTACGGAAGATTGTTAAAATTCCAAAAAAACATATTTTTTCCAGATCGGACTATTGTGGCGACTCCCAGCGTGAAAACCATCAGGCAACCTTTTTTTCTCTGCCACCAGTTCAGAGCTCTACAACATAATAACGGAATAAAATATATAATTTTTTTTTTTTATTGTAATTTAATTGATTATCCGCATTAATAAAAAAAAAAAAATTAAAAATATAAATTTTTCACTGAGTTATGAATTTTTTAAAAAGGGTCTACTTTCTCTGCCGAGCTTGTCATGTGATGCCTTAATTTACCTGTATTATGAAACTTCATATCTAGATGAATATTATGTACAGCAACTATCTTGATTGTACAAGGAACACCAAAAAATTATATGGAGCAAGAATGGTTTAAATATGTTGACTATTTTAGGCGTGATATTGAATGGTACATAAGCACAAACGATTGAATTAATAAATTTTCAAATGCTGCACAGACGAAGTAGGGTACCCCTCTTAAAATTACGAGAAAGATTTCCATGTAGTTTTTGATGCTGAGCCCAAATTCGTAGACAGAATTGCTCGAGAAAATTTAAAATAACAGTGAAAAACACACGATTTTTTATTATTTTTGAGGTTATGAAAATTGGAATATCGCAAAATCCTGACGTGATGGAAATAAACCAAGTTCAGATTCGTGATAAGGAGGTCCCAAGCCATTATAATTGGAATTTGTAATTTAAGTTTACTAACGAAAGTTTTTAATTTAACTAACATGTTTTATTTATCTTTTTTATAACCTTTATTTTTGACCAAATAAAATGAATTTGGTTTGGTTTTTTTATAATCTGCTTATATACGAGTTCTTTTAAATGCAATAAAGTGGCAAATATAAAAATTTTGCTTGTAGTCGCATTAGCGATATAGTCACCAATTTTTGTACAACCAAGGGATGTGACTATAACCGAAAACTACCGTATATTAAAAAAAAAGTGTAAAGGGCGCATCTTCCAACCGCTCTCCAATTCCCTCTGATTGAAAAACACTCAGCAGTTTTTTCTTCTTAAATGTCCCATTGACTGATTTCTTTAATAAAAACGCGTAAGCATTTTGTTCCTTTTTATATGACATAATCGTTAGTCTATAGGGTTTTCGGAATTATTTAAATTCCAAAATTCTTTTACCACAAAATCAACACCAAACAATTTAACATTATCATATAATTTTTTATGGCATTTTTAAATTTTTTGCAAATATCTAATGTTTTTTTTTGTTCCGTTAGCGTTTTTTGTGCGCTTCTCTAGAAAGCAAAAAATAATCATAAAGTTCTATTTACGTTTTGCCCTCGGGTCACAAAGTAATTTAACGCTACATTCTTAGTCGCCCCCAACAACCACAATCACACTCTACACAACTAATAATACCAAAGTAAATGCTTCACTTAAAAGCAAAAAAAAAAAATAGGACTAAAAGTATTTTGGCATAAAACTTGGCATTATTTTTTGGTTGGGATTTTTTTTTACCCTCTCTCATAAATACAATTCCAGCTTACTTTTTTCGAATTTTGCGACAGCTCATGAAATGCTGTACCGCCGAAATTATGTAGCGCTTCACTTTGTCTGCTCATTCCATATTTTTATTAAATGTTTTTTGTTTCATCTCCTGTACATCTTCTGCACTCTGTCTAATGAAGATAAAGTTGTTACTATTTTTGTGTTCAACTCTCTGTCTCTTTGTGTCTTAAATGCAATTTATGTGTCTATCTCTTTCGTCATAGTTCCTTCCGCATTGCGCAACCAAAATACGCGCGCTGGCTGGACCTTATAATGAGTTCAAGTTATTTATCCTCCTGCTCCTTCGCTGCGCTGCGTGGTTTATATCTTTCTTCTTCTTTTGCATTAAATTGAATCACCAAAACTTTTGTGTCACAACGCAGAAGACTCAACATTTTTATTTAGCTGTTGACAATAGTTTTTGTGGCATTTTTCCGCCTTTTTTGGGGCTTAAGTGTGCAATGGCGTGTTGTTTTGCGAACTTAATGCAACTCGTGATTTTGCTCCACTTTTGTTTAGTTTCTTTCAGTCTTAAAAAAAGACAAAGAAATAAAGTAGTGGAGTATTTGCATCTATTTTGAAATCACAAAAAAGGTCTCTTTCCAGTTACTAACATACCGGATTACTTTTCTTATACTCTCAAAAAATATTAATGATCCATTGCATAAATTTCATTCAATATAAAATATCTGGACTAATGACTTACCCATGCATTAAGAACTACTTTTCATTTCCAAGGATTTTTGATACAGTTGAATTTCAAAGTTGAATTGAATCATTTTTGACAACTTTTACTTACTTTTCACAGTAAAACTACCAAGTTTTTGGCCTCACACAGCATGATGTAAGTTATATATACACTAGATAGTATTACAAAAAAAATGTTCTGAAATAATCTTTTTTTTAAAAAAAAAAATTTTTTTCTACCTCAAAATATTTAGCTGTTTGAATTTATTCTAATGACGAAAAACAGAAGAATATTGCATAGTTTTAAGACTTGATTTTAATTTTTTTAGTTTCCGTTTTGAACATTTTAAACTGAAATTTTACACAGAAGCTTGTTCAATTTCAAAAATTTTGACTCTCTACACCATGTATAATCAGAATATAACATTTACAAAATTGTATCAGAATTTTTTCTTTATCTTTTATGATATTTAATGATATTTCTAATTAAATTTTGTATGGAGGACCCTTTAAGGAGTGGAAGAAAGAGAATATGTAGTAGGTATGTTCGAGAAAAACGTTGATGAGAAAAAATTAATGGGTGTCGGTGAACATTTTTTTCGCCTCCCGGCCAACATCAACATTTTGTATAGGAGTTCCCTTAATTAGTCGAAAAAAGCCTGAAATATTACAGAAAAGTAATGGAAAACAAAAGTTGATGAGGGTCGGTGAAGATTTTTTCCCATTCCTGGAAAAGAGAAAATTTTTTTTTATCAAAATTTTGCATGGAAGCCCTATAAGGGGTGGGAAAAAGGGGGTTGTATGTTTCGGAGAACTATTGGAGAGGTATGTACGAATAAGTATGCTGGGTTGTATGAATAAGTATGAGTAATTAAGCTATAAAAAATTATAGAATTGAAAACTTAATAGGTTTTTTTTTTTTGATTTTACTTCAAAAATCCCCATCACTTTTGTCCGACAAGTGGTCCAATATACATTAAATATGCAAAACAACAGTATAAAAAATGTTATCAGTGGTAATAAACCTAAGGGTTGCACGAAACCCTTAACTTCAGTGCGTCTGACAATTAATAGACCTCTCCTAGAATTGTCCGACAATGTTACCACTTGATTTTGAATATTTTTTCTGTACAATTCTGCAAAAATTGCCTCTTAGGTAATACATTTTTTTATTTCGTAACTTTGGCATATTTGGCGTGTCGGATACGTCAAACGATTTTTTATACTTTTAACATATTGAAAACTTTTGATTCGAATGAAAACTGAGGTAAAGGTAATAAATTTATTTCTAAAATGAAATCCATGTCTTTGTGATAGCTTCAACAGTAAACGCCCCAACACCATGCTTACCCACTCTCAAAATTTGTCTGACTCGACGTGAACATTAAATGCACGACTTTTAACTTTTTTTTTACTCAAAACCAAGGGACTTACAAAAAAAGCTTATAAGCAAAAAATACGTATGATTTTTTCAAAATTTTTGGAGACATTTTGTAATTTTTTCATTAAATTAGTCAAAAACAAAAAAAAAAAAAAAAAATTCCAAAAAATTCTGAAAAAAATCCATACGTATTTATTGAACAATTTTAAACATTTTTTGTCCAGAACACATTATTCGTACGATGCCTTTGTTTTGAGTTAAAACCGTTTTCCGACCGCACGAACAAAATTTCAATGTTCGAGTAGCCATATTTCGGTCAATTTTTGATGTAGAAAATATCGAAATTTTGCTTTGTTTGCTAAAGAAATTAAAAAAGCTGTAAAGGGTGCATTTCCCCTCTTCTCCCCCCCTCCGATTTCCACCCTCTTGTTTAATAGCAGTCTACTGTTTTTCTTCTTAAATGATCCATTTACCAATTTCTGTAATAAAAACGAGTAAACGTCTTAGTTCTTTCTTGGCATGTTTTTTAGGACCTAATCAATGGTTTTTAACTAGAAATGCTTTGAAAATATCAATGATTGAAGTATTCAATTAATAATTTGTATTTTATTTTGATCATATTGTGCCTGATTTTAAAAAATTTTGTTATGGTGATTATTACCGCTAATGAAACGCAATAAAAATTTGCTTTGGATAACGACAATGTTGCTATCGTCGCAAGCTAAAAAATCTACATACTGTTGTTATGCTTCATTTGATGCCAGTTGGGAAATAACAAGAGCAGCAGCAACAACGTTTTCATAGTCCACAGCCATTTGCAGTTGTTATCTGCTGGACAACAGCCAACAACCGGCATGTTAAAAGCTAAGCCACTGCATGAGCGGAAACTTAATTGATTGACCGATTGATTGATTACTTGATTGATGAATCGATTGCTTCAATGCAGTACGTGGGTATGTACGTTGCTGCAGTTGTTGTTATCATAGCTGTTGATCCCAATGATCCCTTTGAACACCATTGTGACTTGTTTTTGCACTGCAATCGTTGTTTGTCATGTTGTTGCTGCTCCAGTAAACGGACAACAGCTGCTGTTGCTTTAGGTGTGTTTTTCACCTCAAGACAGATGGGTTTTCATAACAAATTTTTTTGTTTACTGATAACAAGCAATTTCCTTGGCGTTGTTACTACGTTATATTAAAACTTCTTTCTGACTGCACTGCAGAGGCTCTTGCTGTTTGCCTCATTAGAGTGCAGCCAAATTAATGCTGCTCAATTAATTGATTTTACTTAGCGCTGATTATGGTTCTACTTTACAAAAATATGTTTGTTTCATGCAAACATATCGATTCCTTGCTATTGCTAAAATTAACATTTTACTCAATGCTTTAAGCTGTGCGTAAAGGAAATCCTGAGAAGAAGTTTAAACATTTCGACTCCCTGCCTTGCAACTTTATAAAGTTTTTAGACAGAAAAACAAACAAAAACTATACACATCTTGCAACAAATGCAAAAATTTAATTTAAAACAAAAATAAATGAAAAAGTTAAACAAACTCAACATACAGGGTGTGTTTACAAATGTAACATATGGATAAAAAAGTAGCAAAAGTTGAAGGGGAAGAGAAAAGAAAACTTTAACCAAACGTACGAGTACTAAGTAGTAGCGGCGGTTGCAGCAAAGAAAATCAAAAGTTACATAAGCAAAGAGAAAAATGGAGTAGCAACATACTACGTGCCTTACAACATACAGCAACATTTACTGCATGTCTAATGAGAAAAATGTAAATGAAAATGACAACTTTCGCCATAAAGCATATGTCGTTATTTTACTCATTTATTTTTACTTGTAAAATTAAAAAAAAAAAAAAATATCTTACTTCAATTTTGCTAATTTAAATTTCTCTTCAGTGCCACCTAACTATTGTATGAGATTGAGATATTTTTGTTTTCATGATAACTCAGAAAAAAAGATGTATTCGACAAATGATGTAAACTTGCAAACTGAAGATTTCAATAAATCAATATGTGTAGTGTACTTTCATAATGAATATGCACCACTAAGAACCAAGCGTGTCAATCATTCCAGTATTTTTTGGCTTACAAGCCAGATAAGAGAAGCAGTGAAATTACGAGATAGGCTTCACGCGCAATGGAGACGTTTTAAATGTTCTTAAATTTTTAATGATTAGATTTGTGTCAGAATTGAATTGAAGTTTGAAATTTTCTTTTTCGATAAAAATATTGTCCTCCGAGTATAACCTCATTAACAAATTTCAGTCAGGTTTTCGGGCAAAACGGAATTGCTCCACTGCGCTCCTGAGAGGTAGTGAAGACATACGTGCTGGCGTAAATATGGATAGTAATTTTAGACTTTTCCAAGGCGTTTGATCGCGTGAACCACAGCATATTGCCAAAAAACTTCAACATCAGCTCAGATTTAGTAGTGCTGCCTGCAGCTTAGTTCAATCATACCTTGTTAATCGACCACAATATGTACTTATATAGTAACATGAATAACTCCTCCTCCCTATCAGTGTCTTGTGGTGTTCTTCAGGGCTCCATATAAGGTCCTCTATTACTTTCATTTTTTATTCATGATATCTCTAATTGCTTCATGAAATGCCAGTTTCGCATTTATGCTGAAGATGTTCAGATTTATTAGATGTTTCCAATTGTTACAGTTACAGCACTAAACAACACGAATAATGAGCTAAAAAAAGTGCATGTGTGGTCCTCTGACATTAATTTAACTCTGAACCTTACAAAAACTAAGGCAATAATAATTAGTAGAAGTAGAAATCAAATAGTTCTACCTCTACTCAAGTTAGACAACTCGTCATTAAAATATATTGATAGTCTAAAAAATCTAGGAATTTTCTTCAACAGCATCCTCTGCTGGAACCCACATATTAACGACATTGTTGCAAAAACATACGGTACCTTACAAGGTCTCAGTCTTGCTGATGCTGTTTGAATAAAAGAGCACAAAAATTTCGTGCGTTCTCTATGTAGCCTCCAACATAGTCAAAAATCTTGTTTTTGTTCCTTTTTAAATTTTTAGGTTAGAATAACTCCTAGAAAAAAAAAAGATTTTGATATAATTTAAAAAGAGTTTTGTAGGCAAAAATATGTTCTTTTAACTAACATTACAGGTTTTACGACTTATTAATACACTGTATTGTAACATAACCTCAAAAGATAGAAAAAATTACGAAAAATCTTGTATTTTGGCAATTTTTAGGTTAGGTTATCTCAAAATTCTGTAGCGATGGAGCAATTTCGTTAACGGACTTGATTTTAGCATCCAAAAATTAGTTAAAAATGACTATTCGCGTTCCTTTTTATTGATTTTAGTTATTTTTGACTTAACTAAACTTTGCCAAAAACGGAAAATTCGATTTAAAAAAATGCGCCCGACGGATTTTCTTCCTTTTTTTAATATGATTAGAAAAGTGCCCCGAATAAGAAAATATACGAATTTTCAGAGTGATGCAACTTGAGGGTTAAAAAATGTTTTGACCACCCGTGTAATATAGTGTATAATAGTTGTGCAAGTTTTATTTATAATGTTGATAGAGGAGATAAGGACATTTTATGTAGATACTAAATTATAAGTTATGAATAACCTCATAAAGCATGTACATGTCTGAAAAACTATAGCTTAATTGTGCACTGAATATATCGTCACTCACTTGTACAACGGCCCTAATTGACATTTTTTTTTAAATCCAGTTTATTACATATTTGAGGTGTATTGAGGTTGGTCTTCAGAAATATTTTATAAACTGGATTTAAAAAAAAAATTTCAATTAGGGCCGTTGTACAAATGAGCGACGATATATGAATAAATAAATAAATTATTGGACTGATTGGTTAGCTAAAGAATGAATTTGATTTCTTTAAAGAGCTTTAAATCTGATTTTGTTTATATGTAACATATTTACTCTCTTCGTGCTAAGTCCCCATTGCTTTCTGTCGTGCTATTTGGTCTTTTATTTTTTCTGCTTTTCACAACGCCTACGTGCTGACATTTTCCAAATGTTTACTTAAATTTTTCATTTTCCATTATGTTTTGATATGCCATGCAAAATAAGCTTGACATTTGATAAAATCACACCTACTTACACTTTCCCCACTTACCTTAAGAATGCAGGTACCGTTGGCATTTTTCATTGCCGCAGTTACATCATTTTCATCAGTTTCTCTTTCCCATTTCGTATGCTTGGTGAATGTCTGATTAGACTCAAACTACGACAGGAACTTTTTAAATTTTCCTCAAGAAAAGAAGAAGAAAAAACATAAGAAAAAAAAGAAACAACGCAAAATTCATTCAGCTTATTTTTCGCCATCAAGAAATGTTGCTGATGCATTTTCTATTATTGTTGTTGATGAAATGTTGGTTTTTATTGTGGTTGGCAGCAGCAGCAGCTTAATGCGTTCTCTTGTAATGGGTTCTTTTCTTCTGCACTGCAGTTTTTAATATTTGCTCTTACATAACAGCTAAGTACCATACATACATATCTAAGAATCGTATCAAATGAAGCTGAAGTATATGCATGAATGGTACATAAAGCTTATTATTTATCTACTATGGAACATATTGAGTTTTTTATCAGACCAATTTAAATATTAATACACTGAACGAAGGTGGACGTGCCGCGCGGTCCCCTATTTTAAATTCGTTGCTATTTTATGTTCTTTTTAATGTTCAATGTTTGTGTTTTATTTTTGTGTTTTAAAATAAATAATTTTACCGTGCCGCGCGGCCTAATAAAAATAAAAACTTAAATTAAAATAACTAATACGGCCAACTAAACACTCAAAAAAAAAAAAACAATATAAAAAAAATTAAAAATTGACAACATTAGCTGCAGCTGAAAACAAAAAATAATAAAAAAAAATAAAAAAAACAACCGCAATCGACGCAAACCAAGCAAAGGGCTTTTCTATAGCTTCAATTGCTTGTACTGTTGTTGTTTTTGTTTTTTTTTCACATTCCGTCTTCTCCCTTTCCCATACAGTTGTTGGTGTGATTAAGACTGCACTAAGAGCGTAAAGTGTTTGTGCGACAAGGCATAACACTGTCGTACAGCATTTTATTTGCGCTCTTTTTGTATTTTTGATTACACCATCAATTGTTAAATTTTTCTTAACACTACGGGTGTCCCAGATGTCGGAAAATTTTCGTATAGATTTTTGCAACATCTGTGGCCTGAGGGCGAATTTTTTTTCTGTCTATGCCCATGTCTCTAGTATTAGGCCTCAAATAATGGCTCTAGGTGAAACCCAGGTGTGTTCAGATGCAGATCCGCTTGATTTTCATATACCTGGATATTACTTATTGCCATTGTTCTCTGCCCATAGGGGTCTCGCCCTTTATATTCGCAGCGCTGTTGCGTACCAGTGCCAGTAGCAATTAAACACAACGGACGCCGAATTTAGCTCCATGTGGGTTAAGTTCAAAGTCCAGTCGCACATCCTGCATTTTTGCTTCATTTATAGAAGCCCAAATTTAGGGAGGAATACTACTTTTGACAAAGTGGACTTCCTCCCTGATTCGATTTCCCAGATTTTGGAGTCGTACCCGGACAGTGAAATCGTTGTTGCTGGAGATTTCAATGTCCATAACTCCAATTGGCTGCGCCATTCCAGTCGTACAACTCCTGAAGGCCGTTATGTTGAGCTCTTTGCCGAGTTAAATCAACTAACTCAACTAGTGAATGACCCCACATATATACCTCGTGTTGGGGGGCATAGCCTTAGTACTCTAGACCTTTTTCTGACGTCGCATCATGAGAAATATGATGTTTCTGTCTCTGCACCTCTTGGTAATTCGGACCATTGTACCATTTCTGCTGCTTTTTCATATACTAGCTTGGACCCCGTTTCGCCCAAATCCCCGAAACGAACGGTATGGCTTTATGATAAAGCAAATTGGGATGCGTTAAATAATTTTTATCGCAGCTTCAATTGGAAATTGTGTTTTGCTGACAGAAACATAAATGCCGCGGCTTTAATGGTACAGGAAATTATTTTGTTGGGTATGAGGTCCTTCATTCCTAATAAAAAAGTTAGCATCAAACCTAAGGACCATTCTTGGTTTAATGAGACTTGCAGGATTGCAGTCAGGTCCAAAGAGGAAGCGTTTCAAAATTGGCGTTTCAATAGGAATGCCGATACTGAAAGACTTCGCAGTGAGGCTAGAAATCGCTGTAATGCCACGATTCAGCGCGAAAAGCATCTTCACGAGCTCGAAATGCGCAAAAGAATCCTTTTACTACCAAAAGGTAGTAAAAACTTTTGGTCGTTTGTTAAGAGAGTGAAGAATCAGTCTTCATCGTCTATTCCAACTCTCTTAATGAATGACCAAATCTTCACTGATCCCGTTGACAAAGCTAATCTTTTGGCTAGCATCTTTTCTAAGAATGCTACTCTGCCTGATAGCAATCAACTTCCGCCCAACATCGAGAGAAGGTCCTCGGCTATGCCAAGAATCTTCTTTCGAACTAGGGCGGTAAAAAGGTCCTTGCTAACCTCAACATTAACAAAGCGTCAGGGCCGGATGGCATATCAGCCCATGTGTTGCGAAAGTGTGCCGCAACACTGGCTCGCCCATTAAGGAATTTATTTAGCATTTCCTACACTTGTGGTGAATTTCCATCATGTTGGAAGGTTGCTAATGTCCAGCCAGTACCAAAAAAAGGCGAGGCTACCAACCCCAATAATTATCGGCCCATTGCAATATGCTCAGCGCTCTCCAAAGTTATGGAAAGCGTTATAAACTTTCACTTTATGAATTATCTGGAGTGCAACGAATTACTTAATGATCGCCAATATGGCTTCAGGAGAGCCCGCTCTACTGGTGACTTAATGGCGTTCGTCACTGAGAGGTGGAACCAATGTGTCCACCTTCTTGGTGAAAGTATGGTTGTTGCTCTGGATATTTCTAAAGCTTTTGATCGTGTGTGGCATAGCGCCCTCGTAACAAAACTAATTGCATATGGCGTCGGTGATTCCTTCGCTCGTTGGATAACGAGCTTTTGCAGTGGCCGTTCTATTCGTGTTGTCGTAGACGGTTCCACATCTAGCGAATACTCCATTAACGCTGGAGTTCCTCAGGGTTCGGTCCTATCCCCGTCTCTTTTTCTTGTTTTCATCGATGACCTTCTGTCATCGACCATTAATCCAATCCACTCCTTTGCGGATGACAGCAGTATTTGTCATTCATATTGCTTCAAAAAGCGTCCAAGCTCTGAGGAGATTGAGAAAAAAAGGCGGTATATGAATGCCACACTCACAAATGACCTCAAAACAATCTCCGAGTGGGGTCGAGCTAATCGGGTCGAATTCAACGCTAGCAAAACCCAATGCTGTCTGTTGTCTCACAGACGAGTGGATTGTCCCCCTCCACCCCTCAATATGGCCGGCGTAGACATTATGAGATCAGCAACTCTTGACGTTCTGGGCATATCGATTCAAACTGATCTGAGGTGGACGGACCATGTTTTCGATGTGTCGAAAGAAGCGGCCAAGTGTTTAGGTTATCTAAAACGGTGCAAGAAATACTTCACTCCTGTTGATCTTCGGACTGTCTATTTCGCCTATATTAGACCTAAGCTAGAGTACAATTTGCACATCTGGGCCGGGGCTCCAAAAACTACTTTGGAGCTGCTAGACAGAGTTCAACGTCGTGCGATGAAGTTGATTGGGGATGCGGATATTGCATCCTCTATTGATTCTCTTGAACACCGTCGTAACGTTGGGTGTGTTACTCTTTTTTATAGATATTACCATGGGATGTGCTCTAGAGAAATTTATGGGCTGGTTCCATCAGTTCGTATATTTTCTCGCAGCACTCGGGCGTCCCATCAGGCCCATCCCTACTGCATTGCAACGGTGTTTAACAGAACATCGCACTATCGTGATAATTCGTTCTTTGGTCGTACGATTAAGTTGTGGAATAATCTCCCTGCGAGCGTTTTTCCCGACAGTTGTGACATCGGTAGATTTAAAAAAAATGTTCATCGACACTACTCCTCTTTTCCCCCATCCCTCTAACCTATTTCCTTTTCTACAAATCAACACGGTGCATTGCATTTATAGGGGCTATCCCCTGAGCGTTGGTTTAAGTAATAAAAAAAAAAAAAAAAAAAAAAAGAAATACAAGCAAAATTTTTTCTTTAAATTAAAAGCCTTTTTTTGATATTCTCGAATTTTATAACCAATAACGAGGATTTTTTAATAAGAATCGAGTTTAGCTACTGCAGCTAATAGCCTTCTTAGCCAATTAGCAAAAAAGGCTATAAATTAAATATTTAGCTTTTTATAAAAATTTGTGAAATAGGGGATAAAAAAACCATGCAAGTTATATTTTGTTTTGTATCCCGTAGCTATATCACACTTTCACAACATACCGCTCTAGCCTATATGTACATAAATATGTAAGAGTATTTTCATACACCTGCATATAAATATTCATACAAATCAAAGATGGGATGTTTGAAAAAACTTAACCCTGCATGCTGTTTGGCTCGGACAATACACTAACAAAAAACATGCAAATACGCAAAATATAACAAAAAATAAAATCGTTCTAAATGATGACAAAGACAGTTAACTACAGTTATTTTTCAATCTAGTTTGAGTTGACCTATTGACAAGTTAACATTATAAAATTCACAATTATTGACAAGGGTTGTCATTCGATTAAAAGGAGCTGAAAACATATAATTACATCTGCTAACCGGCTGATAAAATAATTGCGGAGAATTACGATCACTTCTCCGATTCAAATTGAAAAAAATATAGTTAAAAAGCTCTGGAGCAGCAAGGGACCCAGTGATAAGTTGGTGCAAATAAAGAATATCTGCATTATCTCTGCGTTCCCGTAGAGACTGCATTTTAAGTAGCTTCAAACGATCCTCATAAGGAGGAAGATTTGAAGAATCAACCCAATTTAGGCCATTCAGAGCAAATCGAATAACATTTTTTTGGATTCTTTCGATTCTATCAATATGAACATTATAAAATGGTGACCAAACTTGACTAGCGTACTCCAAGTGAGGACGCACAATAGTATTATATAAAGTTATCGTTACTAATGAATTATTAAATTCTTTGGCCCACCTTTTTATAAAGCCAAGCAGAGAAGCTGCTTTCTTACATATTTGATTTATATGTTCATTAAATGTTATTTTGTCATCAAAATAGACATCTAGATCTTTTACAAAATACACACGACAGATGTTTTTGTCTTTCAATACATAATCATATTTTATATTGTTTTTCTTCCTAGAAAACGTTATTGTTTGACATTTAACAGGATTTAGATGCAAGTTATTTTTAAAGCACCACGTTTCAAATGATTTCAAATCAGACTGAAGCATAACAGTATCGTTATTTTCCCTCACGGACTTGAAAATTTTCATATCATCCGCGTAAATTAGCAAATTACAGTTTTTGGATTTGGGAATTTCAGAACTTGGTTTTGTTCCATCGCCGCAGTAAGTCTAAGTTATTTTTAATGCAAAGTGCAGAAAACACAGCATTTAGGTCATAACGCAATTCCAATTGCACTTCCTAATTGTTTTTTACTAAAAGCATTTTGTAGACATAATTTTTCTCATTAAATGTTACCTTGCAAATTTGGCATTTCGATTCTTGCTTTTCGAGCTAAGTATCATTTATTCAAGTAAAAATTCTTATAACACCTCCAGGGCAATGACTTAATTATATTTGTATGGAGGTGCAACATCTGTTCTTCAGTGGATGATTACTCCGAAGGTAAGGATCCAAAGGGAAAAATTGCAATTTTAATATGTTTGATATGCCTATGGCTACTCGATGCTGTTATTATAAGTGTATGATATATTCCCAAATATTCCTGATATCAGTGATTTTGCACTTCGAAGCAAGGAGCCGAGTTCAGATTCGTACAAAGAAGTTGCCAACTACCATATACTTACATTGGAACTTTCTCGATGCCTCATAGTGGTCTAGAATGCCATTCGAGCTGGTCATAACTCTTTCCTGGTAATTTTTTTATAAAAAAAAAATATCAGATGTTATGTTCTGGGAGTTGCGAACTCTAAATCTGGAAACGATTTTTTAATAATCAAAATGGCGGATCCAAAATGACGGACCATTTTTTATAAAATATATATATCACAACGAAATTGTGACTAGGGAGGTTATTGAGATCGCTGATTTCGAATTCGGTTTCATCTGTTTTTTCAACAAAATGGTGGATCCATAATGGAGAAAAATTTTCTTTAAAAATTGACTACTAGTATCACGACAAAATTGTGGCTGGGGTGTTTTTAGGTTGCTGATTTTGAATTTGATATAATATTTTTTGTAAAAAAAATGGCGGATCCCAAATGGAGGCACACAAATAATATGATAGTATACTAATAAGATAAAAATCATCAACTAGATCAATGGAAGTGGGCGTGTCCTTGATCCGATCACGCCCATTTTCACCAATTGACTTATACTACGTCAGATATTCAAAATTATTTTTGTAATTGAAATATTTACGAAGTTGGAGCGATTTCAAATTTTTGGTTATATACGAGGTGGGCGTGTCCTTGATTCGAACACGCCCATTTTCAACAAATAAATGGATGCTACCAATACTATTTCAGAAATCGAATTTTGTTACTTTGCCTCAAACAGTTTGGTTGTAATTAGTTTTACGAAACTGGAGCGTTGCAGAAAAGTCGCTGAAGAAAAACTCCTCGTAGTCCAAAAAGGGGTGTGAAAGGGTTGGCTGCAACTCCATAAAAGTTTTTAGTTATAATATACAGAATGCAAAATCCGTAAATTTGGGAAAAAAATTTTGAGATTTTTTGTGGTGATGCGGATATCTTTTTTATATTAAAAAAAAAAAACTAGCATCTAAGTACGCAAATCTTCAAAAAATAGATCAAATTATTATAGCCATAAGTTTCAGGAGCTAAGTCCATTTAAACCCTTCACATATTTATTCTGAATTCTTCAAGTTTAAGATGCGTAAACTCAGAAATGGTATTATTTCTTGGTATTCGAAGTATGTTGTTTAGATATTTTACTTTAAATTTGTGCAAAAAAATTATTACTTTTAACACAAAAATTTTTGGAGTTATGACCGGCTAGCGATGGTAACTTTTTTGGAAAGGTACATGCAAAGTACAAATACTTAGTTTGGAAAAACATTACTTAGATTTTTTTTCAGAATTATGTATTTTTTGTATAAAATCGACAGGCGATCTATCTGATTGTATTTGAAAACTGATAAACAAATAGTGCTATGAGAGAAGGGTTAGTACTGTTATTTCTGTCTTTCTTTGCTCTATTATTTAAACTTGTATATACAGGCCTCTTCCATAATCCACGTGGTTTCAATTACTTTACTCTTAGGAGGCTTTTTGATAAAATTGGTGAGTCACACGAGAAAAGTATTAGAATCTTTTTTGTGGAGAATTACAGGTTCTACAAATAATATTGATTTATAATTGATTTTTTTTTTAATTGAACTTTTAGTCATATATTTGCAAAGATCGATTTACATATAAATCTATCAATGCATTTTTTAACACATAATTATGACAAATCAAGGAACGGATTAAAAACACGGCTATAGTGACATATGTTTCGTCTTTCGCCACAAAGACTCATCAGACTATTTTTGTTGTAATTATAATTATATTTATTTCACTAAATTAATTACAATTGAAAAATTGCAAGTTTGAAAACTTTTTGTGTTTTTGGCCTGAGCGGGAGTTGAACCAAGAACCTCCAGGTTGGTAGCAGCAGTCGTTACCACTGCACTAGCCTTGCCCGGCTGCGAAGCCGACTTTTGCCAGGTTTGTTTGTGTGTTAATACGTATTGATATATTATAATTGTTGTTTTGTGTTATTTATTGATATTTGGTATATTTGTTCCTTTGGAACAAATTCAATACCGATTGCAGGTGTTTCCACCTTATCAGGGCGTGTTCTCCCAAATAACTTTAAGAATTTTTAAGTGTGTTACTTAATGACATTTATATATTGAAAATTAGTTTTTTTTTTTTAATCCGTTCCTTGATTTGTCATAGTTATGTGTTAGAAAAATGTATTGATAGATTTATATGTAAATCGATCTTTGCAAATATATGACTAAGAGTTCAATTACAATAAAAAAAAATCAATTTTCAATATATAAATGTCATTAAGTAACACACTTAAAAATTCTTAAAAATATTGATTTATGTTTACGAAAAAGTAACTGTTTCAGAAATATTACAAAAAGTCGAATTTTATAGAACCTGTCGTGCGACTCACCATTTTCATCGAAAAGCCACCTAAATGAAAAGTAATTGAATACACACGGATTACGGAACAGGCCTGATAATATCTTTTTTGCGTCATTCTCGTGTAATTGCAGGTGCAGCATACTCGTAGATCCAATTTTTCCCCGCTCCTGATCCAATTCCAAGATGACTTTTGGTTTCCTTATTACTTTTCTTAATCAATTTTTATAGGCATACATATATGTGAGTATTTATCGTGCCAAACAACTCTACTTCTCTTTTTTTTTTAATTTGCAGATGTGCGAAATAATCACTTGAATTTCTACCAGAACAATAATGGAAACAACAAAAGAAATTCAAAATAAACCATTCAAGTGTACAATTTTAAATTGAGTTCTGCTCGTGCTTTACTTTCTTTTCGTACTTTACTGCTACTACTACTAACTACTATTTTTTGCTACTTTCTCTGTTAACATTTTTTTCTGCTGTAGAGCGGATTATTTGTGTATCAATAGCATTACGCAGCAAGCAAGGAATTTTCTATGCTGAAACGGAAACTACACAAACAACGATATGGATTTGTGTTGAAGTCAGTAACAACAACAACAACAAAAACAACAACAACAACTTTTTTGAACTTTCAATGTTTGTAGACGAAAATGAAGCAGGATTACAAACTACATGTAAAAGAGAGAAGACTCTTACTTCCCATCATATATCCATCCGCATTAACTTTATGCGAATGGATATTTCTTGTTTTTCAAAAATGTTTTTTTTTTTTGGCATAATTTTTAGATATTTTTTTAGTATTTTTAAGCCCTAACCACTAATTCGCACAAAGGAGTTGTTTCAGGTATATATAGCCAATTGTCTATATTCTCGATCAGTGCCATCAAAAGAGCCGATATGGCCCTGTCCATTTGAATTGGTCATATTGGTAAAAGCCAAGTGCCTGTTCTTCGCATTGAAATTAATTACTTACCGCCTTCTAGAATGCTTTTGCTTTAAATGAAATTAAATAAAATTAAAATTTAAGGAAAATCAATATAAATATAAATTTAGAACAATTTTTTTTTTTTTAAATCGTGTTGCCACATTTTTAATTTATTTTATTTTTAAATGCATTTTATCTCGCTTTGCCTGATGCATTATTTAACAAAAATGCTTACATTTTTTTTTATGTTTTAGTATGATTTTTTTTATTTATACTCTATAATGTACTTTACTTTTATAATGTTTGTATATCAATATAATTTTTGTTGTTGTTGTTTTATATGCATGTATATATTTATTTATGTATGTATTCATCATTTATATGAATATCTATAATATTATATAATGTAATATATTTTTTGTTTTAATTTTAAATGTTTAACATTTAAATTATTTTTTATGTTTTTTTATGCTGATTGATTTAATTAAATTCAATTAAATCTGTTTGTGTGTGATTTTCTTTTTAAACTTTTTCTACGATTTTATTTTTTTTTAGAACCCTGCATGTTGTTTTTGTTGTTGTAGTTATATCTTTATATAATTTTGCTTGCATATTCTTATTAACTATTAAAGTCACCGCATTCGTAAATGTGATTTTTTTAGTGGCATAAGAATAAAATTTAGACTTAAGTGGAACCATCTTTCTTTTGTGTGAGCAGACAAACGCTAAATTCCCATATCACAATTTTACTATATTCCATTAGAAACCTCTCTAGATATGAAAATTAATAGTAAGGAAAGCCATGGCAATTTGTCTTATTCCACACAAATAAAAAAAAAAATGGAAAAAATGAATCTTCCTTATCAGTTCATACCTACAAATTTCTCCAATCAGGCCCATGCTTTCCGAGTTATCAACATTTGAAAATAGCGCATCTCGACGCCGAAATAAAGCTCCTGGAAATAACGTTAGAAACTTTTTCCCAAGTAAGCCAAAAAAATCTTAAGCTAAATTCCGGCCTTATTTTTATTTTGAAATATGGTGTAATGGAAATAATACCAGAATTTTGTATGGCCTTTTTATGGCTTTATTTAAAAAAAATTTGTCTGGCGTTATTTCCGCGAGCTTTATTTCCTTTTAGTAAGCTGCATAGTTTTTGGAAATATTTTGGAAAAAATGCCAAAGAAATGACTTTATTCCCAAAACAAAATGGAAACAACGCCAAAATTATCTGGCTTAACTTACAAAAAATTTCTATTACTTAGCCTGTTTTTTAATCTTCTCTTCTTATAGGAGCTAAAATTGTATGTTTTTTTGTTTTTTTGTTTCTTTGTTTCTTTGTACTTATTTCTGTGCCAATATTTTTTCTCGAAAACGGCTACAGTGATTTCAATGAAACTTGGAATAGTGTTAGATATTAGCAAACAATGAATAATGAGCTAGGTTTGAACTTTGTAAATGCTCACCAGAGGGCGTGGCACTGCACTAAATTTTAAATATGATTTAGTCATAACTCGTAAACTATACAAGGTATTTAGATAAAATTTGGTCAGCGGGTACGGCTTAATATTGCCTTATAACAGACAAAAAGTGGGCGAGATCGAAGAAGTGCCACGCCCACTTTTCAGCCCTTGAAAATTCTGATTCAATATTACTCGAAAACGACTCCAACAATTTTCATGAAAATTTAGGAGATATTACCTCTGAAAACAAGGATTCATATGTAACACGCCGTTATATTGGGAAACTCGTTGAAGGGCGTGACACCGCCCACAAAAATATAAAACGGTATAAAAAGAAAACTAATAAAGCAAACATTCTGAAATTAACTATGAGGAGCCTAATTGCAATAGGGCATCTCTGATTTGAAAGTGGGCGAAATGTCGCCATTGCGCGTGGAACCTCCCATACAAGCAAAATACGTTAAATGCTATTTCTCGCAAATGTTACAAAATATTTTAATGAAATTTGGTATGTAGGTAAAACATATCAATGCCTTGTAATGACCGAAAAGTGGGCGGTATCGAAGAAGTGCCACGACCCTTTTTTAACCATTGAACATTTTAATTCAATATTTCTCGAAAACGACTTCAACAATTTTAATGAAAATTTTAAATATTTTTCCCCTGAAAACAAGTATTAATATGTGATATGCCGTTATATTAGGAAAACTCGTTGGAGGGTGCGGCACCGCCCACAAAAATTTAATACGATACAAAAAGAAAACTACTAAAGCAATCTTTCTGAATTTTACTGTAGGGAATCTTCTTTTTATGAGGCACTTACGAGCTGAAGGTGGGCAAAATATCGCAGGTGGGCGTGGAACCTCCCATACAAGTAAAACAATTTAAATGCTATTTCTCGCAAATGGTACAACATATTTTGATAAAATTTGGTATGCGGATCTGGATCACGAATATCTAAAGCATAACGAAAAGTGGGCTTTGTTCAATAATTGTCACGCCCACTTTTTACCAAAATAAAAATTTTAGTTAATAACTCATGCACAAAAAAAAAATGAAATGAACTTTCCGAGGCATGATGATACGATATTTCAGCCCCCATACAAGAGACGAAATATTTTGGGTGCGTGGCGTATCCCATTTATTTATTTTAGGTCATTCTATTTCTCTTAAAAAATTTGGAGTTCTTGATATTTTTCTATACCATTCGATATTTTCCGAGTTTTTTCTTATTATTTTTCTTATCGGGTAATTTATCATTTTGAAAGCATTGGAGGTGAAAAGGTACGAGTTTCATAACAAAAAATAGCTATGAATAAAAACATCGACTAAGATAATAAGATCAGATTGTTGACCGAGTAGGGATCGGTCTCCAGGTACTATATCTTAAGAGTGCTCCTCAGAGAAAATATAAATAGTGAAATAAAATTGTGAAATAACACCCTGAAAATTGTGAAAAGTGTTTCTTCCTTGGCGGGTAATTAAATTTTTGTATACTCACCCTTGGCACCGACGGCTACACCCCGACTTGCGGCAAAAAGGTTCGTTACAAGTTTTGAATGAAGCCTTTGCTCTTTCTATCTCCTTCCTGATTTGTGTATACCAAAAAAATGTTCTTTTTAGCTTAAGCTAGAATCATTGAAAAGGTTCGTCTGGCCTAACAAAACATAAACTATGGATGATTGCAGAATCTTGTCGAAGGTTACAACCATCAAATGCCATATAAACTTAAGTAGTTGCTTGAGTGCTTTGATACTTTCCATAAAAGTGTAACAAATTAAAAATAAAAAAATAAAATTCTTTAAATTGAAACTTAAAATTTCCAAAAATTAACAAACTTGGGCGTATTAGTTACTTTGAACTTTTTGATTGCCACAGTAAAAGCGTAACAATACGGCTTTCCATCGTCAAAATTCAATAATTTATGCACAAAAACTTTTTCAAACGCTAAGTGCTGTGGAATGGGGTAATTTTTTTGATATTCATTCAGGTTATTTTTAGTAATAAAAGTTCAAAGTAGCCACTCGAATATCGGAAAACCTTTTTTTTTTCGGTAATCTAAACAAAACACATTTACGAATGCGAAACAAAAAAAAAAAAAAAAAAAAAAAATGTGTTTCTAATTAAACTATAATTAAATAGCAATTATTTAAACAAATTGAAATTAAAACTGATATGTGAAAATATTAGTAAAAATAATTTATCTCAGCTTAAATGAAAAGCTTTACAAAAACATTACAATTAGTTAATTAATTTGTTTATTTTTTATGAATTCGCAATTGCAATTAATTTGACACTTCAAATCGACTAAATTTATGTTGACTTATACCATATATGTATGTATGTATGTGTGTTTATATGCAGCTATTTATGTTGTAATTTATAACATTTATGATTTGCTTGTATGTATAGATAATTTTTGTTTGTATTGTGGTTTGCTTTTTAGAACTACGCTGCTATGCGGCGTTTTATAATTTTTTCTTAAATTTTTTGTTTTTGTTTTTTTATTAAACTATGCGTAGTTGTAGATTTCGCTTACGTTATTCGTATATTACGTTGTTATGCTTTTTCTAAATTAATGGATATGTTTTCAATGAGCTACATTTTGCATAGCATACTTTTAGCTTCATAAGTAGTGTAGTTGGAAGGGGATCAAGGAGAGTAGGGGGGCGGAATTTTTTGTTCATTTATTATGTTGCAAGTGACTTCTTATGTTTTATATATGTATTTATTCCTTTATATATATGTATAATAAGTTTCTGTTATATATAAATTACTTAACTACAGCAACACCAATAGCAGCCAGCGTAAAAGCAGTAGCAGCAGCGCATGCCTACTGCTCCAACTAAAAAGCATCGTTGTCATTGCTACGTTATAACCTTGAAGTTCATCATCTTCTGCAGCTTGTCCACCGTTGTTGTAGGATCCACCACCACTACCACCACGTCCATTGCCATTGGTTTTATCTGCGAAGGATTTTTGTTGTGATAAACCGATTTCATTGAGATTCGATTGATAGCGTGTATCTGATGTTTTTTGTGAAATGTTATTGATGAGAGCGTTAAAATTGTGGGAGAGAAAAATACAGAGCGGGATATAGAAAAAAAAAAATAAAAATATATAAAGTGAGTGATAATGTGAGAGCATGAAAGGTATGTAATGAACTAATTTACTAAGCGTTTGAAACTGTTGCAATAGATATGAACCTTGAACACTTGAAGTTATTTCTCGAAAGACTCTCACGTCTGTCTTGAACTTTATTAAAATTTCGAAATGATTGACATAGGCTGCCAATGAAAACATATGCCAGGTATTCAATGTACTCAATTTCGGTCTGAATCATGGTAATGCTCAGAAGACTAAGCCGATGAGAATCGGCACGTCTAGGTGATATGGCACCCTAGGTGATATGGCACCCTTAGATTATATGACACCCTTAGGTGATATGGCATCCCTAGGTGATTTGGCATCCCAAAGTGATATGATACCCCTAGGTGATATGGCACCCCTTTCAATCTCAATATTTGCAACTGCCGTAGCATGGAAATATGCACAAAATATAATTCAGTTGCGCAAAAGACTTCGTTATGACTAGTTCGATTAGCTGTAGTTGCTGGAATTACTTATGTGCTGGCTTTTTTTTGCATATATACGTTGTATTTCGAGAGGCTTTGTGTCATTTTTATTCGTTAAACACCAAAAAGGACAAAAGTACCGGCGCCATTTCTCCCTTTGCAAGTTATGAGATACGTAGGCTGCTATATATATTCCTGGCCGAGGCAACACTAATGTCAATAGCTAAAATTTGGCAGCACCATAATAAAGTTTGACATTTTTTAGCATAAACGTACTCAGAACGTTTTGATGTATGACCATCAGTTGTGATGTTTACAGTGACTTGAAAAAATCAATTTGGCAAAAAAATGGAATTAACTCGTGAACATTTTCGTGCGATAATTTTTTACAACTTTCGACGTGGATTACCACGACAAAAGTGCATCAATGAACTTAAATCTTTGTATGGCGATGAAGTTGTAAAAAACGTTTCTTCTCGTTGGAAACCCCATAATGTATCAATCGCTTAAATTATGAATGGAAAAATTAATTTTCTTAACTTTCTGTGAACGAAACAAATAGCACTTTAGTGCAGGCAAATTAGGTAAAAACAGGTATTCATTTCTAATTTTGTTGAACATGCACCGATTTTGATCCGACAGGACTCATTTTGTTCGTAATAAAATTTAGAACAAAACCAACACATTAGTTTTTTCCGCCCTTTTCCCAAAATTTCTTTAGTCCCCCGTGAACCTTCAAAATCGGATAAATTCAATAAAGCTGTTCTAAAATGCTTAAAAATGGAAAGTTATGCTATTCACGGGGTTCTCTAGATTGCTGAATCCAAATATGATGTTGGAAAATTAAAAAACTCAAAATGACGCCCGGAAAACTGCGTACATACCCATTTTAAGCACCAAAAATGGGAAAAAACCGTTACAGCGGGTTTTAGCCTAGAAGTCTTGTTACATTGAATGAATTTATACGGTCGGTGTGGGATATTGTTTTTTATACTATAAAAAGTAAAGTTAACCAAAATTTTTTTTGGGTTTTTGATTTGTTTATTATTTAAGCAATAACTATAAAAAGTTAATACAACTCAAAATTAAAAATATTTGTAACATTTTGCAAACCATTTTTTCTAAACTAATTTGAGGTCGCTGAACACGAAAAACCCAATTATATTTTTTTCCTTGCGGCCGTTCCCTAGTTATTCGTTAATTTATATCTTCGAGGTTATAGCTTCATATACATCAATATATTTCTATGACGCCAAGTTCGATCAATTTTATTTTTCCACGTTTACAAAGAGTGATTAATGGCGCTTCTAACGATTATTCCAATGATTATGCTTTGAACAAAATTGACTGAGTTATAGCAGGAAAATGTTTGAAATTTCAAAAATTTTTGAAATTTTTCACATCAGCTTCAAATGAAACATTTGGTTTTTGGCATATAATTTTTTTAAATATTTGTTTTTTAGTAATTTTATTAAATGGCGCATATAATTTGAAACATTTTAAGCCTATGCTGAGCAAAATCGAACGAAATTTCCAAAAGAGATTAAGGTTTTAGTGCAATAAGGAAGATGTGAGAATTTTCGAAATGTTCGGCCTGAGTCAACAGATCCAATTTTTCAGCCTCCAGATAGGACACCCTACACTTATCGAACACTTTAAAGATGTTTTAAGTAACTTCTAATCATTCTCTGTAGAAGAACATTGCGGATTGTATCAAAAATATTAATTTTTGAAAGAAATCGAAATTTCCCTATTGCACTAAAACCTTAATATCTTTTGGAAATTGCATTCGATTTTGCTCAACATAGGCTTAAAATGTTTGTTATTATATGCGCCATTTAATAAAATTACTAAAAAACAAATATTTAAAAAAATTATACGCCAAAAACCAAATGTTTCATTTGAAGTTGATGTGAAAAATTTCAAAAATTTGTGAAATTTCAAACATTTTCCTGCTATAACTCAGTCAATTTTGTCCAAAGCATAATCATTGGAATAATCGTTAGAAGCGCCATTAATCACTCTTTGTAAACGTGGAAAAATAAAATTGATCGAACTTGGCGTCATAGAAATATATTGATGTATATGAAGCTATAACCTCGAAGATATAAATTAACGAATAACTAGGGAACGGCCGCAAGGAAAAAAATATAATTGGGTTTTTCGTGTTCAGCGACCTCAAATTAGTTTAGAAAAAATGGTTTGCAAAATGTTACAAATATTTTTAATTTTGAGTTGTATTAACTTTTTATAGTTATTGCTTAAATAATAAACAAATCAAAAACCCAAAAAAAATTTTGGTTAACTTTACTTTTTATAGTATAAAAAACAATATCCCACACCGACCGTATAAATTCATTCAATGTAACAAGACTTCTAGGCTAAAACCCGCTGTAACGATTTTTTCCCATTTTTGGTGCTTAAAATGGGTATGTACGCAGTTTTCCGGGCGCCATTTTGAGTTTTAAATTTTCCAACATCATATTTGGATTCAGCAATCTAGAGAACCCCGTGAATAGCATAACTTTCCATTTTTAAGCATTTTAGAACAGCTTTATTGAATTTATCCGATTTTGAAGGTTCACGGGGGACTAAAGAAATTTTGGGGAAAGGGCGGAAAAAACTAATGCGTTGGTTTTGTTTTAAATTTTATTACGAACAAAATGAGCCCTGTCGGATCAAAATCGGTGCATGTTCAACGAAATTAGAAATGAATACCTAATTTGCCTGCACTACTTGTACATCAAAACGTTGTGAGTCGTTTATGCTAAAAAATGTCAAACTTTATTATGGTGTTGCCAGATTTTAGCTATTGACATTAGTGTTGCCGAGGCCAGAAATATATATAGCAGCCCATTTATTTGATAGTACAAATATAAAGCGCTGAAACGAATATAAGTAGCAGAATTTTGTGTCCTATTCACCTTTTCAAATTTTAATAATTCTGAAAGGTGCCAGAAGAATTCTTCTATCTAGTATTATTGTTTTTTATTTTGGCGATATTTCATTGATCAGGTCGGGTGCATAACTGTACAACTTTTTTTAGATTTCGTATCAAATTCTGCTTCAAGTTCATAATATGAATCGAATGCAGCTGTTTTTTTTTTCATTATTAAGGAAAAAAAACTTTAAACTCACTTTTATCTTGTGGATAATTTGAACGCGATGAATCACCACCATTATGTCCATAATGACCATCCCAGCGTGTTTCTGTGGTTAATAATCCAGATGGCGCCGTCGTAGGCGGATATGAAACTGCAAGTGAAAACAACAACAACAAAATGAATATACATGACATTAAAGTAATTTTCACACAGTCATAAAAGAAAACCTTAAATGACACAAATTGACGAAGGGAATGAATTTAATACAAATTAAATGAAACAATGAAATGAAATTAAATTAGGCAACAGCTTCATTTGTATGCAACCAGCGCATCCTCGTTCCAACATTTTTCATTTTGTTTGGTCAATATTTTCTGTGGCAAATAATTATATTTTGATTATTGCTCTTAAAATGCTAATTATTTTACAATTTTAATAATGTGCGCGTGTATTTGTGTGTGCTGTAAACACATACAAACATTTGTATACGTACGTGGAGTAAATCGTGCGCGGTATAAAAAAACCGTAAAACGGTGCTGCCAACTTACATTTAATGCAGCGGAAATTGAAAAATTGCTACTCAATTTCACTGCCATTGCTGTGTTTTTGTTGTTTTTGTTATGTTTATTCGTGTTTTTGTTGTTGTTATTTTAATTGTTTTATTTGTTGTTTTTATTGTTGTTGTTGAATGATTATTGACATTTTATGGCAATTTTAATTGAAAAATTAAAAATCAACGCACACGTATGAAAGCACATACACACTTACCTATGTCCTTATGCACACACATTTACGTGTAAGTTTGCATAATTAATGTTATTGATAAATTTTCATTTTCATTTTCATTTAACCGTAAAATTTTCAGTTTTTTTCACAGCAAAAACTCTATTGATTTTATTGCTCACGGTGTTTGGCAAGGGGCTCAAGAAAATGGTTCTGATTGGGTTTTAGTGGATGTTTATGAATGCAAGGTAAAAAACTTAACTAGCTTTTATTGTGACATTTCAGATATTTGAACTTTTATGTATGGCCTAGACTAAACTGAATACTAGCGTATTTTGTCAATGTATAAAAGCACCTTGAAAGCTTTTATATTTTGCATAAGCTGCAAGCAAGTGACGCAGATCTGCACAACTACCGACACAGTTAAATACGTATATGGAATGCTTTTAAGCACAAAAGTTCAAATACCCGTGGGCATAGGTGTTGAATTTCACTAGTCTGGATTAACCCGAATATCTGGCAAGTAATGCAGTGCCACAAGCTGAGTGGCAGATTATCTGATTGAGATCCAGATAACTTGTTTTGACTAATTTAGAGTCGCTAATTTCCTTTTTTCCTATCAAGTTTGAGATCGCCGCGAATGGGAAGGCTTACCACTTTTTTGGAGAGAATTTTGTCTGTGCAAAAACCCTTTTTAAGTAAATTTCTACATTCGGGAGAACTTAGAAAAAGTTCGACGTAATGCACCAAAAAAGTTTTTTTAATCAAATAACAATTTTCTCTGACCTTTCTGAGGATTTGGACATAGCATGTAAACGGTTTAGAGAACTATCATGGTCTGTCTATTCGAGAAAAATGTGCCTTTCAGCATAGACGACGATAGCGTTAATCGGGATTAAAAACGTACTAATGAAATTGAAAATTTTACATTGCCAGATGATGCCAATGTACATTGTTTTTTGTCAAAATTTTTATTGTTCTTACCAAATTTCTGGTAGGTACCTATATATATCTCAAATGAGTCCAGAAATATGGCGATTTCACGAAATGCTTATTGTATGCTAGAACTATCATATGTAATATGGCATAAATTAATAATGTGAAATACCTTGCTCCCAGGAGCTAAAAAATTTCCTATTGGTGTAAGTATCAAGCATACAAATTTTGATGCCGACCGAAAAATATTTGACCGTACCCATTGGCCGTTGAAGGTCGGAAAAACGCTATTTATATGAAAATGTGTGGCTTTAATCGAAAGAATTAATCCTACCTTTGTAACTATTTGACATAATTAAGTGAAATTTGGTACGTATGTGAACAATACTTGCGTTAATAGCATTTAATATCAAAATAGGCGATAATGTCCATTAAGTTAGCGGAACGAAAATGGCAGAGCTGAAAAGAAGATGCTATAATTATAGGTTAATTTAGTGCCCTACCGCCGAATTTTAAGCTCTTCATTTTTTACTCGACTTGGGGGCTTGAATCAAAAAAACATCATAAACAAGGTCGATTTATTTTTCGTCAAGGATTTTGCTTGAATTTTCGGACCTGTTATGTGGGCGTAAAGAGCGATTTAGACTTTTTAACCCATTCTGTCGCCACGATCCACATACGATTTTTTTTAATTTTACTCCAGAATATTTGAAAAGGTGCCCCATAACATATCTATTACTTCTGAAATAAGTGCTCTCCCGTATATTATCAGAAGTCTCGATTTTCCCAAAATTTTTAGATAAAACGACCTCCTGACACCATCTCGGGTCGAAATTTTTTTGTTCACCTATTGGGAATTTCATTTTATGTCTAGGAATAAATTTCACTACATTTGGTTATTGAATATGGACAAATTTTTTTTCTTAAAACCTGGGTCATATAAGAGGAGATTATTTTCGGATATGCCCATTAGGCATGCGCTTATTTTATGATTTTATGATTTTCGTTGATGCCACCCCTTGAAATCCTTCCATTGATCATAAGAACAAATTCTATGAAGTTTCACGGCAATCGGATAACGATAACCCGGCCCTCAAGAGAGGTCAAGGTCAAGTTGAGGTTTCAGGCAAAGAATATTGAAAATTGTTTTTTAACTTAATTAAATTCGTCAAAGTATAATTTTATCTTATAGCAAATTGAAATACCTTTCTAAGAAGCTATAGTTGTTTAATATCGGGTAATTAATACGAATTCTATGAATTTTTCTTTTATCGACATTAGCAAAATTGCCGCAAAATGCCATACAACTACATATGGTATTTTGCGGCAGTTTAATTTATTTATTTATTCAACTTGACCTTGACCTCTCTTGAGGGCCGGGTTATCGTTATCCGATTGCCGTGAAACTTCATAGTGTTTGTTCTTATGACCAATGGAAGGATTTCAGGGGTATGAATATGAACAATACTTGAATAAATAATATCCATTAACAAATGGGCAGCGCCACGCCCCCTCTTCCCGAAATTTGTCGTATCTCTGGAAATATTTGATTCAGGTGAATGAGATTTCGTACATATCTGATTAGCACTGGGAAAAAAAATTTCACTAAAAAATGGGCGGGGCCAAACCCCCTCTTTCTAAAAAAAATAAAAAATTTGTCTTATCTTTAAAACTATTTGGCACAGGTGAATAAGATTTGTTTTCAGATAAAGTAATTTTAAACAATTTTAAAACATTGTAATACGTCCAAAAAAATTCTGAAAAAATTCACACGTACTCCTTGAACAATCCACAGCATCTGATGCATAAAATACTCATACCATAAAATGCCTTGCCTTTGAGTAAAAATAGCGTTTGTTCGACCACGGGTATTTAATAGCAGAAAACTTTCAAGTATCGACTGAATCCCATCTTGAACGATATATCGTATAGCTTCGGTCTGAAATGTCTCAAAATTGTTATTGATAAAAATAAAACAATTTGTACTGTTTATATTGTTTGGTCCACAAAAATACTTTTTATGTTATTCAGAGATGACCATTAATTTAGGGCTTATAACTCGAAAACTAGAGGTCCAATTGAAAAATGATAGAAGTTTAGTATTTTTATGGTACTTTTGGTTATCCGAATCCATTGACTAAAAATAAATTTGCTGTTTTTGTTAAAAAGACCTAAAAACATAGATTTTTGCATTTTTGAACAAGGATACTGACGTTATTTATTGGGCCTTATCGTAAATCTGAAGGGAGTTCCATTCCCTCCCTCCCGGGGAAGGAGCAGTGGAAGTAGTGAAAATTTCATTAATGGAAACTCCCCTTCCTGCAGGGATACTTTTTTTATTTTAATATCGTTGACATTTTCAGATATAACCAGTTTACAACGCTGCGTTTTTCCAAGAGCGTTGACATTTTACACAAAAACAACATCTGGCAACGCTGTGTCTTTCCCATGTTTTTGACATTTTGCGCAAACACCAGTCTGAACGCTGATTTTTTCCAATTTCGTAGACATTTTGCACAAAAAAAAAAAAAACAAGTGGCAACGCTTTTTTCCATTTTCCACTGGATTTTGACAGCTGACTTAAAAAAAAAAGATAAACAAGAAACAGCAATTGCAAAAGAAGAAAAAGAAGCAATTGCAGCAGTGAAATTTAAATTAATGCTTTGCTTTTTAAAGTAAAAAATGTATTTTTAAACATTTTTGTGGATTTGAAAAATCAAAAGTTTGCATCAAAAAGTTTTTTAAAAGAAAAAAATAGTGAAAAGTAGTTTTAGCAGAACCAGTATAAGTTGGAAACGCTTGGATGGATATTAAAAACTTTAGTGTCATATGAAAGCTATTTCAATAAGCTTTAAAATTGTTGTACTAAAGTTTTTAATCTGTCAAACGTTATTTATAATTATTCATTTATACATTAGTACTCCCTAGCAAAAAGTTGAGGAGCAAATTTAACAAATAAAAGTGAAAAAACTCGCTCCCAACTTATTGCCGATCACATAATTTTTCCAGTGAATTTTCCCTTTCCACGAAATTTTTTTTGCGATTGCAAACCAGGGAGTTAGTGAATAAATTTTCGAGAATATTTATTTACGATAAGACCCATTATATATTTTAATTTAATTTTATATTATAATTTTAGTGCACAACGTTTATATTGAATTTGTAGTGAAATTAAATATTTGTGCGCTCATTTCTCTTTTTTTTTTTAATCAAAAAATTATATTTTACTATGTAATTAGCAAGTATTAAAGTGAAGTAAATATATTTGTTTGTACCAATAATTTTATTTTGTTGGTGTTGTTTTTATAGTGGTTATTTGCATTTTGTTAATTTTAATTGGCAACTTAATAAAAGTTTGCGGTTATTTTAGAAAAAAAAAAAAAAAAAATAAATTATTTGATTTTTGATAAAACAAATAGAATTTCAATAAAAATATGTAAATAATTAATTCTTAATTTGTGCAATTAGGCATTGGATTTAATTCTTTTCTAATATAAACATATAAAGGGTTCTTCAATAGGGACGCTACAAAAGTAGACCGATAGGGACGGCAAACGACGCCATATTTTTTCCCGCTCTCTTGACATTTATATTCAGTAAGGTTTGCCATTTCATCAAGGAAAGATATAAAACGAGTAGAAGTTATTAAAATTTACTACCGGAGTCAGTGGCCTCAACTTTAAGAGAGCTTCGTCCAATTTATGGTCGTGGCTCAATTCTGGCTGAATAGCTTCGTTAATAAGCAAAATATGCGTTATTGGTCAGGCAGCAATTCACACGTACTCCATGAGTCACCATTGCATCCTGAAAAAATTACGGTTTGGTGCGGTTTATGGGCCGGCGGCATCATTGGGCCGTACTCCTTCCACAAGCCACAAGCCACACAGTTACAATAAATTTATTGAAAACCAAGTTTGGTGAACGTGTTATCTCACGAAATGGCCCAGTCGATTGGCCGATTGACTCCGTTAGGCTATTTCCTGTGGTGCTCCGTCAAGTCTGTGGTCTATGCCAACAAGCCAGCGACGATTGATGAACTTCGTACGAATATCGATCGTGAAATTGCAGCAGTATCGGCCGAGTTATGCTTGAAAACTGTCGAAAATCGGGTTCAGCATCTGGACTTCTGCAAGCGTGCCCGTGGTGAGCATGCAAAAGAAATCGAGTTCCATACATAATGGCATCAAATGTACTTTCACAGGAATAAAGAATTTCATTGATATCCAAAACCGTTTTTGTTTTATTTAAAAAAACTTTTGTAGCGCTCTTATTGAAAAACCCTTTATGTATGTAAACAACTTCGTATTCGCTTAGAAAATAAATTGATAACCAGAATTGTTTGTTCTAGTGTTATTATTATGTTTTAGTTTAAATGTTTATTCGCTTCTTTATAATTTTATTTATAACAGTGTTCTTGAAGGATAAGACCTTTACACAAAAGTCCCGAAAAAAAAATAAAAATGGGAGTTGACTCTAGAAGTTTCTGTGAAAATTTTTCCTTTGAACAAAAAATCCGACCAGATCTCCTTTTCTTTTAGATAGAGAATTTTCTCATGAACAACTTATCAAAATGGGTCCTTGCAATTTTTGCGGGAAATTATGTAAATTGGAGCTTTCTGAGTGAAACACAAAAAATAAAAAAATTTAGATGTTTCCGATTTTAGTGATATTTGATTATGTTATACCTATGTATGCTCTCGATCCAGAAACAAAATATTTTTACAGTATAAAGTCTGCTTAACAAGCTAGAGGGCTTTAAAAATTTGACTTACCGACAGGTATGCGTTACATCAAGTCAAATGTTTAAAGACCTATAGCTCGTTAGCCAGACATTATACTGGGAAGGTATTTTGTATATGGATCGAGGACATACATTTATAGGTATAACTTAATCAAATATTACCAAAATCGGAAACATAAAAATTTTTTACTTAGTGTTTCACGTAGAAAACTCCAATTAACATAATTTCGCGGAGAAATTGCGGGGACCTATTTGTTGTTCAAGGGAAAATTCTCTATCGATTGGTATAAGTTTTATGTACCTTGGAATTAGTGCAAGTATCACATATAATCTGACTGATCGCTATCGTGCATAGCTTTGAGATATTCTAACCTAAAACTTAAAAAAAAACCACAACTAGAAAAATGGTTTCCTCGAAAACTGGAGATCCCCTTTAATTTCTTCCATCAAAATTTCATAAACGTTAAAAAGAAACCAAAAATATTTTTCTCAGTGGTGCTAAATTTAATAAAAATCTATATATTTTTTTTTCAACTATGTTGTTGTAGTATTAATTGCAAACGGAAATGAAAACAACAACACAAATGAAATAATGCCTGCTATAAGCTCCATACGTGAAAACAAACACACACATTCACGAATATGAATAGTTTTTGCACAACCATTTGCCCACACACACCTACAAATTTCGCACAGTTTTGTGAATTTCCCACTGTGACTTTCAGTGGAATTTCATTGTGGTGAGGCGTGCAACACGTGCGCCACAGTTGTCCACGCGATAAGACCGCGAAATATGCGTTGCATGTTGCTTTGCGGTGCAAAAGTGTTGCCATAACGGCGGTGTTACGGCGCCAACGCTCACATACCGTGCAACTTATGCATACGTATGTGTACGTGCACGCATACCAATATAAATTAACGCAACATACATTAATTACGCAATTGATTTATCATTTTCACTGCAGGACATTTTGCAAAAGAGAATGAGCAAGAAAAAGAGAGTGAGTGATTTTTAAGCAGAGGGCGTTTCAGTGACTGTAAAGCTTAAAAGGAAACATATTTGAGTGTGTGGTAAAATATGTTTGAATTCATTCCCTTCGAAATATGTCACTACATTAATTTGCAAGAATAGCTCACTGTGTGATATAACAATTACCTGTAAATACAATGACAGTTAGATCACAGGCTTTGAGGTAAATACGGAGTGGGAGCATTACATATTCTACGGTCTGAGATTATATTGCTCTCTTTTCATTAATGCCTCTGAAGACAAATTTGTGACAGTACTCTGTATAAAAATATTTTTGATTCCAACAGCTAAGAGGGGACCCTTGAGTGAAAAAAATATGTTTGGACTAAAATGCCGTAAAAAGTCTTGAAACGCGTAGAAAACAAGAAAAAACAAGAAAACAATTTTTGGGTCCGATATTCAAGGGGGGACCCTTGGGTGAAAAAAATTAGTTTCCACTAAACTGTCGTAAAAAGTCATGAAACGCGTAGAAAGCACGATAAAAACGATTTTTTTTTTAATTTTTCATACCATCGTCCAAGGTGGGACTCTTGGGTGAACAAAAACCAAAAAAAAAAAAAAATAATGACGCAAAAACACGCGCTGTACTCGACAATCTATTCATATAAATTTTCACTGTGATCAGTCCAATCATTTACGAGTTTATATTGAACATGCAGACAAACATTCAAGGGCATTGAAATGATAATGCAGTAAGTCCATTGAAGGCATTAAAAAAATTTCATATGAACTTCTATATAAATTTGATACATAAAAAGTATAAAAGATTTTTATGTAGTGATACTATAAAATTTAACCAAAATAGTTTAAATTGCGTTAATAGGTACTTTATGTGTATACATTTTATACGAACAAGCATAAACGGTTTGTATGCCAAATTGAAGCACAGATTTTATATCAAGTTTGGTGAACATAGATTCAATCCAATTTGGTTTGAATTTTACACCCAAACTATTTGCTGTGTAGCTATCCAAAAGTACCAATATCCAAAAACAAATTTTTAGTTTTTTATCTGCTACGGCACTAGGACGACTCTTATATTTAATTTAAATAACACAATATGAAAATGTTTCTTAAGTTGTTGCCATTACTAAATTTTTTATAAAGTTTCTAAGGACATCATATTCTGAAAAATTTTTTTTTATAACAGTTCTCATTTGATCTTTCTATATCTGCTGCTTCTTTATAAAAGCTCATTGTCACATAATTGCGATATGTCACAACAAAATGAACGTACGAACGTACGAAGTGTATGTCTAAATTTCACTAAAGCACGCGCTGCGCAATAAATTCCAAAATTGTTGCCAAAAATAATTGCAAAAGGATATCGGAACGTAGATGGCTGCAAACCTTATAAACTTCTCAAACGTAAAACAGATAAAAAGCGATACTTTGCGATGGTACGCCGGTTATCTTAACAGCTGTCTTTACTCAACAGCAGCAATGGTAAACTCTGCTGCCTTTCTAAAAATCTCGTTGCCCCGCTGTCCTCAGCTCCACCTGCCAAACGGCGTAAAACCAATAAAATAAAATTTACTCAATGTGCGTGTTGGCCCTCAAGGGAAATTTTACAGAGAGTTAAAAAACGAAAGCAGCGCAAAGACAAGAACTGGCGGCGCCTATAAAGCTGCTACACTTTTTGACACTTTTACTTTCGCAAGAGAAGAAAAAATTTTAAATTTTTTTCCTACTTTTGCAAATCAATACAACGTTGCTAAAGGCGCTATTTGGCAAAAAAAAAAAACCTTTTCCGGAAGAGCATTGAAAAAAAAAAGAAAAAAATCAAGAAAATCACGCAGGCAATTTTTGATGCTTAACGTGTGATAAGCCTTGAAATTTAATAGCGATAAAAACAGCAAAATAAGTATGAAAAAGCATAGCAGCCTTTAGGGCGCTTTAAATTTTCTCTGATTCACTTGTATGCGCTGCCTGCCACACAAGCAGACAATGTGTGGCGGCAGACAGCCAACCATGTAGGCAGACATTATCGCTTTTCCATTGTAGTGCCTGTTGTTGGGTATGTGACTAATGTACGGTTAATAGCTTCCGATTGTTAGGCTACGCATGTGAGACGCATACAAAATTTCGAAAATTTAATTTTAAAACTTTAAATTCGTACCATTGGTCTGGTGGTGATGGGCACAACAAAATTTGAAATTTTCACCAAAAAAGTTTTTATCGAACTCTTTTGCTTGCTGCTGCAAGTTACAAAATTTATAAAAAAAAGAAGAACAATTGATTTATTGGCAATTATTCCTGATAAATGCACTCTTAAGAACGAAACGTCCTTGTGTACTTTGATTCTTGTCGCTAAATCTCCTTTAACTCTCAACAACTTAAGTGGCAAAAAGCACATTTAGTCCTTTAGTTAGTGCTGCTGCTGAAAATTGCCAATTTATGTTGAAGCTGTGTATGTGTGCGACAAAGTGTCGGAAAATAGCAATATATATTTATATGTGTTTGTGCGTTGCGAGTAACAGTTACTTGCTCGAACACAAAACTTTTCGTACAGCATTGGAAGTAGTAACATGAGTAGCAAATGCTGGTAATAAATTCTTTTTGTGAGTTCGAAAGTATTTTGCACTTCAACGTGATGTTTAACGGCATTTATTGTCACAAGGCATTTTTAGTGCGACTTTTTCAAGACACTTTAGTTTTGAAATCTTTGTTTTTTTTGACAACTTCATGGTTAACGCATTTTGAAGATTATTAGATAAAATTAAAAGTATTTTCTGTTTTTCTCTTAAAAGTGCTTTTAAAGTTGACTGTCTAACCATTATATTTATCAACGGAATGTAACAAAACTTTCTGGTAGCGGTTTTGCTAGCCGGTGGCCAGGGGTTCGGCTACAAAAACTTATAAAAAAAGGACGGCCTCTTGGTTAAATTCTAAATCACGGTTTGGGGTTTTATTAATTTACTTCATTTTAATTTTTTATTCCATTTCTCTCAATATACTTATAATACTATAATAAATAAGACACGTCTCTCTACTCCCCGCCACTCTCTGCTCCTGTGCGTTGTTCTCTCTGACGCCAGCCGTGGCCTCACACGGGCCTCGCAATGGCATTCTCTTAGACGCGTACTCTCTAGTCGTGGGTAGCTGATCTCGTTTTAGGCTGCTCACACCAAACGCAATGGCTACTTTTTCCACCCCACGCTTTTATCTATCCTTTTGCGCCTCCTTTGTACTTCGCAGAGAGAGGGAGAACACATTGTGACCAACTGATTTATTATCGGGCTTGATTGTGACGCTATTCCCCCCACTTACACTTTAGCTGTGGGCAGCGGATTTATTTATTATCGGGTCACCCAAGTCTAATGTGGTGGTACTCTTTCCATCACTAAGCACTATCCCCTTATACTGCGCTCATGCTATTGACTAGAATGCCCTCCCATATGCGACTAAACACCCCTTATTCCACACACTCCTCTGCTATTTGCATACTCAATTCCATTGGAGACTTGATTGCACCCACGAATAACTGATGTATTATCGGGCTACTCTTTTGTGCGGCCACCACAGACAACTGATTTATTATCGGGCTACTTGTGTTCAGTGCAGCGATCTCTACGCTACTACTACAACTACTTTAATTTATCAAATACCTTGTTTCCTTGCTGCTTACTGCTTTATCTGCTTAATGCTACTGCTGGTGTTGTTCACCGGTCGCCGGCTTTGCAAAGACTGTCTTGATCAACTGCTGTGTATCTAAATTTATTTTCTGTTTTTGTGACAGCAAACAAATCGAACGACAGCTGCATGTCAAAACAGCTGTTGCGCAGTGTTGCCGTTGCGTCTGGTTTTGTTGATGTGGTGGAGTTTTTACCCTGAACTCAATGAAGGCTATGTTTTCTTAAATAATTGCTTAATTAATAATTATAAAATTATTTCAATTAATAATAACAAAATTAATGGCAAGATAAAGTAAATATGACGCTTTTTGATCAGAATATCATTTGAAGCGGTGTTTTGTAGGAGAAAAACGTGGCTCCGCCAACTCTCCTCCTCACAGTATGAAGATACAGCTTACACTAAGGTACGATAATATGACTATTTTGTTTTTAAGAGGGTAGTGCCCCTCTTACAACTAAAACGCTGTACCGAATTTTATTAAATTTGGGCTTTGGAGTGGTCAAAGCCAAGCCTTTAACGGTAAACTGCGCTACCATGGCTTAATTGCTGCATCGATTAAGCAGGAAGGAAATTAAAAACTTTTTGTATTTTATTGTACCCCCAAGAAAAGATATTGAAACCTTTTGTATTATAGTGAGCAGTGCCACGCTCCTTAAAAGACAATATTCATAGAAAATTACAAATAATTTGACACAAAAACGAAGGCCGATGTGCTGAAGAATTTGTTTTTTTTTTCTGAGCATAACATTCAGGGTTCGAAACCAAGTGCGGCGAAAATTTTGTTTTCTCTTTTATTTATTTATTATTTGATGCCTCGGCTATTTTGACAAATGTTTCATTTTCTGCTCCGAAGATTATTCAGACGAATTGAGTTTAATTGGGTCTTACAAAAAGTATTTTCTTAAACAAATTCTTATTAAAAAACAACTTCAAGCGATTAATGCTCGTAAAAAAATAAATAGAAAAAAATCACACATCTTGAGTTCTGTGTAAAAAAAAATGGAAATAAAACTTAATGTTTCATAATGAACTTTTTATTAAAAAGTAAAAACGCGACCACAATTACTACAAAAATAAAAATCTGAAAAAAAAGCACGAAATGAAACTTTTCACATAAATGTGAGAAATGAAATTTTCATTTTATTTTCCACGTACTTTAGCTTTTTCCTTAATTTCCCAACGTTTTTTCTTACATGCACTTGCTCGTACATTTTAACTCGATTAAAATTTAATTAAAAATTTTCCATAGCGCAAACGAATAAAGGCATTAACTAATTTAGCAGTAACAGAAACAACAACAACAACAACAATGACAGCAACTCCAACAAAAACAGAGGAAAAAAAGAAACACCAGCAACAACAACGACGGCATTAGTTTTAAATGCATTCAAGTGTATTTTAAAGTTCATATTCACCCACACACACACACTTGCCATGCATGCATGAAAGAGAAAACAAATGTTTTCACTACACACACACAGCGTAGTGTAGTTTTCTATCACATGCACAAACACAAACAAAAGGATAAACATAAACACAAACACAGCAGCAGGAGCAGCAACAAAAACATTGTAAAGTGCAATTTAATTTTGCATAAAATTCAACACACACAAAATGTCACACATATTTTTGCATACTTTCCACACACACACACATTCATACGACAATCTGCATCTGACAACGCCCGCACTGCCCCGCCCCGTCCGCCTAAAATGTTGCTGCACTTTTTGATGCTCGCACATAATTTTAAACAAGTTAACTACTTGCGGTTGACCACGGGTCCACTCTGCGGTCGGACATCAGGTGATTTACAGTCAATAAACGAGTTGCAACAACACAGCACAGCAGCGCCATCTCACGATCCAAAATGGCACACAACAACAATAATAGACTAACAATAACAACAATAACCAGGATACGGCAAGTAACAAAGCAGACCAAACCATTCAACTCTAAATTATCTCGAGCTACTGTTGCACAGTGGGCATGTAATATGATTGTTCCAAACAAAACTGTTATAGTGTGTGGTAAATGAAGTTTTCAGGTTACGTTGTTAAGCGGAATCTAAATACTTTGTACTAAAAGATAACGAAGATTTATTCAAAAATATATGAAAAATTAGTGATTAGTGTACCGTATTTTTCTTGAATTCTTTTTCGACATTTGTGGTGTTTCTAGTATTGATTTTAGATATTTTGAACGTGCGCACTGTACGAACTAGCAGAAATGCTATTGTAGCTGAATGATTGTGGTAAGAGTTATATATTGATGTTAGTTTTTCTTCTGCTCAGGCCTGTTCTGTCTTCATTATTGACATTTGTAGTGCTTCTGATATTGAATTTTTTTATTTTAACGTGTGCTCTGCACGAACTAGCAGAATGTTAAGGTGGCTGAGCAAACTTGGCTAGATGTATATGTTAATTTCAGTTTTTCACAGTTAAAGCATATTTAGCTTGATTTTTAATCTGGACATTTGTAGTGCTTCTGGTATTTTGCTATTTTGAATAAGCCAGTGCACAAATCAGTATTGATGTTTAGGTGATTCAGTGATTAGTGCAGTTATACTTATCTTTCTTGAATTTCTTTTCGAGATTTGTAGTATATACTTACAGTGCTGAGTTTTGATATTTTCAACATTTGCAGTGCACAAATCAGTAAAAATGTGGCTGAATGACCGTGATGCGACGTTTTTGTTTAAATTATTATTATTTTTTGTGCCTAAATCTTATCATATTCGCTTGATTTTTTTTTTGTTGGAACGGTTGTGAGAAAGAGCAGTGCGTAGGATTTAATTTCTTTTGAAAGTGTGCGGTGTCATGCCCCTAAATGGAAAAAACGTTCTCATGGTTAAACGCCTTCATCGATTTTTATAAAATTTGGTACGGACATAGGGTTGCTACTAAGGAATGATAATATATGAATTTTGTGTTTTGAAATGAGCGATGCCACGCCTCTTGATTGTAAATATGCTCTATCGAATGTCGGCTCCAAGGCAAACACTAGTTTAAGATGAACTTCCTTTCTATGAAATTTTTCAAGTCAAATTCTTATAACAATTTTAGGCTATGAAATTTTGAATACTATACCATTGTCTACAATTTCTGTTATTACCAAGCAATAGTTCTTGTTGTTGTTAATGTTAGTACAGTTATTGTTGTTAGTTATTTTCGTTGTTTTTGCTTTTGTTGTTGTTGCCTTGATACTATATACCTTGTACTATTGTTGTTTTTGGTGCTAACGGCATTTTAGGCGATTATATTTAGACGAGTTTTCACAACTACCACGCGTACTTAACATCCACCACACTCCTTTACAGACTCCACTAAAGAGAAAGAAGATTCTTTACGGTTGCGAAATTTGTGGTAATGCCAACCATTGCTGTTCTTGTTGTAAGGATCACTTTTTCAATGGGTCTTAAAGTGGTTGTGCATCCAAAATTTCAATGCTATTCAATCGCAGTCGTAGTTCGCTGCGCATTTAGCATGAAAATTTTAAATTCGTGCAAAGATTTTATAAATATAGCTCGCAATAAAGGACATTTTAATGGTTTTTGAGGTAAATATTTGATAAACATTCAAAATAGATAAAGGAAAGCTTATGCATTTAGCATGGCGTATGAGTAACATTCAATTATAGTTTTTTTTTTTATTTTGTAGATATTCAAACACATTTCGCAGCACCGATGCTATCTGAAGTATAGTCTTTGCTATTATTTTTTCAAGCACGGACAATTTGAGCAAAATTCTACTTTTGATTTATGGCCTCTTTAAAATGAATGACTTTGACCACGTTAATTGATACTTAATTGATTTTGAAATAATTCACTCAACTAAATATCATATTGTTAAGCTATCGATTGCTTAATATTGAAAGGGCTTTTTGAATTGTACCTTTTGAACCATCAAGCTGATAAAAATCAAATTATTCAGCACACCTTACTTTTCTCATAATTTTCTATTGAAATCTACATATGATGTAGTTTATTCATATTAGTACTTACTAAGTTGCTTAAATTTAATATCATGACTTTGCTTAAATATTATGCCTCCAAAGCTGTCAAAATTTCATACTCTTCCTCCCTCCTCGGCTTAAACCAATGCTTTCTGTTTCATCACATATGTTGGGGCGCCGGTACCCAATGTCGGTTGCTGCTGCTGCAAGCTGGTTGCTCAATTTAATTATTTATGACAACAATTTCATGAATTTCATTAAAATCCACAAACGTGGTTGGTGCTGGTGTTGCCTGTGTATGTTTGTGGCATGCAAGTGCTCGCGTACATACACATACACATGTTTGTGTGTGAGTGTATTTGTGGTGTGCCATAAGAAATTTTATTGCACATTATAGTGGAAAATATTTTCATTGCCAGTTTCGTCGTTGGCATCGTCATCATCATCATCGTTGTGCATTGTTGCGTGATTTTCGTCTGTGCCAACATTTGGCAATATTTGTTTGTTCGCATGTTTGTATGTGTCAGTGTGCATATTAGCGGTTTTTGTTTGTATGTTATCTTAATAGCAATTACAATTATTTCGTAATAAATTGGGAGTTTGTGGATTTGCAGTTTGGAGGATTTTTATTTTTTAAGCTTAAAAGTTTTTAGTGAGCTCCTTCGAAAAAGCTGACAAACTTTCATAATGGTGTTTGAAAAAGAAAACAAAATTGTTGAGCTGCACTTAATTATACGGTCAAAATATTAATTTTTTATCCATTTAACATGTCACTCATGTGAAGTTGATTCCGTGATTTTCGTAAGCTGAAATTTTTTTTTTAAATAATTCTGCGAAATTGGACCAAAAATTGGAGGTGTACCGTTTTTTGCTCAGTTGAGCGCGCAATGTGTTTTTTTTTTTGTGAGACTAACATACGAGGGCTGAACAAGCGTAACAACCGCTCGTTATTTATACCTCGCATATACTAAAACTACGTCACTGAGTTATCTGTGTTCCCCCGCTGGTCTTTGTTACTTTTGCCTTTGATTCACGGTATGTGCCGAACAGACATGGAAACAAAAATACGTGGAAGCCAAGCGCGACTATGCGTTCGGTTTTTTTGTTTGAGAGACTTGTGTACGAAGGTTGAACACGCTTAGCAACCGCTCGTAACTTGTATCCCATGTTCGTATTCACGGAACTGTAGCGCACGAGAAAGCTGAACAGACGCACAAATGGGTATTGTATGCGCTTTTACACATTTAATTGAAAAAAAAAAAATGTTTGAAGTACCGGCTTTTTTTGATACCGTTTTAAAGATAATTAAATTCTCTGTCACAAACAACAAAAATTGTTGACCTAACATTACTAAGTAGTTGAAAAGTTACACGCGGTTAAAGATTAACTTTTTTTGATTTCGTTCGCGCGCAATGAAAAATTGAAGTTTTTTGGCTTTTTTAAAGTACATTTTTATTAAAAAAAAAGCTTTTTTGTGGAAAAAGTTTTAATGAAACCTTCAATTTCAGGTAATTGTTGTTCTTTCTGCATAAAAGTTTTCTTGAGTTAATGTTTAAAAAATTTTGTTTTTATATACATATATTAAATATGTGTTAAGAAATTATGGTTTTTTATTATTCAAGTGGAGTTAAAATATTTTAGGTTGTGCAGGAATTTCATCTAATAATGATTTTCTTTAAGTACAGACTGTTCGTAATGAGTGTTTGAAATTTGGAATTGCCATTTTGTACACTTTCGGAATTATTAAACTTTTTGTATAATCATAAGAAGCAAGTGCAGCCACCAACAATGCAATGATTTTTTTCCTTTCGTTTTGTGTGTCTTCTTAAATTTTGATGGACTCTTTTAGTTCAGGTATTTTTGTATTGCAAAAGAGGTTTTTGTTTTGTGAAAAAATGTTTTGTTGTATTTTAATTTTTCAATTTCCGTTTTTTATTGCTTTAAAAAAAAAACTCACTACATATTATACAAGAGTTGTATTACAACTGCATAAATTTTCTACTTTTTTATGAATAATTAACTAAAAAAATAAGTTATTATAACCCTCAATAGTCTGGACGAATTAATATCGTGTTTTGGTATCAAATACCCCATTGTGAGACGTAGCCGCCACTCCTGATCTATACCCCACTTATACTACAGCTACTTGCAAAATTTTAAATTTACTTTATTGCTTAGCTTCGCGTTGTTTCCAGGATGTTCCCGATGCTGCGACTCAAACAAGACTGACTCGATCGTACAGCGTTCACAATTTTATGCTAATTTTCTATCCACACTTCTGACAAGTGGAATGACAAAACAACTGTTCGGTGGATCGTGCAGTTAACAGTGTTGCCGCTTGTGTTTTTTTAGTTTTCAGGGCAAAAATATTTCATAGCTTAGTTTTCAGTATATGCTTACATTAAAATAATTTCATTTAAATCTTGATTATATTAATGTTTAATGTAAATAAATTGAATTAATGATAAAAAATACGAATAAATAAGAAAAATAGATATTGTTGTATGACAAAGCTTGACGACTTTCATCGTTACAATAGCAAATCAATATTTCTTTGTATGACCATGTGCCATATGAAGCTTATTATTGTGTAGTAATTAGCAAGTTTTCCTGGCATACTCTTGAATGAAAGCTTTCTAAAAACTTTTTACTTGCAAGTGGTTGCTATTTTTCGGTTTTTTTAATTTATACGGAAAATTTAAATTAAAAACCCCATTTTATGTTTTTATATTGTAAGTTTTTTTTTACGAAAAGTTTTTTACGTAAAATTTCTCCACGTTAAGTGAACGAACTTTGGATAACGTTACGTGACTGCTGTCACACAAATAGTTGCATTCGAATCGAAAGAACCAACGCACACGTTGCCGAATAAAACTTCTTCAACAATGAGAGTTTATCGAATTGTTCCCCAGTGGTGCCCAAAATATTTCTTTGTTATTGTGCTTATGCATTTCTCCCTTCCCTTCTTTACTTCTTATGCAGCTTCCCATTCACAATTTAAGGGGTTATATGGGGCTACTCAATGCAAACAAATCAGTTTTGCAGCAGACGTTGCATAGCATTGTAATGCATTTATGTATGTTTTTGTTGTTGTTGTTGTTATTGTATTTGCTTAGTTTTGTTTTGTTTGGAAATTTTGTTAGCGTTGTTGTTATTTGTTTCGCATTAAATATCCCCAAGGTGAATATTTTGTGGAGGGACTGAGGAATTTTGTTTTTTTTTTCAGTGTTCAGTCCTTGAATTTGGCAATATTGGCTTAACCCTTGCATAGCTCGGTGATTACTTTTTGAAGCAAATTTTTTGTTTCTCGAAAAAATAGTAGAAATATTATGGGAAGCTCAAAGAATTTTAAAAAATTCTAAAAATGTTGTCGCAACATATGAAAATTTGAATAATGTTGTCGCAAATGGATAATTATTGAAAAATTATCGAAAAATATTGAATATCTGCACAGCAAAAAGTTTGGATGTAAAGTTCAAACCAAATTGGAATGAATACAGATCCACACCAAATTTGGTAAAAAATCTGTGCTTCAATTTGGTATACAAACCGTGTATGCTTGTTCGTATAAAATGTGTACACATAAGGTGTTAACACAATTTAAACTATTTTGGTTTAAATTTTATAGTATCACTATATAAAAATCTTTTATACTTTTTTGTATAAAATTTATATAGAAGTTCATATGAAAGTATTTAAAGCCATTTTATATAAAATTCATATTATGCCCATATAAGTCAATCTACTTACGCATAATGAATTCCATAATAAAAAATATTATTCAACTTCCAATAATTACATATATGTGACTTGGACAGTGAAAAGGGGGCTTACGTGCGAAAAAAAATTTCGAGAAAAACGATCTTAAAGTTAACAACACAATATTGATATTTCTTCAGGCTTTAATGGCTTGAAATTATTTACTCGGGGGTTTTTGGGGTCGCTTATTACGAATCAGGTATCAGTTTTTAAAAATTCAAAATGGCGGGTCCAATATGGCGGCCAAAAAATATTAAAAACTTATCGGATTCACTTAAAACTGGCTGCTCGGGAGTTTTTGGGGTTGCTGATTACGAATCTGGTATCAGTTTTTGAAAATGCAAAATGGCGGATCCAACTTATCGGATTCATTTAAAACTGGCTGCTCTGGAGTTTTTGGGGTTGTTGATTACGAATCTGGCATCAGTTTTGAAAATTCAAAATGGCGGATCCAATATGGCGGACGAAAAAATTAAATTAAATTTGATAAGTTTTTAATGTTCTTGTCCGCCATATTGAATCCGCCATTTTGAATTTTCAAAAACTGATACCAGATTCGTAATCAGCAATCCCAAAAACCCCCGTGCAAGGAGTTTCAAGCCATTTCAATCAATTTTTTTTCCATTTTCCAGATTTTTAAAAAGCAAAGTTTTTTTCCCAAAAGTGCTCTTCTTTAGCTTCACTTTTAACAAACTTTTTGACAAATTATTACTTTTTGGCTTACACCACGTGAAAGAGCGTCTCAAAATCTATCAGAATCGGCAAAAAAGTGAAAAACAATTTTTTGACACGTAAGCCCCATTTTCACAGTCCATGTCACATATTAATTTTAACAGGAACAAATTTCATAACTTAAAATATTTTCAAATACATATTTCCTTAAAGCAAATTAATATACGAGTAGTTATGTAGATTATGTACTCGTTTCTTGTTTATCAAATATATAATTCAGTTTAGTGTTGCGTGCAAATGTCTTGATAGTACGTGGATATGAAAGAAGAAGAAACAAATACTGCACTGACCGGTCTTGTTTGATTTGATTCAGCTCAGTTTAGTGCATATACTATGGCTGTACGTGGGCTGCTATATATATTTCTGGTTTAGGCAACACTAAGTGTTGCCAGGTGCAATCTGACATTTCTATTGGAAGTTTGACATTTTTTAGCATAAAAATACTCAGAACGTTTTGACGTACGACCATCATTTGTGTTGTTTACAGTGATTTGAAAAAATCAATTTGGCAAAAAAATGGAATTAACTCGTGAACATTTTCGTGCGATAATTTTTCACAACTTTCGACGTGGATTATCACGACCAGAGTGCATTGATGAACTTAAATCTGTGTATGGCGATGAAGCACCATCCTATAGCACTGTGAAAAACTGGTTTAATGAATTCAATCGTTGCCGGCGCTTGCACAAAGACGAATTCCGTGGAGGTCGTCCAAAAACGGCCGTTGTGCCAGAGAACATTGATGCCGTGCGTGAATTGATAATGCAAGATCGTCATGTGACATACCGTGAGATAGAAGCATCCTTGGGCATTAGTTCCACTCCAATACATTCGATTTTGCATGAACACTTAGTTGTAAGAATCGTTTGTTCTCGTTGGAAACCCCATAATTTATCAATCGCTTAAATTATCTATGGAAAAATTGATATTCTTAACTCACTGTAAACAAATTAATTAGCACATCTACATCAAAACGTTGTGAGTACGTTTATGCTAAAATATATCAAACTTTCCAATGGAAATGTCAGATTGCACCTGGCAACACTTAGTGCCACTTAAGTTCAGTTTTAAGATTTCTTGTATAATCCTCTCACCGGTATAAGGTATTCACATACGACACTTATCTACTAAACTATATCAAAAAATCTTGTGTGAGATGTAACGAAAAGTGTCCCGCGAGTAAGGAATAAGTGTTGCAACTTTGAAATTTTACCCAAAATTTTCAAGATTTTGAAATCGTCACAAAAGGTTTAATATCAATCATGTCTCTCGCAGTTATTACTTTACTCTCTACAACTTGTAAGTTACAGCATAACTGTGCAACAAAATGCAGTCACTCCTTTCTCTCTGCCCTCTTCCTGATTCCTCCACCATTTAAACTCGTAACATAAGTTGGTCACGTAATTACAACAGATTCGTACCATTAACTTGAAAGTGCTTTAAGCGCAAGAGGGTCCACTTCAAAAACTCTTGCCCGCGCGTTTGTCATCTCATTCTTATTGTAATGTTGTCCCTTTTCCAATAGTAACTACCTCACTTGCACTCACATACATAGAGATTTGGAAAATCTGAAGATTTATTTTTGCACAGATTTTGTTGAGAAATTGCAAAAGTTTTGTTCATTTCCTTGTGTATTGAAGGGAATTTTTGGAATTTTCTTCTTTTACTCGTTCTTTATTGCTATTGTTTTTCTATTGTTTAGCACGTGACTTTCTATTGTTTTTAGTTTTTTTCTTCTTTTTGTTATTGTTGTAATTGCTTTTGTTGTTGGTCATTCGTACATGATTAGATATGGTAGTGATACTTGGGCGGAATGAAGTTTGTTAACGGTAAAGCTCAATTAAGCCTTTATCGATTTTCACACGGGTATGGTTTGTAAGAAACTTGCGAAAGTGAGTTGGAGTAGCAGGAAAAAGAGCTATTCAGTCTTAGCAGCAAGCAACAAAAACCAGTTAAACTTCAACTGAACATTTGTCATTTTGCAAGCACTGGTTAGAAAGCATGAGGTAATTAAAATTTCAAGGATCTTACACTGAATATTTAACAGACTGCTTAAATGTGTCTTACAGATGCAAAGATGATTTATGCCACTTCTTACCGTTTGAAGATATTGAAAATGGAATAGGGATGCAGTATTTCTGAAAAATTATGCTTGAAGCAAGCTAAAAATTTATAGACATTTGAAAACTTTGAAAGTAGCCAACTGTAGTATTTGAAAGTGGAATACATCTTATTTAAGTCTACGAGATATAAATAACGGAATGTTAAGACTAGACAACATCCAAAATGTAACATTTTCTGAACAAAATTTTCTGAACTAATTTGAGGCCGCTGAGTTCGAAAATTGCATTTATTTTCTTGCCTTTCGTCCAATCTCGATATAATCGCAAATTTCGGTTTTTGAGGATATAACTTCACTTTTAAGAAATGGCTTCAAAATCTTCAGCAATCCAGTTAACTAGTTCATTATAATCTATATACTCTTAGTAATCTGAATAGACTTTCATAATCCTTCAAGTTAATGTCACAAAATTGAGCTGACATATTTGTTGAGCTAAATTGTGTAATGATATAAAAACTCTTAACAATTTGATCCAGTTAAATTTTCTGCACCAAACAAATATTTAAGCAAACACAATGAAAAACCCTTAAATCGTCACATATAAACTTTTTGCATCACTTCCGGGACGTTCGTTGGCATTAAATTACAATTTTCCTTACTTATTCCTTGATTCCATAATCTCATTTCTAAGCTGATGAATTTTGCGGATTTTCCCAAAAATTTTTCGTGCACCCATCCGCTAGCACGTTCCTGCCGCCATCCCTCAGTCAGTTGGAGTAGAGTGTGCGGAGCGTGTGGAGTTGAGTGCATGCAAAGCACGCAGTGTAAAATGAAATTACAAAATTTAATAGTTTGATGTCATACTCAAAAAAGACACAGAGTTGCCAACAGCCAACACATGCATGAAATTAGCAAATAGGTTACATAATTGTGTCATATGGAGTAGCCTTTTTCATATCCTACTTTTTTTCATTTTGTTCTTTCATGAAAATATGCCACTGCAAGTTTTTTGCATTTGCAATTTTTGCGATTGTACCTACACTGTGAAAAAAATTTACTGAGCTGTAAAAGAATTTCAAAGTTAAGCATATTAATTCAATGTGAGACAAAAGCAGTGTCATAATATGAATTGCTTATCATTTTTCTAGAGATTTATAAAAACTGTATCTACTTTTACAAAAAATTTTCCCAAAAATATAAAATTTATAACGTTAATTTGAAAAAAAAAACGATGTATGGATATAAAATAACGCCCAAATTATTTTTCAATAAATTTAAGAAACAATCATTTTGAAATTTACGCTAAAAATTTAATCATACATCTCAAGATGAATTACAATGTAGGCTTAGTTGATATGCATTTCAATGGCTAGATAGTAAGGGTAGGCAAAGAGCTGTTCAAATCTGTTCCAGCATTCCGTCATTGTATCAAACCTAAAAAAAGCAGATCGTGCATTTGAGCAGCTCGTTTGTTTGAACGTTCGTAGCTTGCAACATGTTTGCCAACTGCTTCGCTCTTGTTGCATGTTGTTGCACAGACTTCTGTGTACACAACGTTACGATGTTTCTGCTGAATATTTTATCACTCTCACGTTTTTTAAAAAAATTTAACATATATTTTTAGGGTTGCCACCTGGTTATTTTCTGAAATTTTGTTAAAATCATACGTTTTGTGACAAAATTGAAATTCTTCGCTACAAAAACGATCAGGTAAAGTTTTTTTGAATTGTATTTTTTGAATTTTGAATAACGAACGAAAAATTTAGGGTTGCCAGAGTTTTTTGCAAAATTACATTTCTTGGTTGAGTTTCTTTAGTAAACAAATTATATATCTGATCCAAAAACCCAATATAATTTTATCGAAATTTCAGAAATAACCATGTAGAAACCTTAAAAGTATATACAAGCGTTTTAAGACTAAAATAAAATTTTTTATTTTTTAAATATATAAGCTGTTTATTTTGAAAGTGGCCTAAGTCCATTTCGGGGCAAAAGTAATGTCGTTCATATTATGTGCCGTAATAATCGGTTTTTTCCCGATTCTATTTTTTTAAATATAACGCCATTAATTTATCACAATGTGGTAAACTTTCTGTAAAGACAGAATTCAATTTTATTCGTTCTGAACAAAATGCCAGCTAATTCATATTATGACATTACTTATGATGGACTTAGGCCACTTTCAAAATAAACGGCTCATATGGTTTCAGAAAAATTTACAAAAAAAAAAACCAGGTGGCAACCCAAAAGTTTTGTACAATTTTTAAAAACTTTGTTTGAGCGCTTCCTAACCGGAAACTTTGAATTTATTCAAAAAAAGTATGATTTTAACAAAATTTCAGAAAATAATTAGGTGGCAACCCTTAAAATATATGTTAGCTATTTAAAAGAACGTTTCTCGAAGCATTTTTCGTTGCATTCCTTAACAAAAAAAAATATAATTCTTGTGGCGGCCCCTCTTGGCCAATCTTTTAATTCAGCAGTTTTTATATGCAACAAATTGGAATTGAGCGCTCGAACGATACATACTGTTCGAACGCTTGATCTGCTCGGTGTACTGATCGAACAGAAATTTCTGTTGAAATTGATCGAACTGCGTTCGTTGCACAGCATTACTAGATAGCATAGGAATTAATTTTTCAGATATAGGGTAAGGGAGGGAAATATGGACCACCCATCTTTCTTTTTTAAATAAAACCCAAAATACATGAAACAAAACAATTAGTTTTATGTCATTCAGTAAAGGAAACAATTTACATTTATTCTGCTTCACTTTTAGATAAATATCTCATCAGGATAAAGAAAAAAGTGAAAAAACTGAAAATACTCAAAATGAAGATAAAAAAAAGTGTAGTGTAATATGGACCATATAGTCCATTTGGTACAGAAGTTGCATATAAAAATGTCACTTCCACATTCGGCACATTTTGCATGACTCCAAGAACGTTAGATTACACATTCAACCCAAAATTCGCCACGTCGATCTTCTGAATAAAGGGTGTTACATTATATGCATTTTTTATCATTTTTTTCCTTTGTTGTTAACGAATTACATATAATGACCATCAGACTCGTCATGAAAACTGCAACTAGATTCCCCATCTGAAAAAGATGATAAATACATTTGTTTTTGAGGCTTTTTTCTTTGGTGGTCCATATTACCACAGCACGTGTTGGTGAAATAAATGGTTTTTTTATCAAAAACTCTTTTGGTTAATGAACTTATTTGTGCTAATAAATTATAAATGGTATTCACTGACTTTATATAATTAACCATTTATTTAAAAACGCGATGTCCTTAAAGTGAAATAATGAAATATACTCACTAGAAAAAAATTATCACTGATCTTTTTTTTAGAAAAATCAACTTTACAGAAACATGCGACTTCACCGAACGCTAAAATCGCCCTATTATAAGCTTTAGGTATTTGCGCTAATTTTGAACATGAATAACGGTAAATCCTATGTATGCAGTGGGAAATAACCGTGTGGTCCATATTACCCACGTAGTCCATATTTCCCTTCCTTACCCTACCTGTTAGACTGACTAAAAAAAAAAAATTTCAAGAATATTTTAAGTGCGTCACTTAATGACATGTATGTTTATAATGAAACTAAGTTTTTTGATTGAACTTTTAGTCATATACTTATTTGCAAAGGTCGAATTACATATAAATCTATCAATGCATTTTCTAACACATAAATATGACAAATTAAGGAACGGATTAAAAACACTTGCCACCGACAAAACGGTATTGAATCTAATTCCAATGGAATAGCTATAAAAACTATCAATATACACAAACAACAATAATGACATGGATGCACATAGTTAACACAAACGAAACTGGCACTAAGTTGACTTCGTAGCAGGGCAACGATGGTGCATTGGTCTAGCGACTGACACTGTGTTTGAGGGATTAACCATGATACAGGTTCAGATTCCAGCCGAACACAAATTTCCCACTTGCAATTTTTCGATTATAATTAATTAAAATAAAAATAAATAATTAGAATTACAACAACAAAAAATAGTCTGATGAGTCTTTGTGGCGAAAGATGAAACATATCCCTGCAGTTAATCGGACTAGTGCATGACTAGTCTTTGACTACTTCCAAACAGGACTAGTACTAGTTCCACAACTAACGAATTTTCATATAATGGACTGACGATTTTTCAATGTTGATGTCCTACGAATCGTCAATTGTCTCCCTCTGCATTACCTTTTCGTTAGCCGAGAGACAATTGTCTCCCTTTGCATTACCTATTCACCAGTCGAGGGACAGTTGAAAATTTTTAGAGCTTCGAGACTCGATTTCGAGTATCTAAAAATTAAGCGAACGAGTATCTTAAAATTGAGAGATGTAATTAGAAGAAGAATGAGCGAACACTGACGGATTAGCTGATGCGCAATTTAAATGGCAAAAGAAAAATTTACAATTTTTTCAAATAATCAATAAATTAACACAATTTCAGATTATCCAACATATGAAGATGTGAAACAGTGCATCGGTTTTGATATCAAAACATTTTTTTTACTTTAAAGTAACATATTTCCATGAAAATTTATTAAAAAAACGGAACACCAAAAATCGTGACTGTTCGTACATATTACTTTCTCACTATACTACATTATCTCAATCAGCGGCACTTCTCAGTTAATAAAAGAGCAAACAAAGACAAAGAAAAACTTGAAAACTTTGTATTTTTTCTGTCAACTGACGATCTGTGCACTACATGGTAACTAGAACAACGCTAGTACCTTATTGAACAGTTGCCGAACTAGTCACTCTTTGGGACTAGATCCAAATTTAACTGCAGGGATGTCACTATAGCCATTTTTTCAATCTGTTCCTTAATTTGTGTTAGAAAATCCATTTGTGCAAATATATGATTAAAAGTTCAATTAAAAAAGAATTTTAAAAGTTCTATGATTACCTCTTAAAATTTTAGTGTCGCTGCCAAAAGAGTGAGCTGAGAATTTTGCATATTTTTTTGAATTTTTGTAAGAGGTAGCGTTCAGCCATTTTATGCAAATTAAGGACAGAATACGGTCTTTGATTTATGACGATCGCAAACATTTTTTTTTAAACTTTTTGTTTATGATATAGTAAATCTTCGAAAAGCTTTTTGCGCAACTTTTCGCAATATTTTTTTAACAGTGTATTATTCGTTTCACATTTTATTGTTTAAATATTATGCTTTATAGTAATTTTATGGCATGCAATGGCAGCTCTTTTTTTTTATTTGTTTTTGTAGTCAACACTTTAGAGTGGAATATTTTTGCACGTTTGAATTTGATCATATGTTGGTATTGTAGATTTTGTTGTTGTTGTTGTATATTTAAGCGATGGTTTTAATCGCACACTTCATGTTTAAACATGTAAATTGTTTGCCTCTATACTCATTGTTGGTATTGTTATAATTGCAGCTGTGTGTATTGGTTGCATACAAACGTAATAATAATATGAATGTTGTTGTTGCAATAACAACGACCAACAGTCGCCGCAACGCAAATGTTACAAAAATATTAATACTAAAAACGAATAAACATATTTTCTGTTGTTATTTCTGTTGTTTACAGTACACTGTACACAGTGTAAAGAACATAAAAAATCAACAGAGATAGAAACAGAGAGCGAGAGGGACACTCTATAAAAATATCATCATTTAAATTTAATGCGGCACTTACCATAGAGTCGTATGACACCATCCGTTTCACCGCGTGGATTTTTTGCCACACAATTGTAGGTGCCTTCATCGTTGCTGCTCACATTGAAAATGGTCAGTTTCATGTGCGTTTTGTACACGGGCACTCCAATGCTGGATTCAACTCTGTTTTGGAAAAGAAAAACGCAATATTTTTTAATGAATCTACGCTATTTTTGTTATAAGAAAATAGTACAATATACACTGTAAATAACATTTTGTAAAAATTAAATAAAAATTGTATAAAAGGCTTCGGAATTTTCGCGAACCGGTGGCATTAGTTTTGGAATTCTTTCACAAAATTTGAAATTGTTCTGCGGAATTCAACTAAAAATCGGATGAGTGTCGAAAAACCATAAAAATTTTCGTCTTTTTTCTAAGTATCAGTAAAAATTTTTTTTAATATGAGCGATTTGTGATTGGTCTTCTAGGTAGCACTCGAAGAACTCTAAAGAAAATCTTTGTAATTTTTTTCCATAATATTCGGACTTATCATTTTAGTCAAGTAATCAGAAAAATTTCCATTTTTTCTAAGTATCTTCAAAAAAAAATTTTATCTGAGAAAAGTTCTGATTAGAATTCCAAATAGCGCTCAAAGAGTTCTAAAGGAATTCCTAGTAGCATTTTTCCAAAATATTCGTACTTATTTTTCTGAGTGGCAAATGATAGCGATTAACATGATAACTACGAATATTTTGACAAAAATTCTCACATATTTTCTTAAGAACTCTTCGAGTGCTACCCAGAACTCTAATCAGAACACTTTTACGATAAAATTTTTTTCGGATACATAAAAAAAAATCTTTTTTTTTTCAAATTTTTCGATTAAAATTAAAAGTACGAATGTTTTGGAAAAATTATACCAGAGTTTACTATAAAACTCTTCGAAAGCCATTCAGAACTGCTCTCAGATAAACATGTTTTTTTGAATTTTATTTAAAAATTAACATAAAATTACATACAATTTGGAAAAGTTGTACAGCGACTTTCTGTAGAGCACTTCGAGCGCTATCCAGAACTCTCATCAGAACATATGCGTGAAGTTAGCCCCGATTTTGTGGAATTTCCCGAAAAAAAAGTTGTGCCAGGGTGTGCTCCACTTATACTGCGTTGTGCCGTATTGGACAAAAAAAAAAAAAAAAATCGGTCCAAGGATTCACTTTTTATGGGGAGATCCTTTGACCGATTTTGATTTCCAATACGGCACAACGCAGCATAAGTCAAGTACAACCCGACGCAACTTTTTTTTGGGGAAATTCCACAAAAGCGGGGCTAACTTCGCACAAAAAAATTACTCCCCATAAAAAGTGGACCGATTTTTTTCCAATAGGGCACAACGCAGCACAAACTCAACGGGAAATTCCACAAAAGCGGGGCTAACTTCGCACAAAAAAAAGGACCTTCCCATAAAAAGTAGACCGATTTTTTCCAATACGGCACAACGCAGCACAAGCTCAACTTTTTTTCAGGAAATTTCACAACAGCGGGGCCAACTTTAAGTTTTCATAGAAAAAGTCGAGTACACCCCGGCACAACTTTTTTTTTCGGGAAATTCCACAAAAGCGGGGCGAACTTCGCACACATCATTAGAATTTTTGGAAAAAAATTTTCTTAAGGACAATTCTGTGACCCTAAAAAATATAAAGAGCTCCAGAACTCTTTCTTGTGAGCACAAAAATGCTATCAGAACCACTCTACGTTAAATAAAAATAAACTGCCCACAGAGCTTAAGTCGACTCATTTGCGATTTTTGGCCCAAATTCGCAGAACTATTTCGAATTTTGTGAAAGAACTAAAGAGCTATTCCGAGCGAACTCAGAACTTTAAGAAGAATTTCGGTTTTTGAAAATTCCGGATCCAACTTAACATGATTTGTAAAAAGGGAGTAAGTTATAGCGAACTTAGTCATATGATTTTAGATGATTTAGTTAATTTTTAATTTTTACTTTTTGTAATAAATGTGTACTCACCTATATTTATGTGAGTCATGTATGATTGGTCCCTCGCCACGTGTCCAATAATTCAGCGATGTTGGATGAGCTTCAGTGAAACATTCGATTGTAACGTTGAAACCTTCTGGAGCACCAACCAACTGATGTGGAATTAGCAACATGGGAGTGACTGCGATAAGAATGAAGAAAAAGAAAAAATAAAGAAAGAATTTGATTAACAGAAAAATTATATTTTTTTTACATAAATTGATATATCTGTACCACGGTTTTTTAGGATTAAGATAAATACAATTTCTGAAAAATTTTTCGTTTGCTTTGAACTATGTCTTTCAAATAGTTGATACTTTCCGGATATTGGGGTGAGTCTTAGGCTATCTATCGAGACTTAATCATACATTTTAAGTGAATATTTTTAATCAACCAAATGCAGAAAATTTATGTTTCTATATTTCAACTTGTAACATACATATGATGCAAAACATCATCAGGATTATACAAGGGTAAGTTTCCGAAAAATGTACCAGAATATGCTTTTTTGAAGGTATAGAATATGGTGCCCTTAACTTCTGGAATATTTTTAAAAAATGAACATAAGCTTTCAGGGTAGCCATATGTTTTTATTTTTGTTGAAAGGTTCGCTTAAACAATATACATATAAAAAAAATTAAAATAAAATTTTTGTCTCAAAACGCTTAGGTAAGAAGTTGTTTTTGAAAACCACATAATCTAAGGATATATAAAAAAAAAAATCATTTTTCACTTATATCAACAGACGCTGAAAAAGCTTTGGATCGCATAGGAGTGCAGTCTTCTAGAAATTTTTTAATCACGCCATTTACGCAGGTGACCTCTACATCTATTGTACAGTACGTATAAAAAACTCTAATACGTTTATTGATAAAACAAACGAACTTTTTGGGGATCTTTTATCATGGGGAGACTATAGTGGGTACAAAGTAAGCGTAAAAAATCTAAACATTTACATATATGTAAGAAAATTAATTGTAATAATTTTATAATCAATGCTAATAATGTAAATATTCATAATGTATTATTACTTAGGAGCTTAAGTATTTACTTTAACAACAAGCATCTTTGGAATGGTCACATGAATACCTTATCTAAAACCTTAAATAAGTGACTTAATATTATAAAATGTTTAAGTAGTATAACACTGTGGAACAAAATTTGGTCACCAAAAGTTTACTCAGATGTGACGCTGCGGGGTGAAAATATATGCCAAAATGAAAGACCGTTTGGCTCAGTTTGTTCAAATTGGCTCTAGTTTTCGAGAAAAGGCCGTTTGAATTTTGCACCTTGAATTATGTGATTTTTCCGATATATCTCGTAAGTTAACTGAGTTTTATTGCAATTGATGGTGGGGTTTGTTCGTCTCATCCATATCTACTCTTTCATTACCAAATCAGCATTTTTGGATGCATTTTTGGCAAGTTAGAGAAAAAAAACTCCCAAAAAAGTGATATTTTTCGCCTTTTATGACATTCGGCTCAATAGTAATCACCCGAGTGGTGGATTTATGTACATATTTTGCCTTTTAACTTATAGCCGAGATCCATACGAACACTTTGATATAATATATGTGGCATATGGGCAAAAATTTCTCAAGTGATACACCTTAGAAATTAAATGTAAAAAAGGCTTTAACAAATTGATGTTTTATAACAACTAGTAAAGATTTTGTAAAAAAGTTTTTTTTAAGAGATATTTAGCATGGGTCTGGGAACAAAATGGTGTTTTTGATTTGTAAAAAAATGTTTCATTTATTATTGAAAATCTCTATTTCAAATAGGTACATAAAAATAAAGCAACTTCTTCGCCTCTGCGAAAACTATAAAGAATAGGTGAGCACTCTCCTCTTGTCAAGAAACTATATTCCAGAAAAAAATTGTGGTAATCGATATTGGTTCAAAAGTTATTAACAATATAGTGATGTCGTGCAAGTCTTTTTTCAGCATTAGAGAAAAACAAGGCATTCTACGAAAAAAGTGTATATGGCATAAAATGCTTAGAATTATCTAAGGAATACGTGTGAGTTTTTTTGGAACATATCAAATTTTTTTTTTCCGACCTTTTGAAAAATTATAAAATGTCTCAGAAAATTCTGAAAAAATTCACACATATTTTCGCAAGTTGCGTTGTTTTTCTCTAATGATGAAAAAAGACATCACTATATTGTTAATAACTTTTGAACCAATATCGATTACCACAATTTTTTTTCTATGATATAGTTTCTTGACAAGTGGAGAGTGCCCACATAATTTTTATAGTTTTCTCAAAGGCGGAGTAGTTGCATTAGTTTTATGTACCTATTTGAAATAATGATTTTCAATAATAAATGAAACATTTTTTTACAAATCAAAAACACCATTTTGTTCCCCGACCCATGCTAAATATCTCTTAAAAAAAACATTTTTACAAAATCTTTACGAGTTGTTATAAAACATCATTTTGTTAAAGCCTTTTTTACGTTTAATTTCTTAGGTGGCTCACTTGAGAATTTTTTGCCCATATGAAACATTTATTATATCAAAGTGTTTGTATGGATCTCGGCTATAGGTTAAAAGGCATAAATCTACTACTCAGGAGATTTCTGTTAAGCCGAATGTCATAAAAGGCGAAAAATATCACTTTTTTGGGAGTTTTGTGCTCTAACTTGCCAAAAATGCATCCAAAAATACTGATTTGGTAGTGAAAGTGTAGATATGGATGAGACAAACAAAACCCCACCACCAAATGCAATAAAACTCAATTAACTTACGAGATATATCGGAAAAACCACATAATTCAAGGCGCAAAATTCAAACGGCCTTTTCTCGAAAACTAGAGCCAATTCGAACAAACTGAGCCAAATAGTCTTTTATTTTGGCCTATATTTTTACACCGCAGCGTCAGATCCAAGTAAACTTTTGGTGACCAAATTTTGTTCCACAGTGTAAGACTAGGAAGCAATACAAATTCCATGATCGAAATTGTAAGGCCAATTATCCTTTTAAAAATAGATTATGGTCTACCAGTATTTGATGTAACATCGAATTTGATTTGATTTGGAAATGGATGAATTCAGTTTGAAAAAGTTTATTTTGATTTCAAAAGCGGTTAATTTGAATGTAGGTAAGGTTATTATGATTTCCGAAAGGTTAAACTTTAAAAAGTTCCTTAACATACATCAAGTGCAAAAAGAACATTTTAAGGACAAGTTTTAAATACATAAGCTTTATTTAAGTTTAAATAGAAAAAATCATCAAAAACAAACATAAAACTAAAGTCAAAAGATGCACAAAAAACAGACAAACCATAATCAATTAATTAACTAATTAATTAAATTGAAATTAAAATAATGAAATTTTAATTTCATGCAACAGCTGACAAAATGACATAACTGATTGTGGTTGTGGTGACAAAAAAACAGAAAAACTCCACTCAGTTGAACCACTACTGAGAGTGAATTATGAAGTTAAGTCAAAAACTCTTTGTGGTTTTTGTTAAACAGACAGTTTTTGCGATTTTCATTAAAATTAAAATAAAAAATATTTAACTTTGAAGCGATAAACACAGACTCTGGCACTGGAAACAGATAACACACATGCACTTGACTATGTGTTTTACCAACACATAATGAATTGATTCAATTAGGAAAATGAAAAATGTAAAGCTCCCCGGGTAAAAACAAAAATCTCTCCTGAAAAGAATTCAAGAAGAATGTGAGAACGCAGTAGCTCATTATAACGGAAGAAGAAAATCCTAGCGTAAGCAGCATAGCAAAAAAAGTTATGTGTGAAAAATCTCTATGAAACTATGTAGAGTAAGGAACCCTCCCTGAAGGTGGAGACAAAACTTTTGCAATTTTCATTAAAATTTTAGAGTAGGCGGCTGTTGTTGGGTGTTGCTGCGACCACATACAGAACAAAAGCAAATCAGAGACTGCCACAAGATGTCGTTAGCTATACTCTATGTATGTAGAAGATTTTCTTTAGTTGGTAAGGATAATAAAAGTTAAGGTGTATGAAACAAAGCATGAGAGAGCACTAAGTGCAGGTGGCAAGTTCGGTGTGGAAACTTAGACAATCTTTTGAATAGTTTCTTGAGTTTGTTGGTTGAAAGCAAATGCAGCAACGTTGAATGAAAATTGTACACTTATGAATAAATTCAACATGGAAATTATTTTGCCCCTACTGGTTTCTTGTTTTGTGAGCCATATTTGTAAATTTTATTACGTTAGATAATTTCTTTAAAGATGGCAAAGTATAATTAGAATTAGATTAGAATATTTTGATCCCATGCTATTTGTCAGAAAACCTGATATAAATCAAAAAAATTGATGTGTGTATGACTTGACAAAGTAAATAAAAGAAAGTCGGAAGGCATTAAAGTATCGAAGAGCACGAATGAAGTGGAAGGCTTAAGAAGTTATCATTTCAAATTGATCATGAGATAAGTACCTGTCAGGGCGTAATGTTTTTCAAAGTTTGAAAGTTCCGGTGTTGGTATCTCTGTAGCTACTTTAAGGCATGTTATGGGACTAAATTTCATCGTATCTGACACGAAGCTCACCGGTTTCCAGGGATGGGGTACTCAATTTATTTTTTTAGCGATGATTTTATATGCGTGTAGTTAGCCCCGCTTTTGTGGAATTTTCCGAAATCGGTTCAAGGATTCACTTTTTGTGGGGAGGTCCCTTTTTTATTTTTGTGCGAAGCTTTGTGGAATTTCCCGAAAAAAAACAGTTGTGCCGGGGTGTACTCGACTTGTGCTACATTGTGCCGTATTGGAAATCCAAATCAGCCCAAGGTTATAGATTCTGTGGGGGGTCCTTTTTCTATGAAAGTGAATCCTTGGGCCGATTACGGGAAATTCCACAAAAGCGGGGCTAACTTCACGCACATAAAATCATCGCTAAAAAAATAATTATACAATATTATTAAATTATAAAATAAACTTTGTTTGAGCACAATATTGGAGAATAAATTTCCACGGCCTAAGTGTAACGGATGATTCCATTGAACCATTTCCGAGTCATGCAGTAGTATGAAAACTAACTTCGCTCAAAAAAAAAAAAAAAAAAAAAAAACAAGACCTCCCCATAAAAAGTGAATCCTTGAACCGATTTTTTTCCAATACGGCACAACGTACCACAATTCGAGTACACCCCGGCACAACTTTTTTTTTTTGGGAAATTCCACCAAAGTGTTGCTAACTCACGCACATGATGATTTAAATTATTTATTTAACCCACTGAGGAAATCTCTGCTTTAAAACATTATTTCTAGTGTTAATAACCACACCTTCATTTAATTACGTTTCCACTTCTAAATACCTGAATCCTCTTGTAAATGTGCAAAATTTTTAAGTGGTGGCACTCCTTCAATTGGCAACAATAAATTTTAATTAAAATTAAAAATCCAAGATACTCAACATAATCACTGATGCTAAAAACACTGTTACACAAAAACAGAAAATAAAAAGGGAAAAAGTCCATTCCCAACAAAATATTTTTACATAAAAAGGTAGAACTCTTTTTCATTAATTTCATTATGAATGCGGACAGTTGGATAGCTCTCACCCGCTACTTAATGGCAACATCATTATCATCTTCATAGTCATTAGTAGTATCTTAAGAGTACCTGAGCTTTAGCAATATGGTGTAACGTTTTTATGGAGTACCACCATTTTTTTCCAACAACTTTTCATATAAACAATGCAATGTTGTCCTTTTTTTGCAACTTTTGCGGACAAAGGTAACTTTGCTTATAAACAGGCAAATTGGATTGTACTTGGAAAAAAAAAAAAAATGTTTGTGAAAAAGTGAAAAAATTACGCTACAAAAAAGTAGTGATTTTTTCGCCCTTTTTAATGACAGTTACTATAGTTGTTGTTGTTGTTGCGGCTGAAAAAGGATATTTCTTCTCGTGTAGCAGCAGCGCGCATCAATTGCATTTAAGATGAGTTGAACGTCAGCGTCAAATTAGCATTAATTATGAAAATCTGAAATGAGTTGCTTTTGATTTTTTGATGGCACTTTTTTCTGTGTGCGCCGCATTATAAGAGATATGGAATGGCCAGAATATGCTGAAGTGCTGTGTCAAAGTCAAATTGAGTGGAAGATTTTGATTGAAAGGACTTGATGTGTAAGACCATTTGCTTAAGAGTCACAATAAAGTAATAGTGATGTGGAAAATTACTTGTGAGTTTGTATTTTTCCAATGATTGCAATGAATAAGATCAGCTTAAAAATAAAAAAAAATATTTTTTTACGAAGGGGGAGTAATGTTGTGACTACAGTTAGAAGGTAACAAATTTCAGTGGCATGTTGTTACTAAAAGTTTTATTAAAGTTCTTCCTAAAGGTAAGCGAGTATTTTTGTTTAAGTGTCACTTTTGTCATTTCGAATCGAAAAGTTAAAATATAGAATAAACTAGCGCCCAACGTGGTGCGATGCAAAATATAAACCTATATAAAATGCCCCTCAAGTAGTGGCTCAGTAAACTGAAGGAAAATATGACAGCTTCGAACAAAAATCCCCTCGTTAGGAAACCAAATGATAATTCAACAGTTCAGGAAAAAAGAAATTAAAAGAGTGGCGCAGCAAACCAAAGAATAATGCAACAGTTCTGGACATAAAAAGCTCCTCAAGAAGTAGTTCAGCAGGGTTTTCAAATGAAAAAAAGAAACTAGCGTAGCAAACCTAGCTAAAAAAGAATATTAAATTATAAGTTTAACCGGCGTCCAACGTGGGGCACTGCAGAATATAAAAAGGACAAAATGCTCCTGAAGTAATAGCACAGTAAACTTAAGGATAATTCAATAGTTATAGACAAAAATTCCCTTAATTAATGGTGCAGCACACCGACGGATAACTCAACGACTCCAGAAAAAAAGACCCTAAAGATGTGGCGCAGCAAACCAAAGAATAACCAGACAGTTCGGAACATAAAAAGCACCTCAAGAAGTGGCGTAGCAGGGTTTCCAAATGACAAAAAAAAAAAAAAAAAATAGAACTAAAGTTGTAGCCGTCAGCATAGCAAACCTAGCTTAAAAAAAATATATTAAAATAAAAACTTAACTGGCGCCCAACGTGGGGCACTATAGAAAATAAAACGGATAAAGGATAATTCAACGGTTCCAGACAAAAAGCTCCTCAATAAGTCCGAACAAAAAGCCTTTGAAGAAGTGGCGCAACAAACCAAAGAATAGTCCAGCAGTTCAGGACATAAAAGACCCCTTAAGAAGTAGCGCAGCAGTGTTCTCAAAGAAAAAAAGGAGCTTGAATTATAATTGCAACCGCCAGCGTAGCAAACTAAGAACAAAACTGTCAAACGGCAAAGTTCACTATAATCCAAAAAATATCATATTCTGTACGTCACTTGGGTTTCAATATGGTAAAATTTTACCAAATCAATGATAGTTGAAAATTTTTTGTCGAAAAAATCAGATTTTTGGCAAAAATTCTGAGTAAAACTGAAAATATTTGGGACTCATTTCAAAAAATTTCAAAAAATTTAATGCCACTTAAGTTTCAACTTCGAAAAATATTGTCAAGTATTTTACAACTTTTTGAGTGTATCTACTGAAAAAAATTTAAATGAACACTAGTTCGCTTTTACTCAATATACATATGTCACTTGCGTTACAGTTCTTTTGAAATTTTTAAAACCTGCACAAAAATTCTAATTTTCGCTGTCAATCATTTATTTATTGGCCTAATTCTTTATATTGCAAAATTTTCTAAAACTGAATGAATTTGCTAACAGCGTCACTCACGTTTCATTTCCATAAAACTGATGCCATGCAATTAAAATGCTTTTATTTATAAAATACATTTACGTATTAGATAAAAAGAAAAAAAAAAAATATTTTAATTCATATAATATATCTATAATATCTTCTCTTCTTATACGAGCTAAAATTGTATGTTTCTTTGTACTTATTTCTGTGCCAATATTTTTTCTCGAAAACGGCTACAGCGATTTCAATGAAACTTGGAATAGTGTTAGATATTAGCAAACAACGAATAATGAGCTAGGTTTGATTTTTATAAATGCTCACAAGAGGGCGTGGCACTGCACTAAATTTTAAATTTGATTTAGTCATAACTCGTAAACTATACAAGGTATTTTGATGAAATTTGGTCAGCGGGTACGGCTTAATATTGCCTTGTTACAGACTAAAAGTGGGCGGGATCGAAGAAGTGCCACGCCCACTTTTTAACCCTTGAAAATTTTGATTCAATATTACTCGAAAACGACTCCAACAATTTTTATGAAATTTTAGGAGATATTACCTCTAAAAACAAGGATTCATACGTAATACGCCGTTATATTGGGAAAACTCGTTGAAGGGCGTGGCACCGCCCACAAAAATATAAAACGGTATAAAAAGAAAACTAATGAAGCAAACATTCTGAAATTAACTGTGAGGAGCCTAATTGCAATAGGGCGTCTCTGATTTGAAAGTGGGCGAAATGTCGCCATTGCGCGTGGAACCTCCCATACAAGCAAAATACGTTAAATGCTATTTCTCGCAAATGTTACAAGATATTTTTATGAAATTTGGTATGTAGGTACTACATATCAATGCCTTGTAATAACCGAAAAGTGGGCGGGATCGAAGAAGTGCCACGCCCCTTTTTTAACCATTGAAAATTTTGATTCAATATTACTTGAAAACGACTTCAACAATTTTAATGAAAATTTCAAAGATTTTACCCCTGAAAACAAGTATCAATATGTGATGTGCTGTTATATTAGGAAAACTCGTTGGAGGGCGTGGCACCGCACACAAAAATATAATACGCTATTAAAAGAAAACTACTAAAGCAATCTTTCTGAATTTAACTATAGGGAATCTACTTTTTATTAGGCACCTACGACCTGAAAGTGGGCAAAATATCACCGGTGCGCGTGGAACCTCCCATACAAGTAAAACAAATTAAATGCTATTTCTCGCAAATGGTACAACATATTTTGATGAAATTTGGTATGCGGACCTGGATTACAAGTATCTAAAGCATAACGAAAAGTGGACTTTGTTCAATAATGGTAAGGCCCACTTTTTACCAAAATAAAAATTTTAGTTAATAACTCATGCACAAAAAAAAATTTAATGAACTTTCCGAGGCATGATGGTAAGATATTTCAGCCCCCATACAAGAGGCGAAATATTTTGGGTGCGTGGCATATCCCATTTATTTATTTTAGGTCATTCTAATTCTCTTAAAAAATTTGGAGTTCTTGATATTTTTCTATACCATTCGATATTTTCCGAGTTTTTTCTTATTATTTTTCTCATCGGTTAATTTATCATTTTGAAAGCTTTGGAGGTGAAAAGGTACGAATTTCATTGAAAAAAATAGCTATGAATAAAAACATCGACTAAAATGATAAGATAAGATTGTTGACCGAGCAGGGATCGGTCTCCAGGTACTATTTTCTTAAGCGTCACTCACATTTCATAATAATTTTGCTGTCACTCACGCTGCATTTTTGTTGTGATTTTGCAATGCCTGCTGAATGCAAAATTTTTCTAAAATCGAAGTATTTGCTAAACGTCACTCGTGTTCCAATTTCAGGAACAACCTTATTTCAAATATTGTCCAGTTTTTTGCGCAACCTCTCATCTGTTTGGCTTTCTATGCACGTAATCACTGCTGCTCAGCTCATTTATGCCGTGACCACAAGGAAAAATTAAAAATTTGTAATAAATGCAACAAAAGCGCTCATTTTTAAACACCTTTTGTCTCGCGAACAACATTAATGGAATATTCTCAAACAAAATGACGGCACAAATGCAAATTTAATTTATTTTTGTTTCATCATTTTCCAGCATCAAGCAGAGCAGCAGCAGCAACATCATAAAGTGTTTTTAGTAGAGCGCGGGTGGGGGGATGTGGCGGTAAGCATTTAAATTTACATGAATTTGAATTAAAATTGACACAAAGGAGCATCATCGCATAGAGAAAACATGCGAGAGATATAAATGATGTCGCATCATCATCATCATCAGCAACAGAACAGTGACAGCTGGCAGCATAAAATTGCAGTAGGCGTAGTGTCACACACACACACACATACAAACGCAATACACCAAGAAGCATAAGGAAATCAAATTATGGTTTGACATGCGGTTGTTAAGCTACCAACAACAACAACAACAACAAGAACAAGAACAACAATAGCTATTTGTATTGCTGTCCATAAAACATGATTTTATGACCATAAAAATTGAATAAACAAAACACATCCCCCCTCACAATTTCTATTCCCAAAATCAACGTCAAACTCCCAACTCTACAGTTCGCACTTGAAATTGCAAATTACTTGTTGTCTGGCAGGGTTTGCTCGCCAGGAAATCACAGCACTGAGCACTGAGTGACTACTTACAACACAAAAACAACATAACAGCAACAACAACAACAACAACAACAACAACAACAACAACAACAACAACAACAACAACAACAACAACAACAACAACAACAGCAACTTCACAAGATAAACAAACAAAAATCAAACTGACAGTGAGTCGACTTGCCAGCAGGAACATTAGGGACGAACGGGAGGGGTAGACAGCAAGACAGACGCTAGGACGGACGACTGAAGCATCCAGCAACGCTCGTAAGAATGCCATGAACGACAAGTCAAGCACTTTTCAAGAGCAGGATAATTTTTAAGTCAAACACTTGGTTATTTTCTGGAAGGTTTTTCTTCGACGTTTTTTTTCCTGCACTTTAAGTGTACCGATGTTTGATGCTGCTTTGGTAGAGTTTTGACTGCAGGACAAAAAAAGGATTCTGTCTTATGACTAAAAGCAGGAGAAAAAAATAGAAATGAAAAAATATGAAATCAAAGATGCCTTAAAAAATTAATTTTTGTCGGTCATTCTGCATTGTTTGGAAGCCTACAATTGAAAACCAGTCGCCAGTGGCCAAAAATTTAAATCTACATCAATGTAAATGGATAGAACTTACACTCTAGTTAGCATACAATGAAGTTTGTTGACCAGACGTTGATTGGAAACCACAAGGCAGTAGTGGACGTGGAAGATTAAAGAAAAGTTATCTTTGAAAAGACATCAAAAAGAGAAATCCAAGAATTAAGAAAGTCTTGGAGCGTGATTAAGGTCATCGCAAAGAATCGACTTAGAAAGAGACATTTAATTTTGGCCCTATATTTTTTCTCATAATTACTGACCATTACAAATAAACTATTAAAAGTTGAAGGCGTTACCGCAGGATCAAAGAGAAAATAAAGTAAAAAAGCAGGGTAAGCCCGAGAAATGTCGGAAATTTTTGTTGAATTCTTACAAAAAAAAAAAACTAAAAAAATTTTTGTATGTATGTATTCTCCTTTAACTCCTAGGAGGAGCATAGGGCCAATATGAAATCTCTCCATTTGTCACGATCCCTTGCGATGACTTTGATCTCTTGCCACGATTTTCCCGATTCTTGGATTTCTTTTTCCAACGACCTTTTCCAGTTGGTTTTGGGTCTACCACGTCCTCTACTGCCTTGTGGATTCCACTCAAGGGCCTGGCGACAAACTTCGCTGTGTGGTTTCCGGAGAGTGTGACCAATCCCCATTTGCGCAGCTTGATCTCGTAAAAAAAAAATTTTAAGGCAACTAAAAGCGAAATTATCCCTTATTTAATTCAAAAAAAAAAAAAACTTAATCCAAACCTGTTCAAAATATGTTTTCATTTTAATCAAATCCAAATCCATGCCAAATCTCGCAAGAATGTGGGCACCATATCATGAGTAATTTGGCACCCTAAGTATGTTTTTCTATTTAATCTCCTGTAATTCCTAGGAGGAGCATTGAGTCAAAATGAAACGTCTCCATGTGATGATTTTTATCTCTTGTCAATATTTTCCTGATTGTTGTATATCCTTATCCAGCGACCTATTCCAGGTCCTCTACTGCCTTGTGAATTCTACTCAAGATCCTGGTGACAGACTTTACTGTGTGGTTTCCGGAAAATACGAACAATGGCACCCTAAGTGGCTTTTAAAATTTTGTTCAAAGAACCGTTTTCGGTAAAATGTACATTTTTTATATCTCCACATGCTACGCATTACGCATTATTGAACTGTGCACAGTCTTTCACACATCCAACGCACTCGTTAGATTCATCTTGGAAGTAAATATTTTCTTCACCCCTATTGGAAGAAACATATGAGCCGTTTATTTTGTAAGTGGCCTAAGTCCATTTTGAGGCAAAAGTAATGAATTAGCTGGCAGTTTGTTCAGAACGAATAAAATTGAATTCTGTCTTTACAGAAAGTTTACGACATTGTGTGAAATTTATGACGTTATATTTAAAAAATAGTATGGGGCAAAAAACCGTTTATTACCGCCCATTATTTGCCCCGAAATGGATTCAGGTCACCTTCAAAATAACGAGTCATATGAGCCCTCTTCTCTGGAACTTTAGGTTAAAATTAAAAAGGAATCATTGAAGGTCCTATTTGACAAAAATTCTACAATTCAAGAGTGACTGTACATTTGAGCCCTTCTTATTTGTTCTCCCCAATATATCTTATAAGGGAGAAGTGGCACCCGTACCTTATCACCCTTAGTAATTTAGTGCCATGTATTCTTTTTGTGGTATACCAAATAAAGAAGCCCCGAAACGAATTAACATGTTCACTATTGCGCTTGTATTCATCCGAAAACAAAATCACATTCAATTCTCAATGTTTTGCTGCCTCTCGAAAAAAAATCAGGCATTTTTTTTCCAATCCCGCATACATTATAGCAACTGCAGCCAATCAAAATTTTAACCACGAAATCTTTCGCACAAGTGAATTATAATTTGTCCACATTTGAATGCTTCGAAAGCTACTAGTATTGAAATTGAAAGAAGCACCATAGCAACTAGGAGGGCCATGTCACCTAGAGGTGCCATATCAACTAGGGGTGCCATATAAGCTAGGAGTGACATATCAGCTAAGGGTGCCACATCAGTTAGGGTTGCCACATCAGTTAGGGTTGCCATATCATCTAGGGGTGACATGTCAGCTAGGGCTGTCATACCAGCTAGGAGTGCCATATCAGCTAGGGGTGCCATATCAGTAAGGGGTGCCATATCAACTAGGGATGCCATATCATCTGAGGGTGCCATATCAGCTAGGGGTGCCACATAGTACGAACTTACTCAATATGCTGTAGATACCATATTTAAAAGATTTTTCTAGTTTTTGGAATTTTTCTCGTTTTAATACTCAAAGATTTATTTTTCAAAACATTTTCTAACATTCAAAGAAAATTTAAATGTCCATCCATTGAGTGTAAAGAGTATAAAAAGCAAAAGCTGAAAGCAACACAAACTAAGGAGTTACTTAAGTAGTCGTTTCTTCCTTTTCCTGTTTGTAGTATTGTTGTTCTTGTACTTGTTGTTGCTGTTGTTCTTGTTGATATTTTATGCTACTCCACACTCAGTCAATAGTTGCTTCAGTTTGTTCTATGCGATTTCGGTTTGTTTTGTTGTCATTGTTGTTGTTGTTGTTATTACTACAAATATTCTAGTACTTAGTATTCGTTTTGCTATCATTTTGCTTGAATGAATTTGATTTGTTGTACAACAACATGTTTTGCTTTTACTTATGTTGTACGTACATATCTACATCAGAAGTTCGGGAAGGGGGCAGAAGCAGAAAAAGTAATAGAATGACCAGTAAGTAGTTCAGTTATAGTGTCGATAACTCTGTACAAAATGCATTGAAAGAAGGACTTTTGATTCATTTCTACAAAACAGGGTGTATTCTTGTAATGAAGGCATATTCCAAATAGAATTCAATTAAATTTTTTTGTTATTGATTTTATACGAATAAACAATATGTTGTTAAATATTTATGTAATATATTTTGTTTATTTTTTGTTTGAAATTGAGTATTTATTGATATTTATCAATAGAAAATACAAAAATCTTGATATTCAGAATCAATTGACTTTAGTTACCACATAAAATTGATATGAAAAGATGAATTATTCATAACATTTAGCCTAAATAATAGCAAGTTTTACATACAAAAGCTATTGTTTCAAATATTAAATTTCTTGCAAGAAACTAAGCTTTGAAAAAGCAAAAGCAATTGAGGAGTGGCCGTACCAAAGGGCCTAAGTACCATTTCGAGGCAAAAGTAGTGTCGTAATATGAAAAGGGTGGCATTTTGTTAGAAATTAATTGAATTGTTTTCTGTTTTCGCTAAAAATTTTCTTGATAGCGTGAAATTGATGTCATTATGTTGAAAAAACAGTCAAATAACAGACTATTAGGCTTATAAAAAGTATGATATTACTTTTGCCTCGAAATGGTACTTAGGCCTTTTGGTACGGCCACTCCTCAATTGTAATTAATAATCGCCCAACGTGGAACTCGATATTAAAGGTAATATAAGCAACAAATAAAAATTTCAGATGCATGCTTTACTTATATAACCTTTTTTTAATGTTAAAGTCAGCGTCAAAAAAATTTAGACATTATTGGCGTGGCTTATTTTCATAGAAGTTCTGCGTTTTCTTTATGCGGCCACAGATCAATTTTTGAATTTTCATAGTGCAATCAAAGGACTACAAAACTGTTTCAATATGAAACTCCTAAGTCATATCCATGAACAATATTCAATAATTCAATATTACTCATACGTCATGTTGAGTATTGCTAGAAAATGAGAGTATAGTACGCTAAATGTTGTCGCAGAATATTATACATGATATTTTCTAGCATGCCTAGTAAACTTTTTATTAATCTTACCATCTATAATATATTCCTATGAAATGATTTCGTAAATTTTGTGCTAAAACACTAAAAACACATTTCAACACATCAACGCATTAGCACAAATATTGTCAGCGTACATCATTAGAATATATTGCTCCGCTCGAAGCATCAATGTTTTCTTGTACGGTATCCTCCTCCGACTTTCTATGCGCAGTGTCAAATTGTTTGCATTGTTAACTTTATTCATGACATGCACTTTAGATGCATTCAATGCGGAAATATAGCTATTAAATACATACGACAATTCGTACTTTACACTACACTGAAATTATTTTTTTGTGAAATATCAAAAGAGTGTCGCATGTGGTACATTAATTTGGTATGCAAGGTTTTTCCATACATAATTTTTTTTTTGTTACTTTTATAGCTGTGTTCCGATATGACTTAGAAAACAGTTATTGAAGTGATTTTTGTAGTTATTTCTGTGTTCTATAGAAATATAAAAGTTAATTGTTGGCCGCTTGCAAATAAGCCATTTTCTATGCTATTTTACCACAAAAAAAAAAAATCTGCAATGATCTGTTTATCTACTTAATGAATACAGGCGTAGATTCAACATCAAAGGTGTCAGCGTTTCAAAATCACTGAGCCAAGCGCAGTCAGCGCAGAATTTTGGCACGTCTACAACAACCACAATATATTAATATTTTGCAAATTTTTCGGAACTACAATACAACAATCATAAAAAATATTTTTTGTTGATTTTTTGGCTCCTCAACAAAAAACAGAATATTTCAATAAAAACAAAACCAAACGAAAAAATTTTTTTGTGATTGTTGTAGTTCCGAGAAATTCGCAAAATATTGAAACATTGAATATTGAAAATTGGCTCACTTTTGGTCTACTCTGACACCCTTGTTTTACATAACAAATTGTTATAGTTTTTGAAGGTTATTACGTTTACATAATTAATAAACAATCTTCAACTAAACATTTTCCTATAGTAGAACTATTAAAAAAATTTATTCAAAATCTAAGTGGAAGAAATGCTAAAAACTGAACTTTTAAAGCTATTGTAATACTGCATTAATCAACAAATTTTGCTCACCATGACGTATGAATAATTTTTAGTTATTGATTTCAGCAAATAATTTCAGTTTTGAGTTTTGATATTTAAGGTTGAATATGATTTAGGAGGTTCTTATCCAAACAGTTTTGTAGTTCTCTGGCTGCTCTAAGAAAATTCAAAAATTGATTTGTTGCCGCATAAAAATAAAGCTGATTTTCTACGAAAAATGGCAACCCCACTGTAATCTACATTTTTTTATGCTGACTTAAACATTAAAAAAAAGTTTATATAAGTTAAAGATGCAGTTTAGTGTCGAGCCCCACGATGGGCGACAATTAAAAAGATTTATATGGAATAATTTTTAAAACTGAAAATATTAAAAAACATAAAAATGAGCATACTGCCTCCATTACCTTTAGTGTCGAGACCCACGTTGGGCGCCGATTAAAACAATTTATTTTTCAATAATATTTCAAATAGAAAATTTTGAAAAGCATAAAAATGAACAATAATATTTTTAAGATTTGAATTCAACTGCTGCTTCCCATATTTTTAGTATCGAGACCCACGTTGGGTGCCAAGTAAAAAGATTTATTTTTTATTAATTTTTCAAATCGAAAATATTGAAAAACATAAAAATGAGCATACTGCTTCCATTATTTTTAGTGTCGAGACCCACGTTGGGTGCCAATTAAAAAGATTTATTTTTCAATAATTTTTCAAATCGTGAATATTGAAAAACATAAAAATCAGCATACTGCTTCCATTATGTTTAGTGTCGAGACCCACGTTGGGTGCTAATTAAAAAGATTTATTTTTAAATAATTTTTCAAATCGAAATATTGAAAAACATAAAAATTAGCATAATGCTTCCATTAACTTAAGTGTCGAGCCCCACGTTGGGCGCCAATTAAAAAGATTTGTTTGGAATAATTTTTCTTAATAAAAATATTGAAAAACATTAAAATGAGCATTCAACTTCCATTACCTTTAGTGTCGAGCCACACGTTGAGCGCCAATCAAAAAGGTTTATTTTTTAATAATTTTTCAAATTGAAAAGCATAAAAATGAACATAGATTTTTTTAAGATTTTCAGTTAGATCAAGCACAGTAAAAATATTCACACAATATTGTAGCTCAACATTAAAGGTAATGGAAACAGCAATAAAATTCAATTCTTAACTTTTACAAATTTGTTCAGTGTAAAAACTTGTACATATACACTTCAATTTACCAATTCATACAACTGACCAGACAATGGCTTGTTTTTCTGTTCATTTTCGTGCTGCTCTAATGTCAAGCAAAAAATAAAAAAAATCTTGAACTAACAAGATGTTAAAAAATTAAATATTTGCACTTTACTTTTATTTTTTGCTCCATTCAAGATTGTAAGGATAACGTCAAGTGATAGAGAGAAAAAAGCAGCACTTCAGCCATAACATAAATTAAGCTAACAATAAAATACTACGCTCTCAATATAAAGCAGAATAAAATAAAAATTTTCCGCCCAAATGATTTTCATTGCACAGATTTAAGTCAACAATGATTTTATACAAGTGTCCTGCTGCGTGTCCTTGTTGCTTTGTGTTCTATGTGCTGCCCCACTGCTGCTGCTGTTGACAATAGCAATTGACACTGATGAGTGTCACAGTTGGAGTGGTGTATTCTCTCTTTATTTGGGTGCCATTTCGTTGGCACTTAGTGGATGCCATTGTGTGAATTAGCAGCAAATTCTGGCGAAAAGAAATTGCGATTGTTGTTGTTATTTTCATTTTTTTTCTGTGCTTTTTCTCGACCTCTTGTTATTTCAAGTAATTTGCTCCAAAAAGTTTAATGAAGCTGAAACTGAAGTGGCGCATCAGCAGTTAATAAGGATGTAAATAAAGCAAACGATGAAGGCGCGCACAAATAATAAAGAGAAATACAAATTGAAAGGATTATATTAAGTTTGTCTTTGTGTAGGATGGAGGACGGATGCCTTTGTGTGTGTGTGTGCTATTGATTGATGCTAATTGACTGATTAAGGTGAAGCTGAATATTTGTTTGTAAATCTTTTTTTTTTAATTTGCTGCTTTATTAATTATATATTGATTATGGAAATATTTTTAAAAAGTTCAAGGATATACGAGTGTACGCATTGTGGACTTCAGAGAGTTAAAAATACCTTACTTGGTTTTTCAGTTATACCAAACAAATCCTCAACATTGTGGAAACTCTTTAATAGTAAAACAAAATAAATAGAAGCCATAGCAAAGGACTAGCAGCGAACTAGTAAGGGACAAAAAGCTGGACTTTGTCAAAAGGCGACAGATGTTCTGCGCGATTTGTTGCAACAAACGAGAACATTACAAATTAGTATTCCACAAGCAGCATGAACTAACATAAACTTAGACAAAACTACAAGCTACATATGTGCATTCATACAAACAAGAAAAGGATATACACAGTATGGGTCCCAAAGCAAGAAAAAAAAAAATAAAAAGAAATTGTAAAAATAGCAAAAACCTTTTAAAAATTCTTGCTTAAAATAAAAGCAGCAACAACAAAAAATATTAAAAAAATGTATATAATCCTTAAAACATCACAACAAAAAAGGACATGCAAGCCGGTGACAGTTGCTTGCATGTAAGGAATTCACATTATCAGTGAATAATAAACAACATAAATAAATTGATATAAAGAAACAAAATGCTACATGACATTAACAGACAGCAGTTGGTTAAAGAATTTTTCTGTCTGTAACTTGACGAATGTCCTTTTATTGTCCTCTTTGACAGTGTGTTGTATGTATGCGTGTGTTGTATATTTATGTTAATAACTTAACAAACAAACAACGAGTGGTGTAACATCTGTTGAACTATTCTGCTGTTGTGTTTTTCTTTTGGGGCATCACTAAAAGCGCAAGAGCAACATCAACATGTGATGTGATGCGTCTTGCCAGCAGCGTCACTTTAGTCAGACGTGTGACTGTTTGATATAACAATGGCAATGTTGTAGATTATCCAACTGCTGGAAAAATATCGATATACCAGAATTTGGAGTATTGTATGCGCCATGAAAAAGTTTTCAACTGCATTTCAGTTCAATTCAGGATTAAATTTTTCTTAAGTGCAATCAATGTTAACGCATTTACACATTCAAATTTCCAAAATTTTACTAAGTGAAAAATCTCAAGCTTGAGTACAAAATAATGTAATTGGCTCCCTTTTAGCTCAAGGTTTGAATCTTTTCCAGTTCAATTCTTGATGGTCCAGAATCACGCACAATAGTTTTACTGTTTAGTTCAGTGACCCTTGATCACCTTATGACCCGTAACTGGGAAATCGAAGAGGTCTAAAATTATTCAATGCTGTGTGAATCCGAAGTTTTGTGAGGAGAATTATCAACTCACGAACTGCCGAAATAAGTGTGAAAGTTGCGTTGTAGCACTTCCTTTTAAGGTACATAAGCCTATCTACATACCTTCAAAAACAAAAGTAGGGTAAGGGAGGGAAATATGGGCCATACGGTTATTTCCCACTGCATACATAGGATTTACAGTTCTTCATGTTCAAACTTAACACTAATACCTAAAGCTTATAATAGGGCGATTTTAGTGTTCGGTGAAGTCGCATGTTTCTGTAAAGTTGATTTTTCTAAAAAAAAGATCAGTGATAATTTTTTTCTAGTGAGTATATTTCATTATTTCACTTTAATGACATCGCGTTTTTAAATAAATGGTTAATTATATAAAGTCAGTGAATACCATTTATAATTTATTAGCACAAATAAGTTCATTAACCAAAAGAGTTTTTGATAAAAAAACCATTTATTTCACCAACACGTGCTGTGGGTAATATGGACCACCAAAGAAAAAACCCTCAAAAACAAATGTATTTATCATCTCTTTCAGATGGGGAACCTAGTTGCAAGTGTTCATGACGAGTCTGATGGTCATTATATGTAATTCGTTAACTGTAATCTGACGTTCTTGGAGTCATGAAAAATGTGCCGAATGTGGAAGTGACATTTTTATATGAAACTTCTGTACCAAATGGATTGTATGGTCCATATTACACTACACTTTTTTTTTATCTTCATTTTGAGAATTTTCAGTTTTTCAATTTTTTTTCTTTGTTCTGATGAGATATTTATCTAAAAGTTAATCAAAATAAAGGTAAATTGTTTCCTTTACTGAATGACATAAAATTAATTGTTTTGTTTTATGTATTTTGGGTTTTATTTGAAAAAGAGAGATGGGTGGTCCATATTTCCCTCCCTTACCCTACTATTACGTACCCGGATCATGGCGACTTTTCCGCTGTATTTCTAATGCGAATAGAGAGACAATGTCATCAATAAGTTCACTTTTGACCCTAAGCCCTTACCTTGATTCAAAAGGATTCATTAGAGCAAATGGTTGCTTAACAAAGTCACCAGCTTTGACTTTTAATGAGCGACATACAAAAATCCTTAAGTTAGTACACCACAATTTTTGCAAAAAGTTGAAAGATGAATCCCTTAAGGAACTATAAAAAAGATATAAGTGGAAGTGCCCGCAAAAAAATATTGAGATGAACGACCTAGTTGTCATAAGACAGGAAAACCTACCTCCCAATAAATGGATTCGAGGCTGGTTTGTGAAGATTTATTCTGACTCGGATTATAGAAGTCGCATTGTTGACATACAGCAAAAGAAGACCTATTATCAAAGTTGTAGTACATTATACCATAGTTTACTTGCGCCATCTACAAGCAGGACCATAGACTAGCTACCTGTTTCAAGTTCCGAAACATAAACTTGACAGAAAAATATGAATCTGTGAAAAAATTTCACTACTGTTCATGTTGTTTGGAAAGGTCTCATGCAACCGAAAAATGCACAAGTAGAGATACCTGCGCCATATATCACTAGCGTCATCACACCAGCTTACATGGTCACCCTCGGTTGGGAATTAAACCGATGCAGCCACAAGTGCAGCGATCAGCTCATTCAACGCCATCTGTATTTTTGAGTATTTCGGCTTGTATCGAATAAAATTATTTGTGTAAAATGCCATTCATTGAAATTTCACCGAAAACCGACTATCAAATCTGTTCAAGTATCGTCATAAAAAGTGTCATTCCGCTCATAGAATACAATTCTTTTATGCAAAACATGGTGCCGCATAAAATGCAGTCCTTTTTGGAATCGCTATTTAAATTCACTGAGTTATATGACAGCAGTTGTCACATTTGACTTTTGATTTTTCATTTCAGTTCCAAAGCAACAGACAACTTTGAAGTTACTTTTTGCTTTGAAATTACTAGGAACTTTTAGGTAAAGTTAGTATGTGTAGCATGTGCTTTGTTCTGTAACTCCAAAGAGAAGCACTCCTTTCATCAGCTACTAATTTTTAGGCACAAATGTCAGCTTTAGAAATTCTAAATTTCAGACATAAAAAACTTAACAATCAAACGCTGCAAAGGACTTCTTGCTCTTAAAATAAAAACCAAACCACAATTCAAAGAAACAATTTTTACCGCATGAGTGAAATTGCCTGCTCTTTTTCTGTAGAACACTTTTTTTTCATTTTTTGCAATTTTGTTACATGTTTTATGTTGTTTGTTTTTGAAGCCTTCCTGCTGCAGGACATTCAATATGAACATCACAAATACTGTTGCCCGCTATACATATGTATGCACATATATAGGAAAAAAAGGATACACTGGAATGCATTTTGTGCGAATTTATTTGCAACGACCATGACAGCGCTACAGCCGCCGCCGTCCGGTTGTGATGAACGACTTTCCGCTCGACTGATTTACATAGCGCCGTGTTGTTGTCCTTTTAATCCTTTTTTTTTCCATGATGTTTGTATTTTATGCACGCTTCGTCTCCTTTTGTTGCTTCAAGTGTTGTGTGTGTGGTGGAGTAGCGTTCATTGTTTTTATTCTTTTAATTTTAGTTGCTTTGGGTTATTATTTTTTATGCAAATTTCAACACATGGCTGGCTTACAAGCCAAAAAAGTGATAAATTGAGACCACCAAAAATTTGCTTGATGAGAAAGAGCGTTGGGCAACAGTAATCGGAATCCGAATTAACAAAATTTTCTTATTAAAATGTATTTTACCTGTAACAAAATGCTAGTTTTTAAAATTCTAATAAAAATTTTGAGCAAAGAACGAAGGGAATTTTTTGCTTAAAATGTAGCATAATTTTAGGAGCTTGTTTAGTCACAAAGTCAATGGATATTATTCAACTACAACAACAATAACATAACAATAAGCATTTAAAACTGTGCAGCATTGTTTTCTTCATCAATAAATTACTACCGCTTGCGAAGCATGGAATTTTGTTGTGTAAACGTTATATGGTAAGCCTAAAATCATGCAAAGAATTTTCTTTCCGAAAAAGTAGAACTTCGGCAAAAAAGATTCGCGTAGTTACTGGAATTTATGTAGAAAATTCTTCTGTTATGTTCAATGTTCTTTTGCTAGATTAAAATGCGTTATAAAGGAGAATACAGTTTAGTGTTTGTTTGATTGCAGTGCTTGGATTAAGTAAAATTTAGCAATGTCCTTAGAACTAATACATTTTCTAACATTTTATATACATCATTTCATTTTTCTTTGAGGCATTACAAAAACTAGACAGAAAAATTTCTGCATCAAAATAAAGAAAATGTTTTTGAACTCAAAAAAAAAAAAAAAAAAAAAAAAAAAAAAATACCGACCAAAAAAGTAATAACGTCACGCTCGGCTTTGTGGACATTTATGATGACAGCTACTATAACAGACACACTCAATCATGTCGAAAGTCCACTGACATCAACCTCAGGCGCAACCTCAACTACGAACTCAACCCTATCATCATCGTCAGACCAAAGCATGTGCTGTCATTGCAGCAAGTGTCAGCATGGTAGACACGCGCTCATTTCAAAATCAAAGTAAAAGAAATGAAAAACTGTCCTCAAAAGTATGCAGCATAAAAAATGACACGTAAAATTATCTTGGTACGTTCCGAAAAAAAAGTGCTGAAAAAAAACTCGCTTTTTACCCACAGCTCCCATTTGGTTTGTTAAACATTCACACCCGCATGTCTCTACTTACAGTCAACACTAACTTTGATTCGCTTTGACACAGTTGGCGGTACACCATTTGATGCGATGCAGAGGTAGGCGCCCATATCAAGGCGTGATATGCGTGTTATCTCCAGTGTGTCGCCTTCCCATTCATTAACTGCAGGTGTGGATATCATAAAGATTTAAGAGAAAAAAAAATTATATTATTTGAGTACAAAGAACAATGTGAATTTTATCATTTAAGCAACGTTAAGTTACCTTAACTTTTTAGAATTGTTATCTTCAACAATATTAACTTCATGATTACGTAACGTCACGGTAAGGTAAGGTAAGGTAAGGTAAGGTAAGGTAAGGTAAGGTAAGGTAAGGTAAGGTAAGGTAAGGTAAGGTAAGGTAAGGTAAGGTAAGGTAAGGTAAGGTAAGGTAAGGTAAGGTAAGGTAAGGTAAGGTAAGGTAAGGTAAGGTAAGGTAAGGTAAGGTAAGGTAAGGTAAGGTAAGGTAAGGTAAGGTAAGGTAAGGTAAGGTAAGGTAAGGTAAGGTAAGGTAAGGTAAGGTAAGGTAAGGTAAGGTAAGGTAAGGTAAGGTAAGGTAAGGTAAGGTAAGGTAAGGTAAGGTAAGGTAAGGTAAGGTAAGGTAAGGTAAGGTAAGGTAAGGTAAGGTAAGGTAAGGTAAGGTAAGGTAAGGTAAGGTAAGGTAAGGTAAGGTAAGGTAAGGTAAGGTAAGGTAAGGTAAGGTAAGGTAAGGTAAGGTAAGGTAAGGTAAGGTAAGGTAAGGTAAGGTAAGGTAAGGTAAGGTAAGGTAAGGTAAGGTAAGGTAAGGTAAGGTAAGGTAAGGTAAGGTAAGGTAAGGTAAGGTAAGGTAAGGTAAGGTAAGGTAAGGTAAGGTAAGGTAAGGTAAGGTAAGGTAAGGTAAGGTAAGGTAAGGTAAGGTAAGGTAAGGTAAGGTAAGGTAAGGTAAGGTAAGGTAAGGTAAGGTAAGGTAAGGTAAGGTAAGGTAAGGTAAGGTAAGGTAAGGTAAGGTAAGGTAAGGTAAGGTAAGGTAAGGTAAGGCAATACAGGTTAAGGAGATGTAAAGCAAGTTAAATGTAAATGTATGTAAAGCAGGTAAGGTATGTATGTATTCTCCTTTAACTCCTAGGAGGAGCATAGGGCCTATTAGCAGGTAAGGTGAGCAAGTTAAATTCTAAAATCGACCACCGACCTTTATTTTGTTTTTATGTTCTGTGACTTACCGATATGATTCTTGTTAATTGTTATACGTGAATTGTCATCACGTTTCCATTTGATGACTGGCCGCGGACTTCCTGATGCACGACAACGTAGTGATATATTTGAACCCTCACGCACGATAACATCGCTAGAACTGAGAGAATCATCGATATTTGGAGGCACTGCAAAATTATGAAGAGTAAATGAACAATAAATGAAAACAATATTTAAAAATTTGTTCTGAGTAAATTGGGCTAGAGGAATATCTTCAAGGTCATAATAAGTATAGAATTGTACTAAAATTTTAATAAAATTATGCAAATGGTTGTCACTATCGTTTAAATTCTTTGAAAGAGATACTTTTTTATTGTTTCTAACTCTCTCTCTATGTTAAGCATCCAACAAGATCTTCAAAAAAAAAAAAAAAAAAAAATATTTCGAACAAAATGAATTCACTGAATTCCAACTTAAACTGAAAACCGTTAAAATGAGCCCCATCTCTTATCAGCTATTTCTATTAGTTGGAAAGTTCAAAAGAGTTATTTGTATTATATATCGGACTGATGCAGTTGTTTCTTGTTATATTTATAGAAATATCTTTGTTTCAAAAACCCCTTTTGCTATTCGTTGTCACTTTTGCATGAATCCGATTGCAGTTGTTTTTTCTTCCAATTCTTTTCAACAAAAATCTGATTACACCTACAATATAAGCTCTTAACAGCCTTAATTCTCTTTAGAATTGAAATTGCAAAGTCTATAAAATTAGGAAAATAATACGCCATTTGTTGTTGTTAATTTCTTGATTTTTTTTTTACTGTTACTGATGAACTGCCACAAAAGTCAAAACTTGCAGCATCATCCTCTTTACGTATACATACAAATACAACCATACAAATAATACAAACAACTACAAAAACAGAAAACACAAACACTTGTTTATTTATTTGGCCAAGAAGCTAAATGAGTTCTTGACTTTTTCTGCTACTTCAAGAGTGGCTTCATATTTTGTTGGGGGATATACCACAGCAACACGCTTTCTTTTAATTCCCTCGGAGGGAAGCCAGTGAAACGCAGAGCAGCAGCGTGTTGTGTAAGAAAGTTGCTGTGTTGATAGTGACGCGCAGAATAGCATGGAGTGTGGTAGTTGACAAAAAGGTTGGTTGTCGGGGAGGACAAAAGTGACACTTTTGAATTGAGTAAACAGAATTTCCGCTACCGGCTACACTGAGAGAATTTTTAGTCTCTAGGTTGAAGAAAACTCGATACATATATGGAGATCAAAACATACTACTTAATATCAATGCGTAAGAGAAAAAGCCGTGTTATATGGTAAGCCCAGGACACATGGCACCTCTAGGCACCCCCTTCAAATTTAATATTTGAAGTTTTCATAGAGCTCAAATAAGCACGCAGTTTAACTTAGCAGACGTGGCACCCCCAGATGATTAGAAACGCATAAAATTAACATTTCTTGTATTGTAGTTCGTTATAAGGAAATTCCAACACATACTAAAAGTAGAAGAAATAGTGTACTTGAAATCAATTTATAAAAGGAAAAACTTTGTTATATATAAGTTTCTTATAAACAAATTCGTCACTAAAAAGTTTGTTATAAGCAATTTCCACTTTTTATGTAAACAAGGGTAGAGAAGTGGAAAGTTGGTTATTCTAGACAAGAAGAAAATACTGTTAGATTATATTTCGTAGAGATTTGCCTGTCCAAAATTTTTTACGTTTAATAAACAAATCAAAAATTCTAGGCTCACTTTCCAGAAAAATTATTTTTGCCATGTAGCAGTGCCCTCTGCTTGTAAATGTTGTTTCTCACGGACTTACTTTGAATTTGTCTTAAGTCGCCGAGCCATAAATTGAGTGGTTGGTTGACTTGCATAACACGAAGTACTGGTAATGGCGTGGCATTCAACATCTTAACAAACACGCCCTTAAAGCTGCTTTAGTTGCCAAGTGCCCCGTACTCCACCGCACACCTCCCACCCCAGTGTCTAACAATTTTTAAAGTGGTTTTTCAGTTTGAAAACTTTTACAATTCACATTTTGCTTGTCTTATTTTCACATTTTAATGACAAAATAATTGCAATAATAATTTGCACTACTGTACACTGTACTACAAACAATTGGGTGAAATTACACTTCACGCCTTGTATGACAAGTTGGGGAGGAATTGAAGTAACATTACCATAACCAAAGGAACTGAACTATTTTGTTTGTAGGATTATTTCTCATTTATTATGAAAGCATGGGGTGTTGTTGGGGTATTTTGCTTAGCGGCAAAAACTTTTGAAAATTGTGACCTAGAAACGTTGATTATTGTTGTTGTAATTTTTGATGTTATTATTATTATTGTGTAAGCAGCAAAGTTTCAATTATGCCGCAGGTTTGAATACAAAAAAAAAAAAAAAATAAATTAATGGCGAGTTAATTTTATTTTTGCGGTCAGGTGTCATCGGAATGATTTTGTGCCGAGAGCAGTTTTAAAGGAAATGCTTTAAATTTTATTTTAAAACGATGCAAATATTTTAAAATTTAAGAAAAATACTGAAACCTTCATTAAAAATGGAATGTTTCTCATATTGAAGTTTTAAAAATTCAACTCTGTTAATTCACTATCAACTTTTAATCGAATTACACAGAAGGTCATATGAATCAAGAGCAAAATCATCAATGCGTTTAAAATTCTATTGCCAACATTTCATTGTTTTTGTTTACTTTCGCTGTTAGCAGCAGTGGTTTCCCTAACAGCAGCAAAAAATGTACCGCACCAAGAAATCTAATTTCCAGCAACGTTACCGCAGAGAGATGACAAACAAAACAAAACAAAATAATAAAATCAAATAAAAAAGCAAAAAGCAATCCTGTGCAAATAAATAAATTAAAAATACAATAATTTATTCCTGCGAGCGCACAACAGCAGCAGGAGCAGCAGCAAAAATCGCGCGGATCACTGAACAGCGCCGTCAAATAAACGTGAGTAAACAACGCACAACGAAGGCTACAACGACGACGCATTCGAGTTGGAAAAGTATGGCAGGCAGCAGCGGAAACAACAAGATGAATACAAAACATAAATCCCTTTTTAAAGTCTCGGCTTTAAAGGCAAGGACAACGATGATGATGTTGATAACGAATATGATAAAATGTTGTTACGCGAGTTGACAAGCAGTCGTGCGATTTGGCCATGTCCTTGCCTTGGCAGCAATGCTAGTAAAGGATAATCAACTCTGTGTTTTTTGTTTTTTTTTTTTTTCATTCAAAATAAGCTATGATGAATTATTGCGTATGATGACGATTGTGACTAACATACACAGTGTGGTATTTAACCTGAAGAATTCACTTATTTCAATATTTAAGTGCCATCTTTTTATTTTCTAAAATTCGATAACTGAAAGGACTATGTTTAGTGTTGAGCCCTAGAAGAATAGAAGTCACTTTTGACACAATTTTTGTTATGATTTAATTCAACAGATGACTTAAATTTTGACATGATTATTGTGGGCGCTCGTTTGATGCCTCTACGTATTCATTTTATATCGATTATTGAGTTTAAATTGATTTAATAAGATTTACTTTGTGTTAATTAGTGATAAGAAATTTTATGCCAACCAACAAAATAGTTGGAAGATATTGTAATGGATTAAGTAAAATAGTATTAGTACACCAGGAAACAGCTTTCACAGCAATCAGCTGTTCACCTCACTGCGGTGAGTTGGAATGATTATAAACTCAGTGTCGACAGAAAATATTGTCATTTTGGCGACTTCCAGCGAGTAAAAGTGGTAAGCATAATAGTTAGAGGTTTTTAGCTAGAAAGGCATTGAGCTATGCCGATACTGTGAAGGTGGTAAGCACAGAAGTTAGTAACATTTAGTTAGAACGGTATTGAGTCAAGCCGATGCGGTACGAAGATCAGAAAGCTCTTTAGTTCGTTCGTATTGAGCTATGCCGATACTTCGAAGACGGAACGGGCAATAGAGCGAATAGGGCGATATAGTTATATTGGCGACTCGTTCTCGCTAGTGTTTCGGTACTTGTGCGAAAGTGAAATAAAAGAACGAAAACCGGTGTTTATTTTCAAATTAAACTGAAATAATAATAATTATTAATCCTTTCTCCGAAATAAAAAATATTTTGTGATACCAACCTTGGCCACCGGCGAGCCAAGACCTCGGCCCTAGCAAAAGCTTTGTCACACTTTTAATATGATTTGAGCCAGCTGATGACATTATTCAGACATTTATTGCTATGATTTAACGCAAATAATGAAATGATTTTTGCCTTGACTTTTTGTATGATTTGATCCAACTGTTGAATTGATTCTTGATTTGACTTTCAATATGATTTGGTTGAACTCTTGACATAACTTTCGATTTTATTTTTGATATGAATTGGTTTAGCTGATGACATGATTTTTGATTTGACTCAACTTATGACTTTACTTTTGACATGCATCTTGACATAATTTGACTCGGATGACATTTGACTTAACTTTTGGTTGTAATTTTGACTTTATAGAATTCTTAATGCATATTTTAATTTCAGTATTGAGCTTAAATGAGTTTTTGTTCCAGGAAGATAAAATATTTTGACTTTATACTTTGCTCTATCCAAATTAATAACTTTAATTATTGTCCATTCTTTTGAAATAAATACCCCACAGTACAATGTCAAAAGGGATTTGTATCAAACCCAAAATAAATACAAATCTAAGCAGTTGTGAAAAATGTAACTGAGCGACAAAAAAAAAAAAAAAACATAAAACCGATACAGCATAACCTAAGGCCTTGACAAACATTACGCCCTGTTATTGCAACAGCAACAAAATTGGGGAAAAACACAGTCAGACAGTAATCAAGATAGACAAATAGATAAAAAACAGACCGAGACATGAAATTGATGGCGAGCCAAAAATTCTTTGATTTACCAAAAAAATAAAAAAAAAATCAAAATAAAAAATTTCTAATACCCTTAGTGTTGCTGCGTAGAGATTTAGTGTATTCACAGAGCGGATTTAAATTGAAAAAATAAAATCAACAAATAAAAATATACTTAAAGTAGTAACGTGCTTTAACACGAAAAAAGGATTTCAGTTTCTTAATAAATAAAATAATCAGCGTCTGGCAGCGAGAATTATGATTTCCAATGGTCTTTGCTTAGTAAGCTTATTTAAGGTTCTGTATTTTGAAGTTTAATACCTATGACTTGAAATAGTTTGATATTCATACAATTTTTAATTTTGTTGCCCAAAGCAGCCTTCTAAATATACAGTTTGCTTATTATTCGTTATATGGCAACAGGTGTTATGACTTCGATGACATCAAATGGAATTTATTTTAATCTTAATTTAATAATTAAATTATTATCTCTTAAATCTTTTGTGTTAATTCATTAAGAGTTAAATTTAACTGGGACATTTGAAACGAAAATGAGCGTGGGAGCAAAGTACAATATTCTTATTAAATTACATATTGACTTTTGGAAATTCCTTTATTACTTCCAGAAATCTGAAGTAACGGGTTGGAGACATATTATTCTTTTAGATACTCACATGTTTGAAAATTTATATCTCCTCGGATTTTGATCCGATTTTAATGAAATTTTCAATGTTGGTGCAAAAAAATATGAACTTTTGAAAAAAAAATTAAAAATTAATTTTCAGTGGAAAAAAGCTTTTTTTCTTTTTTAAAGCCGTTTTGGGGCTTGGTGCACCCTTTTTATTTTTTAAAATATTTTTATTTAAAATTAAATTTTAATTATTTACCGACCTTCAAAATTGTGGTAACCCATTATATCGCGTTTTTCAGGATCTTTTTGACGCTTTTTTCCAAAAACTTGGTTGAAATGGATTAAAATATTCTTCAAAAATATTCTAAAAAAATTTTACTAGGTGCCACCGAAATACAAATACTGTCCAGACGGTGGCAGCCCCATATAGTAGCGCACATGCAACAACGACTCATGATAAACACAACATTAAACAACTTCAAAAATTCAAAATTTGATAACCGTAAATGATACCACAATTCTGAAGATCGGTGAGCAATTATAATAAAATTTTCTTTTAAATAAAAATATTTAAAAAAAATAAAAAGAGTGCCCCAAGCCCCAAATTGGCATAAAAAAGAAAGAAAGCTTTTTTTTCAGTGTATTTTTTTTTCAAAAGCTCATATTTTTCTACACTAAGCCTGGAAATTTCATTAAAATCGGATCAAAATCGGAATTTCGAATAATCATTTTACCACTGCTATACGTATGTCAAAAACTAGCTTTTCACCAATTTTCATAAAAATCGGAGATGTCAACCTAAATCTTAATGGATTACGCATAGATTGACCCATCATCAATGTTAAGCACACATTTGGAAGTCCATTAATGCATCTCCCAATACTTTAATTTTCGCGTTTTTCTTTTCCTCGTCTTCTCCAAAAAATCCTTTACTCACCTACAACATTTAAGTAGCCAAATTGTGTCTTCGCCGTCACTGTGTTAATCTGGCACATGTAGCGTCCCTTGTCCTCCTCGTGCACATTGTTGATGTGCAAATACCAGGTGCGATGACGGTCGTGTTTATCATGCGTCACGCTGATGCGCGGATTACGTGTTATCACGTGATTGTGCACCGTCAATATGGCTGATTGTTCGAAATGCATCCAGGCGACCTGCAAGAAAAGATCGAAAAACGGAGTAAAATAAGAGCGTTGGAAAACGTATAAGCAGTTGATGAATTCATTATTACATTATGTTGGGTGAAGAATTAAAGGAATTTCTGAGGAAATCTGGAAATTAATAAGAAAAAAAATATCATTTGTCTTTTTTTGGTAGCATTGTATTTAATTTGTACAATACATTCGGTCTCATTAGCAGCTCGCCGCAATTTATTTGCACGACCCTTGTCCTGCCCTACATACAACGTCCAATTATTGCCCTCATCAAGAATCATCAGAAACTATTTCCTCAACCGCAATCCACAAGCAACACTGCGTCATAATAAAGCGCAAACAAAGTGACTAACAAATAGACAGACAAAGCGTAAGACAGACAAAAAGACATGCACACACAAACATACGAGTACACATACACAGACAGATAAGCACAAAAGGAAGCGTGTTGACGGACATTCAACCGAAAACGGAAGTACGTGACTTTGGGATTTTATTATCGCTTAACTATTTCACGTACGAGGATTTTGCAGCATTAACACCCAACAACAATGGCGCAGCAGCAGCAAAGGCGGCAACAACTATTGTAGTCAGTCGGCAACAATAACAAAAAACGACCAGTCAAACAATTAAATGTGGGCAACCCTAAAGTTAACACTTTAGATGTAGGGCAGAATTTTAGAACGAGAAAAAAAAACCCACATTTACTTTTTGCCTTTGGTAAGGCGGCATTAGGGAGTTGGCAGCTTGGGAGTTTGTTGAATGTACAAGGAGGTGGAGCACGCGTCGTCTAATGAAAACTTATGTTAGCCATTGATTAGCTAATTTAAGGCAAACAGACGGACAGATAAATCTGTTTAAACGCCTTAGTTAAGGGTGAAGTTGGAAAAAAAGTTTTTGAATAAATATGGATAAAATGTTATGGATATGTTTACTGAGCTCCATGATATCAGCGAGTTTCAGCTTAAAACTAACAAAACGGTATGAATATTGATAAATGTCAAGATCTATATCTCGCCTTAAAATTTTATTCACTTAAGCAGTTATGTACATGCATATGTCCATAAAATCAAACCTATTATTGTTTTGCACGGAAGAATATAATTTTTATATAATTAATGTTAGTAAAATAAGTTAAGACTTTTTAAACTAATAATGCCTGTTGTTAAAAGCAGACCTTAAAACTTTTATATTTTAATTCAAAAAGTTATCCAAAAAAAAAAACTTTCCAAAAAGAGTTATTAAAACCTTTTGTATAAAAAACTTCATAGAAAGCTTTTAAGAATACAATTACAAAAAACTTTTTTATTTTTAAAAATCTATATAAGAAAAAGTTTGTCTGTATGTTCCTCATAGACTCCTAAACGGCTGGACCGATTACCATGAAAAAATGTATAAGTTTTCGGGTTCCGCGGGTGTTTCTGCGTCATTGGTTTTGCACAGCCACTACCGACACATTTTTATATTACGCTTAAGTTTTAGTTTTGTTTAAGTGATGCATGGACTTTTTATTTTTGTTTTATAAACAACAATATAAATGACATAAAACCTCATACCAAGTTTTTTATTTGCATCTGTTTTAGTGGCCGAAAATTGGTGATACAGTTTCAAGTGTTTCTGGTTGCAAATGTTCTGCACAGCACTGTATGTATTAGTAATGTCGAGACAAATTATGTTCAAGGGAAAACATTTTTGAGATCGTAATCTTTTTTTTTAATACTTCATTTATTTATTGAATCTTCTCTTCTTAGGAGACTAACAATAAGTTTAAAAATCTTAATCCTAAATAACATTATTATACATTATTATGTCTTATATATAATTTCATATTAAATTTGTCTTCAGAGTTTATAGAGACTTGTACATCCTATGAGTTCAGAAAGCATACAAAATTTGCGCCAGTAGTTCCGGCTACATAGAAAGAGTGTGCGCCAGATACCGGCTGCATATGCAACTTTAGAACCCAGCCACCTTAACATGACTCATTGCTAACAATATTTTTAAAAGGGCGATCTTTTCTTTTTAGTCTGGAGAAATTTTCTAAATTCTTCAAACTCCGTGCCAATAGATTAGTATGATACATCAATTTTCAGCATAATTTTGCTTGTATTTGTTGATTTTGTCTTTAACCAAGGGGATGCATAGGTCCCGATGTATGTGTTCATTCCATATACCATGGAGCACCTGTAATGCTTCTTAAGATTTTGGACTCCGTCCTTTGTAATAGTTCAATATGTATACCATATAACTAAATTGGCTTAATGATGGATTTATATAAAAGAATTTTATATTCAAGTTTCAGACGGGACCGACTATTTATGAGCTAATGCAAACTGGAGGCTTTTAGTTTAACATGCGTTTTTTGGCTTCAATATGCTTTCGCCACGTTAGCCGTATGTCTAAATGAATACCTAGGTATGTGGCGTTTTCAGATTGAGGGATTGAAGTGTTATTTAATATGATAGCAGGGCAAGTACCTCGCCTAAGGGTAAAAGTAACCTGCTTGCATTTTTGTTCATTTACTTTTATGCGCCACAGCAGTAACTACTTTTCCATAGAGTTTAAATGAAGTTGAAGTTTTCGTGCCGCTTCTAGGGGACAACGACTACATCTTAAAACTGCAGTATCATCTGAGATCGTAATAAAATAAAACCGCATTAAGATGAGATTTGCATAAATCGACATTGCGCGACCTCTTAACGACCTTCATAAAATAGAAAAAAATCGTTCATGTATTCTAATATAATACTGTGTCATTACATTAGATTATTTCTAATTTATATACTTAAGTACAAATGCAACTCCTACAATTTTTCCTATAAAATTTTGAGAGTTGCAAAATTGTGGATCAAAACTTTTCTGTAGAAGTAATCGTAAACTTTGAAAATTATTATTGAAAAAAAGTAGCAAGGATTAAACAAATATTTAAAATAAAAGTGGTTAAAACACTTTTATGGCAAGCAAATAAAGTACTTGAGTACTTTTTTGGAAATTTGCTAAAAAGCATTGAAGAAAAGTAGCAATTACGTTCTGATTCACTTAAAAATTTGTGTACTTTGTATATCTCTGCGCATACATCAACACATTTTATCATTATAGGAAAAAAAATCCACATATTACTCATGGGAAATAATTTGCTACAATAGGAATTATTAAAAAAAAGAGAAAAAAAAAACACACACACATATTAACAACTACACCAACACAAAGCCAGGCATTAAATGTACACAAAATAATATACTCAATACATTTAAAGTGCAAAAAAGTATTCAAGGCAAAGCGTTGAAAAAACAAAATATGCAAATAAAAAATATGAAACGATATCATAGAAAAAATGTGAAACTCGCAGTGAAGGAAATGTAATGCGCCTGAAAGTATGCTATGCAAACAGATACACACATGGTTGGCTGGCATGGCAATAGCACACGTCTTTGCCCAAAAGTCAACAAGGGAAATTTACGTACAAGTTGATTGCAGTCTATCTATGCCACACGTCGGCTGGTGTGTTGATCCTTGCAGGATACTTTTCAAATATTTCGATATTTTAAGTTCTTTTTGACAAAAATAAAATATTTTACGTTTCATATTTTGGGGGGTTTTTTTCAAGTTTTTTTTGCAGAAATGTTTTTGTTGTTGTTGCATTTTTAGCTTTTTGTTTTTAGTTTGCTGCTCATGCACTTCACTCTACTTGAGTTGCTATAATTTGAATTTGTGCAATGATATGCAACGCGTCAGACGTGCGAGTGTGTGAGTGCAAGCAGCAAAAGTGTGTCTAAGGAAGCGTAACTATGCCGCATATGCATATGTATGTAGGTTGATAAAAAAAGGACACCCTAAGGACAACCGGCGTCAGTCGATAAGAAATTGGATTTCATTGGAGCAGCAGTTGAAAGAACTTTTGAACTTCATGTTGTCGCTGCAGAGCATAGCAAAGGATCATGACTGGCAAACGGAAACGGAAGTGCATGTGCACACACAGCGTATATATAATTTTCATACTACTGCGTATGTTGGTGATGCACCTTTGAGACAAATTTTTTGAAAAATTTGACTAAAATTTATTCCATTGCACTGTGGTAAAGAAAAATTCCTTATCAACCAAAATGTTGATTTGCAAAATCGCGATGAGAGTAAAAACGCTTGAAGATGATATCACGTTTGACAGAATAAGTAGTTTTTTGTGCTTTGAAATGCCGCTTGAAATTGAATTATGTCATATTCATTTTTCGCATTTTTCATTTCCACTCTTTGACGCTGCCATAGCACGTGACATATGAAGATTTGAAAATCATCTCTGTCTTTCTCTCTGAAGTTGGTTTAAATGTTGGTGATATCTATTGCAGCCGCCGCCAGCAGTTGTCCTTATTATTTTGCATACTTTGTGGCAGCTGCAGCAGCTCATATCCTTGTTTTAGTTTTTTGCAATTTATTTCTTTGTTAAATTTCACTTCTTTTTGGTTTTGAGGTCTATGGATGTACATCTGGTGATTTCCATTTTTTACTATGCAACATTCACTCTTTTACATGAAGTCATGTCGCTTTTTATATTTACATATGTATGTATGTGTGCGTGTGTATCTGTTTGTTTGCTGGAATATTCACAGTTGGCCCCAAGCGGCTTTGTAAGAAATTTTCGGTTGTAGCACATGATTTGAATACGAAAATATCATGAAAATGATTCACTGTCAGTTAATCAGTTTCCCTGGAGACTTGTGTGCTGCTTTTCCATCACACAGGTATGAAAATTTGAATGAAAAGTATTTAAAAATGCTAGATTTCATATTCGCAAAATTAAAGTTGTAGAAAAAGATGTAAGGAAGTTAAGAATAGCACCAAAAAATAATAGTCAAATGGTGTCGAATGGTGTTAAAGATGTAGAAAATAATCAAAAAACTGGAAATGCATTGAAAAGCAAAAACAAATAGTAACACCTTACAATCGCTGCTTGGACAACAGTTTGATTTAAGCATTTATTTCAAGGTTTTTTTTTTCCATAGCTTTTATATATGATGCAATTTATATCTTTTTGACGTCAATTTAAAAGCTTTAAATATAAAATGCATATATAACTAGGATTTCCCGGTGTGCGTCGCTATACCTTTTTTGTACAAAGCGCGGGGCATTTCCAATAAAATTAAATCAAAGAATGTAAATTTTCCCGATGAAATTTATTTCAGACCAAAAATCGTCTTTGTGCGTTACATTGTTTCAGAGGTATGACGTTTTTTAAGGACGTGGACTGCACATTTTCCCTTCGACGTTATTTGTCCCGATATTCTTAATACATATAGGAAATCTCATCTATGTCTAATAAATATTTTCAGAGGTATGATAAATTATTTTTTGGAAATACGTAAAATACGAAAAAAAAATTTTATCCGTTTTTGCTTCCGACATCCAAGATAGACCCTTGGTGCAAAAATTTGTTTCCTCTTAAATGTCCTAAAAAGTCATAAAATGCTAAAAAAACACGAAAGAAACGAAAATAAAAAAAGTTTTTAGTTTCTGGTTCCGCCATCTAAGGATGGACTGTTGGGTGAAAATAATTTTTTTCCACTAAAATGTCGTAATAAGTCATGAAACGCGTAGAAAACACGAAAAAACGAAAAAAGGAAAAAAAAATTTTTGGCTCCGGCATGCTAGCCGTTTGGGAGGGAGTCTAAAAAGAACATACAATCATTCATTTTTGTATTGTATATGGGATGTTTCACGTCAATTATGGCACCTCGCACTCTGACGACATTTCTCAAAAGTGGTTGCAAAAATCAATTTTGGTGTGATGGAAATTCGCAAATCTAATGATGCATTTCTATTAAAAAATGATTAATACTTAAGAATATAAAATTTTAATTCATTTGAAAAAATGGTTCGCTTTGTAGTGCTGGTCACAGTCGATGGTTTTTTCGAGTTTGTAATTTATTTTATTTTTATTTTTTTTTTCAAGATTAGGTTCTAATTTTTCTGCAACTTATGAAAGAAAAGCTAATTTTTTCCTATTTATACTATAAGCGGTTTTTATACTATCAAGTAACACTAAAAATAAGTGAAATTTTTTTTGAATGTCTGAGGTTTCTGTACTTTTCTGAAACACTATTTTTACCCTTTTTTTCAACTTCGAATGGAGTTTCAAAAAAATGTTCGCAAAAGATATCTTACGGACTACTAAATGTAAATAGGCTCAACAATTCTGAACACAATATAAAAATTATAGCTGCGTCTACTTGCGTCTATATGAGTTATAACGATTTTTATCAGGAAACCTATGACTCAAGACGTCATTTTACGAAAAACCGTTGCAAAAATAAATTTCGAGTGAGTCTCTTTTATAAATCTGATATCACCATCAAATAGAAAAATATAAGAAGCTAAAGAATTTGAAAACTTTAACCCATTCGGGCTAGTGGTTTGGTTTTTACTGCTTCTCAAAGTTGTGCAAATTTTGAAGTTCAGGAAAAAATTTAATTTTTTAGAAAAATTCCTCAAATTTAGGTTGAATACTTTGGCAAACGGTTAAAGGAAAATGATTTTTTTTTCACCAAAAGCATTATTGGTCTTGTTTAATAAAACTGGGTAGCAAAAAAACAGGTTTTTTCAATAGTTTTTATTTTTATATGAATTTTTTTTTAATACATTGCTTTCAGCGTATTTTTTAAGCTTTGGGTTGAGTTTAAAAAAAACTGCGCTTTTCGTAAGGCTCGGTTTGCTACACAACTAATTGGTGTTTATCTTTTAGCTTTTACTCTAAAAACTGCATGCTTTTAATTGCAACCCTTTGTGTAAGAGCCACTTTTATAGCGAAACCTATGGATAAAAAAGATAATTTCACGAAGTTTTAGGTACAAAACTTTATATTTTTAGTTTTGTTTTTGTCGATTACAGCGCCATCTAGGCCGGTTAAGAAAAAATGTCTCAGACAAAATTTTCGTACTTTTTCACGTCAAATCCGAATCTTTAACAAAAAATGGGGGTTTCCTTTTAAAATTTTGAACTTGCCCCCGCCCCACACCCGTTGTGGGTGACAGGGAGTCAAATTTTATATCGTTGAATAGATCTCTAAAAATTACTGGACTAACGATATGTATGTAATTTACAGAAAATCGAACTTCAACAAAGCATTGCTTTTCACCCTGCAATGCAATTTTTATGAAATTTAAGTTTGTAATAGTTATGAAAATTTTCTATTCATAACTGTAAACAGAATTAAAATATCTTACATGGTTCAGAAGTTATGATTTTTGCAACGAGAAATGCCAGATGTCGCCACTGTGCCTCGCTGCCCAAAAAGTTTTTCATTGCTCTTCAAAAAAAGTTGAATGATGCTTACTCTAGAGATCTTTTATATGATTTAAAAAGAGCAATAATAAAGTGCAAGTAAAAATCTTGTATCTAGCAAAATTTATTGGTATTGATCAAATTTGATCAACACTTTTTTTGGAGATCAATGAAAACCTTTTTGGGGAAAATTGAGTTAAAATTTTCGATTGTCAAAAAGTGGGCGTGGCAGTCATTTGATGCTTTCTACTTTTTGTCCTTTCAAGGTACTTATAATTCACACCATCCAACGAAATAACCATTTAACGTATTTCTCCTGTATGGGAGGCACCACGCCAACTGGTGATATTTCGTACATTTTTTTCTCAGAATTAATTCATATGTAGTAGGCTCCCTGCACTAAATTTCAGAAAAATTACGGGAGATTGGAGAGTTTTGCAATAGAGGGAGTTGTGCAACACGTTGATAAATGGTAAATGACAGTAGTTGTCATGATTCCAACTACTGTCAATTGTTTGTCTAGCTACGATCTAACGCTTTTCATTGTTCGTTGAAAAATTTGTCGGAAAGTTTCATTGGCCTCTTGCGTTTGCGGTGTTTTCCGTCACTTGTTGAAGCTGATCATAAAAGTCAGTACATACAAAACATTCCTTTGTGAATATCCTTTCAACTCATGAAAGTAATGATGCATAAACATTTGATGTATCGATGCCACGGTGGCCATTTTAAATATGTAACAAATGGGGAGTTTCGCAACAAAACGCCACATTTGACAGTTTTCAACCCAAGTTTGCATTTTTCATGGGTATATCGCATTATTTGTGAAAAATTCGTATGTTTCATGCAATTTGATGGATTTTCTTCACAGAATTTATTATTTTTCTTGATTTTATTCGTGACTATTCGTGATTTTTGTAGATAGTCACCATGCCACGTAGTACGTATCGTGCGACCAGCAAACCAGTGATTGATATCAATGCCATAGTGGCTGCAATCAAAGAGTTAATTTAACAAAGAATATTCATCAAAATATGTAATTTTCTTAAATTAAAGCTGTGTTGCACAACTCCCTCCGTGTTGCACAACTCCCCAAAAACGCGTTTTTTGCGCTAATAAGCATAACTTTTAGATTTTTTTAAATTTCAACCGAATCCTTTAGCCAGAAGTTGTGTTTTGAGGCATACTAGAGATTCTATATACTAAGATGCTAAAAAAATGAATTTCATAGTTTTTTTTCCATGAAACCAAACCTGTCGCACAACTCCCTTACTTCATTAATTCTGTTATTACGACGTATTAAAGTTTTGTAGGCGGTGCCACGCCCATATGCGAGACTATATAATTTTTTGACATTCTACAAATTAATGCTGATTTCTACCAATAGGTGATACTAGTTTTTTATCAAAATCGTTGAAACCGCTTTTGAGATTTATTGAATAGAATTGACAAAATGTAAAAAAATGAGCGTGTCACTTACTTAATCCCGCCCACTTTTGGCTCGTTGCAAGGTAGTTTCACCAGCCCTCGAGTTGTAAAATTTCACCGAACTATCTTGTGTCGCTTGTGAGATATAATCTGATAAATGATTCAACTTGATGATTTTTTCGAACTACCCATCTTTCTTGTCACCATATTGTTCCACTTTTTATTTTATTCAAAAACAGTGCTCGGCATTTAAAAACAGACACTTCAACAAAAAAATTAGCTATCATATGACTTATTTAGACGCACCAGATTTTGAGCAACGAGGTGGCATAGTGCTAAATGAATCTTTAAGTTCTATCACACTATCAGAATGTGCTAACAGAAGAATGTATAAATATTGGCCAACAACAATATCATTTCAATTTTCATTTATTAGACTGCGCAATAAATTTGGTGCACCTGCAACAGTATTAGCGACAACAACAACAAATAACCACAAAACGAAAAATGTAGAAACCCTGATCCATATATCAGCAATGTTTATTGAGGCACGTTCACGTTTTGTTGGCTGACATGTCCAACGTTTAAATGTCAAATTGCATGAAAGGCAACATTAGTTGTTGTTGCTGCTGTTTACATGGTTTTTTCCCAAGGATGAAGAATATGCCACGCGCAACCAATGAGAATATAAGCTGAATTTTGTTTTCTGTTTTTTTTCAGCTAAATTGTGTCAGTCCGCTGGTTTATTTATGGCCATTTAAAAGGCATAAATGTGGAGGTTTCCAAAAAAACAAATGCAATAAGGAAACGGGAAAAGAAACTCAAAAAGTTTTTTTCAGAAATTAGTTGCTGCTAATTAAAAAGTCACATTTATTTATTGCCATTACAACGAACCACACAATTATGGCCACCGGATGCTGACAGAAGCAGCGCATGGAAATTAGTTTCTACAAATTGCCATAGAACTTTAGCTGCAAGCAGATAATGCCGCATGCTGCTGCCAAAAAGGGCAACAATACATTGTAGCGCCACACAAGTGCAACGTAGTAGTCACAATGTGTCCAAGTAGTCAACAGTGTCAGGAACAGCATCAAGTGAATGTGGTAGAGTCGTCGTCGTCGCTCAAGTTGCTGCCGCCAACATTAATTGTTCGATAAATGTTTTGTGCCTCTAAGGGGCAAACTGCCGGTTGTTTGTAACATGGCGTATGACATAATGACACCAACACTTGAATGCTGCATACAACAACAACAAAAGCAACATCCATGACAACAACAATAACAAGCAGAGTAGAGACAATAAAGTGTCCATCATCATCATCATCATCATCAGTAGCAACTTGATGTTGAAGCGGCCACTAAATGAATCATCTTTCGAGTTGCAATGAAGTGAATGTTATGATTATAGCGAGGGAGAGAGAGCTGGGAGACAATGCCAGCAGAAAGGATAATTCAAGCGCAATATGCTTGTGGGGTACAGCAACAATAACGCCAACAGCTACAACTACTCTCACTATTACCATGACAATACAAGTGGCACTCAAAATACACTCCGAGAACATGCTGTGTAACAAATGGCTTAGCGCCCTGAACCTGCTGGTCATTAATCTTGCCTGTAAGAGCCAAAATGTCCTGTTTTTCTTCTTCGGTTTCTTTTTTTTTCTTTTTTCATTTGAGAAGAATCCGTGACTTTTCGTGCTGTAACCGCAAAGATATCAAAAATTATTTTGTAAAAAAAAAAAAATACAAAAAATTTAATAAAGGGGATATTTCACGAAATAAGAGAAATTGAAGATTAAGGAATGTCGTATTCACCGAATCTCATTCATGTCCGTTTAATATTTTCAGAGATATGATAAATTATTTTATTTAGAAACACGAAAAAAACCAAAAAAAAAAAAATGTTGAACAAGCTCCGACATCCAAGGGGGACTCTTGTGTGAAAAAATTTTTTTCACCAAAATGTCGTCAAAAGTCATAAAACGCGTAGAAAACATGAAAAAAAGGAAAAAAAAAATATACTTTAAAAATTTTAGATTCCGACTTTCAAGGGCGCACCCTAGGGTAAAAAAATTTGTTTCACCAAAATGTCGTCAAAAGTCATAGAACACGCAGAAAACACGAAAAAATTAAAAAAAAAAAAATGTTTTCCCAAATTTTTGGTTCCTACATCGAAGGGGGAAACTCTTGGTTGAAAAAAATTTGTTTCCGCTAAAATGCCGTAAAAATTCATAAAACGCGTAGAAAACATGAAAAAAGGAAAAAAAAATGTTTTCTTAATTTTTCGTTCCGGCATCCAAGGGAGCACCCTTGGGTAAACAAACTTTTTTCAACTAAAATGTTTCTAAATTTTTATTCCAGCCGTTTGCCCTTAACATATGTACTAAATTTCATTCCTACGGGTCAAAAGTTTTCTGAGAAATTTGGAATTTGGTTTTTAGGGGCGTGGCACCACCCATATTTGTTTCAAAAGGAGAGGGTCCTTTCTAACGGAAGGAGAGTGTCTAAAATTTGTATAAAAAATTTGAACATTTTCTGAATGGTCCCCTTGTTTCGAAATGTCTTTGAGATTTTTGATATATCCGTACCATGGCGCCCAACGTGGGGCCAGCAGTTCTCACTATGTGAGTCTAAGTTAAAATTTATTCCACACCATAAGCAATGGAATAACTCCAAAACGAAAAGTCAAGGTGAGTTAAATTGTATGCAAGAAAAATGTGCCCGGTTCAATTTTTACTCTTACTAAAGCCCCCCACACTCCCCTCACTCGTTTTTTGCAATTTTTTATACGAAAGGTTTTATAGTTTGATAAATGATGCGCCGTTCAGGCTGATGTCTGACAGCAATGACGGAAAAACGTTTTAACATAAATGCAAATTACACCCACCCATTTGATAGATTCTGTTGCTTTTGTTGTTGCTGTTGCTGTGGTTGCTGACATCGTGTCAGCATATAAGTATGTGGTATGTATGTGTAGGTGTACTTGTATTTTTTAGAAAGCTTGTAATTTGCCAATTTGTCAAAGTGATGCACCCCCTTAAGTACTAAGTACGAGAGGGCGAGAGTGTTGGCTAACTGCCTGCAAGGCATCAAGAAGAAGACACACAAGGACATACGGCTGCTTTGCTTGTGTTTTTTACCTCAATAAAGGTAAAATGTTCAAAAGTAAAATTTATTGCTAGGCCAAATCAACATAGTTAATTTAAGGCATTTTGTGCACATTTGTGGTCATAAGGATGATTTTGTTTTTATTGACAGATTAAACGGTAATAAATTAACTATTTCCGTATGAGAGTTGGTCGTTTAAGCTTTTGTTTTGCACTTTTATTTACTGTCATGGGTTTGTCATTGTCACATCTTAATAGGATGTTGAAAAAAGCAAAAATTTTCGGCAAAAAATATCCTTGCAATTTTTGATTGTTGTCACGTTTTATTTGCTTTCATAAAAAAGCATGAAATTTTTGACAGCAGCAACAGCATTATATTGCTATTGTGAATCACATGCTGCTTATCATGTGCCTCAGCAGCATGAATGTTGAACAACAAGAAACAAGTGACCGCTAACAATGCTGATAATAATAAAACAAAAGGATAAGACACATTGCAGAAAAGAGAAATAAAACACGTGCAGCAACACAATGACGACGTGTTTCTTTTGCTGTTGCTGCTTTTAGTTTTTTGGTGTTCAAATTTGCTGCACAAATTTACTAGCTAACCAGGACTACAGGACATAACAAAAAAATAGCAACAACATAAACAACAACAGTGGGCAAAATGCACTGCACAATAAAATAGTAAAATAACAGTCTACGCATACATAATAGCCAGTGGAGTTGCTGCAGCTGTAGTTGTTAATGTTGTTGCTGCTGCCACTGCTGCTACTTGGTGTTTTCTATGCAAGATGTCACAGCACCAACAGCTCTAGGAAATCTTTTGCTCTTTGTTGTTATCCATTTTTGGCTCAAAGTCATGCTCATAGCGCCTGCATGCTGTAGTTCAATTTATTCTTTTTCGTTTTTGTTGTCATCATTCTTTGTTAGTTGCTGCTGTTTCAATTTATTCTAGAAACGTGTGTGTGTGTATGTGTCTGTGGCTAATTATTATCCTTGAGCGCTGAGTGTTGGTAGTTTTACTTTTGTTTTGTGCTTTACTTTTTTGTATTGAAAGTTCAGCTAAAAGTTGGTCAAAAATTATTTTCCAACGAAAAATTTAAAAAAGAGGATTTTTGTTTAGTTACACTGTACTAGTTGAAAATTTGGTCGGACGGGAAACAGGTCATTCTTACCTAATTCGGGCATGGGAAATTCAGTGGTGTTAACCGTTTCGCTGAAGTGGTTCATCACTCCATACAAAAAGTTCACATGTTCAATCAGCTGTTTCTTGTCACAGCCGTCGCTGTTTTCGACAAGACTGACGTACTGGTAAAATTCGATTTCCTACATTTATTTGGTTTAGTTGCTGTTCGACCCCCATTAATTTTTCCTGCTCAACATTTTTCTCGAACATACTATTCTCTTTTTTTTACTCCTTAACGCTAGTATGTTCTAAAAAAAGGTTGGAGAAAAAAAATTAATTAGGGTCTGTGAACATTTCTTTCCTCTCCCGGCAATGAGTAATTTTTTGGATATTTTTATAAAATTCTTGTAGAGGCGCCCCCTTCAGAGGTTGAAAAAAGGAGTAGTATGTTTAAGAATAAAGTTGGAGAGGAAGAATTAATGGGGGCAGTGAACATTTTTACCCTCTCCTGACATCGAGGAATATTTAAGTGCTCTTTCACTCACTTTTTTGTTAATTAAAAAATTTAAAAAAAACCATTGATCCCATCATTTGGCCTTTCCGAAAATAGTCTTGAAATTTGTCAAATACATAAAAGTTTTTTTCAAATTTTTCTCTAACAAAATCGTAGTGTTTTTGTCTTTTCTTGTTGAAATTGGACTAGCCGTTCTCTCAACAAATCAGGTGAAATGAAGTAATAGCTTAAAAAGTCACGTTTTTTTTACAAATACGGCAAAATTCGTTGTTTGCTTGCATACTTATCGACAGAAAAGGAATTCAAATGGTAAATGACCAAATATTTGGTATGCGGTTTTTCTTTTGCTCATCAATTTTGCACTCTTATTTGACAGTTCTAAGCAAAGCAACGTTCGAAGATCACAACAAGATTTTGTCAAAATACTTAAGCCGACTATTTAACGTCAGTTGTTCCATGTCGTGAAGCAATATCGGTTGATTTAATATTTTGAAATGTTGAAAAAATCACAACTCCAAAACCGTTAGAGATACCAACCAAATTTTTGAAATTAAACGAAAGATAATTTGGTTTTCTAGGCAAGAAAAATATGTTGGGTCATGAAGTGTTTTTTGTTATTTCAGCACTAAAAAAGTACTAAGAATACTACTTTTGCTTATGCAATGTTGGGTTTCATTAAAAGAAACACACAGAATTTTAAAGACCCTATGACAATAAAAGCTCTTTATGTGTCCTTGGTCAGAAGCCTATTGGACTACTGTTGTATTGTTTGGAATCCTTATTGTAATAAACATATTAATTTAATAGAAAAAGTTCAGAAAAAGTTCACTCGATATGCTATTTATAAATTGCATTGGCCTGATCTTCCTAATTATGATGCCAGACGTAAATTACTTGGGTAACAATCTTTAGGAGATAGAAGAACATATTTTTCTCTTATTTTTGTATTCGATGTCCTTTCTAGTAGATTAAATTGTGTTGAACTATCAAATTTTTTCACGGCTTATATCCCACCTAGAGATTTAAGAAATAATAGAATGTTTGTGGAAGATTTTCATAGATCTAACTATGCCCTAAATGAACCTATATCTCGCTGTATTAAATTATGTAATAGCTTCTCCCCTTTTATTAATTTTAATGTAAGTGTATATAAATTTAAATTAAATCTGTTCATGCTCTTTAACTAATTTTACAATAGGATATATTTATATTTAATCTTGTTATTAGTCTGTAAGATTTGTACAATCCGTAGACTGAAATAAATAAATAAATAAATAAACTTATCTCGTACCTATAGCCTGATAGAATACGTAGACCTTTTTAAAAGAAAGTCTGAAATATCATGGTTAAGTAATTTTGAAATAATGGACAATTTTGCGATTTGCCCATTTTGACTTCTTTTCATCCCGCCAATATCCACAAAAAATTAACAAAATTTTGTTTTTTAAAATTTTAATGGGGTTTGACCTGAAACGAAATAATGTATTAAATATCAGCGAAATTTGCGTTGAACAATCAAATCTTGTTATGCTAGACATAGCGTGGCTGTACTACGTTGTGCTCTAGAATTGTTTGCAATTTGTGCAATGGGAGATTTCTTCAAAAAATTTTATGATGTACATAGTTCATTCAATTTAATCAAGTTTCTGTCTATATTTCAAGTCTTAAGCCTTGCAGACTCACATTTAAGGTTCATACTTTAAAACTTTTCCACCTTACTAAGTAGCCTTGAGGCATTTCCAGCTAAAGCGCTTTCTATGTACAAAATTTCACAAGTTGCACAGCGAATATCCGTAAAGAAAAAAAAAAAAAAATGAAAAAAATTATAACGGATACTAAAGAACAAAGTTGCTTGCATTTTTAGCAACATTTTCTTTTTTTTTACCAATGCGCGCGCGGTTGGCAACAATGGCAAATATTTCATGCCATTCTCATACCACGAACACTTTAATTCGTTCAACCAACCAAGCGACCAAAGGCATCAACAGCAACAACAAACGCAAAAATTTATAATCCTTTATGCGATACAACAGAATAGGAAAAACAACCGCGCCGCCAGGCAAAATACTCAAATTCCACTTTCAACAGCAAACCAGACTTTGCCTTTAATGCAAATTCTTGCTACAGTTTTTTTTCAAATTTTTTTTGTTTTTTTGTTGTTATTGTTGTGGTAGTGTAGTAGTACCACTTCAAATTGTTTTTTTGCTTTTTTTTCTTAATTTCTTACCACAGCATTTACAATTGGCATCTTTAGCGACGCAGCTGCTATGTATAAAATTATTCCTTGTTGCATAGTTACAGGCGTAAAGGATGCGCATGGATTTCTGCGCTCTTGCTTTGCTTCTTGGAAAGCAAAATAAGAATTCAGACAAAAAACAAAAAATGTATAAAAAAACACGTGAGCGTAAATTTCCTTTGAGGTCTGATGCACAAAGTAACGAAGTAGCCAATGCAGACGGACAGGGAAACGGAGTTGGGAAAAAAAACTTGAAATAATTTTTCTCACAAATATTTTGCAGTCATATACGCTTTAAATTCTCTGAGGATTTGTGCTTTGTGGCGGCTGGCTTCAAAGTCCTAATTGAAAAATGTTTGTGCGCCTAAGTGTAGGCAATGAATTTTTTTTACTATTTTTTGGCTTACATTGATCGCATGACTGCAAACAGTTAGGGAAATAACGATTTTCAGCAAAATTTTGCATAAAGTTTTTCTTTAATTCTAAGTTTTAAAGTAAATTCTTTAATTACGTAAACTTTTTCCTTCAATCAATTGATAATAAAATGCAACTCTAAAGAAATTCCTTTTCATAAAACGCTGTCGAAACTCTAAAGTCAACACACACCAACGTAATGCATCATCACATCACTGCGAAAAGGAAGTGTTAAATTGACTTCAGCAGCAGTGATGTCAATGTGTGACCGAGAGGAGAAAGCAACAAAAAAAAAAAAAAAAAAAAAAATCCCCAACTTGATCGCAAACAGGATACGGAACACATCATACAAAATTGAAGGATGCATAAAAAAGTGATAAAATGAAAATAAAAAAAATCCGAGAAAAAGAAAATCAAAGAAAGAAAGCGAAATAAGCACCGTAAATGCCAATGAATATGAAAGTGTGTGTGATTGTATTGGTATCTTAACGTAAGTGTATCCGTCTGCATGTACGAGTATATGTGTCTGCTGGCATTGAGTGAAAAATAAAATAAAATTGAGGTGTAAATGGTTTGCAGCTTTTCCACATTGCGTTCATGTTAAAAGCGAGTTGCCACAGGCACTCGTGTCGGTTGTCGGTAATGCAACACTCATACACTGGTAGCATGTTTGCATTAATACGAGCTCATAAATGAAAATTTCTCTCATACAAATACGTACGTGTGAATGTTTGATTAATTGGAGGTGGAAAATACACGGAGGCATGGAAAATATACGATAGAAAGAATAAAGATTTTATAACTAAAAGATGAAGTAAAAGTAATGTCATGAGGTGTATTGGGTCGTATTTTGTTAGAAATGAAAAAAATTGTGACTTGCTTTCAAGAAAAGTTTACTTGACTTTACTTACTTTACTTGAAAAAATATTATCAGTCTAATCGGACCACCTCTTGAGCTGATGCAAATTTGTGGTAGTTTTACTGCATTTTGAATAGTGTGCCGTTGCAATTCTTTTCTTATTAGAAGAGAAAAACAAGACATTTTACGAAAAAAGTGTATACAACATAAAATGCTTATAATCGTCTGAAAAATGTGTGTGAACTTTTTCCAGAATTTTCTGAGACATTTTATAATTTTTAAAAAATTGGTTAAAAAAAAAAAATAAAATAATAATACGTTCCAAAAAATTCCAAAAATCTCTAACGAATACTACGATCAAGGACACCGTTTGTAGTTCACAAAATTTACCTTCAATCTTTCCCTAGCAATTGGTGCAGTAAATTTGTTCAGAAAAATGAGCTCAAAAGCCCTGTGAGGGATGAGAAATAGTTTTGATAATTTTCAAAATTTTTTCTTCCACTTTTCCTATCGATCCGTGGAATAACTGTACCTAATGTAATTTTTTGTTTCAGTGTGCCTGTCGAATCTTCTGAAACAAAAATAAGTCCATAAAGTGTGTCATACAAGTGAAACGAATTCGGTAGTTTTTGGGCTTGAAAATTCATGCTGTTTTTCTGCTTTTCTGTAGTAGTTCCGAGCTGTCTGGGAAATTTTCTATTTTCGGAAAATCAGAAAAATTGTTGTATGACTAACTTAAATTTTTACAGCCAGACAAACCCATAGGCATTTTCAGCGATTACATCTTTTGGCACAACAGTTTTGAGCTTATTTTGAGCAAATCTTTTTTATGGAAGACTTTATTTTTTCAGCCAAATTAAGCCATAGGAAAAATTTGCAATGAAATCTTTAACGCAGAAATTTTGAGCTTGTTGTGAGCTGATCCTGAGTTGAAGGGTTTTTTACTGAAAATGCTTAACTTAACCGGAAAGTCCCAAAAAACTTTCATATGGTCAAATTTATGCCAGCTCGAAACAACGGTTAAAAAGTTCGACAATAGCTCGAAATTTCCAACTCAAAAACTATCAAATTTACTACAGTTGTATGGCTCACTTTATGAAGCTAAAAATTCAATGCAAGCTATGCAATCTTTGCTCAATTCGTGATTGGATATTTTGAAAGTTAATGGTATTTGGATAAAAGAATCAATAGTAACTTTAAAAGAAGCTTAAGTGGAACATTAGAAAAAATGTTGACTTTATTTAAAAAAAAAAAATAACTGCGTTTCTACTCTCCTAGAAAGTAGCAAAAACTAGATTGGATAACTAAAAATTGACTCAACGATATATTCAGATTGCATGAATACGAAAAATGTTAAAAAAATCTTATTTTTTCCATTACTTTTTGAAATAAATGGGTTTTTTAAAAATCATTTCAAACAACTGTCATTCTCATAATAAAAGCAACAACTTGATAACAATTTCCCCAAACAAAATGAGCTGAGTTTATGACAAATAAACTAATGATGGAGGAAAAAATCAAGCCAAAATGACAGCAACTAACAAAATGATACAATAGTGCGCCAAAAATGATTTGGCAGCTGTTGTCAAAAAAGAAAAAATCATAAGATGAAAATAACTCCATACACGGCATATCCACATAATAGGTGTGCAGCAGCTGTTACTCCAGAAAAAAAAGCGTCATTGTGGTTTAAATGAAACATTTTACCATCATATGAAGCAACAGTAGCGAGTTTATTGTCTGTCATAAAACAAAACCGACCTTGATTTTTTCACAATTTTTTTTTGATTAAATATTTTATAGCATTTTTTGAGTTGTTAAGGGTTTCTCTATGTGTTTTTTTTTCAAACTTTTTGCACATTTCGCCACAATTTCATATACAAGTTCAAAAGGCTTAAAACATTGGTAACTTCAATAAAGATGAGAATATCGCTAGCAACTTTATGAAACAGGAAATGTGCATGGAACATTGTCTGTAGCGCCATCTTGCGACTTCATAAACAGCAACAGGAGTAACAACAGGACGTTCTATCTTTATATAGTTTGTTATGCGATTTAAGTTTGGCGGCTAAAGCGGAAGGATTTACGGAAGGAATCAACGCGGGGTAGCAAGTCGCGTATACGGAAGACAGGAAGGAAGGAAGGAAGGACATCGCAACGGATGTATTATTATGAGTGAGCGCTAGATACGCGTGCACACGCCAAGGGAAATTTATATTCATAACGTATCATATGTATGTATATAGTCAAATATACATAGTTATCTATAGCCACATGCTTATATTAAAAAGGTGTTTCAAAAAATTGTATTCTTGGAAATTACATGAAATGTTTGTTCTAAACTATTATTTTCCCTTGCATGAGTTTTAGAATTCAGTTCAACCAGAAATTGTTGAGCTTTGCTTCACCTACACTCTTGCGAGGGATGGGGACGCCCATTTTACTGGTTCAAGAAAACCAGTGGAGTTCGAACTAAAACAGAATATTCTCTTACAAACATATGCATCAATGTTTAAAAGAAATAAAGAACCCAACGTAGGGCTTTCATCTAACATATCCAAAACTTAATATTTTGTTAAAGAATACAATATTTCTTGTAATTTAGAACCATCCTAATGCATAGACGCCTGCATTTATGCGTGTGTTGACAGCGTAAGTAGCAGGTTTGCATGCGAATGAATTTGGGTGAATTCGTTGGTTGGGCAAAAGTTGCAGTTGGTGTGAGCGTTTATTTATAGTTTTGAAGATAGTAAGCAATAAAGTGGCTTTTTTATTATTTTCCTGTTGCTTTGCATTAAATTTACGGAAAATTTGAGAGACATTGTTTTTTTTGCAAAATATTTAAGCAGAGAAAGGTTTTGAGTTGAAAAAAAGGGAGAATTTTTGTCATCAAAATATTTGCTGAAATACGAGACCTAAATAAAAAATTTGATTTCGAAATCTTCACCATATTTTCACCTTATTTTTGAATTAACGAAAATTTTCCAAATTTTGACCTTTTTCCTTTTTGATTGTTTGTCATTTCTCACTGTAACGAACCTTTCTGGCTTGTCGGTGGCCAGAGATTCATCTACAAAAATGTAAAAGGAAAAGTTAGGACACGGGCTAGAGTTTGAATTCTTTATTTAATTTTTATATCCCTTTGGCTTTCTCTTAAAAAACTTAAAATACAAAAACAAGTCTCACTACTTCCCACCACGCTCTTCTCCTACGTGTCGCACAGTGATGCGATTAGTACATGCTAGACGGAAAAAACTATTTTTTTGCAGTTTTTATGTTTTAGGTATGGAAAAGTACAAACAAAAAATATTTCAAAAATTTTGGACAAGTAGGTGTGGCACCTCCCATACAACTTATTTACATTTTGCGCTATATCTTAAAAACGAAACGTGCTATGGTTGCAAAATTTTAAGTGTATAGGTTTTACGTAGTTTCTTAAATTTATGAAAAATTAGAGCACGGTTGGACAAGTGGGCGTGGTACCTCCCATACAACTTCGATATATTTTGGGCTATATCTTAAGAAGGGAATAAGTTACGGTTACAAAATTTGCAGTGTATGGGTCTTATGTAGTTTCTGAAATCTATAAAAAATTTGAGTACTATTGGACAAGTGGGCGTGGTACCTCCCATACAACTGAAATAAATCTTGCATCATAACTAACGAAAAAATTTGCAATAACGAAATTTAAAGTAGACGTGTAATATTTGATTTCTAAGGCACTAATTGTTTATTTTTTCATATTTTTTAAAACATAAGCTGGACAACATTTAGCTTGAATACGATGATAAAGAATTGCTAACGGGATCGGACCACTCTTCGCTACTTGAAGCATTATTTGACCGCACTCCTCTTATTTCCGATGGATCAGCAACAACAAGAAAAACTAATATTTCCGGATGCAATTTGCGGACATTTGTAAGGGGCTGCTCTCGGTAGGAATCAACCAAAAGATCCGAACTGATAAGAAGCATATTCACTAAATCCGTATTTGTATTTACCCTTGAGCTTTTACGTGTGTTTGTCAAACGAAAACGCCTACAGTCTTTGTTGCGAGCCTCTTGTGCCTCTTCAGATAATTGCCCTATTCCAACGATGCATTGTTGTATTATGTCTTTAGCATGGTAGAGAATTTTATGAACTGTTACCGGCATAAAATACCAGCTATAAAGTTGTATATATAATGCCTTAGTTTCATTTATATAAATTTCGAAGGCAGAAATATCTATATTATAACCAGAAGAGATACAGCTTAGAATTATATAAAATCTTTTTATAAGCTTCTCGTCTACTCCAGGTATTGCAGAGCTTTGTTCATATTTTTTTAAAAATCCTTGGGCAGTGTTTCCATCGTTTGAGGAACCATAACCTGGCTTGGCTCTGTCTATAACTAGACCCATTTCTTTTTTAAATCGAAGTTGAATTTGTTTTTTTCTAGTTTCCACGGATAATTTATCTTTGCTATCACGAATTGACCATTTTTTAACATCCATCCTGTACTCAATATGCAATATACAATCAAGTGTTTTGATCCAGTCATGAAGGGATGATAAACCATAACAATAAAATTCTGGTCGAGGTTCTTTAACATTTTGTATAGCAATCATCTCACTTGGCTTGGCACCACATATGTATATAACACGACTGTGTTGACTTATGAGACGAAAGGTGATTTGCTATCTTACCGTCTACCATTGTGCAAAAGAATAATAATTATTGCTTTTCTCGGGCTATCTACGTTTATTTTTTCTAATTTTTATTTCTATAATTGCATTTTTTTACTGTGTATTAACATCACGTGTTGTGTTTTTAAATATGTTACCCGGATTACGGCTCAAAGAAATGAAATTACCCAAAAACCATTCATTATATTTAGAAAAAATATTCGGAACTTGGATTTTAAATTTAAATTAATAGCATTTTTAGGACAATCAAAAAAATTTAAAAAAAATACAACGTCAAATTTGCGCACTTAGGCACTCCTAGTGCTTAGAGTAGACATAATACTCAGTTGAAAAAAAAAGTATGGCGAAAATATCAAGTGACCATTTTTTTTTATTTACCAAAATATTTAACCAAATTTTTCGTTTTTGAGAGTAATTTACACTTCACTAAAATAGGTTTTTTTTTTATTTCGTGTTTTTTTTTTCTCAATGTAAAAATATTGTGTTTTATGTAACAAATATTTAAACCCCACAAAAAGTCTCATCGACGTAAAATTATATATATTTCAGACAATACGGTCAGAGCCTAATTAATACAGTAATATTTAGTACCATCATATCGATTAAGAAAAAAAGTCAAAGGTAAATTTGCGCACTTAGGCATTCCTAGGGCTTAAAGTACACATAACACTAATTAAATAAAAAAAGTTTGGCAGAAATATGGAGTGAACATTTTTTTTTTTTTCCAAAATGTTTTGCAGAATTTGGCGTTTTTACACATTTATCTCCCTAAATTCTATTCTATAGCACCAACATTTTAAAAGATTTGGTTTTGAATTTATAATGTTTCCATAAAACATATCTTGGCCGTAATGTGTGCCGATTTTCAACTCTTTTCGATATTGGAAAGTATTAAAAAAAAATTGTGAAAATAGCAACTAATTTCATGGATACAAATTTGTAAAACATCATTTTTTAGGCCGACTTTGACGATTTTTGGTATTTTATGTAGAAAGCGGTGGTAAGTAAAAAATTACTTATTAGTTAATTATATATTTTCTGATATTATTTCATATTCGGAATGTAAAAATTCGATTTCGAGTTTTTTCCGTCTAATCGCATCATTGTGCGTCGTACTCTCTGCCAACAGCCAGGGTTTAGTGTCTTGTAGCAGAAATACTGCCTATAGCAAAAAAGATCTATGCCAGAGACTGAATTCATTCTCTCGAAAATGAACCGTTCGCTTTATTGCTTTCCTAAGTATGTCTACCTTGTCTCTGCAAGAGAGAACATACCTATGTCAAACTGATACATCATCGGGTTTGCGCGAAGTCCGTTCTCACCACTTAACGTTAGTCCTAAGCGACAAATCAATCATTGAGCTACTCAAGTTTAGAGCGGTGGTTCTTTTGGCTTCCTTATGTTATTCTTTCTCTGCGCTATACCTGTTTTTGTTTGCCTGAGCACACTTACATGTTAGTCGTGAGCAACTGATTTATGATCGGGTTACTCACGTCTAATATGGCGGTTTTCCTTACCAACCTACATATATTTTTCTGTTCAACGTAAGTCTATTTCGCAATGAAATGAGAGAGAGAATACACTTACGGCAAACTGATTCGGTTTTGGGTTTGAACGCAAGTTTGCTCGTCTTGCGCTATTTTCTCGATCTACGCCTGCTTGTATGGCCCCTAATCCTTGCGCTAATTTCAGCCAACTGATTCATTATCGAGCTATGTGTATTTAGCGCGGCGGTTTCTTATGTACTAAATCCTACTAATACTACGATGACTGCATCTCTGCTTTAAATACACAAGTACATTGTTTCTTTGCTGGTTGCTGTTAACCTCACCTCCTCCGTGGCTGCTGCTGTTGTGTGCTGGTCGCCGGCCATGCAAAGACTGCCCCGCTTCACTGCGGTGTGTCTAAATTTATTTACTGTTTTTTTGACAGCAAAAAAATCCACCAACAGCTGCGTGTCACAAACAGCTGTTGCGCAGTGTTGCCGTTTGCAGGTTCTTTGTTGGCGTCGTGGGAGTTTTTCTCTAAAACTTATTCTACGGGATTTCTCCTAGATAAGTACTTAATTACAATAATAATTAATTATTTTAATTAATAATAATAAAATAAATTAAATTTCATGTGTATGAATAGGTTTCCTTCACCATTTACCAAATTTCTCAATATCTTTAAACTTTTTAGTTGTATTACATAGGAATCTTACTTAGAGATTGCTAGTATCTATCCGTTAAATAGAGTTTTTGTCTAATAAGTAGTCTAATGAGTGTTTGTGAAAACGCATATATTTTTCGAAGAATATTTATTGCACTTAAGCCGTTCGTTCATTTTTCAACCATCTCCAAACTAGTGATGAGCAAAAGTAGTCTTGGTCTTGCTATTGCTCTTTATAATTTTTCAAAACTAACATAAGACGCTGATATAATTTAAAGACCAAGAGCAAGACCATAGCATTCGATGACCATCAAGACCAACACTGATTTTCAGCTTTTCCCAACGTCTATCTTACAGAGGTAGAGATGCACTATAGCCTTCTTTGATCTTTCCTTAAAATAAATAATATTTAGAAGTTGAACTTGTTGATCTATCATAAATAAATCCACAAAGAGAAACCTCACATCACAATACCAAAACATTCCTGCAACTCTCTTTACTTTGTTTGCTTTAATCTCGTGTTCGATACATTTTTTCTACTTGAAGATATAATAACATTTTTGAAAATTTAGTGCTTATTAAACAAACTTAATTTCATTAATGCCTGTCACAAAAGTGATCAGCAAACTGCAAAAATTGGAAATTATTTTTTTCTAAATTTGAAAAACATTGTCACAATATAAAGAGAGAAAAAACCAATTATTTTTTTCAACATTTTGAATTTTATGGGTTTTGTCTTTTGCACTCCTTGCACAATTTTCCCTGAAAGTAATTTGTGAGAGCAAAAAATTTAACGCAACTTACACATAAAAATGACAAAACCTAAAAAAATGACAGACAGCCTTGCTATCATCCAACTGACTGACTTAATGACTGACTGACTGAATGAGAGATGTTTCTCTTTATGCATCTTCACATTGTGTGACGAAATTATTTGCGCGAATGCACAGCTACAGTAGATACTGAACGAACTACGGCATAAAAGGATTCACCGGTTGCTGTTGCCGACTCTCGTGATTTGCTGCGCACTGAGCTGCAGCTTAAGCACAATTGCGGCTCTAATGATGGATGCATTGAAATTTATTTGTTTTGATCTTGTATTGTATGTACTCGTATCCTGTCGGTATAAAACCTTTTGGGATACTATTTTGTATTGATTTGATGGTTTTGTTGGAAAAAAATATATATAAAAAAATGTTTCAAAATGAAATGAAAAACAGAATTTATGTCATTGATTGAAAGAAAACGGTGTTGCAATAAAATCTCGACACAAGTTTATTTAAATTTTTACCGTTGTATCTGTAAATTATAATTTTTATGACATGTATTCATTTTTTTTTCATTCGCCTAAAATGTCAAAATTACTCGAAGGCTTAAACATCAACTAGACTAGGCAAACAATTTATATTCACCATATCAATCACTATTTTAGTACATCGTGGTCATTTGTTTGTGTCAAAAATCCATTGCAATCTTTGGCTACATTATTTATTCATTCTCATTGTTGTTGCTGTTGTTCTTTTGCATTTACAACACCACGCCTCCTACAAATGGAGCAACAGAGTCAAATTAAACTCTGTAATTGAAAAAAAAAAAAAAAATTTAAGACGGACAATTGATGGTTCAAGCAAATATTAAGCCAAAACTTTTATTAATTCTTCTTTTATTGAAAATTGATTTTTTAATTGAACTTTTAGTCATATATTTGCAAAGATCGACTTACATATAAATCTATCAATTCATTTTTCTAACACATAATTATGACAAATCAAGGAACGGATTAAAAACACGGCTATAGTGACATATGTTTCGTCTTTCGCCACAAAGACTCATCAGACTATTTTTGTTGTAATTATAATTATATTTATTTTACTAAATTAATTATAATTGAAAAAATTGCAAGTTTGAAAACTTTTTGTGTTTTTGGCCTGGGCGTGAGTTGAACCAAGGAACTCGCGGTTGGTAGCAGAAGTTGTTACCACTGCACCAGCCTTGCCCGGCTGCGAAGCCGACTTTTGCCAGTTTTGTTTGTGTGTTAATACGTATTGATATATCATAATTGTTGTTTTGTGTTATTTATTGATATTTGGTATAGTTGTTCCTTTGGAACAAATTCAATACCGATTGCAGGTGTTTCCACCATGTCACTATAGCTGTGTTTTTAATCCGTTTCTTGATTTGTCATAATTATGTGTTAGAAAAATGCATTCATAGATTTATATGTAAGTCAATCTTTGCAAATATGTGACTAAAAGTTCTATTAAAAAATCAATTTTCTATATATAAATGTCATTAAGTAACACATTTAAAAATTCTTAAACTTCTTTTATTAATAGATTTCAAAATCAACAATTGACTGTATTTTTTGAAAGTGGAATAAGTTCATTCAAGGCGCAAAAGTAGTGACATAATATGAATTTATGGCATTATGTTGAAAGAATTTTATCAGTCAAATAACATTTAGGCACATAAATTTTGCTTTGATTCTCAACAAATCTATGCTAAAGGTTATATATATTGTGCTTGTAAGTTCTTCTGGATGTCGGCAAATTCGTCTGATGGTATGTCCTGTGATGAGCAATGAAAAATAACCTTTCGATAATTTTTTTTTTGTTATTTCCTTTATGCACTTTCTATTGTTTTTTAACTTTGTTGATGTTTTATAAAAGCACTCTGAACAGTAAGCTCAAACCAAAAATGTCATCTCATCCTTGCTTGTTGGTGGCAAATAATTTATGGCATTACTTTTGGACTTATACCACTTTCAAAAAACCAATTAATTTCATGGAATTTATATATTCGGAAAAAATTGCTGTTGTTTATGTAACGAACCTTTTTCACCGCTAGTCGGTTCCAAGAGTTCGTGAACAAAAATTTATTCCCCGCCAAGGAAAGAAACACTTTTCACAATTTCCACTAAAACACCTTTAAAAATGCAATCTAAATTAGAAAATACGAAATAAAAACACCATAACTGTACGTGAGCACATGCATCATTACATCAATGTCGATATTTGACAGTTGCACACGAGTTGGGTTCGAAAAAAAAAGTGTCTCATACCCGGATACATGATGTGTCTCATACCCAAATACATGACACTTTTTAAGAAAAACTTAAATATAATGTTTTAACCATTTATATTTGCACAAACCCAAACGTATCACAAAATAGATATAAAACACTAAACGCTAACGCATGACACTTCCCATTTCCGGTTGATTAAATCCAAAATATAACACTTTGAAACAGATCATAAAAAAACTTTTTACAGTCGAGTTGCGACCTGAGGTGTATAACTTAAATACTTTAAGCAGTAGTTCTTTTCACTTCGGTGTTGGCTTAAAAACTTGGTCATAGTAAGAGGATAGTTCGACATTAGTCAGATTGGCAATATTAATTTTGTATCATAAAAAAAATCGACTGTCTCATACCCGGAGGTGTCTCATGTCCGAATACATTCCTTTACTTATTTAACTAGAAATTCATTACTTATTTTAGCCTTAATTTGATCTTAATATTTTAAATATAAATAGTTAATATAAAAATGTGGACGTAAATGAGAGTTCCGATATGTGTCCTCACTTTTTAACCGAATTTTCTACTTTAAATTATAACTTCAAAAAGAAATAACTTTCGAAATTAACTAAATAATACTTCTAATTGGTTTGTTAGAAACAATCATTCAAATAAAACAAAAATTTCTGTAATTCATTAAAGCACTAAATTGTTTTGCCTTGAAGCAAAATTTTTGCATTAAAAATTTTCCATTACGCTGCTTTGCATTGTTCAGTTTTCAAACAAACACTCCACCACACCCTTCTGCTGTTCCAATCAAAATCTTGTTTCCACTTTCAATTGACAACAAAAACTTTACTGATTAAAATTTTAAAACTGAGCGGCAACGTTGACTGACGCCATTTTGCTGATTTCAATATTTTGGCGGCGGAAAAATAAAAAACAAAAAACTTTCTTTCAGTCAACAGCAAATAGCGTGGAAAACTATTTTTGTCGAAAAAACTTTTGTTTGCGCAATTTTGACGCATTTGTTCCTTAGCAAAGTAGTGAGTAGGGGAGCGTGGGGCACGGATAAATTCAAATCATTGATTTTTAAATACGAAAAACAGCTGCACAAAAAAGACAATTACAAACAATAGAGCTGGGGGTAGAATTCGGCTGAAGACAGAGATAAAATTTAAGAAAATCGCACTCGGGTTTTTTCGCACAGAAATCCTTAAAATTAAAAGTCTTATGAATTGAGCAACATTTTTGACTAACAATTTGTTATAGAAATTTTTTAAGCAGCAGACACTCATGTGATTTTTTCACGCTGTCAGTCAGTTTTTAATTTTTTTTATTGGTGTTGTAATATTTGTGCTGTGTGTGTTATTGCTGTGTAACTTAAGATGCTGTCAACATTTTTTGCATATTTCATGTAACAAATTTCAGCAACAACAGCACCACCAGCAGCAAAAGCAGCGTCACTGACAAATGACAAATCAAATATGAGTAACAACCAAAGATGCGCACTTTCGTCAATTCACACACACACCCACTCTGTGACACACTCACACACACTCACACTGATCCCTTGTGTGACAAATGTGTAAAGCGACAAAAGTGTATGAAAAAAATGAAAATGAAAAGTTAAAGAAAGAAATGAATTTACATATTCATGTTTTCATGCATTATGACATGGAGGAAAAATTTGTAACCACAACGTAAGCCACAGACAACTACAACGATGATGAAAATAAACAAAGCATCAAGTACACTGAGAAAATTTAGAATATGTGACGCGTTGTGGCAAAAGAAACCTTATCTTGCTAGAGCAAAATTTTCGGTACAGGACGAAATATGAGATAAGGTCAATATTACATGTTTTGGGCTTATGATACCACATGCCGCATATGTATGCATGTGGAAACGGAGCTAAACGAACGACCTGGCAATACTGACAAAACGAACGAGATTTGAACAAAACAAACATGACGAAAAGATTTTGAATAAACGAACAATGAATTAATAACCAGAAAAATATATTTTTCAAACGGCAACACTGCACGTGCGAAGATTTTATTCGAAATAAATTTAAATTGTTCGAATCACTATTTTTGCAGATAACAATCCAAAAAAAAAATAAAATTTTGAGAATAAATTCTTTCAGTGTATTAAACAAAATCGTAAGCACTCGTTGTGGGAATATTCCTAAAAGTAGTCGACATATGCAAAGCTTATGAAGTGACATTAAAAACAGCAACAACAGAATAAAAATCAAAATACATACATTCATGTATTCACACAAACATACGTACAAGTACATGAGTTACTCGCAATAATGTTGCTGTTCATGTTGATGATGATGATGATGGCGACAGCAATAACGTAAGATAATAATGATGATGAAGTCGATACGGAACGCTACTGCAAGTGCTGATCACTTAGATGAGAAGCAAGTGGCATTGAGAAGAGCGCCAAGTCTTAAACATAAGGATTACAGCGAAATGGCTCTAGGAGTCTGTCTTCGCTAGTGGAAATAAACTTCAATGTCATTCGCTGACATTAAATTCTACACTTTTCTATCGCTACCGACAGCATGGAAGAAATGGTTGTTCTCCGCATTTGCATGATACCGATGTGCGTAGAAATGGCTACACTTATGCGACAGCTAAGGAAACGATTTTTTAAATTTTTTATATCTTCCTTGTTTTGGTTTAGCTGTTTTTTTTTTTTTGGTGTTATCGCATAATTTATCAAAATAAATTTAATGCTTTGTTTGCATGAGTTGTGGAAATTTTAATTTTGTTCACTATTTTTTTTTCAAGGTCTAAAATTTAACGCATGGTGTAGTTAATTAAATTGCCATCGATGCTTTTAAGCAATTTGTGATGTGATTATGCTTAAATATTTCAAAAAACTAGTTCTCAGTAGTTGAAGAACGGCTGAAAACTTCTGAAAATGTCATACAAAAACAAAAAATAAAGACAAAACTGCACGAATAAAAAAAAAACTATCCTGAGTTTAGACTTGACCCCAAGTCCTCTTGAAATGATAGTTCGATTGTGGCATATCCCTCCCCATAAAATGGCTTATATTCCATATAAATTTTATACAAAAAAGGTATAAAAGATATTTATATAGTGATACTATAAAATTTAAACCAAAATAGTATAAATTGTGTTAATACTTTATGTGTATACATTTTGTACGAACAAGCATAAACGGTTGGTATACCAAATTGAAGCATAGATTTTATACCAAGTTTGATGTGGATCTGTATTCAATCCAATTTGATTTGAATTTTACACCCAAACTATTTGCTGTGTGGTAGACAAAAAGTCAACTGGAAAGTCATAAAAAGAGATTAAAGTTTTCGCAAAGGATTTAAGCATTACGCTCGCCCTAAGGGCTGCGATAGAATACAATACAACTAATTTTCGTAAAATCCTGACCAAATCTCCAAATGCAACACATCTTATGAAGGCAATTAACTTGCTTTGTTTTTCAATATGCCATTTCATAATTTTAGGGAAAAAAATGGTCGAAACTTTATCTTCATCTTCATCACTCTGCATAATCATCATAATTCATGGCTAAGCATCATAATTTCTCGTTTATTTATCCACTACTTAACACAAATTATCCAATCAAGGAGAAATCAACAGTTAAGCAAAAGAGAGCAAAAAAAAAGGAACATAAAGGATATTTAAGCTTCACCGCGTTCCTCTCAATATTGGCAGCCCCACTTGAGAGCTTATTATCCGTTTCATTTTTCACAAAAAATAAAGAAAAAAATAAAACTACTAAGGAATGAGCAGAAAAAATGCGCACTTCGTTAGCAAAATATAGAAAATGGAAAAAAGAAAAGGATCAACAATTAAGACCCAACTCAAAAATATAAAAAATGTTGACGACTTTGCTGCTGCTGATGACGAGATGAGCCATCAACACAGCGTGGCAACAATGGAATTACATGCTACGATACTTCAACGAAATCTGTGGAAAATATCTTATCCTGTTTGATAAAGAAGCAGAAAAATAAAAGGTGGAGTTAAATACTTCAAAAAAAAAGGACGAAACAAAATCATGCGGTAAAAAAAGCAAAAACCTAATTTTGTGTAGTTGTGCACTAAAGATTGCCCGTCTTTGCCAAATAGCTAACTCATACTGTTGCTTGGTTTACAAATTTGGTGTAGGTGAGTGAGTTATTAAATGCTGCAGGACATAATTATCATTAAAAAGCAAAATGCAAAAAAATGTATACAGCTTTTTTCATTACCATAACGCGCAGCTGAAGCAAATCAGTTAAGCAAAGTATGAAGTGCGCGGAGTTGCGCGTTTAATCCAGAGTTGATTCTGCGTTTTAAAGAAGACATTTTTATTTCATGAGGTAAATCAGTATTTTATGAAGCGCCAGTAATATAATGATGGCAGAGTCTGAATGCAAGCTTAGTTTTTTTTTCTACTTTGAATTAATCCAGGTACATACGGCTACAAAAATATGGTAATTTTGCAGAAAATTTTGAATGAAGAAAAAAAAAAAAAAAAAAAAAATTAAATGCGCCGTTTATTTCTTGTATGCAGTTTTATTTACTTTTTAATACTGAATCAGACTGTATCCTCAAAAAAGTCAATATACTTGCAGAACTTTGAGATATCCTTGCTTGAAGTTGGAGTAAAAGCTGTTTTGAGTCTTATGGTGCAGCTACAGGAAAAATGTGAAATTCTTCTTTTTTAAATAACATCGACGGTACGTTTACATACGCTTGTTTATGCTGTGTCCGTTGGTATATGACTTGGAGTGAGCCGATTTGTTGCGCAAGCATAGGGATTCCGTACGAAGGCGTAAGGAAATAGTTTTCTACATATAAGGAGTTTTCTTGTCGAAACTTGCTTGTTTAGGTGTTTCGGTGGATACAGGAGTTCAGGTACGCCGACTGGTTGCGCAAAGATAGGAATTCCGTACGAAGGCTTAGGGAAATATCTTTCTACATATAAGGATTGCTTATGAGAGAATTCGCTTCTTTAGCTGTTTCCGTAGACGTAAGGCTTGAAGTAGGTTGGCTTATTGCGCAAACGGAGGAATTCCGTACGTAGGAATAGAAAGTAGCGTTTGAGGCACGAGGAATGTTTTGCGGAAACTCGCTTGCTTAGCGAGTCAAGACCCCTGGTTATAGTGTCATTACAAGCCATGACTGATTATGTATAAAAAAATTTAAATAAAATCAAATTTAAAACTGAGTTGTAGAAAAACTTAGCTAATACTAGTATTTAGAACTTAGCAAATGACAATGTTACATTTGGTCTAGAAACTCCTTTCATGAATAGTCCTTTTTTGCTTTTTTAGTGCATGAGTCTTTCTCTAAACTCTCTTTTGACTTCATTTGATTTACATAGTGGCTGGCTAAATTTTAAAACAAAAACCAAATGCAGTTTTTCACATGGCTTTCTGCTTTTTGATCGAAATGGAATTGCCATACTTTTTTTTTTTTTTTTGTTATTTGTTATTTGATAGAAGTTTTTGTACTGCCATTGCTGGCAACGAAACCTAACTGCAATTTCATTACTAAACTTGGAAAAACACAAATAAAAGCAACAACAATTACAACAACAAAAGCGAATAAAGTGCTCAACAACAATAAAAAGCGCATAAAGTGATTAATATCGCTATTGAAGTAGCAAACGTTTAAGCGGAAACGCGACAGTCGCCATATTGCAGTGATTTTGAAATTCAAACGGAAGTGTTGCTAACAACATGTCAGCAACAACAACAGTAACAACAAAAACCATTTATAAATGTTGCTAACGTTGGATTCCAAGTTTGTGACAGAATGTGTGCTTGACAAAAAGCTTAAGTCCCAAACTGAATACCAAAATATTAAAATTGAAATTTGATTTAACGAATTCGCTTTTTTTGTGTCTAGAAAGATTTAATCAACAATATATCTCTATATAAATGAACTTGTGTATATTTTTTGGTTTTGGCTAAAATTATATTTTTAGTTAAGATTTAGAAAATAAGAGGATATCTTTTAATTTTTCCAAAAAACATATTCAAAAGAAATATATGAAGGAAAAATCGTGATTATGAATGACAGCTCTCGGAGTGCTTATATGGTGTACGTCTGTCACATTATTATAAAAATAATACCATCTGCCAAGTTGACAAAAATGTTAAATTTTAGACAAATTTTTAACAAATTAAATTTTTAACAAAACAGTTTTTCTTAGCTGGAACGGTTCTTTTCAGAGTTTTCAAAATTTATGTTTCACTGTGCTTAATCTATATCTTGGTACTGTCTGCCAAGTAGACAAAAATGCAAAAATTCTTAAATTAGTTGAATTATTTCTTTTTGACAAAAAGATTAAAGACACTTCAAGCTAATGAAAAGCATTGCTCAAAACTCCGAAATAGTGTACGCCTGCCACGTTATTTTAAATATTAATCCATCTGCCAAGTTGTCAAAAATGCAAAAATTTACAAATTATAGTATATTAACACGTTTCTTAGCTGGTATCTTTTCCTCTAGAGTTTTTCAAAAACTATATTCAATAAACGCAGATAAAAGACACCGCGAGCTTATGAAATAGAAAGTGTTTTTTATAAGGTCCATTTTATGTTAGCAGTCACAATTTTGGCGAAAAGTCCTATTTAACTTATATTAGCCTGTCTGTACTTAAATAGTTGCTTCCTTTCTTCCATTATCCTGTTCTTCTTTAGTTCCTTTGCATTTTCCATTGCTAATGTTAATTTAATAAAGCCAAAGATGATGACAATGATGTTGATGATTACGCTCGCATTGTTGGCTTCTCTCATTTGTCCTCCAATTAAAGGGACCACAATCTTTTGTTTAATTGTAACCAATCGTTATGCTTTTGACTGTCTCCATTTCAACCCCTTTTCCAGGCCACAATCCAACAGTATAGTTAATTGTTTCAATGGACAGACTAATGAACAAATTTATGCAAAGTGTTATGTGTATTGTAGCATTGTTGTGTTGTTATTGTTGTTAAGGATACTCTTGTAATTGTTGTAGCAGCATGTCGCTCAAGTGTCATTGCAGCATTTAATGGCAATTATACACATTGCATTGTTGTTGTTGTTATTTTTGTAATGATAATTGTAGTTATTGTTATCGAGATCACACTTAATTTGCTTAATTTAGCGTTGATTTAGTGTGTGGTAGTTAGTTGGTGGCTTAATCCTATTGTGTGTATTTATTTGTAAATATGTGCAAGTGTTTAATTTTGATTTAACTTACCTTATAGGAGCCTAGATTCTTCACCGAGCAACCCAATTTGACATTTCGTCCTGCAGGTACTGTAACATTTTCGATGTATTCGGTAAATTCGGGTTCTTCGACAATTGCTGTAATGTAATACAAAAGAAAAAAAATATTATATTTTCATTGCATACTTTTCTGGTATGTTAAGAAACGCAATAACTTATAAACTTTTTGGCCTTTAAATTGTAAGATTTACTGAATTTCAAACAAAATAAGCACATTTTACTGTTTTGGCTTAAAGTTCTTAAAGTTCTGTTCTTTATAGTTTCATTTTCCTTCATCATCTTTTCACTTAAGTGTCAATTTATTTATTAGGCTACTTTTTTTCTTTTTTCGCACACGCAGACTTTATTGACCACGTTAACGTGCTAATTCGAAAATATATATGTATATGTGTTTGTATAAACTCCTGCAATAGCAAACACATCAATACATACTACAATTCCAAAGCACAATGTAGCATTTGCGCCTACAACTGTGCTACAATTTTTTATAAATAAAAATGAGGGCCCTTGTGTAAGCCATTGGTTGAATTGAATGAATGAAATAAATGTCGAAATTACATATGTTTCATCCATTGTAACTATAAATATTATTACCAACAAAAACAACAGTAACAACAACATTACAAAAAAATAGCATGAACTTGATTTTTATAAATTCAAAGCACGTGCTTCAACAAAATATTCGACAAAATAAAAAAATAAAAACGACAAAAAGAATACGGAATGTGCGAAGTACAGCATCAGGCTTATGAAAAATGCTTGGGGAAGTACCCACGAAAAATGTTCAGTTTGATTGAAAAATTTGAAAACAGTTAAAAATGCAAGAAGTTGAAGAATTTTTAAAAAATATTCATAGTCATTCGAGACCCTTATGGTCAGAAAATATTGAAAAGTCGAAGAAAATTACAAAAATAAATAAAAATATTAAAAAATTAAAACAAATTGTTGTTTTGAATTTTTTATGTGCTTCTGTGAATTTTCTGTGTTTGTTCTTCCAATGCTCGAATATAAGTTTTCTGCAAAATCTTTGCTAAGGGTAATTTCCACAAAAAAGTTTTGGTATTTTGTAGCTTAGATAATTTCTTACAGAAATTTGCAAGAGATTTTTCTAAAGATTTATTATTCACGGGTTATAGTTATTTGAAAATCAGTTTTCATTTTCGGTACTAGGTTCTTATATTGGTAAATCTCCGAAAACTGTATCAAAACATGAATTCTTTTTTTTGTCCCCACATTTTTTTTTGTTATTTTGTAATTAGGTACTTGAAGGTATAGAATATGATGACCTTTACTTTTGGAACATATTTAAAAAATGAACATAAACTTTCAGGATAGCCATATGTTTTTTTTTATTATTACTGTTTTTGCAACATTTTGTCATTCTCCATTTAATAACTCTTTAGTCTCAATTTGCTTAAATAAACTTTAGAAAAATGCACTAAAAGTTTTTAGGGAAGCCAGATGGTTATTTTCGAAAATTTATTTATCTTACTATTTTTATACGTTCGCCATAATAATTTCACAATAAAAAATATTAGTTTGAATCGTTGAAAACTCACCGTACCAAAATTTGATTGAAAAAAAACTAAAAAAAAACCGGATGGCAACCCTGAAAATTTTTGAACAATTTCAGAAAAGTTTATCTGAGCAGTTCTGAAACCAAAAATTTTAACTTAGTCAAAAAACATAAGAATTAAATAAGATTTTCGAAAATAACCAGGTGGCAACCCTAAAAATTTATGTTGGATTTTTGAAAAGTTTATTGGAGTATTTAAATACTAAATTTTTATTTTTATTCTTCAAATAAATGGTTTAAGCGAAACTAACAAAAACAAAAAAAAAAAAAAAAAAATAGGTGAAAAATCATTAAATAGAGAATGACAAAACGTTGATAGAAACGGGTGGAGAATGAATAAATGGAGAATGACAAATGTTGCAAAAACAGTAATATCACAGTGAAAATAGCAATTATTTTTTAAAAAGATGTAACTAGTGGATAGCCCCTCTAATTGTTTATTGATTTAATTATATCTATATATAAATAAGCAAACGAAATCGAGTCAGTCCCTGTTTCTACACCTAAGTCTCAACCGATTTGGTTGATTTTTTTTTGTTGAAAAGGCTGTAGGAAAGAGCAGTGCATAGAACTATATCTTTTTTAAAAGTCGGTGGTGCCACGTCCCTAAATACAAAAAACGCTCTCACGGCTAAACGACTGCAGCGATTTTCACGAAGTTTGGTATGGAGATTTGGTAGGCACTAAGAAACGATAACATGACCATTATGATTTTCAGTGGGTGGTACTACGCCCTTAAACACTTTCATGGCTAAACCACTACATTGACTTCTTTAAAATTGGGTATACAGATAAGGCTAACACCAAGGAATGAGAATATGACCTTTATGTTTGTAAGTGACCGGTGCCATGCGCTTACGGCATTGATTTTGGTGAATTTTGGTATGGGGATAAAATGAGCAGGACGGAAAGATATCAAAAACTTTTTCGGAAGTAACACGGCTCTAAATGACAAGCACGCTATTGCAACGAATCTGCTGTACCAATTTTTATGAGTGCAGATAACCAGAACCTTAAGGAAGAATAGTAAATGCTTTTTGTGTTTTATCGACCAAGGCTTTATAGTCAAATCGAAATGGTCGAATTTCAGCCACAAGACGAACTCTAGTTAACATAAATCAATATGCATTGTAATATAAAAAACTTACGCGGAGAATGACACACTTGCTTCGTTCTTTACAAAATTTTAAGGCTTGAAAAAAAAATACACGAACACTCCCCATTGAAAAACCAAAACTAACTGAGCTGAAAATGCACTGAATCTCCTCTTTCTTTTCACTTTTAGAAAATAACGTAATATGCAAAACGAGCAAATTAAGTGCACTAAGAAGCGGTAAGGGACTAGACGGAGAAAGACTTTTTCAACACTTAATGTCGTAGTTTCATAGTAAAATTATTATTTTTTTAAAGCTTTTCATATAGAAACTCTTGTTAAGTATCTGTATTTTAAATTTTAATATGGTTTTAAGTCTCGGGACAATGAAAAGTGCATTTTTGGAGAATCACTCATATACACTTGTATGCGGCAAAAAATCTTAAATTAGGATATCCTCTATGCTATAATTGTACGGATACACCTTTCACAACTTTTCTGAAGGAAAACATTCTGAGTTGTAAAATTGTGGAAATCGTTTTTCTGTAAAAGCAGCCATTAACGAGATACTTTGTTATCAACCTTTGAGCCTGAATCTATTTTATATCTACTTTAAAATTACAAAACAAATAATCTAAATTTTTGGATCGGAAATTCCTATATTTCAATTTGTAATATAAAAGAAAACATTATCAGGTAAAAACAACATTAAATTATAACTATACAAAGTAAAATAAAGACAGAAGTAATAAAGATTTTTGTTATAATACCCGTTACATGACCAAAAATGATACATGGAAAAAGTTTAACAAACGTTGGTTGGATGGCCAAATTTCGTTTTTTTGTGTTACCTACGCGTTTCACAACTTTTTGCGACATTTTAGTGAAAACATTTTTTGACCGAGGGGCCCCTCGGAACTTTGTAAGATTTTTTTTTTCATGTTTTCTACGCGTTTCATGACTTTTTACGACTTTTTAGTGGAATCATTTTTTTTTTCACACAAGGGTCCCCCCTTGAATATCGCAACCAAAATTTAAACATTTTTTTTTTTTAATTTTTCGTGTTTTGTACGCGTTTCTTGCCTTTTTGCGAAATTTTTCACACAAGGGTCCCACCTTGGATAACGGAACCAAAAATTTAAAAAAATTTCTTTTCTTTTTTTCAGGTTTCAGAAAAAATTAATTTATCATGCTTCTGAAAATACTTGATGCACAAGGATGAGATTTGGTATGTGTATTAAGAGTATCGGGACAAATAATATCCAAGAAAAAATTGGCGGTGCCACGTTCTTAAAAAAATGTCATATCTTTGAAACTATTTAACGTACAGAGTCGAGTTGGTCAAAATATGGTGAAATTGTCAAAAATTGTGATAAAGTAGTGTGAAAGTCAAATATTGAAAAAATTTTACATGGAATAGTGCCGTATTTTTTTTTTGTGTATCTAAACATTTGTACTCACATATATTTGCGTCTACATGTGTATGAGTTTTAGTTTCAATCCACTTGTGTAGGATATTTGCAGCTTATGACAAAATCAATGAAGTTGCAAAAAACAGGAAAAAATGATTCCACTACCTACCAAAAAACAAAAAAAAAAAACCCTGACGGAGAAGAAAATCCAATGAATAGCGAAGTAGAAAAAAATAGAAAAAAAAACTTTATACGCCACAAGAAATTGAAACATGTTCGAATTGAAAATGTTAACAAACATAGAGACAGACATAGATAGAGACACACACACAAATACACATGTACAGAGATTGAAACACAATTCATAATTGAGGTGTGACTATGAAGCAGCAACTATGAGGAAAGGGGGGAAAGCGGTCAATACTAAAGGACGAAAATCTAACAGCACTGGTTTTTTTGTTCAAAAAACATGCTGATTTCGAAAAACAAATGTGGGATGCAAAAAAAAAAAATGATGAAAAAATGGAAAATAATAAATGCGCGCAGACAGCTGCAAGTGGAGACAGTAGTCAAGTAGTCAAACATAATTCAATTCAGTGCTGTGAAAATGCCAGTTGTCTGTTTTGGGTTTTTGGTGAATTTTTTTTTGCCAACTTTGATTGGTTTTGTACATCATGTCAACTTGATATGTATGTATGTTTGTATGTACAAACATATGCAGTGGCTGCGACTTAAAACGGAAATTGTTGCAGGCTCTTAGGCGCTGCTTTAATTCTCTGATCTAATGATTTAATGCAACAAGCAGGTAGGAGATTTATGAAAACCGCATTTTTGACCATTAAACAAATTCAATTGCCACAAATGCCTGCGCAGGCCATCATATTGCATAAGCGCTATACAGCAAAGCCCTTTAAAACGACTTTGATGGCTATATCATTTATGCGTGCAAATCATTCATGCATCTAACATTTGTCCTGCTCGAGGGTAACCGAAATTTGCATTGCTCGACCCGCTCCCCTGCCCCGCCAAGTATGCTATATTACTCCTTGTGTTATTTCCACCACTGCTGTGCTATATATATATTTATAACTGCGCTCTGTCCCTTTCTCGCTCTCTGCACTTGGCTCCTACGGCAAGTGTAGATTTGATGGTTGGTGTGGCTGATTGTGTAAAAGTGCAGCCGCTTAAAATCCCACGATTACGCGTAAAATGGCAAAAACGTTGCAGGGCATATGCGTTGTGTTTTCATGGTTGTTGCTATTGCCATTGCTGTGTTGCAACAACTGCACTTTTGTTTTTGTTGTTGTTGTTGTTGCTACAAGCACAATTTAGTTGCGTAAAATTAAATTTCAGTTTCCTTATCAAGGAAAAATTAAAATTTCATATCGTTTGTGTTGTAATCAAAAAGCCAGTTTTTTGATTACGTGAAAAAATTCATAATTTCATTTGTTTGGAAACTGATTAATCTGAAAAATTTATCAGTCAAAAGAATTTCAAGTCGTAAGCTATCTCAAGGGATATGTAGATCTTAAAAAAAAGAGTTTTAGAAGAATATTTCTGAGAAATGGTACAAGAAGTTGAACTGAGAATTTTCTAAAGTTTTAAAAGTTATGTAGAGGTTGCGCTAAGTAATGTTTTACAACATGGTACCATATTAAGTATTTTTATATTGTAACGACCTTAGAAATAATCGATATGAGTATTTCAGTGACTCAAGATTTTCCTTTATGTTTCTAACATTAATAATACGTCGCGACATAAATGCAAAATTATGTTGAATAAATTCATAAATTAAATTATCTACCTGGATTTTTCTACATATACTGTATTGTTACATAAACTAAAAGGTTTAACCCGTGAGATATGGTATCTTTTTTGATTGAACTGTTATTTTTTTTCGAACTATTCCTAACAACTAAGACATAATTTTTGGAAAAAGAGTTCAGAAAGTCGCATAAAAATAGTAGCTAAATGCGTTAAAGACAGTGCATTTTAAAATAAAAAAACATATAAAACACTATTCAATGAAAAAATTATTCAAAAACAATATCAATATCCATTAAATTTTAGTTCATTAAAGTTCAATAAAAGAAAAACACAGTTAAAATTCAATCGCACAATTATAAAGATCGATTAAAGCACTAAATCAAAGCATCAATTTACAGCAATTTTAAAATTATTTCACTTAAATGCAATTAAATTTAAGGTCACATAATAAAGTACAGATGATGACTGTAGTATAATGTCAAATAATGCTATAATCCCTGACAACAACAAGACAAACAAACAAACAACAAGACGTTACAACAATGTTGTTGAAAAGCATTTCAATCAAATTTCAATTATTCAAGTAATAAATTAAGTCTACTACAAACATAATACAAAACATATACAAATACACATGCACGCACACACACATACACCTACATAAATACTTTACACAATGGTATACAAATTAAGCCAGTAAATGTACATTTTTCACTTTACTGCCCACAAGTGATGGGTAACGTCGTCCCATTATATGCCAAAAATTTCCATTCCAATCGGAAGAGATATGAAACGAAAGGGGAGTGTAAACTTTTTAGTGAAATATCAACAAGTAGATATGTACTTGTATGTAATAATTTACTTGGTACTTGTGTACATGCACAAATTTGTATGGCTATATATGTAGAATATACACAAAAAATTATGCATTATATCAAAACATTTCATAATTTTTTTAGGGTAAATTCACCTTCAAAATGTGGTTAGTCAAAAGGAATAAAATAATTTATTCGTTCTCATTGCAAAAGTTCTAAATATCAACAGTAAATTTTCCCAAAATTACATCATAATCCAATTGAATTCTGTGTGTATTATGCAGAAATGGTTTACTTAGTTTTAATAGCATTACTATTTTAATTAGTTTATTCTCTCTGTGTAACTAACAGCGTGCAACGTACATATGTATTGTATATATAATGGGAAAATTTAATTATAATAATTTTATGTAATACGATATTATTGCGCAATAAATATACAAGCGCTTTGTTTTTTTTTTATGTTATTGTTGAGGTATGTGTGTTTACATAATAATACTCTATTCGTTTAAATGACGGTATTGTGTTACATCAATGACGTGGCCTATTAAAAAAATTTGAAAACAATTAGCTATAAATATCACACCGCTACCGCACAGGAAAATCATATAATGAAAAGGATATAATTAGTGAATGGTAATGAGCTCAGCAAACTATAGATTGTTACGAAGAGAATAGTTGAGCAAAACACAAATTTTTAATTTTTGTAAAAAAACATAATAATCTTCATTGTACTCTATGCCAAACCATCAGCAACACCTACCAGAATAGGAATACTTATAATAGGACATTAGGGTTGGAAGATGTAAAGAGCGTGTAAATTAAGTAGTACACGTGTAAGAATTAAAACTTTTATTTGATAGGTGGGCGTGGAACTTTTTTGAGTATGCCCACTTTTCGACCAAGGCCATATAAATCTGAGGGTATTTTGTTTTTGTTTTTTTTTTTCAATCACCTCGAATATTTTTACGCTATTCTATTTCTATATGATTATAAAAAAGATTAGTATGTTTTTATAAAACTTTAATAAGACACCTTGCGAAAAGTTATCTTTTGCAATAGTCAGTGTGATTTCGGTGCACTATGGTTTTTTTTTGACAAAAAAGTGTACACAAAAATAATTCTAGACAAGGACACAAATTAAAGCTTATACATTCACCTATCTGAAAAAATGCCCGCTTTTTCAAGCATCTGATCCACAAAATAGTGACACTGGTCGAGATCTCTTGAATTTTGAAAAAATCGATTTTTCTGTTTAAAAATGTTAGTCACATTAAACGCAGGAGTGATATATGAATAAATTTGTGTGTACTCAATCAAATTAATTAAGATGAAATCAACTCAAAGTGAAAATGAGCGGTGACACGCCCCAAAAACAAATTCGTCATATCTCCAAAACTATTAGACGCAGATGGATAAGATTTGGTATGTTTGTAACAGGTTCAGAGAGAAAAAATATTCACTAGAAAAGTGGGCGGCGCCACGACCCAAAAATATAAAACGCATCATATATCCGAAACTATTCGACCCATGTGGATGAGATTCGGTTTATATACAAAAATCAAGACAAATAATGTATGCGGTGTCATGCCACAGGTAGAGTTACATGAATGAACTTGTTTCCTATAGAACAGAGTGGCAATTAATAAGGATTTATTCATTGTTGGGTGGTATCGCCCTTTTTTTAGCAAATGTTATTTGACTCACTATCCTTTATATATATACCGAAATTCATCCCTATAGCTCAAAAAGTTTTGGAGATATGATAAGTTTTATGTTTGTAGGGCGTGGCAACGCCCACTTTTTTAGTGGATGTCATTTCCCTCTGTGCCTGTTACAAACATACCGAACCTTACCTTTCTGTGTCTAATAGTTTCGGAGATATGACGAATATGACGATTTTGATTTTGGGGCGTGGCACCGGCTATTTTAACTTTGAGTTGATTTCATCTTATTTGATTTGATTGAATGCACATAAATTTATTCATATATCACTCCTATGTTTAATGTGACTAACATTTTTAAACAGAAAAATCGATTTTTTCAAAATTCAAGAGATTTTGACCAGTGTCACTATTTTGTGGATCAGAAGCGGGCATGTAGGGTAAGCTGGGGTACATTTGACACCGGGGCACATTTGACTTTGCCATTTTCGGTGTGAACACGCCTTTCGAACCAAAAACCTGAAATGCAGAAACATAACTAATTAGAGTGGAAGCAACGTAATGAACTTTGGTAGTTCTCTTTCAACTTCTCCCGCGCTAATACGCTTTTTTAACTTTTTGTGTATTTTTTTGTAATTTTCGACATCTTGTTCGTAAGGGTTTTGCAAATAAAGTTGTATTGTTTCTTAGAAGTAAGTATGAAAATTTGGTAGCACTAACCTTTACAATTAATAGAATAAAAGTGTTTTTTATCAAGGTCAAATAGTTTAAATTTTAAAATATTTTTAATTCTTCAAGAGATATTGGGGCACATTTGACTTTTGTCGAAGGGGCACATTTGACGTTCGTCCAGACATATGTGTTTGTGTATTTTAGAAGATTTTCTAGTGTTATCTTTTAAAGATATGGTATTCCATTATAAAATGAAGACGAACAGACGCGATGGCGATGAGAAAAAGTTGAATTCGCTATTTCTAATATCGGAAACCAGAGAGAAACTCCGACTTCCGACACAGAATCCATTTCATTTGATTTAATGTAATTTGTTACCTTTGTTTTATCTGCAATTCAAGATTTTTGAATAGGTGCTTTCCAGGACCTCTACTACTTGTTTTAATTTGAAAATCTGGATGGATGAATTCCCGAAGTAAACATATTGACATCAAAGTTCGTTATGTATGCGAAGTTTTTAATAATTATCAAATTGACTGGAAGTATTCCCCATCATCATGTGAAGCGTTGCAGATATCTTGACGATGGTGTTACCCAAAATCCAGACCAAAAAAATTTCCATCAAATTGGCTCTTACCTAACATTTTATGTTGATGTTCTCATTAGGGGTGTTGTTGGAAATTGTACTTTATACTTATATATTGTCCTTGGGAAATTTGGCGAAAAATCCAAAAACCCATTTTTTATGTGGGAGATATTGTAGAAGTAATTAGCTATACTTGATACAAGATCAGTTATTTGAGAAAAGTTTCACCATTAAATTGGGTTTTTATAAAACCGGAAGTGGAAGATGTTTGCCTGACTTTAAAGAGTGTAATTGAGTTTAAATTACCAACTCCAACAAATCCAGCCTCAACTTCACGTTCACGCACTAAATACGTATTTGACATCGACTTCTCACACTAATATATAAAATAAGTCTTCGTTAGTACTTATAATTTGTATTTATATGAAAAAAATATATGTATGAATGTTTTGTTTAATGTTTCTGTGTTATTTTTGTGAGTGTCAAATGTGCCCCTTGCAATGTCAAATGTGCCCCGTACCTGGGGCACATTTGACAAAATGACTTTTTTTGAAAAAATTTAAAAAAGGACTCTTAATGCAGTTTTTTTGAAATTTTTTTTTTCTTGGTTTTCATCTTAAATAATCAATGTTTCAGAAACAGTAAAGAGTATTAAGATCGTGTAATAATTTTCAAAGATACAGGTCTTTGAAAATTTAGTGTCAAATGTGCCCCAGTCTCCCCTATAAGCTTTAATTTCGCGTTTAATTCTTTTACAATAAAGAAAATGTGTCCTTGTAGAGAATTATTTTTGTGTAAACTTTTTTGTCAAAAAAAAAAAAAAACCATAGTGGTCGAGCCTTAGATAACGTCCCTACTAGTTTTTTTATCAAATAATACTTGAGGACTTATAAATAAGCTTGGAGATTAAAAGATAAAAATCGAGATATTGCAGCTGTAAGTGCAAGTCTTTTCCTTTAAAACCCATTTTAAATTGTATCGATATCTTTGGTTTTCTCCCAAATAAGAAAAGGGAAGCTCCTGTACAAAATTTTGCATAGCTACTTCTTTAAGGTATGGAAAAATTGGGGAAATATTAATATGTTCAAAAGAAATATTGGGGAAGTAAAAATAATTGGGTCGGTGAATATTTTTTCCCACTTCCTGCAGCGAAGTTTTTTTATGTAGTGTTCATCGCTCCATTTTTTGTCAAATAAAAATTTTAAAACATTTAAAAAAAAAAAAAAATTGATTTCATCTATTCCTTATTCTGAAACAAGTCTAAAAAAATGTCAAATATGTCAGATTTTTTTTACAAATAATTTAGGAAAAAGATACAAAATATATCGTCTGTTAAGAAGTAAAAGTAATTTATTTGCATGCACTTAATGGGTTTTACCTCTCAATTGACTATATGATCATTGTGAAAAGATCAATTTATTTTTGAAACTTCAAAATTTTATAAAAATTATTTAAAAAAATGTTCATATAATTTTGGTAAAAATTTGTAGCTTTACAAAGGCTTGCATCCACGTTGGGTGCCAAATTTAAAATATACGAGTATATGTATATAAATTCAATTTCTTTTTTGGTATAAAATAAGATAACCTCTACAGCTGATATTTGTAATGAATGGGGTGAAACATAAATATTGTGCCGTGTTCGGTAAAAAAGTGGTATAAAGCAGATAAGTTCTACCTCCACTTTTTAACGTTTAACGAATGCAATATACACCCACTTTTGGACATGGTATTCATATTCTGCACTTACCCACTAAATTTCATCATAATACTTTCTTGAGTTTGCGAATCATAACGTGCTAAAATGTTAAGTCTTTATATTACACTGTTCAACGAATTTCAGGTTTTTGTTTTTATCTGAGTTCAGACCATAAAGTTATTATTTCTTGCTACTGACATAATAGAACTGCATTTACAAAATTTTTCCATCACATCTCAACTTTCAGATAAATTGACAAATCCAAAATCACGACTTACATCCGCGCGAAAATAAATTAAAAAATTTTTATCCGTCAGAATTTAAAAAAAAAAATGTCAAACGATTAAGAAAATAGCAATAATTTCAAATCTGAAAAAAATTTTGAAATCGGTACGGCAGTTTTTTTTGTATGCCCGTTTAATTGAGAAAATGTGCTGAAAAAACCAAAAACCAACCATCTTTAATTAGATAAATCTTGCCTAAATCAATACAAAATTAAAAAAACTCTTCTTGAGCTTGTGGGTCATTATTTTAACTTCATTTTGATAACAAAAACTTAAGTATTAGACCATGAATAACCAACTTATTTCTTTTCGAACAAAAAATGTACATACAGGAAGTCATACAAGTACTTTTTTTTCCAAGTAGAGTAGAACGGGGTAATATCGTGCAGGGGGTAATGTCGTGCACTGGCTGTTTTAGCCCAAAGAATTGAATGATTTACCAACTGTTCGTAAGGTAGGGACCTGCTGACCTACTGAGCTTATGCATATAATACTAGCAATTTTCACCAGTTCGTCTCTACAGAGTAACCTTTTTTTCAAAAAGTACGCTTTTGGAACGATAAAAGTGTTTTTTCATCGGGTCAGAAAAATAATTTTCCTTGCGGGAAAATATACCAGGTAAGTGTTTTCTGAAACGAAATATCCTGCCAAAGAAAAGAAGTATTTGATTTATAAAAAAATTTTGGGCTTCACCGAGTTATCGAAGTTGACCTTTAAAACGACCATTGGGGTAATGTCGTGCACATTCACTTACACAAACACAATTTCTCGCTACACAAATGTTGTTACACACGGATGTAACCAATGAAATTATCTTTCGATCGGATGCTTACTCGTTGCATTCGCTTGAGATGTACGGATTTACGAGCATGTCAAAGTTGAGTGCACGACATTGCCCCGTTCTACTCTAGTACAGTTATAATACAAAAATTCTATAGCTTTTGTATGACTTTCTGTATGTACGTTTTTTGTTCAAAAGGAAGTAAGTTGGTTATTTATGGTCCAATCCTTAAGTTTTTGGTATCAAAATGAAGTTCAAATAATGACACACAAGCTTGTAAAGAGTTTTTTTTTTAATTTTGTTTTGATTTAGGCAAGATTTATGTAGTTAGAGATGGTTGGTTTTCGGTTTTTTCAGTACATTTTCTCAATTAAACGGGCATACAAAAAAATCTGCCGGACCGATTTCAAAATTTTTTTCAGATTTGAAATTATTGCTACTTTCTTAATCGTTTGATCTTTTTCTTAAAAAATTCTGACGGATAAAATTTTTTTAATTTGTTTTGGCGCGGATGTAAGTCGTGATTTTGGATTTGCCAATTTATCTGAAAATTGAGACGTGATGGAAAAATTTTGTAAGTGCAGTTCTATTATGTCAATAGCAAGGAATAATAATTTCATGGTCTGAACTCAGATAATTTTTTGCCGTTGAACAGTGTTATCAATACTTTGTGTGAAACTGAGAGATACCCTTACTTTAATGGATAGAAACTAGGGAAATAAGGTTGAGTAAATTGAATAATTAGGGCGAAGGTGCATAATTTTTTTAAAACTCACAACTACTACACTTTTTTTAATTTAATTTCAGAAGTTTTCATTTATATTTGAGAAATTTTCATTTATATTTCAGAAACTTTCATTTTAGTTTCAGAAATTTTCATTTTAACTTCAGAAAAAATGTTATTTTGGTTTAATAAGGTTTGTGTGACAAAAACACTTTGCTTATTTTAATTTTTTAAGACAGATGGTACGTAGAGTTAACAAAAGGGCATGAATCGATATTGCCCATTGATATTTTGTATAGTAAGTTAGGACCCTACTCGCCCATGCTCAACCCAATTGCAACCATTTGATATAAGCTAAGGACTCATGTCAGTCACACATTCAGGTTCCAATTGTGCACGGAGTAGGTGTTGGAGAGCAACGGCTTGTTTATTTAGAGCAGAAAATAGACGGAGGAGTTCCAGCAATAGCTTTCAGTGACTGCGCTAGGGCTGTGCAACATACATCGTCATTTACAGCAACTGCTTTGAAGCTCGAAAATATGCCGGTTGGAGAGTTAATTTTATATGCATCAATAACTAACATAACTAACACGTGTAATTCTGTTTTCATTGTAATTGTTTCATTGTTAAATTATTATCTCATGACTTTCTTTGAAATTAAATATCTGAACTGGTGATTTTCACTTTCCGCTTACTATACTGTTAATGGGCAATATTGATTCATGCCTTTTGTTAACTCTACGTACCATTTTTCTTCAAAAATTGAAATAAGCAAAGTGTTTTTGTCATACAAACCTTATTAAACTTAAATAAAAATGTTTTCTGAAACTAAAATGAAAATTTCTGAAATTTAAATGAATATTTCTGAAATTAAAATGAATATTTCTAAAATTAAAATGAAAATTTCTCAAATATAAATGAAAACTTCTGAAATTAAATTAGAAAAGGTGTAGTGTTTACTCGTATATTTTTTTATTGAGTACAAACATGAAATATAACCCTTATTTTTAATATTCAACGCCAATTTATGTTTTTTTTTGCATAAAATTTGTAGTTTAAGGCTTACAAATGCTCAAAAATTAGATTTTCTGCTAATTACCCACTACATTTTGTATACCCTCTGGCTCCCAACGTCATAATTTGATCTAACACATATGTAGGCAGAAAAGTGACATATTGGATATAATTAACTTTTGCTTGGTATATGGCAACATATTTCTGCCTTAATAAAACCGCACTAATAAAATATATATGGCCTACCGCAGCTGATAATTAATTTTCGTTGTTTCTAACATTTAGTTTTTCGAATTTTCACATATCCATTCCGTCCTACTTATGGGTTTTTTTTTTTCGTGGCTCAAGAAAAACCATTTTCGTTTTCTTTTTACTGTCCACGCGTCCATTCACCTTCGCGTATTTGTTGCGCCTCATAAATCATTGTGTCCTTCCAACGTTCGTACATTGCAGGCAATACATCACTGTGGTGTAACAACAAGTACACTAACATACACATAGAAATACGTAAAGAAGGACATACACTTTATAGCAGCAATAAAAGGACATTCGATATCAACTTGAATGCCAAGCCAAGACACTTATTACACGCTTGTCACGTCCTGCTCAAAAGCTCGTTTAACGTTTGGTCGCCCACATCAGTAAAGATACTGAAGACAGTGTGGCGCATATATACAAACATACATATACGTACATCGTGGAAATTATACATATTTACTGGTCATCATAGGAAACTTGACGTCTTTAGATACGAAATCAAAAAGTTGCTAAAGCATCACACAGCAGGTGCTTTATCTCCTTAAAGCCAGTGGTTTATATTTAAACTGCTGTGATGTACATTGAGAAAAAATTATCTCTTCAAAGTACTATTCTTATGTAGAATCAAAGTACATTTTTAGCATTTTGATGAAGCAGCACTAAAGAGCTTGTGCTCTGCACCTTGCAGAGATTAAACAGCTTGTTCTAAAAATTTTGAAAATGTTGCAAAATGGTTTGTATAGAAACAACAAGAATTCTTTTATTCTCCGTGTAAAAGGTTCAAATGATGATAGTTTTCTTATTGATTTCTTATCTTTCTGTGCTCGTTATGATTTCTGTTTATCCTTTGAAAATCAGTTGCATTCTGAGTGCTACTTAAATCCATAGATTTTTAGCTTTGTAGTTATGAATGGTTGAGGTGAATTTGTTTGAATTGGATTTTTTTTTCTGTCCAGCGTTAGTTTTTGCTTTGATGGCACTTTATTCATGAGCATAGGTTTATTAAAAATATTTTCTAAAATGTTGTCGTGCAAATATCGAGTTATTTAAGTAGTTTAAGAACGCATTTGCTTCGTGCTAAGAAGAAAACAGTTTTTGAATAAGTGAAAGTCAACACAAAAGTTATCTGCAATAATTTTCCAAGTACGATAAATCGAAGTGAATCAATCAAAAAGCTGAATGCAATCCATAATTATGCAGTAAATTTATTATATTTTGTGATTCAAAACCCAATCCAACCAAAATGTTCACACAACAGAATTTGCTTATTGCTTTTCAAAGTGGCTGTTAAAGTCGGTTGTGGGCACATAATAGAGTCGGTTGTGGGCACCCCTCATTTTTCATTTAAAGTGTGTGTTTTACTGAAATATTGTCGTGGATGTCAACATTTCTAATGGTGTTCTTATGACTTTTTACGCTTTTTTAGGGAAAAGGAAAGAACCAATGGGCCCTTTAAAGAAATCGTAGAAAAAAATTTGTTTTCATTAAGTGAGCGTATTATGGTGGCATACCACTTTCTAATAAATCTCGTTATTAAGTTTCCAGACAAGTGGATCGAGCAGCAGATGGCGGGCATAGATTGGTACAAAAACTTCATGCATGGCAAAAGAGCAATGTCAATAAGGCTAGAATTAACGTCACCTAACCGGCTAAGTCTGCAAAACAATTGATCTGGCCTTAACGCCGAAGATATTCAAGTCTGATTTCAGGGCAACAGGCATAATGCCATTTAATCCAAGCGTTTTCAGTGACACTGATTTTGTTGAAGCCGTTGAGCAGAGTTTGTTGAATTTGTGTGAGTCAATGTTTCCAAAATTAATTAGTTTTGCTTTTTTCTCCATTTGATTACGTTAAATTTCACAATTTCCCATTTTTTTGCCGATTTTCTAAGGGTGCCCACAACCGTCCCAATTTTTTTTTCCAAAAATTATTGTATCCACTTCACTATTTTTTTGATATAATTTTTCCAACTGCTGAAAACAATTTTCTGTCTTCACCAATATTCAGCAAAAGTCTCTAGCTTTTCAGTTATACTTATTTGTCTGCATAATATATATGAGTCGAAAACAAAAAGGTGCCCGCACCCGACTTTATTCCACTATAGAAAATTTCCTTGACATAATCATGATAATTGCAACTGGCAATCTACTTGGACGATGTACAATAAATATACAGTTTACATTGTCACAGTCATTACGTATCAAAAATAATTTTTTAAAGTGTACTTTATACTTTTTTTTTTTTAAAAGTGAGTACCTGTTCATATAAAAATTGATGTTATTTTTTGATAATTTTTAACGACCTTTTACAAACGCATTTGATTTTTTGAGCGAGTTAGAGGTATGTCTAGCACAAAATTGAGAAATTTTGTTATTTTTCTAGTGATTTCTACTAAATTTTCAATCAATTGTAACGACGGCTTTCGAATCAATACATTTGTTTTAAATGACTTCAGAGAATAATTCATTCTCAATTAACTTTCGCTTTTGCTTTCATCAAATGCCCTCAATAACTACAGTGTGCACTATTAAGTTTGTATTAAATATCCCCTAAGGGCTGATGTTGCACAAAATTTTAACTAAATATTTGATAAACAAAAATAAATTTAACAATTATTAACATCAGCAAAAGTTTTGCAACAACACACAGCATAATGCACTTATATGTTAGTGAGTGTGTGTGTGTGTAAGTGTATGTAAAATATGCAGTCATTACTCCAGCCATTACGCCTTCAAATATGCAATGCTAAATAATTTATGAAGCTCTGCTCAACTGACCGTATAACTGACAGAAGACGAACTTTCAAGCTGCAAGCGAAAGCGAGCAAAGTTGAATTGCAGTTGGAGTTGGAGTCTCCCCGTAGCAAAAATCCCACAGCTGTAGAAATGCACACACACTTGGTGTACGCGCACATACACATAAACGTGTGTATATGCACATCCAAACCAATTCACTCAAGCATCCTTTGGAATGTCCTTGAGCTGTTCAAGTCCAAAGTAATTAGACTAATTTCTGCAGTGAACCTAAGTGTATGGGCGTGGTGTAGCATTACACGGAGAAGTGCTGCTGTAATTTTGTACAACAAATTTTAACACTTTAGGTTTTTTTTCTCAGTTCTGTTACTAAAATTGGATTTCTAAAAATGCCAGTTTTTAAAAGTTGTGTTTTTATTTAAAGTTTATGAACAGTATACGTTGCTTTCAGTGATATCTCAAGTTTTTAAATTCTTATTAAGTTTGTTTTGTGAGATAATCCTTTCAGTGTTTGGTTGAGACATCGGTTGTGTGTATTTCCGCAAATAGGAGTTAAGCAAAAACTGCACCACCAGCAACAGGAACGTGTAGAAGTAGCATCAAGGATTATAGTTTTGGCAATTAAACTGATGAAAATGTCACAGTAATCACTTGGAAATGCAGGCAAGCGTCTAATACGGTCAAACAAACACACATAAGTACGTTAACATACATACATATACAATTGCACAATCCTCACTGCAAAACATACAGCATGTTTGTATGTACTAGCCAGTGTCACAGTTGCAAGTTCTGTGCGTAAATGAAAATTACAGCATCAGTTGCTGTTGTTGTTGTTTTTGCTGCTTTCATTATCCTGTTCTGCTGCACAAATATTATGTTTGTTGTTGTTGTGATAGTTGCTTACGCTGAATGCGCATTTCACCTAAACGTATGCAACAATAATATTTTCATTAATATATTACAATTTCAATTGTACTCGTATTGATGTTTGCTGGAACATTCCGTAGGGTACTGATAGATGGATATGCTGCTAAAGCTGATGCAAACAGCAACTGTAAGTTCGAAAGAGAGGCATGCCACAAGTTTTTTTGTTAAGTTTTAAGCCCGATTTGGCTTAAGCAAATGTATAATGTGCTTAGGTGCAAAAAAGGTGGACACTTTTTAAACCTTTACCTTGGGCTCTAACATTTGGAAGACATTGGTTAAGTGAAACAAAAATTACAACTATAGACTTAGCCTTATCATTATTGTCACCTATTACTCATAAGGGGATGATATGCCTGGACATTGAAAGGGTGCTATTTCCACATAAGGCGTACCATGAAAGTACCTGGAAATCTGAACACTTTGGAAAATTAAATATATCATTTCTGCAAATGCATTTAAAGTAGAGGTGACCAAAGTGGAAAAGATTTGACTTAACAGTACTATAAGAAATTTAAATCTATTTAATTCCACTGTTCATATTCTTGAACAAGAGAAAGGTAAGTCTTACGTCGGCTATGAAGGATTCAGAAGCATGCTTTGCTGGATTGGTACATGACCCTATGCACGAAAGTTTCAAAAGCATATTTCATAAGTGAAAGTATGTTTTGTCATTTAAAATCGCCATTAACTTTTTATAAATCGACGTCTTCTGATCAAAAATATGCTTGTCTGTTAGTTTTAAATCATATTTCGCCGGTGCTTACGAAGAAAATCTTCCAACCGAAAGTTGCGGCGAAGAAAATCTTTTTTTTCGAAATTGCGGCGAAAAAAATCTTTTTTGTAATATGCGGACAAGAAAATCACTTTTTATAAAATGCGGCGAAGAAAATCACTTTTTGCAAAGAGATAGTCTTCGCAAGCACCGGCGATTTGTGATATCTGTTCACTTTAAAGTCGTGGATTAAGTATTTTATGTTTTGTTAACAAGGCATCGATTTATGTAAACTATGTCTTATGAGTGACATTTAATGAATTATTAACACTTTATTCTTAGCTTAGCTTAGATTTTGTATAGAATCCAGTACCATTCTTCATTCCACTGGCTTCATCGAAACCCAAATGAAGTTAGAACAGTTTTGCTCCATTTAAGGTTTTTAAAATTGTTTGGGTTTCTTTAAACACTTTCTACAATTTTCGCATGTCTTATCAACATTTTTGTTTAATTTTGTCAACACTTTTCGACTTCTTCAACATTTTTCGACAATACCAAAATTCCTTAACTTGTCGGCACTTTTCGACTTTATAAACATTTGTTTATCAGTTTTTGAAAATGCCAGCTTTTTCTGACTTTGTAAACGTTTTTAACAATATTTCTCAACTTTTTTGACATTTATCGATTTTTTCGACATATTTTTATTTGGTCAATATACTTTTTTTTTGACTTTGCCAACATTTTCCAACAATACTAGTTTTTTTTTTTTAATTTGGTTTCATATTTGGACTTTATCAACTTTTTTCGCTTTGTCAACATTTTCGACTTTGTCAACATATTTGGACAATGCCAACATTTTTTTTCCATATGTGTAATAAGATATGTCAACACTTTCGACTTCATCAACATTTTACAAATTCGGAAACATTTTGCGTCTTTGCAGCATTTGTCAACATTGCCAACATTTTTTGCAGTTGTTAACATAATTCAACTTTATCATTGTTTTTCGACATCGTGAAAATTTTTCAAATCATTTAACATTTTTTGACATTGTGAGCATTTTCCGACTAAATCAACATTTTTTTGACTTTATCAACATTTTTCGACTTCGATAACATTTTTCGAATTTTTAGACGTTGTTCTAATTTTTCAAATATTTTAACATTTTTCGACGTTATTAACATTTTTCGACGTTATCAACATTTTTCAAAACTCTTGACTTTTTTTTGACTTTATCAACATTTTTCGACTTCGATAACATTTTTCGACTTCTATAACATTTTTCAAATCTGTAAACATTTTTTTGACTTTATCAATATTTTCGACTTTATCAACATTTTTCTAATCTTTTAACATTTTTTTGACTTTATCAACATTTTTCGACTTCGAAAACATTTTTCAAATCTATAAGCATTTGTTTGACTTTATTAATATTTTCGACTTTATCAACATTTTTTCTAATCTTTTTACATTTTATTGACCTTACCAAAATTTTTCGACTTTGTCTAAATTTTTAACATTTTTTTTTTGCTTTATCAACATTTTCCGACTTCGATAACATTTTTCAAATCTATTAACATTTTTTTGACTTTATCAACATTTTTCAAACTTTTTTTGAATTTAGTATAATTTTCAGACATTATCAACTGGTGTTAGATTAAAAGTAAGAACTCTCGTTCGAATCTGGATTGTCACTCTGAAAATTATTTTAAATACCTTTGCCTTTTTACATAAATATTTTTACTTCTATAAAATTTATTAATTTGTCTACTCTTTAAAAAGCATTTTTGTGCATAAGGAATAAAAAGTAAAAACACACGTTTGTAAGTATTTTTATGCAGTCTGACACTGTTGACTACTACGCAACATGCAGTTTGTTTGGTCATGTCCTTTGATCCTTTTTTAAAGCATTTATCAGTGTTTGCCAGTGTGAAGCAGTAGCAACTACAACAATAACAACAACAACAATATGCTTTACTTTGTTACACAGTTTGTTTATACGACTTTTTTTTGTAGCATACTTTTATGCGTCAATTTTTCGCTCGTTTTGCGCGCTTAATGCGAAAATTATATGCAATGCACAATAAAAAAGGAAACAAAGAATTGAAAAAATAAACCAAAGTGAAAAAAACAATACAAAAAATGCAAGAAAAAAGCAACATACAACCGACAAGGGTCAACATAGTGGAAAAAATTAATATGCAAGAAATAAAAAAATAAAAAAAGTGAATCTTCACAGTTTTTAACACAAAAACAGCAGCACAAATATGCCAACAAAAAAAGTGCAGCAGCAAAAACAAACTTGACAGCAAAAAGAGTGAAAATTTGAATTTGAGCAGCTGTTATCCCTTGATTTAAATAAATATGCTTACGCGCATGAAAAAGTGGCTGTTAAAAGGACGAAAAAAATGTAATCTGTATAAAAACACGTATGCATTACATAAAAACTTACTGTTCAACGCCGATGATGGTACACCGCCGATGCCACCAATACCACCAGCTACGACCACAGCATTGCCGCTTACTACTGTGGTGCCGCCGCCATTCAGTGTGTTGCCGCCTTCACTGATGCCATTGTGGCCACCTATTTGTGGTATTATGATTTTATTTGTGGAGTCCCCCGCTGTTGCCGAAAGCACTAGGAGGACCCCAATTAGGCACCAAGGGCCCATCAACTTAACACTTTGCGTAAGAGTGGCGCGTCACAAATCCGAAAATAGCAGATTGTTTGATGACAAGAACAATGTGAATTACGCGTGCAACACTCGCGCATAATTTTATATTTATTTTCAGCAACAATTTAATAACGCCAATTTGAAAAGTATTTTGAAGTTCATAAATATTTCTGTGTTCAGTGTGCTTTGGTGAGTTATAGATTGTATTGGTGTACTAAGAGCTACCTATGGCAGCATAAATTTTGTTGAAAAATTTCTAAAAAAAAATAAATTTTTTGAAGTTATTCAATTAAAATTCAGTAGGGTCATGTCTTCTTTTGTACTAAAACTGTCGTAATTTTTTGCAGCCAGTTTTTAAATTGAATACTTTTGTAGAATACGTTTTGGCCAACAAAATTCTCAAAAAAATTTTAGACATAACTTGCATCGAAGCAAAAATATGAGTCACTAAATTTATCAAAAAATTTTGAACAGTTTTAAATTCATTTAATGATCCTATGATTTCTGATACATTTACTGCCTTTGAAGTCTTACTTATATATTGAATTGTATAGTATTTTACCAGACTAACTTGAAAGAAACCAGAAACTAAGTATATGAGAAGATCAACTGAAATATTTTAAATAAATAAATAAAGGAAGTGTCTATTAAGAGGGACTCGCGTACGCGAAAACTCAATAAGCGTACGCGAAATCCAGAGAAGTTCTATTCCCCGGGGAACTTGATTAATGTATATATTGATCCGCGGCCACAGGCCGCCCACTTACCCCTATTTTTATGTAAAATTACTGTTGTAATGAAGCTGCGTCCCGGGGGATAAGACTTCACTGGATTTCGCGTACGCTATTTGAGTTTTCGCGTACGCGAGTCCCCCCAAATAGACAGACTCATAAATAAATACATGTATGAGAAGATCAACTTAAGTTTTTCAAAGTTACTCATACGCCAAGGTGAGCAAAAGCAAATTTTTTAAAATTTGTCATCTGATTTTTTACAAAGAATATTGAAAATGCATAAAGTTTTCTTAACGGCTAATTATTTTGCAAAGGACACATAGACTAAAAGACTTTTTGGTGTACTAGTACACATTTTTAAGAAAAACTGAAAAATATTTATCGAAATAAAAACAAATTTCGATTGATTTTTGTATTAGAATTTCGTTAGCAAAAACAAGTTCCGCTAAAACAGTTGATAAGAGAAATAGAACAGAAAAGACAAAAGTTTTGCCAAAAAATTAATTTCATGGAAATACCTTGAATTTTATACATATATTCACCAAGGAAAGCTTTCTGTCAACAGAACTTTGCCAAACTTTATATTCACCACACATGCAAACAGTCGAGCAGTCAAATCTAAAGACACACTACTGGATAAATACCCCAAAAAAACAAAAAAAATAATCTTCAGACAAACTAATGCATACAATTGCAAAGCCATGAAGTCATGCATAAATTTTGAGCAAAAACAATGGACCAGAGGGACTATTTAAAATTCTGTTAAAACTTACAAGAATTCAATAAGAAAATTGCAGACAAATAAATTTCTGCATACTTTTAGGTGCAAATACTCTTACACATAAGTTGAGAGGAAAAAACAAAAAGTTAAAATAAACTGTATAACCAAACTTTAAAGCCATTTGGAGACATTTTGTGAGTGGAAAAAGAAGAAAAAGCAAAAATTAAAATTTCATATGCAAACAAAAAATACGGAACCTAGAAAACTAAGTAAAAGATTGCAAGCAAAACTTAAAGATAGCAAACACTAGGAAAGATGGAACTATGCAAATGCATTTAAATATGAATTAACTTAAAATCTTGAGCTTGCGGTCTGAAGATGCTCATTCCAATATAAGTAATTACATATGTAACTTTGAGCATGTATAAAGTACCCAATAAGAAAATTTGGTGTCCTTTAAAAGTCAAAAAACAGAGTGACTCATTTTATCAGCTATCAGCAAACGCTTACGATATGATTAACCGTTTAGGTATAAACTCCCTAAATCGTTTGGAAATGTTGTAACGCAACTGAAATACCAATAAATAGAAACAAATTCAAATTGATCAGTTAAAAGGAGGCTGTCTCTTCATACATCAATGATCTTTATTCAAAAAGAACTGCTAACTTTGAGTGCACATTACTCATAAGACATGGTTACTGTTAAAACATCCTGTTCCAAGTTTTTTACCTCAGCTGCGATGTAGACAAACAAGCATATTTCTAAGCAGTATTTATAGGTCACAAAGTGCTCCACAAAAATGTAAATTTTGATTGATGGCCGCTATGGAGTTATCATCACAGGGTAAAAAGTAAAGCAGCTCATGACTGTCGGCAGTGTATGAAGTAGGTTTTGACTAAATGAATAAGGTTGATTTATATTGCACAAACTAGAAAATTTAAATATTTAGTAATGAACAGGTTGTATCAACAAAGTTCGGTTGCTGCTAAGATGTCCGTAGCAAACGCGATCTAACTATTTATCCTCAGAAAACTATTCAACGGAGCTTGTAGCTGAGTTTGAAGTGGAATACGAAAGAATAAAGAGGAATTTTTAGATCCAATGGCCTCCGAGAAATATTATTGAAGAAGAAAATTCAAGAAAGATATCAAAGAACTTCGAAGTAATTGCAAAGAGCATACGATATACGATGTGGAAGCTTTATTTTTAGGTTATGCTCCTACTAGAAGTTATATTGCAAACAAAATAAGCTATCAGAGAAATAAATCACATTTTGTTCTTTTTACATAAAACAGCCAAACTTCGCTCCGATATAACTTATAACAATTACACCTAAATAAATTTTATAGGTTATTAAATACTTTACAAATATTTAAAATTTGATTAATGGCTACATACTTGTTCATGGATTTCTAAAGAGAAAGTCAAATGCAACTTATGTTTTTGTATTTGCCTAAAAAACTTTTCGCATTAAGTTTTCCACAAATTTTCCTGTGTAAAATTTTAACTTTTTAGCATGTTATTGTTGTCGTTTGTTTTCTTTGCACAAACACCCCTCACACTCTCAAGTTTCATATGGTTAATTCAAATTTTGCTTAAATTTTTATGATAGCAATAAAGTGGCATCACCTAGCGGTTGTTAAATTCAACAAACTCTGCGGCAATAAATGTTGCAGAGTAAGAAAAACAAAAAAAAAAAAAAAAAAAATGAAAATGCGTTAAGCCACTCAGTTATGCAACACACGTGCTGTGCAGCATTAGCTAGCGCCACATAAAGCCGGCAGTTGGAGGAAGCGGCGAAAACAACAGTGACAACGTGATTAAAACATAAAAAATAATTCAAATTAATACGAAGTTGAGTTAAGAAAATTTTTATGAATTGCTTTGGCACGAGCTACATAACATGTATGTATCCGTACTCGTATGTGGCTGAAGGCTTTAAGCTCAAGTTTAAATCGCAAACGATAAATGACGACAACATATGTTGCATACTGTGTACTTAAGTATTTGTTTTGTATGCTGCAACGAAAAGGACGAATGTTCGTTGTTATTTGTGCCTGTATTCGCATTTAATTTAATGTCATAATTCCAGTTAGTACGTGCTCGTATGTACTGTGTGCTGTACCGGAAGTATTATAATTTACCTGTGGAAAAAGTGAAAGCAGACATTTTGTTGCTGCAATTCATTGCAGTTTGAATTGATTTTTTTCCAAGTCTGCTGAAGTAAAAGATTTGGGGTTTTGAGTTTTGAATTGAATAAAATAATTTTATGTTTTGCAACAGAATTCTTCACAGTTAAACTTAATCGAGTGAAGTTGGAAGGATCTGACTGAATATGTTTAAAAATCTTTAGGTCGCCATTTATCAAAACTAGAATCGCCCAGTGGTCAAAATTTGACCAGTTGGACAGTTTTAGTACTTTTTTTGATATTTGGTACAAAATAGAAAAGCTCATTTATTATCTCTGGTACAATGACGAATGTGAAACGATATGAAAACAAAAATCATGAAGCTTTTTGTCTTTTTCTTTATGCTGTATCCACTTTTCAGCTCTGTATGGCTGCGTGTTTGGTCGGCATTAATATTGAAAAATTTGAATTTAATTTTACCTGGCTTAGTGGAAAAATATTAAAATAATTTTAACTTTGTGCACATTTACATCCAAATACCTTTCTAATGGTGTATAATTCAAAGTCGTGCTCCATTTCTAACATAGTAAAAAAGGTGGGACAAATTTTTGTCTTGCGTATTAATGTATAGATTTTGTTTTTATTTTTCACAGAAATAAATAGTGAAAGAAAAATTTTTGTTTTCAGGTGTATCAGAGCATCGAAAAAAAAATCAAAATCAAAAAATAAAAAAAAAACTTTATAAACTATGTAGAATGCATTGAAAATGACCATCTGTCCATCTGTCTATCCGTCCATCTATTTATCTGTCCAATTGTCTATCAGTCCATGTATCAATCTGTATATCTGTCTATCTATTTATCTGTCCAACTGTCCAACTGTCCATCAGTCTATCTATCAATCTGTCTATTTATCCATCTATTTATCTGTCTAACTGTTCATCAGTCTATCTATCAATCTGTCAACTGTCTATCTTTCTATGTGTCGCTCTGTCCACCTGTCTATCTTCCTATCGATCTGTCTATCTGTTCATCTGTCCATCCGTCAGTCCTTCTATCTGTCCATCTATTTATCTGTCCAACTGACCATCAGTCTATCTGCCTATCAGTCCAACTGTACATCTGTTCATATATCAGACTGTCTTCCTATCCATCTGTTCATCTCTCCATTTGCCTATGTGTTTATCTGTCTATTTGCAATCTGTCCACCTCTCTATCTGTTCATCTGTCTATCCATCTTTCTGACCAACTGTTCATTAGTCTATTTATCTATCTGGCCCTTTGTCCATCTTAAGAGAAATTTCCTTGGCATGTGTTTTTTGATTTTTTCTTTTTCAAGTGTAGATTTTGTTTGAATTTCAGTTTTATGGTTTTTGAAATTAAAGTAAATCATACGACACGTTGTTCAAAATAAACATAGTGTACCACAGGAAATGGAAGAAATCTAGATTTTAAGAAAAATAATTTTGATTAATTAGCATGAAATCTAATGGAAACTATTTAGTAAAAAACGGCTTTGTGCAGCCATTGATCAAATTTCATATTGTTATAACTTATTATTTGAGCAATTCAAAGAAAAAGTGTTTGCCATGAAAGTTAAATTTTTTTTTTTCATACATTTTTAAAACACTGAAAAAGTTAAGCAATCTATCACAAACTCAAAGTTATTACTTAGCTATCACTAAGGTTCTATGTTCGACATTAGAGACGAGGAATTCTCAAAAAAAAAAAAAAAAAATTTTTTTTAAAGTCACTTCACTTGTTTTATCCTAAAACTTTGAATAGCCTTAGGCAGCCATAGTCTAAAATTTGCATTACTGTAGTCCAACTTAGTAGCAGTAAAACTAAAATTTGTTTGAGGATCTAGAACATATCGAGTAACAAATATTAATATTATTGGGTGTACAACTTAAAAACCGGAATTTTTTAGCGAAATTTGATGCTATATTGTGGAAAAATGTTACAATATATTTTATTCAAAGTATTGTCCATTGGAAGCTACAACATTTCCCCATCTTTCAGGCTATTTATGAATTCCATCCCAAAAAAATTGCGCCGGCTTGGCGGCCAAAAATGAATCGAGCCAATTTTCAATATCTTGAACTTAAGTGAAGCGTATTCCTGATAGGGCACTCTGCATCGATCGGAACAAATGGTAGTCTGATGGTGCAAGGTCTGGGTTATAAAGCGGGTGAGGCAAAATTTCCCATCCGTTGTTTTCCGTTGTTTTCCAGGTAATTTTTGACTGGGGCAGCAATATGTGGCCGAGCGCTGTCATGATGAAAAATTATTGCTTCGTGTCTGGTCGCATTTTCCGGGCGTTTTTCGATGATGGCACGCTTTAAACGTATTAATTGTGTTCGATAGAGGTCACCTGTGAGCATTACAGAGCATTACCTTGGCACCATGGATATTTGCCTTTGGCTGGGAAGGTCCTGGTTGTCCGGGCTTCATATATGAATGTTTGCGTTTCGAGTTGTCGTAATGGATCCATTCTTCATCCCCAGTCACGATCCGATGCAAAAATGACTTTTGGCAGCAGTTTTCTTTGCAAAAAAATAACCCAACAGAACCTCCCGCAAATGCTGTCTTTTTCTTCAATTTTCGAAGTTATTCATCGTGAAAAATAATAATGATGCACACAAGATAAAATTGTTTTGTTGACTGATTTTGACAGCTGTCAAATGTACCTTCAAAATGACATATATATAAAGTTCGAGCTTTCACGATATTTGTTAGTACGGACATCCACCGTCAAATTCCGGTTTTTAAGTTGTACACCCAATACAAATTTTTTCTATTGTAGATTTTTAAAATTGTGAATATTATTGAGCTTTAGCCGTGGTAATAAAAACAAAAGTTTATGTTTTTATGTTTTTTTTTTTATTTTCAATATTTTGGCTTAATTTTTAAGCCATCATCAGGAAATCTAAGAAAAAAACAGATATGTTTACATTTTGAAATTTAAACAAATAATGAAGTTACATACATTTTTACATTTTTAATAATAATTTTAAACGAAGTTGCCTATTGAACATATATTTTTTTTTTTTGTATATTCTGTCAACATATATATACTTTTTGTATTCAAATTGTGGTTAGCACTTTATGTGCAATAGGATGAGTAATTTTTAATTGTAAAGTTGGCGTCAAAAATAATTTTAGTCATACGTCTAATGAGTTTAATGAGTACGTTTAATGAGTTCGATTATATCAGATTTCTTAATGAAAATTAGTAAAACAAAACAACAACTTAGGGCCGTTTTCTCAATGTCCGCTTAAGCACTAATCAGAACATTAACCAGCAGTTAGAAAGAAAAGCATTTTTTCAATATCTGGTTAGTAGTAATCAGTTTATCAAGTTCTGATTAAGTTAACGGCAAGATGCTGTTCCGGTTAGTTTCTAATCAGAAGAACAATTCACAAAAAATATTTTTATTTTAAATGAAAATTAAAAATTGTCATAAAATTAAGGGGTTACAAGCTTTCATATGAAATACAAAAAACATATTTTGAATCAATGATAGTAGAGAATATACATTTTAAATTGATTCAACGAATTCTTTTATAGAGACGTGGGCTTGGAAAAAATCTCACAGCGACGTTGTTCGGTTTTCATAAACATCCAATTTTTGATGTAAAAATTGAAGGAAACTCAAATTAGACGTTGCCTTTAGAAATCCTTTATAGAAGAAAAACCATATAGTCAAAGAACCGATCGATGGACTTTCTGTAAAATATAAGTTTTTGTGTTAATAATAATTCGAAATTAAATGTAGCCAACTTCTAAATTACTTCCTCCGTATCGGTGAATATAAACTCATGTTAAAAAATCCAAACTTTTAATCAATATCTTTTATGAGATACTATTGAGGTGTCATGACAAATGCGTCCGATATCCGATGTAACTATTAAGTTAATTGGGTTTTCAAAAAATATTATACGTTGCATTCAAAGAAGGAGTTGAACCTACAAGGGCCTACAATTGTAGTTTTTATTGGTGAATTTCGAAGGCCAAGATCGAAATAAAAAAAGTTAAAAATTTGTGATTGAAAATAGCACAGGGTCCTAAAAAAAAAGTTTTCTGAACACAGTACTTCTTATATGCAGTCTTATGATTCTTTCGGCGCTGAATCGGAACTGCGTCCTCCGAATTGTCAATCCTTGCTTGAAGTTGGAGAAAGTAATGTTTTGAAACTTATGGCGTAGCTACAGGAAAAGGTGAAACTCTGTTTTTAATGACATTGGGGAGACTCACTCTTTCTTATCAAAACACACCTTCAAACTTTTTCAACAGGGCTCTTACTTTCCGATTTATGATTCTTTAAAGAGAGGGCATTTCAGCCCCATGCAAAGGACGAAATGTTTTGGGGGAGTGGCATCGCCCATTTTTATTGGCACAAATAGATTTCATACCCTGGCTTTTTCCTGTAGCTACGCTATAATTCTTAAAACAGCATTTTCGGCAACTTTAAGCAAGGATGTCTCAAAATTCTGCAAGTATATTCGCAATTCTACGGATGCGGTCCGATTAAGTGTCAACAAGTTTATAAGACTGCATATAAGAAGTATTGCGTTCCCAGTGTGTCAGACGGTTCAAATTTCCGCTTTTTTATCCGTTATGGATCCGTTACTGATCCGTTGGCGGGAGAGATTCCCAAAAAAAAAGCGAATCGTTTTTTTTTTTGGAATTCCTCCCGCAAACGGATCAGTAACGGATCCGTAACGGGTAAAAAAGCGAAGATATGAACCGTCTGGCACACTGGGTTTAGACAAATTTTTTTCTTTTGAGTGCCTGTGTAGTTAAAGGTTGATTTAGGTATATGTTTTTCGTGTTGAAGCAAAGTAAGTTCGTATCCAGTTAACGATTTTTTACAAAAGCATGCATTTAAACACAATAGCCACTATTCATCATTAATTTAAGGTTCTGCTCAAATAATTTCCTTAAACCATCAGTTTGTTGATTTCATTATTTTATGAAGTATAATCTTGTCCAAGGAAAAAAATATTTATTAACTACAAACCTATACCATACCCCTTAAGGCATCGAATTGCGGCCGCCCCAGTCTTCTTGTTTTATAAAAACCTAACTTTTCAGCGAACATTTAAGTCAGTTGGAACAAAATGCATAACATTTGAAAGATAATTGCAATAGCTAAATGTTCCTATACAAAAGATTCAAATAAATTCGTTAGAATTAAAAATATTTCAAGTCTTCCAGTTTTTTGTGAAATTTATGAAATATTTTTATTTTTTATTTTGATTTAATTTATGTATTTGAAATTGTCTTTTTGACATCGAAAAATGCACATTAGTTGAGCAAACCTCTGGTAAGTTAATCAGCACTTTGTGAAAACGAAATCATTGATTTCATTTGTCGTATGGTTAGGAATCGTACGGTTAAGAACAAATTTAACCGGACATTGAGAAAACGGCCCTTAATCTAAATATTCAAAAGAAGCAACCACAAACTAAACTAACACCAACTAAGTTGTTCAACACGTACTACTCCAATTCTAAAAGAATATCATCAAACATAATTAACAAAAGCAGTAAGTTCATAGCTCCAATACTCGCAGACGTTGAGCATTTCATTTCAACAAAACCACAACTGAAGTAAATCACAGGGGCGTGTCTAATGAAATCAAACTAACAGAAACAATACGCCCCTTGTGGTCATGAATACCAAAAGAACTGCACGCCCAACACATCTGACAGCAAGCAGTCAAAACAATTATTGTATTTCTGCTGAGCCGTACGAGTTCATCAAGTCAGTCGATGGAGAAGAATACTCATACATTCAACGTAGCCATAACATTTAATTTCATGCTGCACACACAAATCCTTTTAATTAGAATTTTGAGACACGTGGTCTGGCTGCTGTTTGCCACAGAACAGATATTTGTGGTGAACCTATGTGGCCGATATCTGCTCCTTTTGCTCTCTCTCTCTCGGTTTTTTTTTGCTCTTAATCTCTGTAGGAGTATTTTGCAGAGTTACATAGAAATGAATAAATGAATGTATAAATGCATGAATTTCTATGTGCATGGAATATTTAATGTGAAAAATTTTCAACTTAAAATTAAAACAATTTTTTTTTTGATTTCTCTGAATATTTTTGTGTTTCACTGTCAGAGAAATAAGTTCAGCTGTGTTCCAATTAGAGTCTCTATGTAGAATGAATCGATATTTTAATTATATTTGTTTGGTTATTCAAATTGTTTTATTGCCAAATCATGAACAGCATGTCCTAAAGACTTGCTTTCATTTTCATGTGTTTTGCCTAGTTTATGCATATCAATTTTTTAAAGTTTCAAATGTTAAAATCTAAAGATGATTTTATCTTATTAAATTGATTTTACTTCGGATAATTTCAAAAGTTCTGTTGGACTTGAGCATTTAATTTGCTATACATTGCCTTTATTGAACAAAGTTTTTTACCTATTGGTATTTTCTGGCATTCAACACAACGTAATAATTGCAATTAATTTAGTTTTGTTTTTAAAATAACTTAACATTAAATTTAAATAAAAAATTAGTTGCAATTTTCCAAAAAATTATTTTCAACAATAAAAAATAAAACCTGTGCTTAGTGGAAACCAGTAATTTTTGCAGAAACTTGATAGAATTAAAAAAATTATTCTCAATACTCGAATAAATAGAATTATATCAGTATTTTAGCAATTCTTCTCAGAACTGATAGGAATAATTTATCATAATCACAAAAGGAAAGAAATTTTTGTTCGACGAAATAATGACTAAAAACAAACAAAAAATCCATAAAGTATATGTATTTTAATGAACTTCGAATTATTGAAGTATCAAAGCTATTATGGTTTGTACACGAAAAAAAGAAGTCGCAGTAAACCAAGAGTGTCGCGTTAGATATTACATTTCATCATCATTGGTTTTTTAAAATTTTTAATAGTTTTCAAAATGACTTCACCGAAAGAAAAGGCGCTCGACTTAAATGTGCGCAAAAAACACGATTTTTCACATTTGTCACACAAAATCAATGCATAAGGTATAAATATTGCAAAATCAAAGGTAGCTTACTTACTTAGAAACTTAAATAAACGATTAACACGGAAAGAAAAGTTGGAAGTGTTCGAAAAAAAGGATTTACCTCAGAGGGAAAGCAAAAGAAGTGATACGTGGCTATGAAAAAAATTCTGGACTCTCCATTAGAGAAGGCGTTAAAAAAAGTGCATATGTCTGTCGCCCAAAAACGTATAAAAAGTTTGCAGAAAGAAAGATTTTCAATCATATAAAGTACTACGGGCACTAAATAGGAACGATAAGCAAAACACAGCTACTTAAACTCTCTCACGAAGGCTCTACGACCGTTTTGTACACAATTTTGAATTCATTTTAATGAACGACGCAACTTACGTCAAAGCTGACTTTATCAGCTTCTGGGTCAACTTTTTTACTCCGCAAAGAAGAAAGGCGATGTTGCCCCAAATTCAAAGCAAAAAAAAAAAAAAAACAAGTTTGCAAAAAAATATTTGGTTTGGCAAGCAATTTGTAAATGCGGTTTGAAGAGCTCAGTATTTCTCACAACTGGTACAATTAACCAACAAATTTATATGAAAGAGTGCTAACAGAAACATCTGATGAATATGATACGTCTTCACAAAAACTCTGTGTTATTTTGGCCAGATTTGGCGACTTGTCACTGTGGCAAATTGACCATGAATTGGTAGAACAGAATGGAGTCAATGTTGAACCAAAAACTGCAAATCCTCCGAATTGCCCTGAGCTTATGCCGATTGGAAAATACTGGGCTCTAATGAAGAGAAAATTGCTAAAAACGAAAAAATTTACAAAAATTAAAAAAAAAAAAACTAAAACAAAGATGGATCAAGGTATCATCCCGGGTCACTCAAAGTGATGTGCAGAGCCTAATGGCAGTTGTTCATTCAAAGTAACAATATTTTGCATATGTCTCAACCAAATGAGCAAACCGTTTCATTTTCTTAAAGAAATACCTATGAGCTTCAAAAAATGTATTACCTTCTTTTTTTGGTCAAGAAATAAACTTCTTATACCCATTTTTTTCGACTACTTTTTTTCGTGTGCATGCTTAAATCGCTATCCTTATAACAAAATAACGAAAACAAGTCAAAATGATAAAAAATGTAACGAAAGAAGCATTAGCTAACCCACAAAAAAAAAAAAAAAAAAAAAAATTTTGAGCGCTATTTGTGTAATGGGTTACTGCTATTTAATGAACATTTTAAAACACTGATTTTATTAATTCCGGAGTACGTGTGTTTTACACAGCTTAAAATGGGAAGAGAGAGCAGATCAGTGTGTAATTTATCTTGTGGTGTCGTAGGTCATTTGGAAATGCAAAATAATAATTTAAACACATTTTAATGCAAAACCAATATAAATGAAATCATTTGAATTGAATGGCCATCCTCATAGATTTTAGATTTCTACGCCTTTTTTTCGCTATGCAATGTTCATTGAAGATGAACCTTTCTGTTTTTTGACAAGTTTTCAGAGCCAGCACTATAGCAGAATTATATATATGATTACAGAAGAAGAAAAAACTGAAATTTAAGTGAATGTCCAGCATTTTGTAATACTAGAAGAACTTCTTCAACCATAACTAAGCATATTTAGCTGATTTTAACACAGATCTGAGCAATAGATTTGACAATAATAATTTATTTTTTTTTAATACAGAAGGAACACTTTTCATTTCATTTCATTTCATTTCATTTCATTTCATTTCATTTATTTATTCAGTCTATGGACAAAATCCTTACAGACTAGCAACAGAGTATGACTTATATTTACAAACAAATAACCTAAGAATAACGAAACATAAATTAAGTATAAAAAGATAATAAGATATTTTTAAACTTTGCTTTACTAAAACAAAAATCAACCATTATATTAGTACTTAGTTTATTGAATTCTAATAAAGCTCTATTAATAGGCTCATTGAGAGCATAATTTGTTCTATGAACCTTGGTATAAAAGAAGGAAACATTGCGCAGTGCCCTCAACGGTACAGTAAAAGAAATTTTATCTAACAGTACATCGCAGTCAATATTGCCACCAATAATATCGTAGATAAACATTAAAGATTGAATAATACGTCTACTTTCTAAAGACTTTAAATTCAGCAACAAACAGCGAGCTGAATAAGATGGAAACGGCTCAGAAAAATTTAAAGTACGTAAGGCAAATTTCAAGAATTTTCTTTGTACACGTTCAATACGACCAGAATGTACAGCGTAGAAAGGATTCCAAATAAATGATGCATATTCGATCCTCGATCTTACAAAGGAGGTAAATAATACCTTCAAAGTATAAGGGTCAGAAAAATCTGAACAGTTTCTCCTAATAAAAGCTAATATAGAATAAACTTTAGGAATTATGTAATTGACATGCTCTACAAACGCAAAAGCAGAGTCAAACATAACACCTAAATCCAAAATTTTATCAACAGATACCAAATTTTTCCCACTAAGATAATACGAAGATGGAAATTTATTGGATGATTTTGAAAAAGAGATTTGTGAGCATTTATTTATATTAAGGGACAGACGATTTCTTTGAAGCCAGCACACGACTTTATTCAGATCACATTGAAGTTCAAAAACATCAAGGACAGTGCGAATCCTTTTAAAGATTTTTAAATCATCTGCATACAACAAATACCCAGAGTTCGAGATACAATTACCTATGTCATTAATGTACAAAATTAATAGTAAAGGCCCAAGAATGCTACCTTGTGGGACTCCTGAGGTAGCAACAAAGGGTTCAGATTTTACTCCATTAATTCCAACATACATGTTCCTATCACTAAGATATGATCTCACCCATTCCAAAAAATTTGAATGTAAGCCCAATTTAGCCAATTTAGCAACCAAAATAGCGTGCGAAACCTTATCAAAGGCTTTAGAAATATCTGTATAAACAGAGTCAACTTGAAAACCAGTTTCAAAAGCGTCAATACAAAAATTTGAAAACACAGCAAGGTTAGAAATCGTCGACCGACCACTCACAAAGCCATGCTGGCAAGGAGAAATATAATTTTTTACTGCAAAGTAAAGTTTGTCTTTGACAATATTTTCAAAAATCTTTGCAACTGACGACAATTTTGATATTGGCCTGAAATTAGTGACATCATTCTTTTTACCACCTTTGTGAATAGGGGTAACAGAAGCAGATTTCCATCTGCGTATAAAAATGCCAGAACTCAGTGATTTATTGAATAAAAAGAGCAGCGGAACTACCAATGTAAGATTGCAGTTCTTTAAAACCAGTGAGGAAATGCCATCAGAGTCAGGCATTGAAGCTGGTTTAAGACCCAAAATGCCACTGAACACGTCATTATCACACAAAGTTAAGGAACCAAAATTTGCAGTGATAGTCCGTGGAAGCAAAAGGACTTTAGATTTACTGGATCTTCTGGTCAAAATTTCAAAAAAAAAAAAACCAAAAGCAAGAAATATCTTAAAATATTGAAGAGTAATGGCAAGAACAAAATTTCTCAATTTCATTTAACTTTAAATTATAAAACTTTAAAGCAGAATATTGTGGCTCATATTATTAGATAATATCACGAAATCAAAAATTCTGGCAAGTTCTTGCTCTAGGTAGTAAGCTAATTGAAGTAAGCTAAAGCTTAAGGAATGGAAAATTAAATAAAAAAATTGAGTAATAGATACAAAAAAATTAAGAAATTAAAAATTCAAAATTCAATAAAATTTAAAAATTAAGAAACTTAATATAAAAAAATTTTGAAGTTACGAAATTCAGATTAAAAAAGGCGGAAATAAAAAATAAGTAAATTAATTAAAAAATAACAAAAATTAAAAATCAATAACTTAAAAAAAAAAATCTGAAAATTAAGATATATAAACAAAAATAAAAATTTAAGAAATTAAAAAGTTGAAATATTAAATAATTCAGAATTTAAAAGTTTCTCATAACGAACTTATAATATCATAGAAATAATACAACAACATGTACATAACCGTACTACATAGTATGCTTTAAGGAGAAAGTACCAGGAGACCGATCCCTGCTCGGCCAACAATCTGATCTTATTATTTTAGTCGATGTTATTATTCATAGCTATTTTTTGTGATGGAATTCGTACCTTTTCACCTCCAATGTTCATGCTTTCAAAATGACAAACTAACCAATGAGAATAATAACACAGTCCTGCGATGAATAAAAGTATGAGATCAGAGTTAGTGATTTTAATAGATTTTTACTCGCTTAATCCGAAAATGACCTCCAATTTGCTCCATCACGTCTGGGATTCGAGTTATCCTTGATTTAAAGTGCAGAAAACGCTTTTTTCAAACATATGGCGTACATCCTGAAACATTAAATAGCTCTAAGCTTCTTTTTTATATCGTATTTTTAACTTTTCTAATTGAATCATTAGTTTTCGAGATATCATCCATTGAAGTCAAGGTACACAAATTGAATATAGTCCTTTACAGGGATCAGCGATACCTTTATTTCAATTGATTATATCTCGGAAACTAATAAATCGATTGAAAAAATTTAAATTACGCTTTAAAGAAATAGCTTAGGGCTATTCAATACCGCTGTTAAAAGTGAACTAGACTACTTTCAGGACAACGCCATATATCTGAAAATAGCGTTTTTTGCAATTTAAATCAAGGATGACTCAGATCTCTGGCGTGATGGAGCAAATCGGAGGTCATATTCGGATTCAGCGATTACAAATCAAAAAAATCACCTACTCTCATTTCATACTTTTTCATCTTTTTCAAAAACGCAGGACTGTGTGATAAGAAAAAATTTGGAAAGTGTGGAATGGTATAGAACAATATCAAAAAATTAAATAAATGGGATATGGCACGCACTCAAAATATTTCGTCTCTTGTATGGGGGCTGAAATATCTTATCTTCAAAAAATCTTGCCTCGGAAAGTAAAAGACCTATTTGAAAAGTATACAAGGATGTTTTGATAAGGAAGAGCGTGGCTATTCAACGCCATTAATGAAAAAGGACTTCACCTTTTTTTGTAGACACGCAGTTAAGACTGATTGCAACGTTTTCTTCAACAAAAATATTACAAAATCCTGCAGATATAATGACAGTTCTGCTGATGAAGACGGATTCAGCGTCAAAAAGTACATAAGACTGCATATTAAAAATAAAAAGTTCATTCCTTTTTTTTTTGTGCCTGAGTTATTAACTAAAATTTTTATTTTGGTAAAAAGTGGTCGTGGCAATTGTTGAACAAAGCCCACTTTTTGTTATGCTTTATATTCTAATGATCCAGATCCGCATACCAAATTTCATCAAAATACGTTATAGCATTTACAAGAAATAGCATTTTATTTGTTTTACTTGTATAGGAGGTTCCACGCGCACCGGCAATATTCTGCCATTTTCTGGTCGTAGGTGCCTAATAGAAAGTAGACTCCCTCACGTTAAATTCAGAAAGATTGCTTTAGTAGTTTTCTTTTTAAAGCGTATTATATTTCTGTGGGCGGTGCCACGTCCTTCATCGAGTTTTTCCAATATGACAGCATATCACATATTAACACTTGTTTTCAAGGGTACAATCTCTTAAATTTTCATTAAAATTGTTGGAGTCGTTTTCGAGTAATATTGAATCAAAATTTTCAACGGTTAAAAAGGGGGCGTGGTACTTCTTCGATACCGCCCACTTTTCGGTTATTATAAGGCATTAATAAGCAGTACCTACATACCAAATTTCATTAAAATATCTTGTAACATTTGCGTATTTTGCTTGTATGGGGGGTTCCACGCGCAACGGCAATATTTCGCCCACTTTCAGAACAGAGATGCCTTTTAGCAATTACGCACCTCACAGTTAATTTTATAATGTTTGCTTTATTAGTTTTCTTTTTATACCGTTTTATATTTTTGTGGGCGGTGCCACGCCCTTCAACGAGTTTTCCCAATATAGTGGTGCATTACATATTAATTCTTGTTTGCAGAGGTAACATCTCCTAAATTTTCATCAAAATTGTTGGAGTCTTTTTCGAGTAATATTGAATCAAAACTTTCAAGGGCTGAAAAGTGGGCGTGGCACTTCTTCGATCCCGCCCACTTTTTGTCCGTTATGAGGTATTATTAACTTGTACTCGCTCACCAAATTTCAATCAAATACCTTGTATGGTTTGCGAGTTATTTCTAAATAAAATTTAAAATTTAAGGCTGTGCCACGCCCTCTGGTGAGCATTTAAAAAGTTCAAACCTAGCTCATTCTTCATTGCATGATAATATCACTACTCCAAGTTTCATTAAAATCGCTGTAGCCGTTTTCGAGAAAAAATATTGGCACAGAAATAAGTACAAAGAAACAAACAAAAAAACAAACATACAATTTTATTTCGTATAAGAAGAGAAGATGTATGTCATTGAAAATATTTTGTTTCTCTTAAAAGTAATATATGTAATTATTGTAAGTTGAACGATACTTTTTTGTTATGGATTTTATACTGGTTTATATGGGTATACATAATATGAGATTTTTATAAAATGGTATAAAATAATTTCATATGAACTTCTATATAAAATTTATACAAAAAAAGTATAAAAGATTTTTATATAGTGATACTATAAAATGTAAACCAAAATAGTTTAAATTGTGTTAATACTTCATGTGCATACATTTTATACGAACAAGCATAAACGGTTTGTATACCAAATTGTATAGATTTGATCTGTATTCATTCTAATTTGTTTTGAATTTTACACCCAAACTTTTTGCTGTGTACACTAGTATACATATAAGAAATCATAAGTTTTGGTTCTACATTTAGCGGCTAATTCTAACGTTTACCATTTTTTATTTCGTCCAAATATCTCGCGTAGTTTCATTCCTACTAATTTTTGGCTACAACATAATCTTTTAAAAATGAAGATATATCTTCACATCATAATGTAATTCACCAATGCTCTTTTGATCGGAATATTTTTAATGAAAGCATTTGCCTTAAGAAAAAGTTTAACTTAAGCAATGCTAGGCATCACACAGTTTTTCAGAGCAAAAAAATTACGGCGCACATTGGACGTTAACATGAAAATGTTTAAAAAACTTTTTGGAGTGGTCCTTTGCCCTATGGCCAAAGTACTGATCCTATGCACTACCATGCCACACTACTAAGAGAGTCCTTTGCACGTTTGCATAATATTAAATTAATTTGCCCTAAATTGAAACCAAAGGCCATGAAGAACAAATAAATAATTGGTTAATTCATATTAATGCACAAATACACCTGCCCATGGCACATACACACACTCACACCACAAAAAGACTGGTCTCCAGACATAGTAGACTGGAAACTATGTTGAAAATGAAGTAACAACCAAACAAACACACTCTCATGCATTTGTTTGCAACAAATACAAACAAAAGAACGCAGCATGCATACAAACACATGCGTATGCACATATGTATGTAAGTATAAAAGCGCAAACAAATGCTTCAATACATATGTATTTGCATACACACATGAAGCATATGTGTGTATGGTAAACGTAATGCCAGTGTCAAATTTGTCGAAGTGCAGATCGATGTAAATGCATTTTTACCAATCGTACACGCACATAGACAAGCTTATGGAAGGTACCAATACAGCAAAATACGTGAATGTTTTCACACATTTACATGTAGGGCAATGTTGTGAGAAGAAAAAAAAAAAAAAAATGGCAAACATGAACTTAAAATGATTTGTTTTTCCTTTTTTTATAAATTTTTTTATGTTAAACTTAGCATTGACACACATACAACTGCAAATAAATGGCAGCTAAAAGCATGCAACAATTTATTTTATTTACTAAATTTTTCTTTTACTTTTTTTTAATAAATAAATGCAATTTGTATGCGTTTAGTGCGTTAAAGTAATAAATTGTTAGCTTAAAAGTGTTGCTGCGTGTATAAAAGGATAAAAATGCAACAGGACGTATGAGTAACTTTTGCTTGAAGCAAATTTTTTGGTTGGCGAATACTTTTAGTTTGCAAGCGGTCACCTGGCAAGGATATAGCTTAAGACAAAAGTGGAAATTATTTTAAGAAAGGCTCAAAGATTTTTAACTTATAACAAAAAGGAATTTATAATAAAACAAAATAATAAATAAATATACAGACTTCCGCTGTATTTTAAGTTTTTGTTGATGCTCACAATTTGCACTTAATTATTTTGGATTTTTTTTTTTTAAAATTTAAATCTCTTAGTTTAGTTTAACAAAATTTTTAATTAATTTTTGCTACGTTGGCAACACTATGACACTCATTTTGCACACATTATTTTAATTAATTATTTTGTTTATTTCTTCCTATTCTTCTAAGCACTAATGTACTTATTCAATGTAAATTTGCGCATACGCCCCGCTACGTTTTTAACACACACATAACGAACAATCGAACGCATCACATACTATCCGTCCGTCGTACCACGTGACTAAACCGTGCAGAATCCTTAGCGCAACTGAATCCTTGCCCACACGACATAACGCTAATAAACGCAAACGAATCACACAAGCCACCGTAGCAGCAACGAGCAAAAACGAAGCATCAGCACCACACACAGCATCAGTACCAGCAAGCAAGCAACACAACGAGTGATAACAAACGAGCACAATGAGTCAATAGCCGAACGTGTAATAACGTTGTACGAGTACTCAATTTGTTCGTTGTTGGTATCAAAATGTTTGTTGACAACAATCATATGTTGTTGTTGTTGCCACAACCGCAACGACATGCCGCAAACACGCGTCAAATATGTTTACCTCTTTTCTCGCTCTCTTTCTCTGTGTGTGAATTGCCACATAACGGTGTGTGTGTTTGTGTCAGCTCATATTCACGTTATGTGGTTTGTGTTGTTAGTAAAACTGTTGTAATGCTTATCAATTGGTATGAAACAGCTGTTTGCAACATGTTGCTTGCTGTTGTGAAAGAGAGCTTTTTCTTTTTTTTTGTATTTGCTGCTGTTTGTTGTTTTTGTTGGTTTTTCTAAGTCGGTTAGTGCGGCATTTTTAGTGGTTGCTCGTTGGTTTTGGTTTTTTCTTGGTTTGTGCGAGTGTTGCTAATTAACAAATTGTTTTATGTCTGCATGGACATCCTTTTTGGTAATTGAGAGCAAATTTCTATGCTACAGGGATTTCGATTTTAATGCAAATTTTTTAAAGTTAAGGAATTTTGAAAGTAAAAAAAAAAAAAAAACAGAAAATTTATTTTTTAAACTAAATAAAAAAAAATTAGAAACAAATGATAATGATTCCAAAAATGTAAAAGAATTTGAAAAACATAAAGGTTGAAAAAGTAAGGAAGTGTAATAAATGTAATTTTAAGGAGATTTGTTGGAAAATTTCAAGTTTGCATTTCTTGACTTCAACGAATGATGGTTCAAAAATTCAAAAAATAAGGACCCCATCATGGAAGCCAAGAGGTGAAGTAAAGGGAGTAAGATAACAGCTATCGAAAGTCATCAGTGGAAATAAATTCCACTATCTTAGAATAAGAACAAAAAAAAAACCATTGAAGCCCTTTGCTATTGTTAAAAGAATGATATTAGGTTTGTCCTTGGAAAATATTCTGTACTTTATAAGACGGAAACCCGGAAGACTTAACATTATTGTAGAAAACTCCATTATCTATGTATAAATTAATACGCAAGACAAAAAACTCTGTTTCTTTTTTTACTATGTTAGAATATACCCGGTCGCACTGAGCTGAAAATTGGATGAATCACAAAGAGAAAGACAAAAACAAAACAGTTACTTTTTGTCTTTTGTTTTGTTTATGTTTCGCTCTTCATTGTTCCAGGAAGGATAAATGAGCTATTTAGTACCGAATAGTTAAAAGTGCTAAAGGTATCCAGAAAGTATCATATTCATTTAACATATTTGTGGTCGAGTTTCGACTACTAAGAGTTACCAGTAAATAATTAGTGAGGGTGTAACTTTTGGCCTGGCTAAACATTAAATACCCTACACTGCAGTATTTTAAAAATTTTGCTTATATGGAAGTTGCCACGCCTTTTTGTCCGAGTTCACCTCGTTTTTCTCAGAGCATGTACATTTATGGTTCTTATTGTCTGAGTGAAATTTGGTTGGATTATCTCAAAAAACGTTTAAAGTATAACGAACGTTTGGAAGCTTTTGCTTATATGGGAGGTGCCACGCCCCAATTTCTGATTTCACCCAGTTTTTGCTCAGAGCTTGCATTTATAGTTCTAAGTGTTTGAGTGAAATTTAGTTCGATTACCTCAAAAAACGATTTCGGTGTAGTGTTTTGAAGCTTTTGCTTGTATGGGAAGTGCCACGCCTTCTTGTCTAAATTTTGCCCAGTTTTCGCTCATAGCTTGCGCATACAATTCGTAGCATTTATGTGATCCAAATTTTTTTTTTGTTAAAAACTATCTCTTCACTATATTTTTGATATAATTTTGCCAACTGACGAAATGAATTTACTTTCTTCATTAGTAGTTAGTTAAAGTTTCTAGCTTTCCATTGCTACTTGCTTGTCTACATAATATATAAGTATTTGGTTCACAGGTATGAGTCGAAAACAAAATGGTACCCACACCTGACACTATTCTCTTACATATTACAATATAAACAAGCTAATAGGCAAAATGTTACATAATTGTGTTCCTTATAAAATTTCTTAATTTTTAAGGGACAATAACGTTCCAGGTAATCGTCTATGTGTCGGGAGTAAACACCATTTCTCCTCTAATGTTTCGATATAGAAAAAACTTTTATAATACAAGCATGTTGCGTTATCTAATAATCTGTTTAGAATAATACATATAGTTCTAAGTACTCGTTAAATCAAACATTTTTAATGTGGCATATAATTTTTTCAAAAAAAGTCTCAAAAAATCTTTACTTGCTAAATTTTTTTAAAAAAAAGAACTAACACTCTACAAAAAAATTAAAAAAAAAAAAAAAAAATAATGAATGAGATAAAGAAAACTTAGTATACACTTTTCTGCACTTTCAGTTCTCTTTTCGCTGAATCTTTAGAAAAACTACAGTTAGAATAAAAAAAACTGTGCGGATATAGTTTAGAATGACCCTCAACTGTGTATGTCAATTCAACGTATATAATTTTTTTTTTTTTTGTGAAGAGTGAGAACCAGGAACTAAAATAGATGCACAACTAATGTTGTATACATAACAATCAAATTTAGTGCACTAGGAAGCAGCTTGGAATAGGCAGGAGAATGATTTTTTAACACTTTATGCTATGATTTCATGGTAAAGTATTTGAAATAGTTTTATTTTTTAATTTAAGCTACTTGCACAGAAGCACTTGTTAAGTATCTGTTTTTAAAAGTTAAAATACTTAACAAATTTTAAATTTATACATGATTTTGAACCCCGGGGTACACTTTTCAAAGAATTATCCATAACATTAACAGTTAAATAAATGTTAAAAATCATTTATAATAAAAAAAAATCACATTCTTAGTTATAAAATTCATTTGACTAAACATAATATTTACACATAGTTTTAAAAATAACAAAAGGAAAAAGCTTTTTGTAGATTCCTGTAGAATGTGAAGAAAACTCTAACAAAAAAAGCTCTCTATCGCTCGTTACTCATGCGATTGCTAAAGAAAGAGCAGCATCAAAACATAAGGAATGAGAAAAACCAGCAGTAAGCAACATGCAAATAAAAAAAAAAGATTTTTTATGATTTTCGTTGTCGGCAGCCAATCATTTTAGGCGAAGTTGTGGTTAGGAAGAAAAAGAAAAAAGTGAAAAATATAGAACAAGCACAAAAAGAATATACAAATATGAATCACAGTATGAGAAAGTCAACTAATATACACGTATGTATGTATGTGAAAGAGAATGGGAAAAGCAAATACAAAATGGTAATAAGAAAATTTGCAAATTTCTTTGTATTCTTTGTATTTTTTTCTTTTCTGTTCCATACGAAATATAAAATATGAATTACACAATTTTATTAAAATAACGAAACGCGAAATTTGATATTTTGTTTGTATTGGGTGTGTGCGCTTTAGTATCAGAGTTTGCATTGTACGTGCGAGTTTTTCGTTTGTGTTTTGCTGTTGATGACATATTCTACTTTTTATATTAGTATGTAAATAATAACCCAGTTGCCTAAAATGGTACACTTCCTAGCGATTTTTCTTTTTTTGCACGAAATGAGTTCTTCAAGCTTATATGCTTACCGCTTGCCTTATGGTGTAATCTAGCAGGTAAGCTTCATTGCCTTTTATATCTAAATTATTGCCACTTCATCACTTATACCTTACATAATAATAAATAGCAAATACTTTTATGTTAAAAGTGGTGATTTTCAGTTTCCTTAAAACCAGTTTCATCTAAGTATTAACTAAGAAGCTACTGTTACCTTCCATTTGTCTTTTATTGGACACTCATTTGTGTTGCATATTTTTGAGGGTGGCGTCTTTTATTTCGTATTCATTGAAATTTTTTACGATTTTTTCTTTTCTATTTTATGCATAATTTGTTTCTTGCTATTGATTATTTTATGATGCTGTACAGAATATGCTGTCTTTCAAAGTATGATTTGTATTTTTTACAAACCTATGTTTATTTTGTGTATTTTTACTTTTAAAGAGTTTTCTTGTGACTTCAAACAAACTCTGGCTGATGTTTTCGATTTTAAAAAATTTTGATTTTTGTATGGGTAAAGAGGGTGCACATTAGATAGTATCACAAAAAAAAGTTCGCCGCATGCTCCCCATTTTGAAAGCTTATCGGTTTTGATTTTTAAGAAAAAAAAATTTTTTTTTCGACCTCTTAATAATACGCTATTTGATTTTTTTATCTCAAATGTTTTTTTCGACTAGTTGTACTCATTATCTCAGTTTCTGCCAAGGACACTTCATAAAATTGAAGTCCATAAAAAATCTTAAAATTCATATGTACTAAGTTTCTTCAAATTGTTAGAACTGAAGACGTTATAACGAATTTAAAACTTCAGAACAAAATATGAAAAACAGGATGTTATAAAACGATAATTGCCCCCTGAAATTATGCAAGATTCTTTGTTTTTATTTGTTTGCATACTGTTTGAAATGTCAAGTGTTAAAAAAAGAATATTGCATAGTTTTAAGGGCCGATTTTCGTTTTTGAACATCCTGTTTTTCATATTTTGTATTGCGGTTTTAGATTCACTATAACTTCTTCAGTTTCAAAAATTTCAAAAACTTTGTAAGGATGAATTTCATGATTTTTTTTGGGCTTCAATTTTATGAAGTGTTCTTTGCGATATACTTTAAATCAAATAGCGTAGAGGTCGAAAAAAAAATTTTTTTTCCTTTGAAACCAGAACCGTTAAGCTCTCAAAGACTTTTCTAATGAAATACTTGCGAATTTTTTCAGAATTTTTTGAGATATTTTATAAATTTTCAAAAATTGATTATATTGAAAGTTTTCACCTGTTAAGCTAACGTTCTTCAGATAAATGCTTAGAATCCTTCGAAGGATAGGTGTGAATTTTTTCAGAGTTTTTGGAAATTTTTTTCTTTTCTTTGATCGTTTCGAATAATTATAAAATATTTAAAAAAAAATTATACGTATTTTTTGGACAATTCTTTGCATTTTTTGCATTATACTTGTATTTCGTTAGATGGCTTGATTCTGAGTAAAAAATCGTTTTTCCGACCGCATAATTGAAAAACGTGAAAAAGTCGACTTATGATTATCTACACCCCCAAAAAAGTTTTGACCAAAAAACATGTTTTTTTTTTAGCCAAAATGGACCTTCAGTAGAATGAAAAGTGCTCCATTGATTTTCCTCAGAATGAAAAAATAAAAAAATGATGCAGATATCGTTTTTGATAGCCTTCTTGCTTCTGAGTCAGTTTCGGGATTAATCTAAATTTCGATACTATATACATATAATTTTTTGTTAGGTTAGGGCTCCTCTTTCACCTCATAAATTTCAAGCATATTCTGTTTATGGCTGCAAAAATACTTTTACACTGCATACCACTTGTAAGAATAAGACCAATTATTTGAAATTCTAAAAATCTAAATTTTTTGAAGAAAAAGAATGTATCCACTTTTTTTATATAAAGTAAAAATTTAAAATAATCTTAGTTATATCCATCAAAATTTTGCGTAATATTGCTGAAAATATCGAGACAAAAACATAAACAAAAAAATAAAAAAATTATATTCTCCGGCTTATTAAGTGGTGCTAAGAATTTTCAAAATATTGACTTCAATGTCCAAACTGCATGGTATATATAGAAAGCTTAACAAAATACCCATGCTGATAGTTTTTGTGTGTCTCCCCAGCAGGAGAAATGTGAAAGGTGATTTATAACAGTAAAGTTTTCCAAAGTATGACATCAATTTCGATTTGCATAGTGATCAAGTTTTTCCACACCAAATTAATTATTTTGAAAAAATAAAATTTAAAATTAATTTTGTGCACAAGCTTCATTGAAAAGTGCTTTACTTAAGTTTTATAAATATACATGAAAAATGAAATTCACAAATATTTACAACCACTCATATCGCTTGAAGCTTAAAAAGTTTTGAAAATTTCTAAAACAGCAATATTGTACACGTAAAAAATTGGTCGATCTTATTGTGTACTGACCTAAAATTTGCTCACTTTAAGAAAATTTAACTGATTGAATTGCAAGAATGATATATTTATAATTGAATACAATTTTAACAACTGAAAAAGACTTATTCATCTAACTTTTTTGTGCAAATAAGTAAATTTAATGATATGTGAAATGCCTTATAAATTCGAAATACGCTTGTATACATGCTAGATGTGTATGAAAATATTGAGTCGATCATTATATGCGTCTACAGTGAAATCATTCAAAAAATGCATGAAAAATTGCAAAATATTATATGTTGTAATAGAATTTGGTCAGTTATTTTGTGCATAGCTGTTTAAAAGGAGCGAAAGGCAAAATTGTTAAGGATTGTGCACGAAAAACCAAAGTCAACCGAATGTTTATCGACACATGTTTCTGTGTTTAAGAAATAGATCTTAATTTAGAAAAGCAGAGCTAATTTAGTAATAAAACAAATAGATTACGCGGTCTTGTGGTTTACTTGATACTTAAACATACTGCATACATTCTTGATAAGAACTTTAAGTATAAGTTGTAAGCACTGTGTTTTTGTAAACTCAATCTACATGAAATTTTAAAACTATTAGCTGCTTTATTACCGCTTACCTATTCAATTCAATATACTCTATTAACAATATGACCGAAAAAAATCAATGAACCATTTTTTTTGTGCACATCTTGTGATTGATACTAAAAGGAAATAATTTTTAAATATTTTTAAAAACATTCTAAAAAAATTTAAGTTACACTGATTTTAAGAAAAGACATGCAAGGAAATCTTAAGATAAAATTATTTTTTGAAATAATTATCCTTATATTTTTCCTAACGGGATGACTGTTAGTATGTGAGAGTATTTTTGATGGTACCATTGTTTTACATACATATCCATTGATAAAGTAGCAACTATTTGTTTGCTTTTTGTGTAGTTTTTGTTTTGTTTTAGTTTTACATGACTTTTAAGAACTCTGTTTTGTTGTTGATTGTGTTGACCTTCTATCCAGTAATTGTTACATTGATCAAACGATTGGCCATATTGTGTGAGGTATTGAGTTCTTGGCCTTTTTTGGAAGATAAGAGAAAAACAAATTTTGCGTGACCATGAAAGGAACCATTAAACATCATAGCAACAATTTGGGCTTTATCAATTGTGATTGTGTGCTGTATCTATTGTTTACTGGCATTTAAGGATATACGACACAAATATGATTACTTAAAGATTTTTTTCCAGCATACAGAACTAAAAGAATTAAACTTAAATCTAAGCTACTTACTAACAAAACTTCTTTCTTCTTTAAAATAATGTCAAATTTGAATTCTGAACATCCATCTTTATTGTGAAAACTTCTCTCCACCACTTACAGCCCTTAGTTGGAAGAAAATAATAATTCAAAAAATTGCCAAAGGGTTTTTCGTTTTACCATTCACAATTTTTCTGAAGTTTCTTCATTTTTGCTTCATTTTCTTTTTTTGCTAATCTTAATTACTTTTGTTTAATTACTTCTACGCACTTTGCGTCCTTGAGCTGTTGTCTTCTTTGCTATAGTATGCGGGGTTGTGTTGCTTGTGTTGTTAATGTTGTTGAGGTTAAGCATTTTTTCACTGCATACTTTTCAGCGTTTTACAAGTTTTACCTGTTAGCGTTGCTAAATTACCAATTTAATGTTACCCTGCTTTAACTGGAGGCTAAATTATTACAAGAAAAAGTTAAAAAGCAAAAAATCCTAAAACTTTTCTACGCCAAATAGATTCATCTACGAAAATTATGCAAATAAAGTTGGCGTATTTTTATGTCCTCAAGAAGTCAAATGTAAAACAGCGAAAACAAAATATTAAAAGATGCGGAAAATAACATATTTTCTTGCGTAAATAGCTCCCTTACTTTTATTTGGAATTACTTTCTTTTGTTTTGTTTTGTGTTTGCTCTTGTTAACGAGCAAGTGATTAAAATCTCGCTGCCAGCTTGCTGTTTTTTATCTGTGGGTCTTCACGCCATTTAAATGGCATCCGCTGAATAACATCTTAACTCAAGCGTAACCAAAAAAACGACTGTTAAGTGTTGTCAATGTGTTTTGCTATTTCGCGCTACAATTACATTTTGGCATTACACTGAAAAACTGATAAAAATTAATTATATAAGTACATACGCGTAGAAGAAAGTTTGAGGTTAAAAAGTAAGCAATAACTTTGGTTTGATTTGGTTTGGTTTGGTTTGGTTTGGTTTGGTTTGGTTTGGTTTGGTTTGGTTTGGTTTGGTTTGGTTTGGTTTGGTTTGGTTTGGTTTGGTTTGGTGTGGTGTGGTGTGGTGTGGTTTGGTTTGGTTTGATTTGGTTTGGTTTGGTTTGGTTTGGTTTGGTTTGGTTTGGTTTGGTTTGGTTTGGTTTGGTTTGGTTTGGTTTGGTTTGGTTTGGTTTGGCTTGGCTTGGTTTGGTTTGGTTTGGTTTGGTTTGGTTTGGTTTGGTTTGGTTTGGTTTGGTTTGGTTTGGTTTGGTTTGGTTTGGTTTGGTTTGGTTTGGTTTGGTTTGGTTTGGTTTGGTTTGGTTTGGTTTGGTTTGGTTTGGTTTGGTTTGGTTTGGTTTGGTTTGGTTTGGTTTGGTTTGGTTTGGTTTGGTTTGGTTTGGTTTGGTTTGGTTTGGTTTGGTTTGGTTTGGTTTGGTTTGGTTTGGTTTGGTTTGGTTTGGTTTGGTTTGGTTTGGTTTGGTTTGGTTTGGTTTGGTTTGGTTTGGTTTGGTTTGGTTTGGTTTGGTTTGGTTTGGTTTGGTTTGGTTTGGTTTGGTTTGGTTTAGTTTGGTTTGGTTTGGTTTGGTTTGGTTTGGATTGGCTTGGTTTGGATTGGCTTGGCTTGGCTTGGCTTGGCTTGGTTTGGTTTGGTTTGGTTTGGTTTGGTTTGGTTTGGTTTGGTTTGGTTTGGTTTGGTTTCGTTTGGTTTCGTTTGGTTTGGTTTGGTTTGGTTTGGTTTGGTTTGGTTTGGTTTGGTTTGGTTTGGTTTGGTTTGGTTTGGTTTGGTTTGGTTTGGTTTGGTTTGGTTTGGTTTGGTTTGGTTTGGTTTGGTTTGGTTTGGTTTGGTTTGGTTTGGTTTGGTTTGGTTTGGTTTGGTTTGGTTTGGTTTGGTTTGGTTTGGTTTGGTTTGGTTTGGTTTGGTTTGGTTTGGTTTGGTTTGGTTTGGTTTGGTTTGGTTTGGTTTGGTTTGGTTTGGTTTGGTTTGGTTTGGTTTGGTTTGGTTTGGTTTGGTTTGGTTTGTTTGGTTTTGTTTGGTTTTGTTTGGTTTTGTTTGGTTTTGTTTGGTTTGGTTTGGTTTGGTTTGGTTTGGTTTGGTTTGGTTTGGTTTGGTTTGGTTTGGTTTGGTTTGGTTTGGTTTGGTTTGGTTTGGTTTGGTTTGGTTTGGTTTGGTTTGGTTTGGTTTGGTTTGGTTTGGTTTGGTTTGGTTTGGTTTGGTTTCGTGTGGTTTGGTTTGGTTTGGTTTGGTTTGGTTTGGTTTGGTTTGGTTTGGTTTGGTTTGGTTTGGTTTGGTTTGGTTTGGTTTGGTTTGGTTTGGTTTGGTTTGGTTTGGTTTGGTTTGGTTTGGTTTGGTTATGTTTGGTTTCCTTTGGTTTGGTTGATTTTAGTTTAGTTTAGTTTGGTTTTTGTTTTGTTGCGTTCTAGCATAGTTTCAGTTCAGTTTAGTTCAGTTCAGTTTAGTTCAGTTCAATTCAGTTCAGTTGAGTTGAGTCAACATTTTTCGACTTTGTCAGTATTTTTGACTGTCTCAGAATTTTTTGGTTTCGTCAACATTTTCCCACCTTTTACAAAATTTTCCGACATTACACTAACATCTTTCTCGGTGTACCACCAAAGAATTTACAAATCCAGAAAGGAAAGTCAAAAGCCACTTGAAAATCAAAATAGCCATAAGCAAAGATTTTTCCTAGAACTGCTACCTATTGCTTTACTATTTGACCACCACATACCCGCCCTCTATTGTACAGTCGAAAACCAAAATAAAGCCTACACTTACAGGACAGCGCCACATAAATTAACATAAAAATAATAAAATAATTTTTAATGGTTGGAGAAAACTTTTGTCATTTCAATTTGTTTGAAGGCATTATTATGGCTGATGCTATTGTTGTTATTGTGCACGTCTCTGCACAGTTGATACCTACTCTTCTTGTTACATTGTAATGGAGAGCTGCCTTAAGGGCGACCGCATTTTGCTACCTTGGCAACATCACTCGTACAAAGCCAAAAATACTTAATTAGCATATCCTTGCTATTCGGCGAGCAGTTTACTAAATAATTTACAACGCATATTAATCGGTGTATAAAACAATTAACATAATTAATAAAATTTATAACTTAGTTCAAGCTGAACGGTGGCATCCTTTCAGCATCCTTCTCCTTTGAGAGCTCAGTTATATATAGTAAGTATTTTCGGGTTAAGCACTTTGTAGCGTAATTAGCGCATTTGGTAGAAGTTTTTGTGCTGAATAAATTATGAAAGGTTGTGACATCAAGAATATTGAGTGGTAGGTATCAGGGGATAGGCATTTGGTTGATGACTATTATGAAGTGATTAAATAGAGACTTTTGAGTTTATTTTGAAATTTTGTCTTTTGAAATAAATTGTATTTTTTTGTTTATTAGTTGTTTTTAAGATATTTGTATTAAAATTGACAAAATAAATTTTTCGTCGAAGTAAAAATAAAAAAACGAACTACATACTTCTTAGGCTCATGAAGTGATAAAATCTTTTGCAAATGTCCTTGTCTCACAAAAAATTTATGTCTTGAATAAACAAACACAAAAAACGAAGGCACGTTTTGATATCAACGCCCCTTCTTAGGATTAAACCCTGAAACGCTCATATTAGTCGTTTTGACTACCATTGCTCTTTGTTTTGCTCACTTTTTGTTTCGCTGTCAGTTCATCACTCTCAGCTTACACGTTATAGTGGCTGCATTAGTTGCTTATTTGTTGCGAGAAGTTTGCTTGTGTATAGCGCTTATTTGGATGATGTGTTCAATTGTAGTGCTCCTCGAAAAGACTAACATTAACTTTCTCTTTATACTTTAAAGATAATGTTAGTTGCTTCATTTAAAAGAGAACATCTTGTACTTTTAGATTAGATTTTTTTTGTTTATTAGGTCTCATAAAAAATGCTTACTAACCATGCATCAAGCTAACGTTATGCATTTTTTTCACATTCTGGCTGGCTAGCAAAGCGGTTGTAGCTTTGAGCGCAACCACCGTAGCTGAAAGGTATACATGCATTTTCCGTAGATTAATAAGTTCACATTTTGGGATAAGCAATGCTACACATACATGGTCCGAGTGTTTTTCCGCGCACACAGCTATGAAGTTAAAAAAGAAAATTAATTAAATTGCACAAAATCAACTGAATTGCTTGAGCAGTGGCTACAAAAGCAAAAATCAAAAAAATTGGGCTGGCTGAGAATTTTCACCTTCACGACTTTTGGTACAGAAGGTACCATTCAGACCATGAATAAAGTAAAATTTTGTGGTATACAAATGCATTAATATGAGATAATTTCATTGGATGTGGTTCATAAACAGGGTGTTTACGCTAAGGTTACAAAACTTCTAGGAAGTGATAGAAGAGACCTAGACTAACAAAACTAGACTATCAAACTGGTTTAATAGTTGCAAGGATAGAAAATAACACTTCTGACAATGGATTTTGGTAAAAGGGACCAAAAAAAATATACGTGTTTTGGCGCTTTGAAAGTTTACGTTTAAATGTTTTTAATGGGTCAAAGTTTCTCCCTTTTAACGCATTCTTGTGTTAAATCGACATACTAAACTGTACGATCTTTACTTCTGAGGTGTATCATGTATTTAGCCAACTTTTGAAGGATATTACGAGAAATATTCATCTAAGTAACTTTAACCCTCTTCATAGCCTTCTTATGTTCTCTGTGTATTTTTCTTATAACCTTGGGACAGCAAGTCTTTTCCAAAATGTAGCCTTACAGTGGGGTGAAATTTCGAAAATACTTTTCTTATGAGTGATTTATTAAATATGCTTATGTTTAACCATATATAGCAGATATAATTTTTTTCAATACCTGAACTCAAGGTGAAAAACATCAGGGTTCTCATCACGTAACTTTTAAAACGATCATCGTTCAAACGATACTGTCGACGATATCATCAAAAGCTTGCTTCATTTAAACCTATCGCTATCGTATCTTCTATCGTATCGTCTATCGTTCTGTTTTCATATGTTTCTGACAGAAGTGAAATTTTATTTTATTTTTTGTGATTATTTGGATATGTCAAGGAGAATTTTTTAAATGTAAGAGAAAGGTTTTTTAAATATGAATCGTGTAAATAAATTACATAAGAAGTGTTAAGCATACAAAAAAAAAAACAAAAAAAAGAAATTAAGCAGAAAGAGACTCTTTAATGTCGTCTCTTATTTTTTCTGCCAACTGCTGCAAGCGGTTGTTGGAAACACCGGACACTTCATATTATACTGCTTCAGTTTCTGTCTCTAAGTGGTAAAAATTTTCCACTTTATAATAAATGCAAATGTTGTACAGTGCGGCACAAACATTTGCAAAAACTGCTAGTTTTTTGGGATTATATCGGCTCCTTCTTTCTTCCAATAAGATTCATTGAAGGAATGTTTCCATACCAAGGAATCATTTGAAGATCCGGCGTATCTTGGATTTATTGCCGATATTCGCATTTCATGATCGCAAATCTGTTGAGCCAACGTATGAAAATTTGTTGATAGTATTTTTATACTTAAAATCGGGGCCTTTGAAAATATAAATGTGTACCATCTATGCAACCGATTACTGAAAGCAAACATGTTATTAACCTTTTTTTATAAATATTTCAGGTTAACTTACTGGTGTGGAATATTCCCAGTAAAACCACTGCTTTGTCTTCTATTATTTTCTCTTCCTATCACCCATTGTATCCACAGTGGGCAAATAATTGCTTCCAGTGCCTTCATGGTATCAGAAACAATTCCCGACAGAGTGCTTTGGCTAACAGAGATGCCAAAATCATTTCCGGTCAACCATTGGAAGCTCCCGCTGCCAAGAATTTCCAAGGTTGAACATAACCTTAAAATTGGGGGAATATTTGTTGACCGACTACCACTATCAAGATTTATTGTCTTCAATATATACATAAATGCATTTTTCGATAGCAGGTAGCGTTGAACAAAGCTAAATTTGTTTATATTTTTATCAAGTATTATTAATACACTACACTTTTGATAATAATTTACATATTTTTTTGATGGAAGAGATAAAGGATCAGATCTTTCCCTGAGAATCCTTCGTTGTCGGCACAATTTAATTTTTTCTTCACTTTCATTATCATTTCTGTGAACTTTTGATAAAACAACCTAAGTCGAGATAAGACAATTCTCCAGGATTTTAATCCTTAATATTAAATTTAAATACGCTTCTATTGGTATAATCGCCATGACTCTATGATTTTGTGTGCCAGAGATATAAGGGTGTCCAATAGTTCACGCAAGATTTGAACTTAGCGCCATTCGTGCGGTGAAGTGTTATTAGCCAAAAGAAAAAATAATTTGACAGCTGACACTTTAAGAATAGTAAAAATGTATGGAAAGAGGAGATTCAACACTACAACAACAAAGCTGAGCCACATTATTGAAAAGTAGTTAATCAGTTTTTAGGCTTTCCTGAAAAGTTGCCAAATTCGAGTTAGGTTGTTTTGTCAAAAGTCCACAGATTTATAAAAATAATTAAATTCCAAGCGCGAAATATTTAAAAAATATTAATATTTCCATAAAATCTATGAGCGACGATAGCAAGAAGTTAGCATATAAGCTATCGTCTGAAAACAATCGTCAAGACGATATAATTTGACTGCTGCTTGCTTACAGAAAGCAAGCAAGACGATATCATTCAGACGATACTTAAAATCGATGGTTACGTGATGTTAAAGTATCGTCAAAACGATATCGTCTAACGATTATCGTCATACGTGATGAGAGCCCTGATGTCTCCAAGTATTTTGGAACTCATAATAAAATAAAACCTGTATCAAACCGAGATTTTGCATAAAATAGCAAAAACATTTTATTGTAACCTCAAAAATGCTCGGAATAAATCGTACGATATCTCAAAATTTATACCTTGAGTTAAAGCTTAGAATAAAAAACTAGTAAGGGTGTTGTTACCTTTGGCCTGGCCAAACCTTAAATACCTTACACAGCAGTATTTTGCAAATGGGAAGTGCTTATATGGGAGGTGCCACGCCCTCTTGTCCGATTTTATCCCGTTTTTGTTTAAAGCTTGCATTTATAGTTCTTAGTGTCTGAATAAAATTAAGTTTGATTACCTCAAAAAACGCTTTCAGTACAGCGTTTTGAAGCTTTTGTTCTTATGAGAGCTGCTACGCCCTCTGTTCCAAATTTGCCCAGTTTTTGCTTAAAGCTTGCGCTCACAATTTTTAGTATTTATGTGTATTTTGGTTGCATTATCGTGAAAAATACTCCAAAAGTTGCATTTTGACGATATCTTTTGTATGGGCGGTAGGCGTGTCCATTCACCGATTTCGCTCATTTTCAATTCTCTGAACTATCTTTGACGATGAAGGCTGTGTACCAAATTTCATTGAATTATCTTGCTAAGTTTTCCCAAAAAATGTATTTTCACACACAGCCAGCCAGACAGACAGATGGACATGGCTATATTGACTCAGGAGATGACGCTGATCAAGAATATATATACTTTTCTATATCTGCCAAGCCTTCTTCTCTGCGTTACAAAAGGAAGGTCAAAGTGAATATACCCTGGGTGTAGGGTATAAAAATAATAGAAATATGTTGACCAATTATATCCCTTTTTTTTTTGGAAAGGTGGTGAAAAGTTTGCTATTTTTTAGAAGTGCGTATTTTCTTTACCGTGTTCTTATTAAAATTCCCTTAAGTACATTAGTCATATTTTGATTTTAGAGTTACACCCTGTATAATGTAGTGCTTAGCTACGCTCTTAATCCTGAAGATTTACTACTTAGTTCCGGTAAAGTTTAAAAAGGAACCAGCGTTAAAACAGCAGATTTCTTGAATTAACGTTGACAACTAAATTTAAATATCAAACGTTTCCGAAAAAAATGTTAAATATATGAAAAGTCATTTGTAGTGTAACGTGTATTATGTGTTGAATTCTATATGGAACTAATAGAAAGTTGGTCATAAACTGAATCGATAAACTGCGGAATAAATATTTCGCTCATAACATTTTGTGTTGTCAGTATGCTGATTTGACGTATTGTATTTTATTCAAAAATTAATTAGATGGTCGATATTCAAGACATTAAGCTTACAGTTACGTATATTCGTCAAGAACTTTCGAAACACTTAAATTTTAAATATATATACGTGATGTATATACGTGATAGGGATAAAAACTTGTAGAAAAACTACTCAAAAAATACTATTTTCCACATAGTTTGTAGTATATCATATGCCTTTTGTGCTTAAAGTTCATCGTATTATCGATAGAATTAACAAAATAAATGCTTGCAACTAAAAGTTTCTTTGGCATAACGAAAATCTCACCAAAGTATGCTACAATATTTAATCTTTAAAAGCTTATGGCAGCTTAACGCATATGTATAGCATAGTTAGATCCATACGCATTGCGGCAACAACAACAGCAACAAAAACAACAGCAATTATAATAAGGACAACAAAAAACATGACTACAACCAGAGCAAGATATATCGGTATTTATTAATCAGCACTACAGAAAAGATCAAAAATGTCGATGAAGAAAACGCAAAGCAAAGTACAACAAATAAATGCTGTACAGGTGCAAAAGTTACCAAGAGATTTATTAGAAATTTCTTGACCAGCAGCAGTAGCATGTTAAAGGAAGAACGTGCTTTGCAATGACCTCGCTTTGTTTTGATTAAATGCGTCTTTCGCAGAAGGATACAAAAAGGATTTCGTATACAAACGCTTATTGGCAAATGCATGGCCAGCAAGCTAATGAGTTGATTTGTGTTTTAAGCGTAGTGTTGGTACATGAAGAGCAAAGAATGCCCGTGAGGTGCTGTTCAGTATTGCCATAGTGACTGTACATGATGATGAATGTTTGTTAATAAATTTGTGGTTAACAAGCTGCTGCTGCTGGTGGTGGTGGTATAGTTAATGGTATCAAAATTCAAAAAATAAATAAAAATTTACTTTTCTTTCCTCTTCGAGAATTAAACCTTAAGTAAAGCAAGAATTACACAGGCCCACAAAAAAAAAGTACCTTGCGCGAAAGATCAGACCACCTGAACTTTATGTTTTTGGGGTCGCTGAATCCAAATATGGTGCAAGAATAGCGAAGTTGGTTCGCGTTTTCTCAGAAATCAACAATGATGCTGAGAAATTTGAAATTTTTTTCAGCATTATTTCTGATTTGTGAAAAAATTCGAACCAACTCCGCTATTCTGACACCATATTCGGACTCAGCGATCCCGAAAACATAAAGTTCAGGTGGTCTGATCGTTCGCGCTGGGAATTTTTTTTTAGTAGTCCTGTGCGCGAAAGATCAGACCACCGGAACTTTATGTTTCGGGGTTGCTTAACCCGAATATAGTGTAAGATTAGCGAAATTGGTTCGCGTTTTTTCAGAAACCAGGAAAAATCTATAATTTTCAGCATTATTCTTGATTTCTGAAAAAACGCGAACCAACTTCGCTATTCTGGCACCATATTCGGATTCAGCGACCCCGAAAACATAAAGTTCAGGTGGTCTGATCTTTCGCGCATGGTACTTTTTTTTTGTGTATTAGGGGAACTGATGCTATTGTGGTATAGTTTTTCAATGTGTCAATGTGGTATGGTCGCATATCTCCGAATTGGGAAAGAACCTGCGAACGTCACTGCTTTTATCCTATCAGAAAACATGAAAAAACAGAGATGTGTTGCTGTCATGTACCAAACAAAATTTTTCCGGTGTCAGTTGAACGAAACTTAAGTCGCGTGTGGTTGATTTTTTTTCCCGAATTTTTTGCAAAAAAATTTTGTTAAGAAAAAGTTGTTTTTTGGTGAAATTTTATTTATATTCAACAAAGGCAAATGCTAAGTATTGCGAAATAAGTGTTTAACTGTGTAAATTCACAAAGTTTCCCATTTTATTTTTAGAATTTTCTAATTTCTAAAGATTGCCCAGTGTGGTATAGTCGGGATTCGCTAATGTGGTATATGAATATTTCTTGTTATTCTTAACATTATTTGATTGCTGTTTATTTTTTTATGAAAACTATTATTTTGAGAACCAATGTAAATGTTATTATGAACTTATTTCATAACTTTCATACTTTACATTTGGTTGTATGGTTAAGTATACCACATTACCCTACTTATATGTACCACATTACCAGCCCACTTTGCAAGTACTGATCAGTATATATACCACATTGTGCCACCATATATACCACATTACCTGCCAACTTTTTGAAAACAGCTTTTTTGACTTTTTTCAGATTTTGCACAATAACTTTTTTTAATGATATTGCACACATTTTATTGAAATATATTCTGTAGCCAATACTTCAATGATTAGCATAAAAAAATTTGGCTGAAATTGATCAAACGGTTCTCTTTCAAATGCCACCTCAACATTAGCTATACCACAATAGCATCAGTTCCCCTATCAGCTCAGTCAGTTTTGGTTTTTCGATAGGGAGTGTTCGTGCGTTTTTTTCAAAAAAAAGCTTAAAAATTTTGTAAAGAAAGCAAATGTGTGTCATTCTCCGCTCAATTTTTTTTTTATACTACTAAGCATATTTTTTTATCTTTATATAATTAAAGCAATAAAGAATTAGAATGGCTATATACCAGTTTCAACTTTTTTAAAAATAATTACTATTTCCATTGCATTATTACTGTTTTTTCAACATTTTGTCATTCTCCAATTAGTCATTCTCTCTATAGTAATTCTTCACCTGGTTTTTCTACATATTATTAGTTTTGCTTTAATCATTTATTTAAAATATAAAAATTTTAATTTAGTCGTAAAACACTTAAATACACTTTTCAAAAATGCAACATAAATTTTTGGAGTTGCCACCTGGCTGTTTTTCTAAATCTTATTAAATTTCTATTTTTTTTTTTTGACTAAACTGAAATAATTGGTTTCAAAAATGCTCATATAAACTTTTCTGAAATTGTACAAAAATTTTCATGGTTTCTACAAAGTTTTTTGTTTTTGTTGTGCTAGTTTCTTTTAAACCAATTTTCGGTTCAATAAATTTGTAACGATTTAAACTATTCACGGCCCGCTTGAAAAAATATAACTGAAAGATTCGAGGACGACGGAGTTTTTTGTTGGGTTCTTTTCAGGACATCATCCGAAGTCAATCCTGATAAGAATCGAAATCGTAACACGTGCTGATTTGGAAAACGGTCAGTTTTTGCTATTTTTGAACGAATATTTTCAAATGTTTGCACTAAATACCGTTTATTTGTGCATATATCGACCTCGGCTACACACCTATGTGAAAGCTCATTAAATTTTATGAATATTTGCTCAAGAAACCATACCTCTGCGTTCAATTTTAGTTCGGCACATTTTAGGAAATAAATTAGCCGCTTTTTTTAATTTTACAGAACAATTTACCAAAAATCCATGTAAAAATATGAATCGTTTATTATTGTATAAATTGGTTATTTGACCGATATAATTTTTTGGAATAAATATCATCAATTCAACACCATCAAGTGAACTTCTTGTGCAAACAGAACCCAATCTAATTGATTACTGAGAGAATAGCACCCAAATCACATTATGACATTACTTTTGTCTCTATAAGAATTCTCAAAATTTAGTATGAAAATCAGACTTGGGGGTTTTGCATTAGATTTTATTTTTCACTAAACTTAGTGCTAGTGAAAAAATATTCACTATCAAGGAATTTATTTAGTGTTAGTGCAAAATCCTTCACTATCAAAAAATTCATTAAGTGGTAATGAAAAAGATTTTCATTATCACTAAATTTAGTTATAAGTTTTAAATAATATTTCCACTAAATTTAGTGATAGTGAAAATTCATTCACTATCAAAAAATTGATTTAGTGGTAATGGTAAATTTTTCATTATCACTAAGTCTATTGAAAGTGAAAATTTGTTCCATTGAATTTAATGAAACTTTAATGAAAATTTTCAATAAATGTTGCAATAAATTTAATGAAACATTTTCACTTTCATTAAATTTAATGAAACTTCAATGGAAATTTTCATTAATGTTTCATTAAATCCAATGAAACAAATTTTCACTATCACTAAATTTAATGAAACTTTAATGAAAATCTTCATTTATGTTTCATTAAATTCAATGAATAAATGTTCACTTTCAATAACTTCAGTGATTTTTTTATTGGAAATTTCAATTCAATTAAGACAAAATGTGCCGTGCTAGGTCAAAATATTTTGATATCTTTAAATTTTTCCTTCGAGATCTTGTACGAGACGATTGCGTGACTATTAATCCTACTATTATTTAAAAAAGCTTACGAAAGCTGTTTTAAGCATTTAGTTGACAAAGGGCAGAAATTATTTGGGTCTGAAGAACTTCAAAAACTAAAAGTCGTGTTTGCATTTGACTTTAATGAATCTCCTTCAAACTGATACTATTCCCACTCATTCTAACTCTTTCAATAAATTTAATTTAATCAGTCTGTTCGCTTATTCGAAGATTTTGCAAGTTTTTACCCGAAAAGCTCTCATTCATGTACGTTTTATGCTTAAACGAGAGCTTTTCGGCTGAAAACTTGCAAAACCTTGAAGTAAACGAACAGCTTGGATTTTAATGAAAAATTCTATTCAAAGTTTCATTAAAAGCTTCATTAAATTTAGTGATAGTAAAATTTTGTTTGATTGAATTTAATGAAACTTTAGTGAAAATTTTCTTCAGAAGTTTCATAAGAAGTTTCATTAAATTTAGTGATAGAAAAATTTTGTTTCATTGAATTTAATGAAACTTTAATGAAAATTTCCACTAATGTTTCATTGAATTCAATGAAACATATTTTCTTTATCACTAAATTTAGTGCAATTTTTATTGGATATTTTCATTAAATTTTAATGATAGTGGAAAACTTTCCACTATCATTTAATGAATTGTTAGATAGTGAAAAATTTTTCATTACCATCAAATGAATTTTTTCATAGTGAAAAAATTTCCACTATCACTAAATTTAATGGAGAAAATTTTCACTGTCTCTAATTAGATTTAGTGGTAGTGGAAAAAGTTTCACTATCAAAGTATTCATTAAATAAAAAATTTAGTGCATTACCCCCAAGTCTGATTTAGTGCAAACATTTGAAAATATTCGTTTAAAAATATCAAAAACTGTCCGTTTTCAAAATCGGCACGTGTTACGATTTGGATTCTTATCAGGATTGACTTCGGATGATGTCCTGAAAAGAACCCAACAAAAAACTCCGTCGTCCTCGAATCTTTCAGTTAAATTCTTCCAAGCGGGCCGTGTATTATTTTTAAGTGTCTTATTATAATGGCAAACGTAAAAAAACAAGTAAGAGTTAAATAAATTTTCGAAAACAACTATCTGGCAACCCTAAAAATTTAAGTGAGGGTTTTTTTTAAGTTTATTTAAGCGTTCTAAGACTATGGCAATATGGCAATCCTTAAGTTATGTTCCTTTTTTAAAAGTGCTTCAATTCAGGAAGTGATAGTTTTAACGGTAAATTTTTTGAACTACGAGTAAATATTACGAATTTTTTGTTCTTTAATAAACTCCTCCAGAAGACAAACCTGATTTATTTAATAAAATGGCAGCCAATTTCCATTACTTTTGCCTTACCATGTATCACGTGTTTTGAGAATAATTTAACTGCCTAAAACTATGCTTTCTTCAGTTAAGTTAAATGGCTTTTAACCTTATTAGCCGCATATTTGATAGCAGCGCATCATGTGCTCAATAAAATTTGACTACATTGGCAGCCAGTAGCTTCTGCGAGCTATAAATAACTCAAAACGAGAAAGAGAAAAAACACACGCCCGATGAAGTGAAAGAAGAATTATGTCAATTCATCAGCGCCTAAAAGTAGGCAGGCATTAACTGCTTTATTGACAAAACGTTGGCAGGATGTAATCTTTAATTATGTTGCTGCTAAAGCCGGATTACGCAATTACTTATAGAAAGCAAAAGGCAATAAGGCAGAAGCAACGTTAAGCAAAATGGAAACAGGAAGCAGCAGAAACAAATTAGGGTTGCCACAGGCAAGTTGGTAAGAGGCATATTTGTATTTCACAAAGCAGAAAGTGGCGTAAAAGAGACGGCAATATTGAGAGCAAGCATGACTATGCGATAATAAATCATTTTTTGACATCTCTACCTTGGGAAGTGCTCTGCTAAATGGGGACAAAGTATGCACTGCCAGAAAGTATATTCTCGTCAGCGGAGATTAAGGCTTTTTCATGTGTTGTCTCGTAAATTGTGCTTTTTCTTTTTGTAGTGTAAACATGACTAAATGATAATAAAAATACAAAGTAAATTTTTTCCAAAAATCACTTTTTCGTTTGTGCGGTGGACGCCATATTAAAAATTCCAATTTGTAAAAAAGTGCTGAAATTCATACCATATTTTTTGGCTGACATTCAAGTGTGCACTGTCAGCGTGTGGGTTGTTTTCTTCTCACCATTTTCACTGAGTCATTTTTTTGGCAGCTTACAGATAAAGACAGTCAGACGGACGGACATACTTAAGTCCCGACGACTACAAACTTTGGCTTATATATTTGTATAGAAGCTGACGACGCGACGCTTTTTCTTTTTTTCTCATCTATTGTTGTTGTTGGTTTTGTAATCCGCCGCATAACAAGCGTATAAAAGTATAATTTTCCACTTGCGTAGACATGAAATAAATTTTTCGCGCTCGCTGATTTTACCAGAGCGTGGTTAGATAAAAAAAAAAAGAAAATCGCACAAAAATTGAACGGGAGCATTGATGTAGGTGCATCGAAAATTACAAGCGGATTCAGTGTCTTCAATGTCTGGTCTGGTCTGAAAGATGCAGCAGCAGCAGCGCCACGAGTACAAAGTGCTTGTCATTTTGTTTTCAAGAACTGTCAGCCAGTCTATTTGAGTTAATGCGTGAGTACTTATTTGCTTGTGTGTGTGCATGTGCGTGTGCGTGTGTGTGAAAATAAGTGTATTAAAACGAGTACGGTGAATTCCACGGACACTTTGATATGGCAGGAAGAGAAGATCGTGCCATTTTATTTGGAAGAGCGATTCTATTCTCTGTTATGTAAAAATTTTCCTAACAAAAAATTCTCTTGAACAATTTATGGGTGCTAGGTTAAAAATAAGTGAATTTTGCATGAACTTTTGGAGGAAAATCTTTATTTTTTTTTGGACAACTACCATAGTAAGGGTGTAATCTTTGGCCTGGCCAAACATTAAATCCCTACACTGCAGTATTTTAAAAATTTTGCTTGTATGGGAGGTGCCACGCCCTCTTGTCCCATTTTACTCAGTTTTTGCTCAGAGTTTGCATTTATAATTGTTATGTTTCCACACACAGACACCCAGCCACCCAGCCAGACATGGTTATCTATATCGACTTAAATTGCTTAAATAAACTTTTGCTTTTAAAAAATCAAACATAAATTTTGAGGATTGCTACCTGGTTGTTTTAAAAAAAATTTTTTAAATCTTACTTTTTTTTACTAAACTTTTGGTCTTAGAAATGCTCAGATAAACTTTTTGGTCGCAAAAAATTTATAAAAAAAAAATCAAGTGAAAACTCTGAGAGCTAATGTACCTTTCTTAAAAAGTTTTACTGAGCGTTTTCGAAACCAGAAGTTTTAAAAAAATATTAAAATTATAGCTCAAGCCGAATTTACAAAAAAAGGATGGCAACCTTGAACGTGCTATATATATATTCTGGCCTAGGCAACACTAATGTCAATAGCTGAAATCTGGCAACACCATAATAAAGTTTGAAATTTTTTAGCACAAACGTGCTCAGAACATTTTGACGTACGACCATCGCAGTGACTTGAAAAAATCAATTTGGCAAAAAAATGGAATTAACTCGTGAACATTTTCGTGCGATCATTTTTCACAACTTTCGACGTAGATTATCACGACAAGAGTGCATTGATGAGCTTAAATCTTTGAATGGCGATGAAGCACCATCTTATAGCACTGTGAAAAACTGCTTTAATGAATTCAATCGTGGCCGACGCTTGCTGAAAGACGAATTCTGTGAAGGTCGTCCAAAACAAAAATGCCAGAGAACATTGATGCCGTGCTCGAACTGATAATGCAAGATCGTCATGTGACATACCATGAGATAGAGGTTTCCTTGAGCATGTTTCTTATCTGCATATATTTGATATTGCATGAACACCTAGCCGTAGAAAAGGTTTGTTCTCGTTGGATCCCGCACAGTTTGACAATCGCTCAAAAAAAGGCTCGTGTCAATTGGTGCAAAAAAATTTTGAAAAAATACGATCGCGGTGCTTCAAAAGACGTTTATAAGGTTGTCACAGGTAACAAATTATGGATCTATGCGAATGAGTCCGAAACAAAACAGCAATCGACCGTGTGGGTCTTCGCAGACGAGCCAAATACAACGAAAGTTGTTCGTGGAAGTAGCACTTCGAAGCAAATGGTCGCTTGTTTTTTCGGCAAAACTGGTCATGTGGCAACTGTTCCGCTTGAGCAACGTAGGACGGTCAATTTTGAGTGGTACACCACAATTTGTTTGCCTAAAGTCTTCGGAGAAATTCGAAAAACGAACAAGAGAAAACGAATCGTTGTTCACCATGACAATGCGAGCTCTCACACATCGGTTCAAGCCAGCGCCCAAACGTCGAATTGATGGGTCATCTGCCGTACAGCCCTGACTTGGCACCCAATGACTTCTTTTTATTCCCACACATCAAGAAAAAAATGTACGGTCAACGATTTTCGTCGCCAGAAGATGCTGTTGAAGCGTTCAAAAACAATGTTTGGGAGGTGTCTCAATCGGAGTGGAAAAAGAGCTTCGACAATTGGTTTGCGCGCATGCAAAAGTGTATAAATCATGCTGGAGAATACTTTAAAAAACAATAAAACCATTTTTGATGATAAATATTCGCATTTTCATTATTAGGCCAGAAATATATATAGCAGCCGTATATATTATAGATACGTGAATGAAACTAATTGCATCGCATGTGTAACACAAAATATAGCTTACACATTAAATTTTACTTTTTTAGCTATACTGAATGCAAAGATAATTGAAAAAAACCTTCTTGTGTAAAATTTACTTTTTGACGGTTAGAGCTCGATATTTTTTATAAGTTTATCTAAGCGATTTAGAACCAAAATTTTATTTTTTAAACATATGGTTGAAGTAAAACATACAAAAACACCAGATGGCAACCCTGAAAGTCTATGTACAAAAAATGCACGGTTTGGTAAATTTTTCGGAAACACAGCCATATTCCTTTTGAAAAAACTTTTTCGGAGTATTTTCATGAATAAAAATTAAAAAAAAAACAGTTTATAAAAAACATATTCATAAAAAACTGTTTCATGCCAACATTCGTTGCCAATATAGAATTAAAACAGAATTGTCGATATAAATATTACCTTAAGAAAGAGTTATTCAAACTTGATATAATTTGTGGACTACTCTACTCACTTAGCGATATTCTTTCGCCTCTAACTAAAATATTCTTTCTAAAAAGTTCAACTGACAGTCTGCGCGTACATTTCATGTTAAATTATTTTTATAAAAACAAACATTTCCATACACTACATACGGTGTATTCATATCCTTTTTTCATGCCTCTAAGAGATAATCAAATTCAAATCTAAATTCAAACAATAAAGTAATGCCATAGGACGTTTCTGTTGCTGTTGTGTTGCTGTGACTGTCACAGAAATAGAACTCAAAAATACATTGCGCTTGTGTTGGCAGGCTTCCTGTGGAATATGTATAATGTAAGACAGCGGCAATAACAACAGCAATAACAACAACTTTAAATGTAATAATATATGTAAGAAACTGACGCCTGCTGCTTGTGACTTTAACTCAAACGCGTTGACAAATTGGATCACATGCCAAAATATTATTACACTGGTATATGCATATGTTTCAGTGTATGTGTGTGTGTGTGTGTACTTATTTGTGTATTTTCTACACATTAAAACGATTCAAATTTCTGTCAATCACTTCAGTTGATGATATTTTATAAGAATGTAAGGCAAAGTGATGAAATTTCATGTTTTTTTTTTTTTTTGTATGATAGTATTTGTATAGGAATATTAAAATAATACGGGAAAATTGTTTACTTTAAAAATATTTTTATGTAAATATCCTGACAAATATAAAGGATTAAAACTCAATGGTTTTTGCTAGCAGTTACTTTTTCGTTGATTTTTGATTACTTTGAGGGCATTACTTCTTTAGGCAATTTTGCATTCATCAGGAATAACATCAATTTCCACTTATTGTTCTTGTTGTTTTTATACCGCTCAGCACATTTCATTTAATTTTTTAAATATATAATAAACACTATTAGTACTCAAGCATTTAATTGAAAAATGCACTCAAAGCATAATAAACTAAAATGTGTTACATTCAATGCTTTTCAATTTCCGCCAAGGATAATAACGCTATCCATAATAAACAGTTTATTTTTCACTTAATTTGTGCGGAAAATCAGTTGAAATGAAATTCCATTTAAAACGCTCCATTGTTTTTCTTTCAAAGACAGCAATGAAAATGGAAAATTTCATACAAAACCAGGAACAGGATCAAAGGTGAAAAATTGAAAATAAACCCACCAAATGTTGTGGGAAGTAAACATGAAAGTTTCACCGGAAATAAAACAACAAAACAAAAATAAAGAATTTTGTAGCACAAAAGAATAAATAGTACAAAACAAAAACAACAACAGCTGTCGAAAAACCCTGCGAATAAATTACGTATTCTCTGAATATCCCATTTAAAACAACGACCACAGAAAGCTGTGACAATTTTTTAATTTAAAAACCTCCAACACTCTTGTATCAGTTGAAATGAAATGTACTCTAAAGATCTTTTTACAATTAAAAAAAGTGTCAAGCTTCTGGCGAAAAACGTAAACCCTCTTAACGATGAAAAGTCTCAATGTTGTGGTTTCATGCTAAGACCATTGCATACTTTGCAGTGTAAGCCAGCATTTTGTTTTAAATTAAACAGAAACAAACGAACAATTAATTGAAGTGACTGACTGTAGCTTAAAGATCATCAGCAAATGTGGGTCGTTTCAGCTGCAAGAATGCTTAAGCATGCTAAATACTTGCACAGGACACACACGCATATACACACCGACATTTACAATGGCATTGAAAGAATCTTTTTCGCTCTTTTAAAACTCACATGAAGTGTTAATATGCAGTCACCTGTACACGAAAAGAAAAATTTATGTTGTTTGCCGAAAGAAATGACGTGCTTATTCATTCGGTTGTAGGAACATTTTTAGAGACCACCAACTTTCCATCTACACTCGATTGCAATTTTAAAAGGAAGTACGACGTTCACGGGCTTTTATTACAGAAATCGGTTAATTGGTCATTAAAGATGAAAAATCGCGGAGTGCTATTAAGTAACAGGGTGGAAAATCCGTAGGAGAGTGGAAGGAAGCTAAACTTTGAAATTTTTTGTAGAAAATTAAATTTGCAATCAAAATGGCTTATTCAAAACATTTAAAAAAAATTCCTAACCCAATCCCCCAGTGATGCCATACGGCACAGTTAAAACGCATTACCCGAATGTTCGCCAAAATCATTTTGTAACTTTTCCGCGCAGGCTTTTTGTTTTTTATGTGCGTAGAAATGTTTGATCTATCATTTGATGCATTCCACGCGTAAATATTCCATAAACTTTTCAAGCGTGAGCGGAGAGGAAGTGATCATAGAAAAATTATTCGAAAAAAATCGATAATGGCATCGAGACGTCGGCAAGTTGCAAAAAATTATTTATTTGTATTTCGATTTTGAAAAAAATAATTATGCCAAATTGAAGAGTAATACAGTAGTTTTTAAAGTGTATTTATATTTTTCCATAAGTTTTTCCTTACTAAGTGATAGGCCTGAATATATTTTAAGTGTGCCATATGGCATCACTGGCGGGAACCGCTTATGTAAAGTTTAGAGGTAGATTGATTTCCATTTATTTTAATAATGCAATTCATAAATAAGGTATATGGGGAAAGTATCTTCCTGGGGGGGTTTGAACACCAAAAAACCCACTCCATGTGAATGGGCCTAAGTGTCATTTGAATTTTTCGAGCCTTTTTTTATGAAGATGTGCTTTAAATGATTGTGGATGCATCTTACTATTGGGATTATGCTTATCTTTGGCTACAATGCTTGTAGTTAATTGTGAAGATTATTGGATCATTAAAGCCACGATTTTTGCTGGCATGTCTCGAAATAGTTTTAATCTTTGGTATTTACCGAGGAAAGTATTTTTGTATTCATTTTGTGGCAGCTCTATCCACTTTTATTTCGATAAGTTATTAACTGGAATTCCAGTTTTAAATTATTTGCAAAGCCTAGGCTACAATGTAACGGGAACCATAAGAGAAAATTGCATTCTACACAACTGCTCACTTCCTGGATAGACATCATGAAAAAAAAACCAAGAGGGCATATCAAATTTGCAAAAAACAAGGAATTTAACGTCGCCATTGTAAAGTGGAATGATAATAATTGCGTTTTAGTTGCTTCTACTTCACATGGAAGAGATCTAAAATCGATAGCTACGCTCTTTTGTAGAACAGAATGGAAGCTATAATGATTGAAAGTCTAAAGGCAGTCGAACCATATAATAAATGTATGGAAGGAACTAATCGAATGGATCAAATATCACGTTTTGATGGAATCGCTCATTACGTTGGTGAATGTGATCGACGTAAGTAGATGTAAATATAGACCGTACAAAAACCAATTCTGGAACAGGTGCATAAGATGCGATGTAAATTTTTTCCTAAGAGGTTCCCGCCAGTGATGCCATATGGCATCAGGGCACCATGGAAAAATGGGGCGTGGTCGCTGAAAAAGCTAACCGGATTTGAACTCAGGAACCTTCTTTTACCCTCCAAACAAAAATTCACCACCAAATTCAAAAAAATAAGTGCTGGCGGGGAATGGGTTAAACCAAAAATTTTGAAATAAAATAAAAAAGGAAAAAAAAACTTATTCTTCTGTTTCTTCTTACTCTTTTGCCCATAACTTTTTTTGAGTCAGAGAAAGGTTAAAATGTTGCATAAAATAAACAAAGCAAATAAAATTTTCTTTAAGATGATTTGCTAAAAAAAGATCCTTATGTCAAAAATGAACCAAAATATGGCCACTCAAACATAGAAATTTTGTTTATGCGGTCGGAAAAACGTCTTTTATTTAAAGTCAAAGCGTCTTACGAAAAAAGTGCTTACAGCAAAAAATGCTTAGAATTGTTAAGGAAATACATATCGAGCCCTAACCGCAATAGTAGCGTATGCGACAAAAAGCAAATTTTACAGGAGAGAGTTTTTTTCATTTTTTTTCGAACATGCATGACGGATCTTTTTAAAACGTTAAATGTAGTCTTTACTAGACCTCATATAAATAATAGACGCGTTTTAAAATTGATTTTGCGCATATTTCACTCATTTATGGCGCATACGACATTTTCGCAGTCACTCTTGACGAAGATTGAAATTAAAATGTGGCGCATACGTTTTTTGAAATTACATGGTTTTGCCTTTGAAGAATACATTTATAACATTTATTTAATACACAGAAAGAAATTTGTAACAATTTGAACGGTTTGAATTGTACCAACCCACAAAAACGGTCAAATTGACTGTAATAATGTTGTTCATAGAGGTCCAAATATACAGAAAATTTTTTTTTTTAAATCGGTCACCGAGCTAATCAATTTTCCGAGTCAAATTCAGGTTACCAAATGGTCTTTACATTGTTTCTGCATTAAAGAAAAAAGTTTGACAAAAACTAACTAAAAACTGGATGTGCAGTTAGTTTTCTGTTTATTTGTAGATTCAAAAATATTGCTTTTGAAAGCTTTAACTGATCGCGTTAACGAGATATTGTATTTTTAACAATTTTTTAAATTTTTTGTTAAAAAAAATAAACTTTCACGTTTTTTTAGAAAATTTGCAACGGACGAAAACAAGAAAAATCATTTTCAATTTAAATTTTGATGTTGAATCCGAATCTGATTTTAGAATTGATATATCTAAAATGGTTTGAGAGAAATCCTAGCCTAAAGACTAATTTTCCATCCATTTTGTGAAAAGTTAAAATAACATTTTTTTTATTCTTTTGAGGTTATACTTATAATAGAACAAGGAAATCTTTAGATATAAGACATTAAAAAACACCTTGAAGCCCTATTATTTTACTTCAAATCCCAGCTTAAATTATATCGATATATTTTTTCTTCTTTGAATTATTCTAACCTGGAAAGGTGAAAAAAGGAAAAATCCACGTTTTTTTTTGATATTTCAGCTTACGATATTTCGAAGACAAAAAAAGATTTCGATAAAATACAAACTGATTTTCAAAGTAAAAGACTGGGGCTTCAAGCTTCATTTTCAATCGTTGGAGCTGACTTTTACAACGAACCGTCTTTACAAAATTTCGCCGAATCGTCCAAGTTTTCCCGTGAATAATATTTCCACGGACACACAAACATCCATCCAAACAGATGGACATAGCTATACCGACTTAAAAGGTGATTCTGACGAGGAATATATATACTTTTCCATACCTGCCGCGCCTAATTCTCTGGTTTTTGAGGTGCTTACGTTCTTTTTGTGGTCAACAAAAAAACATATGTGGCTCTTACGACATAATTGAAAGTGCGATATCTTTGTTAATACACAAAATTCAGTTTTAATATTTGGCATATAGTTGTAAATGACATTTTAGAACATATTTGCATCAAAAAAAAAATTTCGAAAAAATGTCGCATACGCTACTGTTGCGGTTAGGGCTCGATATGTTTTTATTTATAATTTTTGGGAACATTTTATAACTTGGTCAAAAAAAGAAAAATTAAAAAAGCTCCAAAAATTTCTGAAAAACATGCTCACGTATTTTTTTCGGCCATATTTCGGTAAGTTTTTAACCTAAGATTTATAGGAAATTTTATCTATTTTGTTTAATGTTGCGCAATGCCTTTACCTATCCTTTCCTTTGGGAGATGTTGCCATTGCATCAGTTAAGAAAATTTAAGTGGTTACGAGGTTTTTTTGTTTTTAATCTTATTTTGAAATTATAAAAATTGCTGCCATATGTCATAACATCGTGTCTGCCATTGCTATATTGCGTTTAAATTATTCCTAACAATAAATAATTTTGAGACGGCAGACGTCCACGACGCTTTTTTTGTAAATTATACAATTAAGAAATGCAAAAAAAATCATTATTATAGATAACGTATGCCCCAGACAGATGAAAGGTCTTATCTAGATTATAGACGCAATAATGTGAAACTTTTTATTCCATGATTTTAGGCATTTTTTAAACGCATATTTCGTAGACATTGAGCAAAAGAAATTTCCCAATTCAGGGTACAAAAAAATTCAAATTAGCTTTTTTGATGCTTAACTCAATTTTAATCTTATTTTTGATGTTTTAGAATTTTTTGGACCCTGAATTCGGAAATTTTCTTATAGTCAATGTCTACGAAAAATGTTTTTGAAAAATGCCTAAAATCATGCAATAAAAAGTTTTACATTATTGCGTCTATAATCAAGATTACAGCTGTCGTCTGTCTGGGGCATTATGTTTCTTGGGGTCTTTAAAATGATAAGAACAAGAAAGCAGACATTGAAGACATTTTCGTTGAAAACCATAAAAAACCGATCTCACGCGAGTTTCTTTCATATGTTAGAAAACTGAATTTTTGCACAGACCTTTATTTAATCAGTTGAAAGGCTTGGAAGAAAACAACATACAAATAATTTCTTGCTGCCCTGTCAAGATATTCGAGGCCAGAGGTTACAAAAAAAAAAACAGTTTTTTCAAATATTTCGTTAACACTTACTTTTTCAGCAAAAATTTTAAAACAATTTTGTAGCTCTAAAAATTTTGTACAAAAAAGCTTCAGAGTTTTTTTCATACGACTTATAGCTTAGAAGATATCCTAATTCATACTTAGTTTAGCTCGTATTTCCACAGCAGAGTATAATTTGGGCCATATACTAAAAAGCGCCTCTTTTTGAAAAATTAGCACGCAAAGCATCTGTCTCTTGTATTTTCATGCTCAAAGTATTCGACAGAACTAATATGCTCAATGGCAGACACGATGAAAGGATCTAACATAGTGATTTTTTTACATTTTAACAAAATCAGCGTTATTTTTTGCAGCAATATTGGAATGGCAGAAATGAGTTTTATTACTCCTCATAATGTTATCTACACAAAAAATGTCGACTGCCTGACGACGAAATCACATAATTTCTTTTATGTCATCAAAATTGAGCCGAAACTGCCGAACAATGTAATTACATAATTTTTTCTGCTAGCAGCTCCCTAACTAAGGACTTTGTATCAACAGTTTTAATAAATTCTCCACTGTGCAGTACCTAAATATATTGCTAATATAACGCGCTAATACATGCAAATGAAATCCCGCTTCGAAAAAAAAGCTTTATTGCTTGTTAATGCTAAGAAGAAGAAACTTTTCGACAGTGCATCGATATAAGGCAGCAAAAGTGTACGAGCATATAACGCATACAAGCGCATATTACTGCATAATGGAAGAAAGGGACTTAATTTTTTCTCTGCTCAATTTTTTTCTTATTTCACACCAAAGCATAGTGAAAATTTTTCTGCAGATAAAATTTGACTTTATCATCACACGTTATCCTTTGGTTACTACTTCAATAGTGCAGAGTCGAGTCCTTGCCATTGCAGACGCAAATGTCAGGAGCTGTCTATCGCGCTGCCACGTGTTTGTGTTTTACGTATCCCAGTGTGAAGTTTTAAATTCTCACAGGATATGCGCACACATACACATGTGTGCTAGTGCGCTGGCGTATATCTTTTGCTGTCTATTTGATTTTTTGCAACATTCAACTGTCTGTCGGTCTGTCTGTCTGTCTGTATATCTGTCTATCTATTTGTCGGCAGTGTTGTAAAGAAAAGGAGTAAAAGCAAAGAAGCAAAATAAAAAATAGAAAAAAAGAATTGTGAAGTGTGAAAATTGTGTTAATGTTATTTTCATCAGCATCAGTGTATGCGCTGGCTGCTGCAGAGCACACAAAAAGGATATCATTGTGTTTATTTCTCCTTTTTTTTAGTTTCACACTTGGCAGCATTCACAAATAAGCGAGTAAAGTGTAAATAAGGCAACAGCATAGACAACAGCAGTAGCAGCAATGACAACAAATCTAATCAGTGCGGATATCCTTTGATGTTTTCCTTTTAAATGCACATACTTACACAATGCATACATAAAGATATATAAAGTTTTATTGTTGTTAGATTTGTGCGTTCTTTAAGCTTAAGTTTTAAGCTGAACTTAAAGCAGTATTGCTCGCAATTGCGCATAAAAATTTGCTTGATTTGTATTGGTTTAAGTGTGAAATCCTTAATAGTAAAGTAGCGCTTAAAAGTACACTAAGTATTTGCATTTTTTTTTATAGCAAAAACATAAATTCTCACAATTTACGCAACTAACAATGCCAGCAACAATATAAAAGCAACAAATATTTGCTAAAACGTCCTAGCAAAAATATCCTTATGAGCTTATGCTGCAGTTTCCAAAATTTGTTTTTTTTTTTATTTTATATTGCGACAGGAAAATTTTGCGACTGCCTTGTTACCATAAGAGAATTTTATTTTTATTGACGTACACACAAGTTTGTTTATGGTTAGTTAAATTTTTATAGCATACTTTGCGGCGTTTTTTGAATGGCGCTTAAATTGAATCTTTTGGCTTTTTGCAGTTTAACAGTTTATGAGCGTTTATTCGAATTCATGAAGACATCAAGTACGAATAGTAGTGTATGAATGTGTAGTTTTTGTAGTATTTTGGGAAGATTTTCTAGTTTCATCTAATTAGAGTGTTACATGAGAATATGTACAACTAACAACTTAATTTAAGGCTGCTACATACTACTCGAAATAAGTAAGATGTATAATGAAGTCCTTAAGAGGATGTTAAAAAGTAATTTAATTTCTAGTACAATTACTCAAGCTCAGAGCTTTACATAGCAGGAAACTTTTGAAATCTATGAAATGAAAAACAAATTTGCAGCCTAAAAGCTTATAATGATTTTTTTACATAATCAACAGACCACAATCTACCACAATAGAAACTCATGTAGTGAAATTTGGAAAAAATAAATGTTGCAAATGCTAAAATAAATGGAGGCATTTATCGATAGCATGTGGTATCTAAGGACGTAGCAGCTCACTCACTCTTGGTTTGACTACGGTGCAAACAAGTTAAAGTATTAGACTAGAAATGTAGACCGAACCTCTTGAAGGAAGCTGGAGATAAATGCAGACACTGTACAAGATTGCGTTGTTTTGTGGACACTCTTTCATCAGAGTTAAGTGAAAAAAAAAACCAGTAGCAGACTTTTTTCAATGATCTTTAATTTTTTTTTAAGTAAAATTAGAAATACCAACAACTTTGATTTACTAATAACTTTTAAAGTTGCAATTTATTGAAGCAACTCACCTTTCTGACAATTTAAGTTTAACAATCAGCCATTGATGTGACAATATCTTCATATTATGCAGCAAAAGTAACTAAAAGTCGAACCACCACGTCTGCAAAGAAGATGAAGATGCGCCAAATTTCATTGTCGGCAAAAGAAAGTTATTGCAAAAAAGAGAGTGTATACACAAATAAAAGAAAAGAAAGTTTTAATAACTTTCACGTAACTTAATGGTAAATATGAAAAACACGTACGAAAGTTAAGTTCAGTTTGTTGAAATTTTTAAAAAAGTATCTACATTTTGTCAACTTTTAAAATAGTGACAAAACATAAAAAAATTGAACTAAGTAGTTATTCATGTGTATTTGTATAAATGGGTAATTTTTTTAAAATCACTTTTTACACAATCTGAAGGTAAAGTTGGCCATATTGAATATATCTCACTTCAAATGATTCGAAATCTTAAGAAAACTAATCTAAGTAAATCAATATAATTGTGTTTACGTCGTAAACAAATAGTCGCTAGCGACCTTAACATGCTATTGTGAACGTGCCCTTGTTGCAGTGCTGACAACAGTAGCATGTCAAATGACATACAATGCGTGACAATGGACTTTTTCATTTCATTTTTGTCACTTCTTCATAATCTTCTGACAGCAGCGGCACGAGTCATTTTTATTTAAATCTAAAAAGACAAATTAAAACACCTAAAGTAACTTAAAATTATATAAGTATAAAACTAAAGTAAATTAAATTAACAGATCATTCAATAAGTCCGTAGGATAAGTAAAAAAAAAAACAACATTTTGACAAAACACAATTTTATTATTCAACATAGTTGCCTTCGAGGGCGATACAACGAGTATAGCGATTTTCCAACTTTTTGATACCATACATATTACAATTTCTCTTTCTCGTCAAAATTGGCCTTAGCAAATTGTCTCTTGGATTCTGGTGTGTAATAGTGAAGCCATGTTTCATTCATGGTCACATATCGATGATAGAATTCAAATTTATAGCGTATATACCATCTGATATCTTTACAATGTCAGCTAGCTCGAGCACCTTCAATTTGGAATCGCTCATAACCACAGCGCTCTGCATCATTTGTGCTGGAACGACCACGTTTAAATTTAGCAGTCCATTTGTCTCGATAGAGTGGAGTTCGGATAATGTTTATCAAGCCATTGTTTGGTTTCCACTTCATTTTTTTCATCAAAAAGCAATGCTTTATCAAAACTGGAAAGTACATATTTTCCATTTTTTTTTCACTAACAAAAGTTGCTTCACACAAAATGCTATAGGTTAGGTTAGGTTGCGAGGGCATCGTTGGTATATTGTGATCCCTCTTTAAATACGGTACATGGTTCTAAGATACATACAATTAATTTAATTCAGTATATTTTATACAGTTATCGATCATGTTGAAGCTTATTCATTGGTTGTTGGCTACTATTCGTGTTTTCTGTTCCCATCTTGATGCCTTGATGTATTTCAGGATCTTAGCGGGGTCTATCTCCATAAGTTCTTGCATATCCTGAAAAAAGATCGATCCAAACATTTTAAATCTTGTTCTTGCAAGCGCAGGGCATCGTCAAAGATATTGCTGACTATCCTTTTCCACGTCGCTGTCTCCACACCATCTACAAAGATCGTCAGTCTCAAATCCCATCTGTCTCAAGTGATTGCATAACGTATTATGCCCTGTAACTATTGCAATAAATGTCTTTAGATCACTCTTGCTGCACTTTAAAACCAGTTTAGTAAACCTTATCTTAGGAGTGTTATAAATAGCCTTGGTCGTTCGATAATGGGTCGAGTTGCCCCATCTCCTCATCATCTCCAAAACCAATTTATCTGAAATTATCTTGCAATCGTGTGACATTGGTAGTTTAACGATAAGATTAATATTCTCTGTAGGCAATAATGAGCCCTTCCTAGCTAACTCATCTGCCTTTTCATTTTCTTGAATATTTTTATGACCGGGGACCCAGCACAGTTCTAAATTGTGTTGTTCGTTAAGAACCTAAAGCTCTCTGCGACAACGGCTGACTACCTCAGATTTTATATTCCTATTTTGCAGAGCTTTAATAGCAGCTTGACTATCTATGTAAATGGTTACATCAGTAGGTGATACATCACTCATCAAAATCAACCTTGCCGCCTCTGTTATCGCAAATATTTCCGCTTGAAATACTGAACAATTGTTAGATATTTTTACCGACTCTGAGAGATTAATTAGTTGACTGAAGATCCCGAAACCAGTTCCTATGTCCATTTTAGAACCATCCGTATATACTTTTAAAGTGGTATTATTAAGGAAATTCTTGTTTTCCCATTGTTCAAGTGTGGGATATTGGACTTTTATGCTTTTACTAAAATCTGTGAAAGCTTAATGTAATCTGTCTGACTTATTTCTGGCAAAATGGTTGTGTGCCCATAGCTTAATCTATTGAATTTATAGGTCTGATTTAGTCTAACAGATGTTATGGCAGCCTTTTCTCTAACATAGAGATCTATTGGCAGGAAATTCAATATAATTTCCAAACCTTTTGTTGAAGTAGTGCTCATAGCTCCAGTTATCCTTAAAAGGGCCAATCTTTGTATTTTTTCCAATTCTTTCACATTATTTTGTATTTCAAGTTATGGCCACTATACTATATTACCATATGACAGTATCAGTCTAATAATTGCCGTATATATCTAATGAATTAGCCACGGCTTAAGGCTCGACTCTAACCCAATTATTTTCTGACATGAGTAGAAAGCCGCATACGCCTTCTTTAGTCTTTTTTTGACATTCAGTTTCCAATTTATTTTCTAGTCTATTATTATTCCTAAAAATTTTGCACTATCCCTGAGCTTAAGCACCTGTCCATTTACTTTTGGTAATGTGAAGATCGGGACCTTCCTTCTGTTGGTGAAAAGTAGTTGTTCGGTTTTAGTTGGGTTAATATTTAACCGACAGTTGGTTGCCCATTTTGTTAAGGTACGATGCGCTGTCTGTAACAAATATGCAATTGTATCTATGCAAATACCTGTCGATAAAATAACTAAATTGTCTGCATATGCTGTTACGTGAATCCCTTGATCTTTAATTTGTAGAAGTATCTCGTTTAATTCCAAAACCCACAAGGTCGGTGAAACTACCCCTCCCTGAGGAGTACCTCTGTTAGCCTTGACTGTGATGGTGGATGCACCACACATGTAGCAATTTTCCTGGCTTTTAACATTTTCATTATCCAATTTGTGAGGCCTATTTCTACGTTGGCATTTACTAATGCTCGATGGATTGCAGTCGAATGTATGTTATGAAAAGCTCCTTCTATATCAAGAAAGCATCCCAGTGTGTATTCCTTAAAATATAGTGATTTTTTTATTACCTGCGCTACGTCATGAAGAGCAGTCTCCACAAATTTTCCTTTGAGATATGCATGTTGGTTCTTGGAAAATCTAAAACCCTCAAGTTTTGATTTAATAAGTACGCCTATTAGTCTTTTAAAAGTTTTAAGCAAGATTGGCAGTAAGCTTATTGGCCTATCATAGTCCTTTGGTGATGCATTTTGCATTTTCCCTGCTTTTGGAATAAAGACAACCTTTGTCTAAAACATTTTTGAATCATTATTGGATACAATCCAACTATACCAGGTGACTTGTATTTACTAAAGGTTCTTATTGCCCATTCCACTTTTTCAAGTGAAATTATACCTCTTAATTCTGACACACTATGAGCATAGTTCCTAGAATTGAAACTATTAACTACGCTAAAATTCTGCCTCGCTTTTACACAGCCTGGAAAGTGTGTCTGTAAGAGCAGGTATAGAGTTTCCTCATTACTATTTGTCCAAGTTTCTTCATTATTTTTGAGGTTACTTGGTACGTGTAATTGTATGCTATAACTCACGAATCAATTGTCAGATTGCTGTCAAATTTATACACGTGTCGTTTGAAGGTTAGTACTAAATAAAAATCATATGGTAAATATTTGAGTAACGCCATCTAAGTGTCATCCTACGGACTTATTGAATAACCAGTTTAATTAGAATAAATAAATTGTGACGAAAATACGGATTTTTTAACTGAGACAAGCTGGTGGGTGCATATAATTTCTGAGACATTGTGAGACACGAAGTGGCGGAATACTTTCTAAGACGTTTGGAGGCAGATACACGAAGATATCCTTTGGCAACATCGTTGAGACAAGGTATATGTTGGTGCTGCATACAACCAAGGACGAGTCTCCCAGCGGTACACATCAACAAATTGATTACTACTGGGCAAGGTAGATTTGCGTATCTTTCGATCACTTCACCGTTTTGGGATGGTTTAAACGACTTATTAGGTCGTTAATAAATCAAAATAAATACTTTTTCTAAATATTTTTAAGTTGCGTTATTTAAAACAAAAAATTTAAAAAATAAATAAAATTGTTACGGTACAAATCCAATTCAAAATGATTTCTTTTATGATACTCTTCATTTGCAAATGCATTGATATAATGTCCCATTATCATATTTCGTAGTCAATATAGCAATTCGATTGCTGCTATTATTTTATTGCAGTAATAAATCTGAAATTCATGAAGCGCGCTCATACAAAAATGTTTTATTTGCTTTAAAGTGCGCCCTAAGGAGCACATACAGTGAAGCTTTTCTTTCGCCTCGCCCCATATTTCATGCGATTTAAATCAAGCAAATGCTCTAGCGTCAAATTGTCTTTATCGCTAACGTCAGGCATCAACATTTTTCAAAATTTCTAAAGCATTTTATTGCGCTTAGCTTTCGGATGTGGTTTCTACGCTTTCATGCCAAAGCAAAAAATAAAAAATCATCAATAAAAAGTTGCGCTCAATTTTATAACAGATGTCGTTGATTTTTTGGACGTTGTTTTTTTCTAAATTTTTTTGAAAAGTTTGCCAATTTTTATGTTTCTTTAAAAGTTGACTTTTCTGCCACAAAATTCAATAAATCTCGCAAAGTTTTTCTTAAAAAAAAAAACCGAAAGCAGCAACAAAGTTACGCAAACAAATTATTTATTAATAAGCAATTGTCGCGCCGCAAAAGCAACGTCACAAAGTCACAACAACGCGCACGTTGTGGGACAGAAATTAGCAGACCGGAAATGCTTAGCGGTGCAAGCGGAAATTGCTTGAACATGTTGTGTGTGGCACTTGTATGGCATGGCGTATATTTTGAATTATTATTTTTTAAAAAGAAAAAAAAAAACATATAATGAAAAGAAATCAATTTATTATTTGTTGATTTTGCCCACGCAAGAAAAGCGTTGTAACTTTTTTTTTCTTTTCGAAATGTGGGCGTTGCCAAGCGTCGCTAAATGGCCGCGAGCATGTTTTCTTCAAAAACAAAACAAAACAAGAAGGAAACATTAAAGTTAAAATGAGTAAATGGTTTCTTCAAATCTGAATTGTAATTGAATTGCTGGAGTACATGTTCGGCTTAAAGTCAGCAAACTACCACCAATCAATTGGAGTCAAATATTTTTCTAGCAATAATTCAAAATTCAATAAAACGAACACAAATCAGTTTCAACTCAGAAGGTAACGTTTGGCCGATATAATTTTTTCAATTTCAGTTCATTAACTTTCACATCTTTATACTATTTTTGCATAAATTTTATATAGAAATTCTTATGAAAGTATTTTAAACCATTTTATGTATATAAAATTCATATTGTGCTATATAAACCAATTTTACATAATTTTCGAAAAAATATTTCGGAATTATTCATTTCAAGAGAAACATATTTCATAATTTACATAAAAAATTTTCAATTACATACTTACATATTTCTTTGAAGCATAAATGCGCATTTTGTTTTTTTTCTCTACATAAATTTATAAAAACAAATAGTATGATTAAGTTTATACTTTACCCCTAAACTTTTTGCTGTATGGCATAACTTCTTTCAGCAAGACAGGGACTCATTTGAAGAAAATCCATGGCCGCGAGGTGACCACTCAGGAAATCATTTAAAAAGTCCATAAATCAATATTCGTACATGCTCAACTAAAAGAAACATAGCTCGCAGAAAAATTTGGAGTATCAGATACAACCATTTTAAAATTCTTCGCGGAGACCCTGGCATGCCTAAGGTTAGCACATGATGAGTGCGGAGAGTGCTCACGAAGCCACAAAAGAAAAAAAAAATGCTTGAAGTATTCTCGCGAGTTCTTGGACCTCAGTGGTGAAGATAGATAGTATTGGCTCGAAATGTAACTGGGGACGAAACTTGGGCTTGTTATTAACCAGTGGCATAAAAAGGCACATCACCAACTAAGAAGTTTATTTGCTGGGAAAATAATGTCAATGGTATTTTTGGACTCAAAAGGGATTCTGTTGATCGATTACAAAGATAAAGGTGTCTCTATAACTGCAAAATACTACGCTTCAATAAGTGCAGTTCATAGAAGCAATCAGAGAAATAACACCAAAAGTTTTCGTATTCTGCGTTTTATTTCAAAGTCAATCCTACAGAAGATAAGCTTCGAAATTTTGACTTAACCACCTTATAGTTCTGATCTGAACTACAGTGATCATTACCTATTCCCAAACTTGAAAAAATAAAATAATAATAAAAAGTATGGAATGCAGTTTTCAGGCAAAAATAATACAATCAAAGGAATAATCCTTGCCGCCAAACAAACAAGACAAAATTCAAAAAGCAGCTAAGCATAAGCATAAGCTGCTTTGTAGCGTACTAAATATTCTGAGGTTGTGTGAAAATTTTCATACCAAAATTTAAAAACAACAAAAGGGATATTTTTTACCTTAAATAAATCACAAAAAAGGTATGCCACTTTCTTTCTTACCACAAATATATTGTGATAGAGCAAAAATTATTAAAATCGGTGCAGTGTATTTTACAACAAAGCGTTATAAATGAGCCTTTTTATATGAACAGTAAAGAAAATATATAGATTGGTACATATATTTACTTGTTAAATTACCATGATTAGTTTTAATGTTTTTTGGATTTTATTCTTACGCAAAAACACATGTTCAAGTGTAATTTTCAACATTTGAACTTCAAGGAAAACAAATGGCACGTGCGGAAGCATTTAATTGTAAGCCACTTATTTAACCACAAATCCGCTTTTGTGTGTTTTTGTTGTTGTTGTAATGCTGCTTGTAATAGGAATACAGTAAATGGCTTTTATTTTATTGTCGATTTACATCAAAACTCGAGAATTTGCAGAATAAAAAATAAAAAACAGCAAAAACAAATAAAAATCAGGCAAAATAGCAAAAGGCTTTACGGCAAGGATAAGCAACAAAAAAAAAGAGCTTTATGCAACAACATCAACATAAAGAAAAAAGAGTTGAAATGAAGTTTTTTTTTACTTCACTCCTTAGCATTTTGAGCGCACATGGCTTTCTTAAGCAAATGCTTAAGTCGTTGCTTGTTTTTTTTTTGCTGATGACACAAAATAAAGGATACGCTTTGGCTGTAGCTGCTTATCTGATTGTATAGCATTTGAACATTTGAAAAGTGCACGGACTTTTGCTTGACTTTCGACAACAGCAAAGTAATGAGACCAAACGACTTGATTCAAAATCTAAAGGAAACAGCAAACAGTCAGCAGAAGGAAGTGTGCAACTTTTCCACAAACGTCACGTTGAATGTTGTTGGCTACTTTGGTCGTAGTTGTCGCATAGCAATAACTCAATTGGAGTCCAAATAGCACTCAGCAGAGTCAGCTAATGTAAGTTCCATTGCACAATCTACTTCGGGCAATCTTTGATATGCCAACCACTGCCTGCTTCAAGCAGTTCAATTTAGCATGGCAGGCAGGTATGGCGGTAACACCCGCGGGAAGCTGAATTAAGCAAAGCAACTTTGTGGCTGTGCGCTATAAGAAGTCAGCTTAAATTGAACACTAAGTGATGACGAAATGAAAAATTTACATATGCAGAGTTATAAATTTATGATATCCTTTACATCTTCTTGCTTTCTTTAAAAGAACACTTATTTTTAAATTTTCCCTATTTTTACTAAAAATGAAAAAACCATATCGAAAAAAAATACACAACTCAACGCTGCGCTCAATTTAAAGCAGCATTTGACGAATGTCCTTTTTGTTATCTAATTTATGTATCGCAACATGTTGCCAAAAAAAAAAAAAAGAATGAAAAAGGAAAAAAAATCTGAATGGCTTTCACGTTACTTCCTTACGAATGCATAGAAAAACAAACAACGTTCATATGTATTTTGTGACAACAATCACAACAAACACTACAACAAGAAAAATACATATAAACATAGCCAGCGACTAGCCCAAACACAACAATCGTAAGGATCTCTTTTGTGAATTGAATAACAAATCGAGTGACCAGATGTTAGCAGTGGGTGATTTACAAAAAAAACAACAACAATGCAAATTGCTTATTCAATAGTTACAATGACCATGGTCTCTACATGTATGCGTATATGTGTATGTGTGGTCAATACTTTGTTAAATGTGAAACATGTTGCACAAACGACAATGCTGCTGCTGCTGTTACAATTCTAAAGTGATTTTATTATCCTTTTATTGTTCGATATTATAACTTCTTTGTTGGTCTGCGTGTACGTACAAAGAAATGGATTGATGGGCAGCAGCAGCAGTTTTCAGTTTAAATGGCTGTTTTGAAAATTGTTAAAGACATCAAAGGAAATGAATTGGATAAAGGTCATGGTCATGCTGCGGGGAAAAAATCTAAAAAAAAGAATAGACGTGTGTGTAACATTTATAAGGGACAACATGGTTTAAATGATCGGTTCCATAAAAAGTATTAAGTAAGCATGAGACTGACAAAAAAAAACTTTTTTCTTTGATTTTTATTGCGGATCTTTGGAAGGGTGGAAAAAATTACAAAAGTGCTTTACATAATAGTCCATACCTTGGACATTTCTTAAACGATTTTCATGTTCAGACCAATTTTAGTAAGGCATTGAATCAGGCAATGCGCACAAAGTATTTAATAAAAAATATTTTTTAGGAAATATTTCAAAAAATCAATACCTTTTTCGAAATATGAATATGAAAATTCGTAAAGAAATGTTTATGTTATGAACAGTTTTGTGAAACAATATTGCTCGATTGCATGTTTTGATACTGCGCACAGTGTCTCGCTATAGTGCTCTAGAAGTGATAAACTAAAAATCTATATTTTAAATTTCTTGTATGTCTGCTTACATTCAAAAATTTGTTTTTATGTTCTTTGGCTAAGATTTGGTAAATATATTTGCACTTCAAAGTTGATTCAAGTCCTCGTACTTTCCCGCACAAAATGTGGTGACACAAATCGGAAGCCTCATTTGCGTCTTGTATTTAAAGTATTAAGAACTTATTAAGGTTAAAATAAATAATGAATTTTTAGTTAAATAAGTCTTGAATTAATTTAAAACCAAGGATTTTTTAGTAAGTAGATAGTTTTAAGACATTCGCATCCAACGGGCTTGACAAACTATCGTGCAACCGCTTGACAAACAGTTGGACGAGAATTGCATGATTATCGCGTGCAACAGCAACCCTGATTCCGAAACAGTGAGTACCAACTGTCAAATCTTATCAATAAAAGGAAACAGCTGATCGTGGATGAAAATGAAATGGTGGAATACAAGTTTCGGCGATGGTATCGTTCTCTAGTAACCCAACCGGCAACGAGGTAAGACGTGTTCTTCAAATATTTCAACCATCCGTGGACGAAACTGAGACTTTCAAGCAAACCCCAGTACATACGTATCAGTGGAAAGTGACTAAGACAGTAGGCTTTGTTTTCTGGAGAATTTTCTGACGTTACCCAAGAGGGCAAGCATGCTGCAAGCTCTCGTGAACAAACAAGACAGACAAGGAAAGGTTAGTAGAGGACAACGAGGAGGCAGCGGTGGTGCGACTCTTTTGAATTCTGACGTCTGAACGGAAACACAGATTGGCGATTCGACAAGTCCAGAAAGAGGCAGTCATGGCACGACTCCTGGATCTGTTGTTATTAAGAGTGCTTTTCAGGGAAAATATAAAAAGTGAAATAAAATTGTGAAATAACATCCGTAAAATTATGAAAAGTGTTTTTTTCCTTGGCGAAGAAATAAGTTTTTGTATACAAACCCTGGGCACCGACGGCTGCTCCCCGGCTAGCGGCGAAAAGTTCGTTGCAAAAAATTTCGCCATACTATGAATATTGTACCATATTTTATAATAATACATATAGCTACACTAGTTGCGAAGGTAAAACATTGCAACAGTTTTGTGTGTGGGGGTACACAGCCCCGCTTTTAATTATGCCCATTGTGAACACGGTGCAATTCTATGTTTAAAGTTTTAAAATAATAACTGCTGCAGGTGCAGAGATATAGCGTGTTATTAATTTTTATCGTATAGTTCTGCATACTAAAAATTGCATTTTGAATTTTTCACGTTTAGATTGTATTAAACAGTGCACTGTGCTACGTTTCCACTAGAGATTTCCGGCGTTTCGAGATCTAGCTCTTAGTCTCGGCGTAAAACACGTGATTTACCTTACAAAAATAAATCTATTGCTATTGCGGCCGGTGGAAATGGTTAGGATTTAACGATGAGAATAATAGATCTCGCCACAGCTAAATCTTCGTTGGAAACGTAGTACAAGATGGTCAAGAGTCCAATACTCCTTAAATGTTAAAGACACTACTAAATTTTGGGTTCATATGAAAGGTATTATGACATTAACCATCCTCCATTTTGCATATTCGTTATGTTCCTTCTTTTCTGTTTTCTAAGCAGAATCACAAAATAGTGGTTTTCCACATACGAAACTGCAGTATTTTCTTGCAACAAAGTTCAAATTTCAAACTACAAATTGTCACAATTAAAAGAACCATAAGAGAAGCTACAGCAACAACAGAAAATTGCACCATCAAAAATTGCTATTGATATGGTATCAACACGTTCTGAAGATGCTGCGCAACAAAACGCAAAGACAACTAAAACCAACCTGATATGACGCAACCTCCGAAGAGTCCTATGAACAAATTTTTATGTTGTGCCAAAATGTGCTACAATGCTGCAGATGAAGCAATTTCAGCATGCACATGCAACATACACACACACATATATATACTAAGCAAAAACAGCAGGATGCTTAAAAGCGATAGCTAAAGTAATATCCTAGCCACAGGATATGCGACGACGGCTACGACGTTGACTACTAACGAAACCCGAAATAGTCAGGGATTAGCAATATAAACGGACGTGAGCAATTTTTGGTATGAAATTCTTTTGCTAATGCTGTCAGTTTTTGTTGGAAGATGAAGATGAAGGCGATTGCATAGTTGGCAAGGGTAGTTGGTGTGGATCATTTGTGCTAGACTACTAGAGTTTCGATTATGTTGCAGCAGTTGAAAACATCAAAGGAATCCAAAAGAAAAAGAGAAACAAATTTGAACAAAACTAAAGCAAAAGCATGAAGAAGACAACGTCGATGATAGGCAGTACATGTTGGTCATATTTAATTTGTGTCGAAATTGGCATAACTCTGCGGAAAATGGTAAAAATATGAAAATTGGATCTACAGCCATCAGTTTAAAAGTCAGAAAGTCAGCAAAAATTGCTAGATTCATCAAAATAACTATGGGTAAGTTAAAATATTAAATATACATGTTTTTCTAGGGTGGATAGTATAAGATTTTAGCTTAATAATACATACCTAATTTTTTTTTTTGATACCTCAATTGTATTATTTAATTTTGAGTTTTGACCATTTCAATTTGACTTTAAAAGGACCATCTAACTGTTAACTTAAGCAAACAAACTTGCATCAGCTGACATAAGAACATAAAGGCCATATTATCGTTTATTAATGTAAACTATATCTCCATACCAAATTTTATAAAAATAAATGCAACGGTTTAGCCATGAGAGCGTTTTTTATACTAAGAGGCGTGGCAACGCCCAAGTAGTGGATTCAATGAAGCATTTTCGATGGAAGTTCTCAAGAACAGCTCCGATTTTGATGTTTTTTTTTTAAATTTTGTTTTTTTTTAAATTTTGTTTTTTTTTTTATTTAAAATCAGAAACATTTTGGTGCGTGGTCGAAATTATATAATTTTTTTAACAATATTTAAAAAAGTTATATTTTCATAAAAAAAAATTGTTAAAAGAAATGCAACAAACAAAAATTAAAAGTTTGGGGCGGTGCCACGTCTCTTCATAAGTATATACTAAGTCAAGTTCTATTTCATTCTTAAGCACATGTTAGCGCGTATCATTTTCCAAAGTTTCATTAAAACCGCTATAGCCGTTCTTGAGAAAAACATAGCAAGAGTTTTTATATACACAAATTTAAACCTTATAAGAAGAGAAGATATCTCATAAACCATACAAGATACAGCAATTTTAATGTCAGATTCGGATTTAGAATTGCCAAATACATATGAAATTACTATTTTCATTTTTGTTTGTTGCATTTCTTTTAACAATTTTTTTTTTATGAAAATATAACTTTTTTAAATATTTTGCTCATATGAGAAGTGCCACGGCCTCTTGTTCGAGTCCAACCGGTTTTAGCTTAGAGCGTGCACTTATAGTCTTTAGTATTTGAGTGTAATTTTGTTGAAGTACCTCAAAAAGCTCTTAGCGTTTTGAAACTTTTGCTTAAATGGGTGGTGCCTCGCCCTCTTGTCCGATTTTACTCAGTTTTTGTTGAGAGCTTGCACTTATAGTTTTTAGCGTATGAGTAAAATTTAATTGGATTATCTTAGAAAACGCTTTCAGTACAACGTTTTTTTTTTTCGTTTAATTTTAATGAACATTTCTATTTTTAAATTGATTTTTTTAAATAGTATTTTATTTTCTTCACAAACATATTGACTATAATATAAAGAAACAAAATGATTTTTTAAAAATTTTTTTCTTCTATAAATTTGTAGTGATTTTGATTTTTTTTAATTTTTTCGAAAAAAATTATTTTTTTTTTTAAATTAATTTATTTCGCCAAAACTAACAAACCAATCAAAAAGATTTGTGGATATTATTTATTGTGACAGTACGTTTAAACATAAATATTGGATCTTGAGATATTTGTAATTAAGTGGAACCATTTTTTTTTTTTTTGGTCCAAAAACCGAAAATGACCTATATCTCGAAAACGACCGAAAAAAAAAAATTAATATGATTTTCGGAATTAACAACCGATTTTACATAGGAAAAGAATGGTGGCGCCTACTCATGAAATTTTTTTTAATCATTTCTAAACTAGTGTTATTAGCAATTAAGCCTGGTGACCGTGACACTAATGACATTCTGTTAGCGTTTTGCCCGCCATAAGAGAATGATTTAATCCCTTTTTTATTTATGGAAAACATGTCGATAATTTTATATTATTTTGGCAAAGAATGAATACTTAGTACCGTTGGTTTTTGATGTCTCTAATTTATTTTTTAGCGTTCATTATGAGGATTTTTTGTATATTAAATAACTATGTATACAGCCGTCTGTTTATGCAAAGTTAATGAAAATTATGTAAATATTTGAAGATATCAATGACACATTATTGATATTTGTACAAATTTACAAAACAACCAATACCAGATGCATCGTGTTAATAACCAAAATATCACATATTAGCGATGTAACCCTTTCAAAGTGTCGCTTGATGTGGCAAATATTGGCAATAGGGAACTATATAAGTAATTGCACAGAATTTTACAAAAGATAATTACACTGAGGTATTTGAATTCCTGTTTGCATTAATGAAGTTAAACGATTTTCGATTATAAAGAATGCAATCTTCTGAACTTAAGTTTAATTAAAATGCAGTGACTTAAGTATAAATTGCATGAGAGCATGTATGCATTCTAGGTTGTATCATAATTCATTAAATTATCCACAAATCATTTATGTTACAGTTGTAGATGCTCCGATTGAAACCCGATACATAAAACATTTCAATTTCTTTATTGCACAACATTTTGGCTAAAATTAAGAGCTAAATGTTGACCTACACAAAACTTTGCCACATAATTTTTCTATGGCTTGAAAAAAACTGCCAGCGTTGGCGTTGTTGCAATGCAATTACATGGCATTTTTTCTAATTACAAGTAATTACCGCAGCGTAATTACAACATAATAAAATACGCAACCAGCAAATTACGTTGAGCAGAGCAGATGCCGCACAGCACAGCATGCAGCAATAGCAAATTGCTGCAACTGCAATCGCAATTGCAAGTGTGTTTGTGTGTGTGTTTGAGCAATCGTAGTAAATAAATGTTGCCCCGATTGACCTAAATTTTAATGAAAACTAAATCAATGCGCCGGAAGGCAATTAGCACCGAACACGATGCGCTGCTTTTTGAGAAAAATTACTGAAAGAATGGATAAGCCAACAGTAAATGAGCAATTGCCTTAAGTATTTTATAGCAAACATTTTTTAATAAGAGGAACACGATTTTAGAGGTCCATAAAATGAGCCATACAGGTTAAGTGAATTTCGATGTTTTTTGGTTGAGAATTTTGAGCTATTTTCGAGCTTTTCAACAGTAGTTTCGAGCTATCTGGGAAATTTTCCAGAAGGGAAGAGTTAGTGATGAAATTTTTTAACGCAGGAATTTCGAGCTAGTTTTGAGCTGATTTTGAATGAAGTGTTTTCTGGAAAACCTTAAATTTCCCCGGAAAATCTCAAAAAAATTGTTAAGGGCTTGCTTTAATTTTTCAGCCAGACGAACCCATGAGAATATTTGGCGATCATATCATTTGACACACAAATTTCGAGCTAGTTTCGAACTCATCAAAAACGAAATGAGTTTTCCAGAAAACTTCAAACATTCCCAAAAAATCCCAAAAAACCTATTTTGTGGCGGTGCCATGACATAATAATTCCCACGTACATATTCCCTATTTTGTAAATGGGTGTTTTTTTCACAAATTATTCGGACTTTATCTCCATTAACGAAAGTTTTTCGGACAAAATCCCCAGAAAGAAACGGACATAATTCTCATAATGATATGTATATCCTAAGGCCTTATTTTGTTATTGACAACAGCCGCAGCTCAGGATTTAAATCCCCCAAAAATCCAATATCGGCTTCGCGGCGGCTCAACTAACTTGTAGTTAGGAATGATTTTCCTATAGTTGGAACCAATATGTTTCGTCAAAATTTTAAAATCCTTTCAATGAAAACTCGAACACTCATCGGCTCTTGGAATGTCCGAGCTCTTGATGATCTAGGCAAAATACGTCAAGCTGAAGAGTACTCCACAAATTTAACCTTGAGATATTGGGATTAAGTTAGTGCAGATGGAATGGTGCCTGCCTGACGGCAAACTGGATGCCTGGATGTACGCCATGTGCTTAAAAATAAATTTTCTGCATTTTAAGGCAAAGTTAACTTTTACTCCAGACCTGAAGGCGATAGAGTTCGCAGGGTTTCAAGATATCCTTTCTTGAATTTGGGAAAACGCTGTTTTTGGGCTTATTGCGTAGCTGCAGGAAAGATGAAATTCTTTTCTTAATGTTATTGACTAACCATGCTCTTTCTTATTAAAATATACCTCCGAACTTTTCAATAGCACTATTACTTAGCGAAATTAATCTTTTGAAAAGGAGGTATTACAACCCCCTTACAAATGACGAAAATATATTTGTACGACCAAAAAATATTTAAAAAAAAGTAAAATCTGCTATAAGATATGAAACATGTTAGTACCAAAGCATTAAGGTTTGAAAAGGGACATTTTGTCTTTTGTATGGGGCTAAAATACTTTGTCTTCAAAGGATCATAACTCGGAAAGTAAGAGTCTTATTGGAAAAGTTCAGAGGTATGTTTTAACTAAGAAAAGTATAACTATTCTATGCCTTTTAAAATAAAAGAATTACATCTTTTCCTATAGATTCGCCATAAACCTGATAACAGCGTTTTCTCCAACTTGAAGCAAGGATATCTCGAAATCTTGCAATTTCAACGTCCAAAACTACATAAGACTGCATATACGTAAGGAATAAAAAGTTAATTTCATATTTAAATTTTTCGATACTTCTCAATTTCAATCGTTGCTTTTCGTCTTTTTTGAAATCTTTCTAAACATTATGATACGTACGAGTATAACAATTGATCAATTTTTTAATATATTTTTAAACTGCTCGATATCGATTTTGGCTATAAAATTGGACTTCTATGAACATTTTTTTTTTCGTTTTTTCTTACTTAGATTCAAATTTTGAGATATTTTTATGTTTTTCTACACATTATCGATTTAATCGCTGATATTGATTTTTTAAGGGAATAGTGTCGGGGGTGGGCACCTTTTTGCTTTCGACTCATATCTTTTGATCAAATGTATATTATGCTGACATATAAGTATCACTGAAAAGTTAGAGACCTTGTTGGACCAGTTGGAAAAATTATATCAAAACACAAATGATCATTTTTGAGAAAAAAAAAAATTTGGGTCGGTTGTGGGCACCCTTAGCAAATCGGCTAAAAATGGGAAAATGTGAAGTTAAGTTCAATCAAATGGAGAAAAAAGCAAAATTAATTTATTTTGGAAACAATGACTCACACCAATTCAAAAAATTCTGCTCAATTGTTTCAAGAAAATCAGCGTTACTGGAAACATCTGGATGAAATGGCATCATGCTTGTTGCCCTGAAACCAGATTTGATTGTCTTCGGCGTCAATGCCAAATCAATTGTTTTGCAGACTAAGCCGGTTAGGTGACGTAATTTCTAGCCCTTGTTGACATTGCTCTCTTGCCAAGCATGATTTTTTTTTTTAACAATCCATTGGTCCACTTGTCTGGAAACTCAATACCGAGATTTTTTACAAAGTAGTATGCCGTCTTACCACCCACACTTAATCAAAATAATTTATTTTCTGTGATTCTTTTCTTTTCACTAACAAAAGCGTAAAAATGGATTAGAACACCATTTAAATATGTCATGTTGACATCCACAGCGATATTTCAATAAATCACACTCATTAAATAAAAAAAGATGGGTGCCCACAAACGATAATACTGGGTGCCCACAACTGACATTAACAGCCACTTTGAAAAGCAATAAGCAAATTCTGTTGTGTAAACATTTTGGTTGGATTCGGCTTTGAATCACAAAATATAATAAATTTACTGCAAATATATAGATTACTTTCATCTTTTCGATTGATTACCTTCAATTTATCGCACACGGTGTGCCTTAACCCGTTCTAAATCGGACGTCGTAGCACATCAATTTTTTTTCCAGATTCTGTTTACTTATCGTTCAAATGATGTATAAAAAAATTTTCATTCGTGACTCTTCGACTAAATTTTGAAATAATCGCTTTTCCAATTGGGGCATTTTCCCATACAAAAAGAAAAAAAAAATTTTTTTTAACTACATTAAACAAAAATTAAAATAATCACAATCGATGTGTTTTGCAATGCTAAATGCGAATCAAACCTCAGAATTGCTCTACCGTGTATAGTTTATGAGATATTGCAACCTAAAGACCAAAAAAAGTCGTTTTTTGCCATTTTTTGAAGCTATATAACTATGTAACATATCATTTATTCGTCAAATGTGGCTTTAATACTTAAAAGCTCCAATATTTTCCTTTAAAACTTAATTTAAATTATATTTATATCTTCATGCTTCTAAGAGATATCGTAGACCGAAATATTGTCAAAACGGGTTTTTTGCACTTTTGTGTCTTTTTAGGCTAGGATATCTTTGCGGAAAAAAAAGATATCAACATAATTTAAATTTGGTTTTAAAGGCACTAGGCATTAGGACTTTTAAACTGTTTACCAGATTTAACGAAATTAAAATTTCTTTCACATTTTAAACATGTTCAACGAACCGACCATTTCAAAACTCAGCCGTATGCCATACACGTAACAACAACAATAGGGGTGTCAAACGCCTGAATTTAGAAGTAGTCGGTTCGTTGAACATGTTTAAAATGTGAAAGAAATTTTAATTTCTTTAAATCTGGTAAGCAACTTTAAATTCTTGATCTTTGCCTTCAAAATCTAATTTAAATTATGTTGATATCTTTTTTTTCCTCAAAGATATCCTAGCCTAAAAAGACGCAAAAGTGCAAAAAACCCGTTTTGACAATATTTCGGTCTACGATATCTCTTAGGAGCATGAAGATATAAATATAATTTAAATTAGGTTTTAAAGGAAAAGATTGGAACTTTTAAGTATTTAAGCCTTATTTGACGAATAAATGATATGTTACATAGTTATATAGCTTAAAAAAATGGCAAAAAACGATTTTTTTTGGACTTTAGGTTACAATATCTCATAAACTGTACACGATAGAGCAATTCTGGGGTTGGATTCGCGTTTAGCATTGCAAAACACATCGATTGTGATTATTTTGATTTTTGTTTAATGTAGTTAAAAAATTTTTGCCCCAATTGGAAAAGCGATTATCTCCAAATTTAGTCGAGGAGTCACGAGTGAAAGTTTTTTTATACATCATTTGAACGATATGTAAACAGAATCTGGAAAAAAATTTGATGTGCTACGATGTCCGATTTAGAACGGGTTAAGGCACACCGTGCGCACTTGGAAAATTATTGAGAAATCTCTTGTGTTGGCTTTCACTTATTCAAAAATTGTTTGCTTCTCAGCATAAAGCAAATGCGTCAAAATGCAGAAAAGCTTAATGCTGTTATACACGCCCTTTACATTTGTCAGAACAGCTGTATTTGTTTTCTGTCAAAGGTTACGGGGGGTGCCCACTACTGACCCATGCCCACAGGCGACACTATTCCCCTATAATATTTCTATGTTTTTCGATACAATTCATAAGTTTTTGAGTTTTGTTAACATTTTCAATACTCAATCATGCTGTCTATTTGGTAACTATGTATATCACCTTTAATAACACACCACCACAACAATGTGTATAAATTTAATTTAAGCACTGAAGTGTATCACTTCTACATCCCACAATTGACCACAAGTATCATCACCACCAGCACAATTTGTGGTCGATAGTATGTGGTGGATGAGTATCTGAAAGTGTGCTGAAATGCATCCATTAAAACTTGTGAATACCACAAACAAGATGAATTTAGATCAAAATTTCAAATTCAAACAGAAGTTTTAGTATGAAAAACTTTGACTTTCTGTTTGGTTTGTGTTACAAGGCAATGGAGGATGTGGACGTGTTAACTGCTCAGCAATTAAGCTTGACAGAGGAATGAGCAAGACTATAGTGGATATCTTGGATGCTTGTAAAATGACATTAATAAATGAATTTTATTAAAATTAAAGGAAAAATAAAAAAAAATCTATTACGCAGTATTTTCGCACATTCACAATAAATTCCACTTAAAAAATTTTATAATATGAAATATTTAATCAACTTCCTAACAGCTTTTCATAAAATAAAACAACAAAACCAACAAAGTTTATATTCATTTTATTATGCTTACAACACTACATACATATAAATAAATAACAAAAGCACAAATACTGCTGCAAATTATTGAGCAACACTTAAGTTTTTCCTTTTCCGTTAGTCCTGTTGCTGCGTAACGCCATAGTACGCTCGTAACTGTAAGGCACAGACTGTCGCCTCATTGGGAAATGTTGTACCTTTTATAGGGCTAACTAGCGCACCAAAAAAGCTAAGCAGCCAATAAGCAAATGCATGAAAGCTACTCAAATGCTTTTACTGTTTGCTATAAGAACTTTAATTGGTCAACAGCGTTACGGTGCTTCAGGAATATTTAACTGATTGGTGAGAGTTGATTTAAAAAATAAGCTTTTAAGCTTATTTGTTTCGCAGGAGTTAAATACTTTTCCTTTTTTTTGCATTTGAAAAGATTTACCAGTATTTCCCCTGCAGGAGAAGTTGTAAGTGGGGAAACATACAAAATTTCCACATTTTTTGAGAGCATAACATAAATAGCTGAAAGCTTGGATGCTTTATGTGAAAACGATGTTATATTTAGATGAGAATACAGAATGTTAAATGACATCAGTATTAACGAATGATAAAACTGAGAAATTTACTGTTCTTTCTAAACCACCTATTAAGATTCTTAGTTTCAGCAAACACCACACAAAAATTTAAAAAAATGAGAACTTGATAGTTTTTTTTTTATTTTTCTTTTACTTAATTATTCGTTATCTTTTATGTTGACTTTATTTTCCCAGTTGTATCATTACTTTTTCCACCGAACTATTTTGCATGAATTTTTACTTACTATTCTTGTTCTTCCGATTATAGAAATGAACTTAGATATAAAAATAACTATCGACATATTCAATGTCATCACTATACAAAAATCTTTTATACTATTTTTTTATAAATTTTAAATAGAAGTTCATATGAAAGTATTTTAAACCATTTTACTTATATAAAATTCATATTGTGCTTTTTATAAACCAATTTTACAAAATTTTCGAATAAATAATTTGGAATTAAAGAATGATATTGATTCTTACGCAGTATAAAATCCATAATAAAAAAATGACGTACTTGCTGCAAGCTGGTGACGATAGTCAAATGCATCAAAAATTTACGTTGGAAGGCAAAAAAAAATACACTATTTTCCTTATGTTTTTAACTTAAGCACTTTTTTATACCACACAGTATTTTTATTCACTTATAAAAAGTACTATTGCTTTATTTTTTAACACAACATTCCTTTCAAGTTTTTTATTTTTAATAATTTTTCCTCAAAAGCTTATTTTTGTGTGTATTCGATGACAGGTCGTTTTGACGTTTTGTCAAAAGTTTTTTTACAATTTTGGTATAAAATTTATAGTTCATAATAATTTTGGTTAAGAAGTTAAACGTATTTGGTTTAGAATAACTTTATAGAAACAAATTAAATAAATTATGCAAAAAATTTGAATACATAAGTTTATAGAAACAAATAGGACTTTACTTACTTTATCCCTAAACTTTTTGCTGTGTGCGATTATTACCCACAGTCTGGAAATTTGATCCACTTTCGATCGTTTAGAATTCTGTTTGGTACTTTCAGAATCTGTTTAGAATCACCTTTGGCAATATTTCTGTTGAAATTGAGAACATTGCAATAATTCTGTTATCTAAGCACTCAATACATTCGTCTTTGGTTGACAACTTGACCGTATTCTGATGAGAAGCACTCATAATCCCAGTTTCTGAAAAAATAGAGATGTAGAATTTTGGTTGATACGGAAACTCCATTCGACAACTGTGAGTCTCCATAACAGAAGGAATTTGTTTTGTGGAAGAAATTAATGCCAGTAAGCATAGGAAGGTAATCTCCAAAGTTACTGCTGTCATCATGGAAATGATAATACTGACACACAAAAAAAAAAAAAAAAAAAAAAATTAATTTTTATTTCTTATATTCGTATGTAGTCTAATGTCTGACTGCATCCTCAGAATTGTCAATAAACCTTCAGTATTTCTAGATATCTTCAGTTAAATTTGGAGAAAACGCTGTTTTAGGCTCATGGCGTAGCTACACGAAAAGGTGAAATTCTTGTTTTTCATGGTATCAAATACCCAAACTCTTCCCTATCAAAATATACCTTTGAACTTTTCCAAGTGGACTCTTACTTTCCGAGCTATTATCCTTCAAAGAGAAGGTATTTGGCCCCACATAAAGTTTTTCTAGCTAATCATGGTTCACCAACGATATCAGACACAAAGAGTATGATTTATTTATTTGAACCGACTCTAAATAAGTAGTTTTCCATTGATGTTCTATCACATTTTCAGTAAATACTTAGTATCATTACTTTTTAACTGAATTCTTACTTTCCGAGTTATAGTCAATTGAAATGATCTCATCTTAATTCAATACAAAGGACTAAATTTTAAATGTATGGAGTTGAGATAACTTTACTTCGATAAAAAATATTTTGGAACATAATGATCCAATTGGAAAAGTTCAAAAGTATAGATTTAGTACTTTCGAAATGCCACAAAACAGTGATTTTTGCAATTTTAAGCAATGATAGCTTAAGAACTAGAGTATATTTGGGTATTATATTTGTATTCAGTTGACGATAACATGAAATTTACTCGGAAAAACTATACTGTTTTATTATTATTTACACTGAGAAAAAAATATGTTTCCCTTACAAAAATATATTTGATTGAACAATCTAGAAAATATTTGTTAATAATTAACAAATTTTGGCAAATATTAATATGCCTTTAATTGGAGCTTGAAATATTGTTGATTGGGCCAAAAATTATATCTGTTTGATGATATATGAACCTGCGGGTCAAATATTAGCTATAACTGAAAAAAGAATTTGTCTGAGGCTCAAATGCATTTTCCAGAGTACTAGAAATATAAAATAATTAAAAAAAAACCTTTCGTGTCTGGGATTTAAACATACTCCACCATCAGTCAAACGTCTTATACATTCAGAAAGTTTTTTTTTAAATTAATTATTATATTAGATTTACTTTGATTGACTTTGTGATTCATTATAACTCTTTCGTGTTTCAATTTGTAACTGTAAAACATCTTAAGTTATATTATAGTTCTGACTGTAAAGCTGTAAGATTCAGTAATTTACATTCGGTCATTGCGTCCACAGGTTTAAAGACTTCAATACGTGCGGCATAGTTCCAACTCACTAAACATGGATTCCCTCTAACGATAGCAATGAACTAAAGTTACAAATGTAACTGGTAAATGTATGGTAGCATCTAAATACGAACAAAATGCTCTGGAGGAATGAGTTCGATCCCCACACACAAGATTTTTTTTTTAATTTTTTTGCAACTTGCGGCTGCATTAAAATTTCACAGAAGAGTTTTTTTTTTAATTTATAACAAATATTATATTTTATGATGTCGCCGTGATCCTAACAAATATTGCCATGTAAGTTCCTTATTAATAAAAAAATTAATAATAATTAAGGTCTAATTAAAAAATAATAAAGGTCAAATATATTGTATAATTATTAACAAATATATGATTCAACCAATAAAATTGCTCAAATATGCCGCTCATTAAATAATATCAACTATTTGATGCGCTTGATATATTATTTGTTAATCATTAACAAATTATAATGTATATAATCATACTGTTTACTCGGTGTGGTAATTAAATTAAAACAATCGCCGTAAATTACAGAACAGAAAACTCAAAAATATATATGTAAATGTTAAAAAATTGTGAGGCTACATAAATAGAAACAACAGCAACAACAACAACAAAAAAAAGGGAGACAAACAGGAAGCAGAACTTTTACGAAACAAAGCAAACACACATGCAACTTCAACACAAAAAGCAACAGCAATATACTTAATGTTAATCCAAAAGGATTTCAATTGTAATACCAAGAATGCTGTGTGTTTTCAAAATGCCAGGCGTACTCGGAGGAGTAGCACTAACTAGGTAAAGATTCTTGCTAGATTATGAGGAATTCTTCCAAGTCTGTCGAAGTATGTTTGGGCCGAATTACCTCTACTAAATAACTCGCAGTCTAAGTTTTGGTACCTCATATCCATCACGAAAAGATCAGCGCAAATAATCAGTGGTTTTTCAAATATTCGAATTCAAGAGTGCTCTACTTTTTATTATTCTTATAAAAAGCTGCAGTTTGGGCTTAATCATGTATCACAAAATACGAAAAAATATAATACTCAACTAAAAATAATTATATTATTACAAAAATGCCCTTTGAATACAAAATGCAACGGCGCAATTTTCAATTTTGTTGAATGCAAAAAAAAGGTCCTTCAGGATATTGACGCCTTATTTTGACGCTCAGGACGATGTTCTCTTTCATCGTTTCCATCCTACTCCACTGCTCTAAATAGATAATACGAAAAAATAGTTTCACAACAGAAGAAAAGTGAAAATTTTAAGTGAAAAAAAAAAAAATCCACAAAAAAAAGAGAAACGTGCGCTCCAGAACAAAATGAAAATCCTTGCTAAACAAACTTTTCAACAACAGTGCAAGAAGAATGCAAAAGTAACTTTATATTTTTCTTACTTATGCAGCACATCCTTCTAAGCACTTGATCCTTTTTTCGCATTCTCTACTTGATCCTTTTCATGTGTGTGTTTTTTTGCTATGTGTGCGGTTTCTATAGCTTATCACATGTGCAACGTTTGTTCACTTGCAGTCAAGTGTGTGTGTTGAGTAGCGATGTCACAGCAGTTTTCCCTGATTAATGCGTGAATTTTTGAAGAGCGTTTCTTCGGGGTTCAAGCTACTTGAATGTAATATGAAACTTTATTTCCGTTCTGCAATTGCTTTTCAAAGCATTTTTTGCTTATGAATTTTGTATTGACAGTACGCGTTTCAAAACAAAAAAAAAAAAAAAAACAAATTATTGTAAGTTTTGTGGTTCCAAGAACCTTTTGAAAGTTGATTTTATTATAAAATTGGTTTAAGTAACTGGCATGCTCTATGATTTTATATGATAATTATAAGTTAGAAGCATAAAATTTTGTCAATATGGAAGAAATGTGAATTAATTGAATAAATATTAAAAGAAAGAACAATACTTAAGTTGAAGGGCATGAAGAAAAAAACCTTCAAAAGTCATTATAGAATTATAAAGAAAAATTTCAATGTAAAGAACTCTCCAATTACGGGAAAACAATACCAACAATAGTTTTAACAATATCTTCGAAGATTACAAGGAAAAACTATACCAAAGTTGAAGGGTATGCAAAAAAAACTTTAGTCATCGTAGAATTATATAGAAAACTAGGATTTTCCGTTGAGCGTTGCTATACCTTCTTTGTGTAGAGGGCGAGGCATCTTCAATTTTATTAAACCAAAGAATGTATATTGTCCCAATGCAATTTATATATGTGCGTAAAATAGTTTCAGAGACATGATGAATTAATTTTTTCGAAACACGAAAAAACAAAAATTTTTTTAAATTTATGCTTCTGACATCCAAGGAGGGCCCCTTGACTAAAATCAAATTTTTTTCACTAAAATATCGTAAAAAGTCATAAAACACGAAGAAAACGAGAAAAAACGATACCAAAATTTTTTTTTTAAACTTTTGGTGCTATTATCCGAGGTTGGACCCTTGGGTGGAAAAAAAAATGTTTTCACGAAAATGTCGTGAAAAATTATGAAACGCGTAGAAAACACGAAAAAAATTAAAAATAAAATTTTTTTCTTTAAAATTTTTGGTTCCGACATCCAAGGAGGGACCCTTGGGTGAACAAAATATTTTCTTCTTAAATATTGGAAAAAGTCATAAAACACGTTGGAAACACGAAAAAGCAACTAATAAAATTTTTATAAATTTTTGGTTCCGTTATCCGAGTTTGGACCCTTGGGTGGCAAAAATTTTTTTTTTCACAAAAATGCCGTAAAAAATCATGAAACGCGTAGAAAACACGAAAAAAAACGAAAAATTATTTTTTTTTTTTATTTTTTGGATCTGACATCCAAGGAGGGACCCTTGGGTGAACAAAATTTATTTTTTTCAACTAAAATGTCGAAAAAAATCATGATACTCAGTGAAACAGGTCAGAGCTTTTTAGTGCGACTAATCTTAGAATCTTATGAACTAATGTTACTTTAAAATGTATTTTGTTTGATTCATATATCTTCTACGCTTTTCTTTGTTTTGATCATAATCTAAATAGATACGTGACAATATGAACGTGACATTTTTTCCACCACACAAATTTTAAATTGAAAATCTTTGAAAATATCAGGATATCCCAGTTGGTTCACCCTATCTTGTTAAGTTGAGGTGGCATCACCAATTTTTCCAAAGGATATCATTTCTTCCATTCCATTTTACATGTGTGCCGAATCTCATAAATTATGAATTTCTTTTCTTACGAGCTTGGCATTCTCCCAGGAAACATTATTTGTCCTGGCGCTCTGTATACAAATATCAAATTTCATTTATGCGCAATAAATATTTTTGAAGATATGATGAAGTGATTTTTGTGGGAAGTATCACGCATTTCCCATTACACATTATTTGCCTTGGTGCTTTTTACATAAGTACTAAATCTCATCCATGTGCGCTAAATAGTTTCATAGATATGATGATTTAAATTTTTGGCTCACGATGGACATTTTGGCGGAAATGCCGATATATAAATTTTAACGGTGATCGGTACTGCCGTTTGGGAGTCTATAAGGAACATGCAGATATACAAACGTTCGCTTTTATTTTTTTTTCACAGATTGTAAAGAAGTCCCCAATAATTAGAAAACAATACCATTTCATCAAACAATTACTAACAACTTCCCTCCAAATGCTTTTTTCCGCAAAATGCTGACACTTAAGAATTTAATTGAGATTCTGCACAGCATGTGCCTTCAATATACAAAATGTTTCGAAAAAAACCTACTTTATATACATACCACCACTGCCTTTAAGTTTTGCTATTAAATACAAAAATATTAAAAAAAGTCAAAAAACGACTTGAAACTTTATAATTCCAAAAAGGATTTAATATATGAAACTAATTTGTATTGGCAAAATTGGAACAAAACATGAAACTTCAGTTGTTACACATGATAACATGACAACGGAAAACTCATTGGCTATCAACTGTAAGCAAAAATACCAGCAGCAACATCTATAGCAGCAGCAGCAGCAACTCATAATCATCAATAACGATCGCAAAACATTGCTGCGTGTCAGCTGTGCACAAAATGCTGTTGACAACAAAACACAAGTATATGGCAGTTATAGCAACAAAAGCAACAACAACACAAATGTAAGAAAGGCAATTTCCTGCTTCGTTGACATTTGGCTTGTTGTTGCATGCTATGTTTGTTTCTATTGTTGTTGTTGCTACACTGTGTCCTTAAGTTTTAAACATGTGAAGAAAACGAAAAGTTTTTCTGCTAAGGCGCAAAACTTTTCGTACTGTTAATGCTGATATTTTTATCGATATTTGTTTGATATAATTATATCCTTTCGTTTTTAATGTCATGAGATAAATTTTCGATCCCAATTTATTACTTTTACAGCAGTGATATTTGTGTCTCAGAAGTCATATGCCACAAAAAGATGAATGCAAGTTTAAAATGCAATATAAGTACATGTGAGAAGAAATGTCGTTTTTAACTTAAAGTGTTGCATGGAACTAAAAATTGCATGCGACTAGAAAATCATCTGTGTGTGATAAGCAGTTAAAGTATGTAACTACTTAGTACGCCAGAATCTATCTATTTATTCATTTTCATTTTAAATTTTCTGCAGTAATTTTTTCCGTTTAATAGACCACATATGTAAATAAATCTCATGCAACTTAAATAATATATCTTGTGAGAACATAATATTGTGTGAATAAAAATTATTATCCATATACAATATCAAATACAAATACCAATAAAAATACTTAAAATGCGGAAAAATCCCATAATTATAAAAAAATGCATGAGAGTAAAAATCTCATGGAAGTAAAAAGAAAACACATCGAAATAAAAGTTGGGTCGGCTCAATTTTCGAACTTTAAAAGCCTTTGCGATAATAAATATCATGTATTTTTCAAATCAAATGAAAAAATCCTTGCAACAGCGAATTGCATGCAGCTTAAAATAGTTTATGGTTATGACATGTCATGGATAGAAAATAAAAAAGAGTCTTACGACAATATGTCGCATGCAACTTAAAAACAGTATGAAAATAAAAAAAAAATCTTATTATGCGCTTAAAAAATCGCATGCGGGTAAAAAATTTCATGCGAGTAATATGTCAAATACAAAATTGCACAAAACTACCATTCGAAAAAAAATCAATTAATATATTGCATGCGAATTAAAAGTTTTATTCAATTGAATACCAAGTACCTATCGTAACATGTCAACTAAAAAACAGCAAGAAAATAGAAAAAACTCTTGTCTTATAAAAATCACGTGCGCTGAAAAAATCTCATGCGAGCAAAAAATCTCATGCCAGATGCACGTTGCTTGAAAATGAATGAAATATATTAAAATGCGAGTAAAAAATTGCATGCTGGCTGAAACTCTCATGCCAGAAAATACAAAATTACATAGAAATACTATTCAAAAAATCAATTAGGATATTGCATGCGAATTAAAAATTGCATTCAACTAAAAACCAAGTGTCATGACATGTCATAGATAAAAAAAATTTAAAAATCTTAAACAGTATATCGCATGCAACTTACAAATAGAATGAAAATAAAAAATATTCTTATCTTTTTAAAATAACATGTGCTTAAAAAATCGCATGTTGAGTAAAAATTCTCATGCAAGCAAAAAATCTCATACAAGTAATATGTCAAATACAAAATTGCACAAAACTATCCTTCGAAAAAAATCGATTAATGTATATTGCTTGCGAATTAAAAGTTTTATTTAATTGTATGAAAAGTATTGTAACATGTCATAGATAAAAAAAGTAAAAAAGAATCTTGCGACATTATATCGCATGCGACTAAAAACACCATGGAAATAAAGAAACTCATATCTTATAAAAAGCACATGCGCCTAAAAAACCCCATTTGAGCAAAAAATCTCATGGGAGTAAAAAGTCTCATGACACTAAAAATTTTATTTCACGATGCAATTTGGATAACTCTGAGTTTTCTATTGTATACATCGTAACATTTCACAAATCGATGTCAATAGCAACGCAGCAAAAATCTGTTGCAAGAAATAAGTAATTTCTACTTTGTTCTCTAGCTCCTAGATATTGTTGCTACATTTGGTGTCCTCTTAAAAAATTTTTGTTGTTTTTTTTTCAACTCCTTATGTCAGGCAAAATTAAATGCGAAACTTTTTCTATGCAGCGGCAGCAACATCAACAAGTTTTGGCCAAGAAATTTCCGTCGTTGCCATTTGACGCAATAGATTTCATTTCCGTTGCTCATACGCTCAGTTGTCCAGTGTGCTCGGTTATACTGTACAGTACAGTATGTTGTATCAAAGTGACAATATTGGCACAGGTGACGGCGTGCAGGGTGCAGGGCGGTGACGTTACCATGTTGAGTGTTTTGCTAAAGTTCAAATTCAATTACGCTGCCTATGACCGAAGGAAGATGCCGCCGCATGTTGCCGTCATTGACGCGCGAAGAAAACGTTAAAAAGTTTTGTTCTTTGGGTTTGACATTTTATGCAATTTCTTGACGCAGCGGCAGCGGCAGCGGCCGAGGGGCTGTATAGATTGCAGTACTCAGTGGAAAGTTTGTTCATAATATGACAAGCTGTCATCTGATGCTGTCGAAGCGTTTATTAGACATTTGATATGTTGACCTTGCGCCCGCTAGAGTGTTGTTGCTGATACCGATGATGAGTTCAGTTTATTTTTGTTTGTTCAACGTTTGCGGTGATGTTTCTTGCCTTGCGTGCGGCAAAAAGTTTTTCCAATTCGTTACGTATGGCTTTGAGATTGATGAGTTAAAGTTTCTGCTGGCGGCATTGCATCTTAACGCATGGAGCAATAAGTTGGGATTTTTTTTGGGTTGTTTTTTGTTTTTTTTTTGTTTGATTGGTGTATATATAGTAAGGGAAATGAAATGTTTAGAATAAGAGAAGACACAAATTTGCATGGGTATAAAATTACTTCCTAGCCAATGCAATGTATTTATTGATTTACTGCTGAGAAGAGTTCAATACCTATAGAGTTGTGGCATTTTTTTTACAAAGATATATTGACCATAACAAAGGTGCTTATCTAAAATAAATCCCTGAAAAATCGATTTAAAATTAATTGGAAAATAATGCAAAGTATCATTGTTATTGGCGATATTACCAAAAATACATTTTTCATATAAAATGTTTTGCCGAATTTAGAGGAAAACGGAAATACTTAGCTCAAAATGAACTAACGCCAAAAAAAATATCGTCCAAAAATATGAAATAACGCCCAAAAACAAAATGATATAACCCCCAAATAATTTTCATATAAATTTAAGTGATAATCATTTTGGAAGCAACGCCCAAAATTTGGGCTTTATTTCATAAAGTGTTGGACGTTCTTTCGATTTGGTTTTTTGGCATTATTTCCAGCTTTATGAAATAACGGCGTTAAGAAATAACCCCCAAAAACAAAAACGAAATATCGCCAAAATTATTTTCATATAAGTTTGTGTGCTAATCATTTTGGAAACAACGCCCAAAAATTTGGGCCTTATTGGTTTTTTTTAACGAAATAACGCGAAAAAAATTAAATAAATTAAATGACGTAATAATGTCTTAAATAAAAACAAAATAACGCCCTAAAAATGGGTGTTATTTCCAAAATGATTTATGCCCAAAATCATTTTGGAACTAACGCCTACCAAATTTGTGCTATATTTTGTTTTTGTGGCATTATTTCATATATAATTATGAAATAATACCCAAATTATTTCTATAGATTTGAGCGATAATCATTTTGGAAATAACGCCCAAAATTTACTTATATGGAAATAATTTGGGCCTTAATTTGCCTAAATTTTGGGCGTTTTTTAAAAAATTATTACTGTCTAATTTGAGCGTTATTTCGATTTTGACTTTGAGCGTTATTTTATCAGGAGTTATTTTCTACAGCCATGATAACCTGAACAATCTTCAATTTGATGTGTTAATTGTGTTCATTTTAAATTTTTAGGTCGTTCATATTTTTAGGAAATCAAGTCTTGACTATCTGTTTCCTGAGTATTTTGAGAAGCTTTCAGATAATGCTTTCGAAAGGCTTGTATAGGCATTGTCTTTTGTTTCATAATTTTTCTATGAGCAACTTAAAAAAGAAGAAAGCTTTAAAACAATCCTTTGTAATATATATATTTACATAGACACAAAATATATGCGATCTCTTTTGATATAAGATAATTTGTAAAATATCGTTAAAAGACATTTCTTTTTTTCTCAAATTATGTAAATAGATGTAGTTCTTTTTGTCTTTTTGTTGGTGTTGGTTGACTAACTCCTCTTGCTGATGTTGGTGGACTACCTCCTCTTGTTGATGTAGCTTGACTACCTCTTCTTGTTTTTTCCTTTTTCTTCTTCGTCTTTTTGGTCCTCTGACTAATTTTTTCTCTAAGTTGATACTCAAAGAATGGCGTAAGCAATATAAACAATGAAAGTAAAATGTACCACATGGAAAGAATAATCAAAAGCGTTGGTTCTATATCTTCGCAGAGAAATCCGAGAAGTAAAAAATGATTAAATATCAATATAAAATATATCATGAATCCGAAAAAAGCATGAAATCCAGAACGTGTGATTTCCTCTCGACGCGTTAGTCCCGGACGAAATACAACGCAATGAAAGGCGAGTACACACTGAAAGAAATAAATCATGAAAAAGTGAAAATTAACTAATAATTGGGCGTTTTTCAATTGGAAAACTTTAAGTGCAGCCCCGACTTATGCAACTCTATGCTTACATGAATTACATATACGACCAATGTAAAAATTGTTACAATCATCATTTTGGCGTATAATCCACGTCTTTCGGTTCCATTTAGGAACATATCAAGCAAGATGAATACTGGTATCAATAGATGTACTATGCCATGAAATACTTGCGAAAAAAGATTGATGCCAAACAAGCGGAAGATCATCATTGCTGAAAAGAAAGATCTTTATCTTTGGCAACATATTGTATGCAACGAAATGAACAACAAACCATTGGAACTTCCAAATACGCAGAAAAATGATACGGCAATTTCATTGGCAAAGACCGGATGCAACGATTGAAATTCTTCAAATAGAAAATATACCACAATACATCCGATCAGCAGGAACAATGACAAAAAGAAGACCACGAAAAGTATCAGGGTACTGTGGCGTTGAAATGAATTAATGTGCTGGGGGGGCTCGTTGCCGCCTCTTCTTCGTCTTGAAGGCGACTTTTTTTTGATTTGTTTTGGTTGTTTTGGTTTTGCCATTTTATCAATTTGGTTTTATTGGTGCGTGTCGCTAGAATGTTGACCTCTTCTTGTTCTTATGCTGGTGGAGGTTGTTTTGTATCGTACTGACAGCTGTCAGTCGATTTTGAAATAAACAAAACCGACTTTAAAAAAAAGAACATCAAAAAAAAAAAAATTTATTTCTTTTCAATTTTTTGAAAACAGAAAAAAAATATATTATAAAACGATTTGTCAATTAAGGTTTTTGTTTTGGCTTTTCAATAAGTCGATAGTCCGGTAAAAATAGACAAAACACAGGAATTATAAATTTTCATATGTATGTATGTGAATTGCTCTTAGTGATATATCAAAAATCATCATCTCTTTTCATTAAGTATTCCAACAGTTTTTTTCAGGATTAATGCCTATTAAAAATCAGCTCCCGTCAAAAACTTTTCTGCCGTTTTTTCAAATATTTATGGCTTCAGTTTCAAAATTTATGTGTATTAAAACAAGGAAATAAGGCCAAACGTTCTTTTTGGAAATAACGCCAGTATTGTATTGAACTTTTGTGGCCTCATTTTTAAAAAATTTTCATAATTTAGTTTTTATTTCCTGTTTTATTACTGGTGTTTACGCGGGGAAATGCGTAAGCTTTAACTTCCAAACTACTCGTTACAGACGATGATCAAAACTTGAAAAATGTATAGAATGCTTTTTAGCGCTGAAGAGTTTTGCCGTCTCGCTCACTCGAATTCAATATTAATTGCTGACAATTGCTCAGCACATTTTCTCAACTTCAAGTCTAAAGTTCAAGTTGGGAATATTCTTGACTCATTCGATTATACCGACAGCGCAAACAACTACAGCTTTTGAGAGAGAGTATTCATTTTTATTACTAATTCTAAGAAAAGTTAATTTTAAAGTAAAATGAATTATTTCGGTTTTTGGTCACTGCTGTTCTAAGCAGCTTATAGCGGTATTAGGAAATAACGCCCAAAAAATAACGAAATAACGCCCAAAATATAAAATGACATAAAAACGCCCAAAATCAAATACGAAATAACGCCCAAAAAATATGAAATAACGCCCAAAAACTAAAAACGAAATAACGCCCAATTATTTTCATACAAATAAATTTCGGGCGTTATTTCCAAAATGATTATCGCGCAAATTTATATGAAAATAATTTGGGCGTTATTTCATATTTTTTGGACGTTATTTCGTTTTTTCTTTTGCACGTTATTACGTCATTTTATTTTTTGGGCGTTATTTCGTTTTTTTTTTTTTGGACGTTATTTCCTAACGCCGTTTGTCACTTCTCTTTGAAGTATCGCCTGCATCGCTAACTCCTGACAATCACCAGTGACTCCTGGCCTGGAGAAAGGATTCAGAGTCCGCTGAAGTGACTCATGGTCATCATTGGAAGCAGTGTCTTCACCACCAGCACCGTCATCGTGCATGCCCATCATGTTAAAAGTTGACTGACGAAGCAGTAGTTGCAGCAACGTCCCATCAAAAGGTAAACCCTTTGAAATTCACAAACTTGTAATAGCAAAAGCTATAAAATTTGGTCCCCGATCAAACAACTGGCTTTATTTCTAAAAATTTTCCTGGTGTTATTTTCAATGGCGATATTTCCTACTTGTAAGTCACATCACTTTTGGAAATAAAGCCATATTCAGTGGAAAAAAACCAAAAAAGTTTGCGACTTTATTTCCAAGCTAAAATGGAAATACCGCCAGATAAGAGGTCTTTCGAGTTTTATTTCCCAAAAATTTTCTGGCGTTACTTTCTATGGCTTTTAAGTTTTTTCAAAATAGTTTCTATTTTCATTTTAATATTACTGTGTTTGCAAAATTTTATAACCCTCAGGCCTAGTCATTCTCTCGTTCAGTCACTCTCCCGTTCAGTCATTCTCCCGTCTAGTCATTCAATACTGTTTTTATTTTGCTTAAATGGATTCGTCTTGGTTAAAAAAAAAAATCAGCCTTAAAACGCTCAAATAAACTTTTTTAGTATTGCCACCTAATTGATTTCGAAAACCATGTTTAATTCTGACTTTTTTTGACTAAACTGAAATTTTTGATTTCTGAAATGCTCAGATAAACTTTTCTATAAATTACACAAACTTTCGGTGCTACCAACCAATTTTTTTTTTAATTAGTTTTGCTTATATATTATTTCGGTTCGGTTGCCTTTAAAAATTTAAATTTAATCAAAAAAGTAAGATTTAAAATTCAAAAACTATCAAGTGGCAGCTCTTAAAATTTATGTTTATTAAAGAAAAACCTATGAAAACGATCAAAACCTGCGAATCTCTGCGACAAACCAATCAAGACCATACTATCAAGACCAAACTAACATCGATAAAAACCTATGAAAACGATCAAAACCTGAAAAATGTTGGCTTTGGGTGAAAGTGAAATTATTGGATTTAGGTAGAGGTAAAGATAAGGAAATTATTAACAAGTAACCCAAAATTCTTAAAAGTGTTAAAATGTTTTTGTTTACGCATGGGCGCTTACTGATATTGGAAATGTTTTTCTGTATGCCTGGTCTTTTATTGATAATTTAGATTTTTGTATACTCATGACCGCTTACTAATATTGAAGAAGAGAATGTCGCTGATAAAAATGAACTACACTACTCTCTAGATGTACGTCGTATGTCTGAAAATAGCGTTTTCTGTACTTTAAATCAAGGATAACTCGGATCTCAGACGTGATAGAAACGGTTACCAGATTCAAAATCAGTGACCCTGAATTAGTCTATAAAAGTAATCGAGGTTATTCCTTTTCCAGTCACAAAATATTGTGTAAATAAAGGCGAAAGGATATAAAAACTTTTTTATGTCGCTAAATTTTTTTCAATGTTTTTCGATAATAAAAAGCCGTTGCCGATTTTTTCAGCTTTTTCGAATACCATTCGATAATGTTAGATTAGCGCCAAATTTTTAATACTTTTCGATGCTTTTTCGATATATTCCGATTTTTCCGCTCTTTTGCGATAATTTCAGGATGTAACAGATTATTTCAGTGTTTCTCTTACCGATTTTTTCCAAATTGATCGTTAAGTATCGAAAATAATCGAAAAAGTCAGAAATTATCGAAAAACACAGAAATAATCGGTTCGAACCTGAAACTATTGAAAAATATCAAGAGTGTAGAAATCGGATTTAATCGAAAAGTATCGAAAAATTCGAAAAATTCGGCAAGAATCATAACATATTGAAAGTAACCGAAAACTCTGAAAAAATTGACGAGTGACTGGTATTATTAAAAAACATCGAAAGTCTCTAGGAATCGAAAAAAAATTAGCAACATTCAAAAGTTTTAATTTCTCTTTGCTGAAAATGGAATAAGTCCATTCGGAGCAAAAAACTCGACTATTTTTTATAACTCTTGTAAAAATTTTTTACAGCATAAGGAAATTTGATAAATTTACGACATTGGTAAACACTACGCCAGTTTAATAAGGCTTTCCAATTTTTTTAAATTGAAGATGTTTTTCTGTATGTTTATGACAAAATGGACCTACTCTACTTTCAAAAAAACCCATTCATACATTTATTTTTAGAAACTAAATTATTTATTTATATAAACACAATCGTAAATATATATAAAATATCTCCAAAAAAAAAAAAAAAAAAAAAAAAAAAACTCTTCTTATGTTACCATTGATTGCATTGAGCCTATGGAAACCTTCGCTTTCTTTCCTTCAACTTTATCTTGAATTCTTTTTCTTGTGTTGCAATCAAAGTTCGGATTCATTAGAAGGAAGAATATGAGAAAAATGAATACCATGGAAAACGTTATTATGGTGATATGTTCGTACATATGACTTTCAAAATCAAGATGTACCGTTGAGTTTTTACCAGTTTCCTCATGCATACTGATACACATCATAGATAGATGCAGAATAAAGTTCCAGCTTATGATGCAGAATGTTAGTAGGCCGAAGTAGACATGCAACGGTGCATGAAAGGTTGTGTAAAGAACAGTTTCATGTCCAGGAAGAAAACTAACAAAGTAAAATGCTGAAACATACTGGAAATAAAAACGTTTTAACAAAAACATCACTTTAACATAATAACACGTTCTTACCTGTAATATATAGACAGAAAACAAAAAATATGTCGGGAAGAGTAAATGATCATGAAATTTTGGTAATAAATGATCATGTTCTGTGTAAAAAGTTGCCATTATAAGGCATGCCATAATAATCGTATGCATTGCGCCGTGTATAATTTCAGTGATAAATCGTGTGCCAAATAAGCGAAAAACTAACATTGCTGGGGAGATGAAATCAAAATTATTTTGGAATACAGTTTCAAAATAAATTAAAGACTTCGATACAAACCATTACCACTGCCGAAAAATATAGCAAATGAAAAAACTAAATCCAATTTATAATGAACATGTCCTTTTATGAAAAATAACCGATGTAGAAAACATCCGAGGGACACGATCATCACAAAAACCAAAACACCATAGCAAATGAAGAAGATTAAATGGCTAGAGCGGTGAAAGCGGTTTTCAGTCGATACCGACAATTGACTTGCGGTCGGTTTCCGTAAAAAATTAAAACGCCTCAATGAGGTTTTTCGCGACGGAATTGGTAGTGGACTAGTAGAACGTTTTAACATCTCTTATTTTGGTTTGTATTTCCCTTACTTAATATGTGTCAGAAATTGACGTTAAAATTAAACATAAATAAATGTGTTTTTTTTTTGTTTTTTAACGAAACGAAATGAAATTTCAAATTCAAAAATTGGAAAAAAAAACAGTTTGCAAAAATCATGTTATTTATAAAATTGAAAATGCTCGCAAAAATTTTAAATCGCTCAAAACTCAAATTCGCACTTTAAAATGCACCAATTAAGAAATGTGACAAATCGTGAAAAATGTCAATTGCGGGTTTTGGTGTATTTTAATTGTAATTGTATCCACTATGTGAAACGTCCGATGGAACTATTAAATGTTGTTGCGTTTGGTGATGCAATAATGACAACCTGATCAGGCACTTTACATTTATTTCATCCACAAAGTTAATAACCAATAACCCAATTAGGAAAGGAAATGAAATAGGGAAAGAGATAGAAACTAAAGGAAATTTGTTTGAGAAAATTAATAGCAAAAGAAACCTTTGGTTATTGCATTAGACATTGTAATGCCCAGTTTGAAGTTTGTTTTATGACATTTTACGTTAATCTTCTTCGGCGGCTACATCATTTCTTCCAATTCTATGTCTCAGGGTAGTGCTTTGGAGACACACATTTTTGTCCATTTAGCCATGTGTTGGGTGTAATCCTGTCCAATTTTGAGGTTAGATGCAAGCTGCACAAAATTTTCATTACTTTTTTACCAAATGTATCACGTAGTTCTATTCTGTTTCTTTAAAATGAGCTCCTAAAATATGTCATACAATACTTCATTTAAAAGTTATGGCTGATATAAGGTGACACGACTTTGGATTTCGTGATATAATCTTGACTCTATAGGGTGTTTTTTTTAGAGGTATAAAACTTTGAATTGAAATAAAACACAAGAAAATCGTTTTAATGTCCATCAATTTGGCTTTATTGAAAGGATAATTTTATGCCATTAATGTTTAAATATGATTTTGGGCATGTGGCTACCGCGGCTGGCTCGAATAAAGCCAATTCTACAGGTCCAATTTTCAACCACTTTTTCGAGCATATGGGGCCGTATGTCGGCAATAACGCCACGAATGTTGGCTTCCAAGTCCCCTAACGTTTCTGGTTTGTTGGCGTAGACGAGCGACTTCACATATCCCCAAAGAAAATAATCCAATGGTGTCAAATCACACGATCTTGGTGGCCAATTGACAGGTCCATTCCGCGAAATTATGCGCTCATCGAATGTTTCCTTCAATAAATCGATTGTGACGTGCGCTGTGTGGCATGTAGCGCCGTCTTGTTGGAACCACAACTCATCCACATTCATGCCATCCAATTCGGGAACAAAATCTTCCATAAAGTTGATGGACAAAGCTCCAATTGCAGTGCACGGTGGCGAATCGGTTCATTCGGTTCCTCTTCAACATTTTGCTCTACAGCGGCAATTGTTTCTTCGGTGCGCACTGTTCGACGTCTCTGCGGATGCGTATTATCACATAGAGTAAACGTAGTGCAAAAACGACCCAGGGTTAACCGAATTAATTGCTCTGATGGACGATTATGTCGACCATAAAATGGACGGAGCTTGCGGTAAACTTCGCGAACCGAACCATTATTTTCAAAATAAATTTGCACGATTTGCAAGCGTTGTTCTTTTGTCAACCTAATAATGATGAAATGGCAAACTAAACTGAACATAAATGACATTAGAGTTGCCAGATTTGACCACAAAATGCCAGTTTTATCTCTATTCGAAAAACAAACCTCTAAAAAAACACCCTTTACAATAACTTTTGAAGAAAGTATTGTATGGCATTTCTTAAAACATCGTTTTGAAGTTAAAAAGTGGTACTCAGGAACGAATTATGTAAAAAATTAAAAAAAATATTTTGTTCAGTCTGTGACGAACCTTTTTGCCAGCGGTATTTCTCTTGGTTAAATTCAAAGTCATGGGTTGGAGTTTTATTAATTTGCTTCATTTTTATTTCTTTATTCGATTTATTTCAATTTGATTGTAGTAATATAATAGCTTTGTTTGATGATTGCTCTAGAGTACTCTAGATCAAGATAGAGCAGCAAAAAGTGTTCACTTTTGACAGCTCTAACTTACTCTAGAGTACTCTAGAGCAATCATCAAACAAAACTAATAAATGAAACAAGTCTCTGTGCTCCCCACTATCCTCTGCTCCTGTGCATCGCTCCCTCCGTCGCCAGCCGTGGCATAGTTGAGTGTAGTAGTGGTTAGTTGCTTCGCTTACACCTAACGTAATGGTATTCTCTTGAACGCGTGCTGTCTAATTGTGAGTAACTGATGTCGTATCATGCTGCTCTCACTTAACGCATTAGCTACTTTTCTTGAAAGCGTGCCCTACCTATAGGCGTGAGTTGCTGATATAGTTTCGGGCTGCTCACACCTAACGCAATAGTATTCTGGCCTTTTATGAAGCCCTTGTAACTCTCCTAGTTGTTCTATCTCCTAATCGTTCTATGAAGTGTACTCGACGACGATTGAAAACAGATTCAGAGCACGCTGTTGAAAAGTATTTTGAGAAGTGGTTGTCCTGCGTGTGTATGAATGTGTCAACCATAGCAGTCTTGGTCTTGGTCTTGTCCTTGCACATTGTGTCTTGGTCTTCGTCTTGGTTTGCTTATCACTACATCATATGCAGTGCAACGCATGCGAGTAACCCGTGTGTTACATAGAAAAGTATTGTTGTCTAACCTCAATCAACAAAATTGGTATGTTAAATGCATTATCGGATTAAAGGAAATTTAACGAAAATTTCAAAAAAAAAAAAAATACAAAAATCTATATTAATGAGGAAAAAAATTTAAAATATCAATTTTAAAGGTCCAGAACTTTGCGAAATCCTTTTAGCCCTATAAACCATATACACTATCTGAAAGCTTTTACAATAAGCTAAAACTTTGCCATAGAAATGTTTTCACTAAAACGTTAGGGTGATCCAAGAAAATTTTTTTTTCTGAAAAGAGACAGAAAATCGGTTTTAACCCTATAACTACTTAGGGGTACATTTTAGACCCCCATCCGGGTACAATTCTTTGTATGCCTAAGCCTCCTCTATCACTTCCCATAAGCTTCGTAACCTTATGCAATTGTAACAACATATTTTTAATTGAAGAATTCCTAAAATACTTATTAAAAGGTATTTTTAGTATAACTTTTAAACGCGATCTGATAGGATTTCGCTAAAAACAGATTCCGAAAAAAAAACAAATTTTTTCATCGAAACCGATTTAGCGACAATTTTATACGTAAATAATTTTCTTCCGTATCACCGTGTGTATGAATGTTTTTGATGTTGCGACTATGCTCCTGTTGATCTATGTTCGATGTTGCAACGATATTCACCTTTGACTGTCTGTGATGTTGCGATGCGTTTGATGACATAGAGATGTGCAGCTTGCGCTAGTGTCTTGTCGTGACTGTACTTACTAAAAGCCATATGTTAAAAAATACAAAAAATGCACTAAGTGACTAGAAAAAAACTACATAGTTCTTTGTTAGGGAGATTTAGTGCAATATAATAGGATAAGACTTTGCAATTACCATTCGTCCTTGACAAAAAAACAAATTGCACAAGGAAACATGAACATCAATTTTAGTTCACACATTTAATCTTTTATCAAAAATCATAAGCAACATGCATAAATACCATATATTAAACCATATTCGCATACATAAATTACTTCTTTAGACTAAAATGTCACAGATGTCATTGGACCTAGGCTCACCCTTTTTCTGCCCGCTATTTTATCATTAATTCTTTGTCTTACTTTATAATCAAAGCTCGGAGTCAACAAGATGAACAAAATGAAGAGTACAAATAACATGGATGATGCAAGAATAATAAGTGGCGCTCTCGTTGGTTGATACAACTCCACAAAATTTGTACTGTTTGTATGGTGCACCTCATGAGTGCTGCCACACATCATAGCAATATGTAATGTATAGTTCCATGTTATAAAGGCGAAGGTTACTAAGCCACCAGCCGCATGATGCATCAAAGCTGTCGGAATGTATGCATTCATGCCTTCAGGCATGAAAGCAACTAAGGGAAATGCTATAATGCACTAAAAATAAAATGCAAAATCAAATCAATTTGAAGGAAATATTAATTTCTGCGAAAATATTTGATAGATTATCCAATACAATTGCCATGTCTTACCTGTAGTAAATAAACAGCCAGCAGTATATATGATGGAAATAGAAATAAATGAAAGAAATCCAAAAGTTCATCTTCGTCATGTGAATGAAAATGGAAAAATGTGGACATCAACAGAAGTGCAAATATGGCCATATGCAGACAGACGTGCAATACTTCAGTGAAAAAATTTATGCCAAATAAACGGAAAACCAACATAGCTGAAGACGAGAAAATAAACTAAATTTAATTCAAAAGTAAATGCGTTTATTGGTTCATACAAACCAGTGCCACTGCCAAAAAAGACAACGAATGTAAAAGATATATCCCATTCATAATCCTCGTGTTCATCCACTCTATACAAGTAATGTATAAAAGTTACAGTACAGATTATTACCACCAAAACTAGTATACAGAACGAGATATAAAAGAATAGCGAACTTTTACGCTGGAATTGATTTAAGTCTGTTACTGATATCTGATTAAGGCTAACTTGGCGTGATATTTCATCCTTGCCTCTCACAGATTCTTTTCTTGGCATTATGCTCAGAAAATTCTTTCGATTTATGTTTGAGTTTAGAAAATGGCAATAAACAAGAAATTGAAAAAAAAACGTAAAACATGTAAGTCAAATTTGACAAAATATGTCAAATAAAAATTTAAAATTTTGAATTGCCGTTTTTAGCTGAAGGTGTTTAGAATGAACTGTGAAATATTGTCTGCAAAAAGAACTCAACTTGACTTGGGTACAATTGTTTATTCATGAATAAATGTGTTAGTAGGGTAAGGGAGGAAAATATGGACTACGTGGGTAATATGGACCATACGGTTATTTCCCAAACTTAACTCTAATACGTTAAGCTTTTAATAGGGCGATTTTAGCGTTCGGTGAAGTCGCATGTTTCTGTAAAGTTGATTTTTCTAAAAAAAAGATCAGTGATAATTTTTTTCTAGTGAGTATATTTCATTATTTCACTTTAAAGACATCGCGTTTTTAAATAAATGGTTAATTATATAAAGTCAGTGAATACCATTTATAATTTATTAGCACAAATAAGTTCATTAACCAAAAGGGTTTTTGATAAAAAACCATTTATTTCACCAACACGTGCTGTGGGTAATATGGACCACCAAAGAAAAAAGCCGCAAAAACAAATGTATTTATCATTTTTTTCAGATGGGGAATCTAGTTGTAGTTTTCATGACGAGTCATTATATGTAATTCGTTAACTGCAAAGGAAAAAAATCCATATAATGTAATACCCTTTACTCAGAAGATCGACGTGGCGAATTTTGGGTTGAATGTGTAATCTGACGTTCTTGGAGTCATGAAAAATGTTCCGAATGTGGAAGTGACATTTTTATATGCAACTTCTGTACCAAATAAACATGTGGGGCAATATGGACTATATAGTCCATATAACACTACACTTTGTTTTTATCTTCATTTTGAGTATTTTCAGTTTTTTCATTTTTTTTCTTTATCCTGATGAGATATTTATCTAAAAGTGAAGCAGAACAAAGGTAAATTGTTTCCTTTACTGAATGACATAAAATTAATTGTTTTGTTTTATGTATTTTGGGGTTTATTTAAAAAGGAAGGATGGGTGGTCCATATTTCCCTCTCTTACCCTATATTAATGTATGTTAGATAGGACTTTAACATAAGGCAGGATGGATTGATTAGAACTATAGGCACTCATATGTGGGGTATCCACGCTGGTTCGACCAAGTTTTACGGGTCATGTCTCCGATTAACTTAACTTAACTTAAAAAATTTTGTAATGGCAGAGAAACATATATAATGAAAAAATTTAAATTTTCAGATTTTTGATGCATTTTGCAAAAGTTGTAGGAAAAAAATCAAAAAATTTATTATTTCAAAAACCAAAAAGGGGAAAATTTTGATAAAAATCATGGATATACATTTGTAAATGGCACGCTGGTAGTAACAGTGGGATATAAAAAAATTGGGAGCAAAAACGGTTTAGAAATTGTTGAGGGTAAAGACGAAACAACTTTTGTTTCAGAGTAAATACGAAACAAAAAATAGCTGCGGATAAAACGGAAAATCTTTTTAAACCCTTTTTACTCGCAAAAAATATATAACCAATTTTTACCCATAGGTTTTTTCTAAACCAGTTTTACTCCGATAAATTTTTTTGGAAATTTTGCAACGTTTGAAAATTTTCCATTTTTTACTAGATATATCCGTGTGCTGTATTTCTGCTGTTGTTATTTTTTATTTTTAAAAGTTTTTTGAACAAATACATCATTGACAAAAGGTAGGTACGACCGTTTTGTGCCCATTTTTGAAAAAAAAATTTTATTGCACCAATCGAAGGGGAAAGGTTGAAAATGGATCTTGGACATGACCGGAGGAGTCCCCGACCTCTCTAAGTGACCGTTTTGGGCCCTTAGGTCAGGCACACCGCTGGTCATGTTGTAAAAAAATGTAAACCAGTTTTACTCTCAATAGGAGTATTCACGATCAGGTGTAACGTCCTGAGTAACAGGGTAACGGTGCACAACCCCAACAACAAAATGTACGTAAGTTACTCTTTTACCCTTTTAGTCAAGCTGTTTTCTATGGTAAAATAATCTTAAGCCCAAACTCCAATAGCGCGTCGGCAGTGGCAGTGGCAGTGTTCGGAAACAGTTGTCATTTTAGAACGCACTACTTTATATAAAGTAACTACAATACAGCAGCGGCAGTACACAGCGTTGTGCAATTTTTCTCTATTTCCAACTTCACTGCCACTGCCTCTCATTTGAATATTTTCGAATTTTTCGAACATCAAAAATATAAAAGAAAAACATGTCATTTGTTAAAATTTTTAAGTGTGTGTCATTTTAAAATACTGCCCGTGCCACTGACGACGCGCTATTGTGTATACATTGGCAGTGGCAGCAAATACTGGCAGTAAAATACTGCTTCGAAAACTGCCACTGCAATTGCCGACTGGCTATTGGAGTTTGGGCTTTACACTTTTGCTTTTTTTAACTATTTCTATTTCTATAGAAACGTTTGAACTTGTTTATTATTGAGAGACAATTTTCGTTCATCAAAAATAAAATTTAGAATGGGTGCAAAATAATCATTTGAAAATTTTTTTTTCTTTGATTTCAGTTAAAGTTATTTGGATAAACAAAGAGAAAATATACGTGCAAAAGTATTGAGTATGCTACCAATTCAGAGTAACCGAGTGCACTTTTACCCTGTTACTCAGCTCGCTACTCCAGATCGTGAATAAAGCCCACAATCCAATAGCGCGTCGGCAGTGGCAGTGGCAGTTTTCGAAGCAGTTTTTTACCGTCAGTATTTGCTCTCACTGCCGATGTATCCACAATAGCGCGTCAGCAGTGGCACTGGCAGTGTTTGAATAAAAACAGTTTTCGCGAACAAACTCATTATTTTATCTTTTAATTTTATCGCACAACTCACAATATAAATTTTAAAATGACACACACTTGAAAATTTTAACAAATGACATGTTTTTTTCTCAAAACTTTGAAGTTCGAAAAATTCGAAAATATTCAAATGAGAGGCAGTGGCAGTGAATTTAGAAATAGAAAAAAATTGCACAGCGCTGTGTACTGCCGCTGCTGTATTGTTGTTATTCTCATATAAAGTAGTGCTTTCTAAAATGACAACTGTTTTCGAACACTGGCACTGCCACTGCCCACGCGCTGTTGGTGTTTGGGCTTAGCTCTAATTTTTTTTATCTCACTTTTACTAACAGCATGTCATATAGTCTATGCAAAAATATTTTTTTCAAAAATTTTTAAAGCATTGCGCAAATTTTGAACATGCAATTATGGAGTTCACTCTACAAATATGTAAGTTATGAATTTTTTTGTGAAGCGAAAATCGTGCGAATTGACCATCTCCGATCGAAACTCTTTTTTCACTTAAGAAGAAGGCATCTTACGAAAAAAGTGTTCGAAGCATAAAACACTTAGAATTGTCCAAGGAGTACGTGTAAATTTTTTTGGAGTTTCTTGGAAAGTTTTAAACTCTTTTTTTTACCAATTTTTGAAAAAAAAAAGTTTTAAAAAAATTGCAAAAACATTCACACGTATCCTTTGAACAATTTTAAGCATTTTATGCTTCGAACACTTTTTTCGTAAGATGCCTTCCTCTTGAGTTGAAAAAGAGTTTCGATCGGAGATAGTCAATTCACGCGATTTTGCTTCACAGAAAAATTCGAAACTAGCGCAACTGTAAAGTGCACCCCATAGGTATATACTCAAAATCTGCGCAATAATTTGTATTAATAATTTTTGAGTATATGCAAATGTGTATACATGATTTTTTTCAAATTTTTCCCCCTTTTGGTTTTTGTACCATAACTTTTGCAAAAATGCATCAAAAAATCTGAAAATTTAAATTTTTTCATTATTTATGTTCCTCTATCGACCAAAAAATTTTAAGTTAATCGGAGACATGACACGTGGAACTTGGTTGAACTAGCGTGGAACGCCCCATTTTTCATTCATGCATTATAATTGTTAACAAGAGCGGTGCTTTGTAAATGAGCAAAGGCTAATTCCCCAGACAGACGGCAGCTCTAATGCATATTACAGACGCAATAATGTGAAACTTTTTATTGCATGATTTTAGGCATTTTATAAATACATATTTCATAGACATTGACTAAAAGAAAATTTCCCAATTCAGGCTCTAAAAAATTCTAAAACATCGAAAATAAGATTAATAGTGAGTTAAGCATCAGAAAAGCTAATTAGAATTTTCTTTTTACCTTGAATTGGGAAATTTTCTATTAGTCAATGTCTATGAAATATGTATTTATAAAATGCCTAAAATCATGCAATAAAAAGTTTCACATTATTGCGTCTGTAATATGCATTAGAGCAACCGTCTTTCTGAGGCATTAATGTAGAGCCAAACAATAGTACATTAACACTAAAGCATAAATAATTGCATGTTTTCCATATCTATTTGAAATCCCAAAAAATGTGACTTAATCCACTTTCAAAATAAATAATTTTATCTTTCGTTAGCCCAATTATATATATATTGTCCCAGCCGGGTCGAAAGGGTTAGCAAGAAAATTTTCAGTTTACAAAATATTCATGAATTAGTTACAATTTGTTTCAGAATGAAAAGATATCGTAAAAATGTAACTAATACAGCAGCTAACTCAATTTTTTTTTGGAAAATAGACTTAGGCCACTTTTAAAATAATCAGCTCATATATGTTATCTTTTAGTTTTAATTTTAAGATTCATTCAATTTATAAACATTAATTGTTTTAACTATGCTTCATTCTTATTAACGGACTATTCCTTAGTTTTTCCAGTTTCTCCTAAACATAATACTTTTGACCATTTCGTCTATATTCCGCGCCCACACTCCTTTCATGCTTCTCATAATGTTTAAAACTATATACTATTATTCACATGTGTATATAGGTATATATTGCGTAAATTAGAAAACATCTGTTATCATTAATTAAACCAATCTATGCCGCGAGCCGATGAGGGTTTGTCTCTTTTCCTTAAGGGAAACATCCATTGTGCTCCTGACCGTATAGTTGAAAGTCGGCACGAGTAGAATAAGCAAAATGCTCAAGATATATAATGACGTAAATGTCATTGCTAACACAGGAAGTATATTTGTTTCCGTTGTTGCTCTTTCATGGTTGTCGCGGATGCACAGTATATTTAATTGCATTATAAAGTTCCATGACACAATCGAAAACGTCAGAATTCCAGTATGATCATGTAGCCAGATTTTTATTGGATCATAGTAATCCGTGGTTGTAGGCCAAAAGGAAACTAGAGGAAATGCAGCAATGAACTGCATTAGCCAAGAATAATACAGAAATCAGTTTTAAGAGATGCGCATAAATACACTGCACTTACTTGCATACAATAAGCAACAAAAAGTATATATTGTGGATAATGAAATTGTAGAAAAAAGTCATATTCTTCATCAACAGAGTGGTCATCGAAATATGCGAAAACTTGCAAGACCATAACAGCAATATGCATGGCTACGTGCACGACCTCCGTTAAGAATCTCACGCCGACCAAACGAAAGACAATGTTGGCTGAAAAAATAAATTGACAATTGACATATTTAATGAATACACCACCGATATACATACACCATACCATTGCCACATATATAAAATATTGCAATTGCATAAGGATAATCTCGGTCGTAGTCTGAATGCCCATCGCTTGTCAAACGATAGATTGCGTATGACACCACAGCGGCCAGCATAAAAAATATCGACGACCCAAAGACCACATAAAGTGCCGGACTATTATATTGCTTCAACACATTAACAGCCAACTCCTTTGGCAAATGATGAGGTTTTGGTGCAGGTTTTGGTGCAGGTGTTGACTCGGTATGTTCCATCCGAAGATTCTGATTGCTTCCTTGTTTTGATTTATCTATTTAAATTAAAAAGTTTTTTCTTTATACAAAATATTTTATTTATATTTCTGTTTCTTTCGTCAAAATAAGTAAAAAATAAAAAAAAAAATAAAAACAATAATAGTAAAAACATCAATCAAATTGAAAAATGACATTTAATTACAAAAAACAAAATCAAGTACGGATAAAACTTGTTCAAAACAACGAGTTAAAGAGCCCCACGTGAAATTTTCCTGAAATTCGATAACTATGAAAACTGTTCTGTCCTTTATAATCGAAATAAGATTTATTTTACTCATTAAAATTAGTTGTAAAAAACAAAACGAAATGATCATATCTTCGTTCCGTAGTATTAACCTTATCTCCATACAAAATTTCATTAAAATCGGTGCAGTGGCTTAGCCGTGACAGTGTTTTTTCCATTTATGGGCAATGCACCGTTGCGCCGCTGACTTAAAAAAAAAAAAAATTAATCCTCCTCACAACCTTTCCAACAAAAAATTAGATTAAGGTATAGCGACAGGGATTGAACCGATTTTGTATTTATATACGGATATATCTGAAAGTTATCTTTCCTTGTTCGACACTGGTTTTGAGAAAATTTTTGTTTTCATATTTTACATATCGACATTTCCACCAAAAAGTCCACCGTGACCCAAAAATGGAAATCATCATATCTCTGGAACTATTTAGCATACATGAATGAGATTTGGTATTTGTGTAAAAGGCACAAAGGCAAATAATGTGTGTTGAGAAAAATGGGGGTATCATGCCCCCACAAAAATCAATTAATCATATCATCGAAAATATTTATCGCTCATGAATGAGATTAAATACATGTATACCGAGTGTCAGGACAAGTAATGTTCCCTGGAAAAATGGGCGATACCACACCCCCAAAAAGAAATCATTATATATGAGATTTGGGGAACATGTAAAATGGATAGGGACAAATGACATCCGTTGGAAAAATTGGTGATGTCCCCTCAACTTAAGAAGATAAGGTGATTCAATATTCACTGGGAAATCCTGGTTTTTTGAAAGATTTTCAATTTAGAATTTGTATGGTGGAAAATATGTCATATGTTCGTAATGTCACGCATTGATTCAGATTATGATCAAAACAAAGAAATGTGCAAAAGATTTATGAATCAAAAATAATGTTGCATAATGTTGAGTACCTTTAATTTTTATCGCCGCATAGCGGAATAATTCAGAACTACAATTTTGACATTTAAAAGACTCTGTAAGCTAAAGCATATGAATTAATAAAATAAAGCATTCTTCTTATACGAACTGTTAAATTGGTACAGTCGTCTTTTCTTATCAAGGAAAATAACTTTCATATTGAGTGTAATACACCACACATAAGATTCTAAAACTAGTCGCACTTAAAAATTCTGACTTGTTTCGCTGAATTCGGACTTTCTTTGGATAGGCACAAAAACTGCTTCTATTTTTGTCACGTTCGTTTTTTGTTTTATTGTTGCGTGTATCTTGGAACCTCGACTTTGCCTGCTATTAAAGTTCACACTAATTATAGTGCTACCTAGGAGCTAAGTAAAAACTAAAATATAGACATGTTTCACTTCCTCTTTTTTCGCATTTTTAATATATACGATGGTCACGTTCGTCACCTGAGAAATGCCCACCAACTGTAGTGGAATATATTTCTAGACGTGTAAAATTAAATTTCGAATAGGAGAATAAGAAAATTTTGACATGAGGGGCTGTCAAGAGATCGTTTTACCTGAATGTTCGGAATTCGCTTCGGAATCGGAATGAAAGCAATCGCCAAGTGCTGTGTATTGCAACAAATAAGATGGAATCGGATATGTCTTTCATTAAATAAAATTTGCTAGTGGTTCCTATTCGATTTGCCGAAACATAAATCCTATTTAGTGTTGATTATCGAAATGCGGAGCTTTTGAAAATTGCTTTCATTCCGATTCCGAAGTGAATTGGATTTCAGAACATGCCTGAATATTAGAGTGGTCCAAAATCCGAAAGTGTTAAAAAGTCAAGGTGCGCGCGACTTTTCTGAATCCTTGGATCCTGCTGATTACAAAAAGTGCTTTGGAACCAAAAAAAAATTGCGTTTAGATATTCCGCAACGAGCTTGAAGGTACTTTTTTAGGAATTTTTGAGTTTTCGAGTTCTCTTTTTAATTTAAACGCTATACTTTTTGAACCAGATAAAGTATTTGCAAAAATTAAATTGCATTTTGTTAGGAATATTTTGAAACATATTTTGCATCAATAATAATTAATCTACTTTTTGCCAATTTTTTTAAGCAGCACTTTAAACTTAAAAATTTGTTAATTTTTTGAGGTGTTTGCACTTTCAACAACCGATTTTTTTCTTATTTTGCTCTAGCAAATTTTTTTAAACATTTTTATATTTTTATGCATGAATTCATCTTTAAAATAATTTCAACAACTAAGCTATTAGTAACACTTTTACTCACTAAAAACTATTAAGTATAATTAAATTAGACTAAAAAAAAAAATTCATTTTAGTGTTTTCAAGGCATTGAAATAAGATATCTTAATGGGATGACGTAAGATACCACTTGTTTTTTATAAAATCATTAGTTCCTAATCTTTTGAGTAAAACAACATTCTTTGCAATATCGAAATTTTTGCACTTCTTGTTATTTTTGGCAAAACAGGTTAACAGATAGTTTTCATAGATCTTCAAAAAAAACTAAAAAAAATTTAGTCAAAAATAAACTAAAATAGCCATTTTCGATGTATTTGTTACTGTTGATTCCGAATTCAGTCTCAAAATTGCTCTATCTTGTACGGTTAAGGAGATATTCAAACATAAAAGTATAAAAAACACCGTTTTTGCTCTTTTTAAAGTGATATTACAAGTCAAGGTTACTTTCAGCCACAAAAAATGGTTTAGTGGTTAAAAGTGCCAGTCTGTTTCTTTAAAATCCAATTTAAATTATACCGATATCTTTTTTATTCTCGGAGTTATCCTAACTTAAAAAGTTAAAAAAGTGCAAAAAAAAAGTTTTTTTATTATTTCTGCTTACGATATTTCAGAGGATTAAAGAGATATCGATTTAATTTAAATTGGGTTTTCAAGAAAAATGCCGTCACTGTTATTTTCAATACCAAGTTGAAAGTTACCTTGTCGTTATATAACAGCTTCAAAAACGGTGTTTTTTTGCAAAAACGGTGTTTTTTTGCATTTTTAGGTTAGGATATCTCTAAAACCGTACAAGATAGAGCAATTCTGAGACCGGATTTAGAATTTTCATGAACAAATACATCTTAAATGACTATTGTTGTTTCTGTTTCACCAGGAAAATTTTAAACTCAAAGTTTTTTTTTTGGCCAAATTTGATTAAACTTTACGGTTTTTAGCAAGTAAAGTGAAGCTGGTGGCTTAGTTGTTGGAGTCAGTTGATAGATAAATTAATGCGTAAGAAAATAGAAACATAAAAAAAAATTCGCTAGAGCAAAATAAGAAAAAAATCGGTTCTTGAGTGTGCAAATACCTCAAAAAATTAACAAATTTTGAAGTTTAAAGTGCTGCTAAAAAAAATTGGAAAAGACAACATTAATTATTATTAATGCAAAAAATGGCTCAAAATATTCTTAACAAAATGCAATTTAATTTTTGCAAATACCTTATCTGGTTCAAAAGATATAGCGTTTAAATTAAAAATAGTACTCAAAAACTCAAAAATTCCTTAAAAAGTACCTTCAAGCTCGTTGCGGAATATCTAAACGCAATTTTTTTTTGGTTCCAAAGCACTTTTTGTAATCAGCAGGATCCAAGGATTCAGAAAAGTCGCGCGCACCTTGACTTTTTAACACTTTTGGTTTTTCCATACAAAATTTGGACCACTCTACTGAATATACATTTCGAAAGTAGTAGGTATGTTACGAAGCACCTTTTCGAATATTCTGAAGTAAAATTTAAAAAAAATCGTATGTGGCACACGGTGGAGGAAAGAGTTAAAAAGTCTAAATCGCTAATTACGGCCACATAACAAGTTCTAAAATTCGGAAAAATTTCAAGCATATTCCTTGATTAATACAAATCGACTTTGTTCATGATGTTTCTTTTCAATGTAAGTCCACCATGCAGAGTAAAAAATTAAAAACGCTTAACTTTTGGGTAAAACGACCTTCTGACAGCCCCTTGTGTCAAAATTTTCTTGCTCATATATTGGGAATTTCATCTGACACGTCAAGGAATATATTCTATCACATTTGGTCATAGAATATGAAAAAAAAATAAATTTCTGAAAATCTGAGTCACTTAAGGGAAGATTCTTTTCGGATATGCCCATATAGATTTAATTTTTAACTGTAAATTTGCACTTTTCCCACATTGAGCGCCAAAAGCTTTAATAAGAAGCATTAATTTAAATTAATAAATAACCTCATTTTGAGAAGATTCTTGAAAACATGTGATACAAAGCTCAGAAAATAGTCTAAAGTTTGTAACGGAAGATCTACTTGCAACAAAGAATCCATGTTTGCTTGTACATAAGTAAGTATTAAATTTTTTATAGCAAATAAAGCACACCACTCTTTCAATAATCTTGTATATATTACTTATTTCAGAAATAGGTCTATAGTTTTTGGATTTCAATTGATTACTTTGAGGCTAAAAAGTGCATTCTACCTTAGGACATACAATTTCATCCTTTGATGGTAATTGGTATAGACTGCCGACTCAAGCGAATGCAATCTGAGATTCGAGATTTTAGTATTTATATGTCTGCGCCTCAGTTTACTGGAGAAGAACAGAATGAAATGTTTGGTTAACAAAAAATTCACAATGAAAAAATTAATCCAGCATTCAAAATATTTTCAAGAAATCCAAGTTAAAGAGAAAGTCTATATTTGTTTTACAAAAAAAAAAACATGTCCATGCCAAAAACAAAAAAAAAACATTTCTATTTTCTACTTCGACATCAGTTACTGCATTTCAATTCAACTTTTATGCAACACCCGTAGCATTTTGTGAATTTGGTCACCTATTTCGTGTAAGACAAGCGAGTCAATAATCAAGAATGAGCCCGCGTAAATGCCAGCAGTGAATACACTGCCCAGGCAAGAAAGCAAGATAATCTTCGATGTAGACGGTATCCAAAAATGGAAAATAGAAAAGTTTGAATTATATGAAATCACATTGAGATGCATGATGTTGTGCAATAACTTAAGCTATATTTTTCCAAAAAGAGAAAAAGTATACCCAGTCGAGAAATTATGGCATCATCCATTTAAAAGCGCAAAACTTTAATTCAAGTCGAGTTGTTTAAGTCTACAAAGTTAGAAAACATGGGTTTGTGATTGTTACAGGCTAGGTGTTTGTCAATTCCAAAAGAATTTTCCACGTAGAATCCAAATCTTAGGTCTCAATTGGCCTATCAGCTCTAAATTTTGAGATATTTGAGCTTAAGAACATGGCTATTTTTGAAGTCAGATACAGACTGCTTGAATCTATTTTTTTACACAATTCATCACTAATTTTGACCTCGGATTCAGATTTTACGTAAGAAGTTCCTTCAGACATGTACATGTGTCATGTGACCATATTACGCATTGGATCCAATCATCTGGCTTAGTGGTTTATTCATAGTCTTCCGCACACCCGACGCATCCATTAGATTTGTTTGGGAGTAAGTATTTTATTCACTTTTATCGGAAGAAACATTACTAGTAACCACTTTGTTCTTATAAGCCCTCTCCTTTGGCACCACGATACGTTGCATTGGTCTTCTTTTCTTCTTGAAGTTTTTTTTTTCTGCAAAATCACATTGAGGGGATTCCTGAAAACATGTTAAAGCCTCGAAAACCTCGTGAACTCGTAAATGTTATCAAAATCAATACGAAATTTGACAGTTTTACGAGTTTACGAGGTTTTCGAGGCTTTTACACGTTTTCAGGAATCCCCTTATTATTAAAAGTCGTTCGAGATTTTGCATTTTATTTTTTTGTGTTCAGCTTAACGTTTTTCGAAGACATTGGTACTGGCATAATTTCACTTAGCAGCTATTCTGGTGTAGTGCCAATTTAGTTCAAAGAACGCACAAAATTTCTAAAATATTAGAGAAAACTTCAAATTAATTAGGTAAAAATGAACGAAGAACCATTGAAGGTTCTATTTGACTAAAATTCTGTGATTCTGGAGTGACAAGACGTTCAAACGCTTCATATTTGTACTCCCAAATATCTTATAACATACAAAGGTGGAAATGGCACCCGAACTATATCACTCTCAGTAGTTGAGTTCCATTTCTCCTCTTTGGTATATACTCAAAAACTTGTCACGAAACGAAAAAACATGTGCGCTCATGATCGTATTCATCCAAATGCAAAGTCACATTCAATTTTCTGCTGCCTTCAAAATATCTCGTATGCAGAAAAAGTCAGCAGTTAACGTTCTCAGTCTTTTTTTTTTAAAAATCCCTCACACAAGTATGTAATTATACCAACGGCAGCTAAACGAGCTATTTCCCATAAAGTCTAACGTGTAACTGAACTAAATTTTGTCCATCTTCGAATGCTATGAACGTAGCTAATATTGAATTTGAAAGGGGTGCCATTTCATCTAGGGATGCCACATTTCCCATGTATACCCCATAAAGAGTTTTTATTTGCATGCTTTTTCCCACTGGGTGTGCTAAACGCTTCTGCCATTCGTTAGTGACCACTGAGTATGTGACTAGAATTTGCTTTGCTTTGCTCTTCTTCGCTTAAGATAACAAACTGTGAGAACTAAAATATGCGAAAGCTTATATGACGCTTGTTTTGTGTTTTGTATTTAAGAAAATTATGTGATAAAAATAAAACAAATCAATTTTTTACCAAAAATTAATATATTAAACTAATAGTTCTATACAGAAATATTAACGAATCGGTGAGTCGAACGAGAATGTGTTTGACATAAAAAAGTTTGACATTTTTTAGCATAAACGGGCGTTACGAAATAACGCCCAAGGAAATAACTCCCAAAAAAAAAAAAAAAAACGATATAACGCCCAAATTATTTTCATATAAATTTGGGCGATAATCATTTTGGAAATAACGCCCAAAAATTTGGTCTCTATCTCGTTTTTTTTGGGCGTCATTTCCTAACGCCACATGAACGTACTCAGAACGTTTTGATGTACAAGTGCTATTTGTTTTGCTTACAGTGAGCACTTCTACATCAAAACGTTATGAGTACGTTTATGCTAAAAAATTTCAAACTTTATTTTGGTGTTGCCAGATTTTATATATTGACATTATTGTTACCTAGGCCAGAAATATATATAGCAGCCTACGTATCGTATGTCATACCGATTTGGAGATATTTCATATTTTGTCAGCTGAAAACTTACGTTATTGTCTTGGATGATAGTGCTATTGATGACATAAGGCGACTGTACACATACTTATCTTAGGAAAAACGCCAAAGAAAATACATAGTGTCATGTCAGCTTAGCCAAAGAGCTGACCACACACTTGAAAGGTTACTATTACTGCCTCTTGATGTTAACACTACCAGAGCTGCAAAAAACTAAGAAAAAAAGCAATAAATGAAAATTACAGACTAAATTCGCTGCAGGATACGATTTTCGCAATTTTAATTTAGATAAAGATGAAAAATAAAAACAAACAAAAACTAAATAAATAAATAAATTGCAAATAACAAATATAATGCGAAAAAAAGTAGAATTTTTCTTACAGAAATTGCCAACTAAACATTTCATGCAGTCGATGCAACTTTTTTTTCCATTTTAATTTTGCAACATTGCGACAGGCAACGGAAATTACAAAAAACGGCCTTGTAGCAACGCAAAAGGACTCGCATTTAATTCGAGTTGTCATAGGACAGCACAAGCATATGCATGCTTAGAAAGCCCCATATGTATTCACACCTACACACACATATTTGGCACACACAAATAAACACATACTCACGTAACCACATACTTATTTTGCCGGTTTCTGTTCAATAATTTTCATATAAAATTTTATTAGATTCTTGACTTTTGTTTGTGCATGTGAAATAACAAATGATGATGCGTGTGTGTTTCCCTTGAATAGCAGAGATGACGGCGTATAACGTTAAAGATTGCTGCTTAACATTAAGTGACAGTGGCTGAAATTAATATGTAACAAAGCGCTGAAACTCGATTTAAACTTTTTTGTCAAATTTTTGGCGCCATTTTCTTTTAACTATAAATTTATTTCCGAAATTTGAAAACCGTAGAGAGAAGTTTCCTCTACTTCAACCATTCGCATTTCTTTCACTGTGTATTGCCTTTGTCGTCGACAACAAAATCCAGCACATTCCTCATCATGTAAGGAATGTAGCAGCTGAAGTTAAAATTCAGTACACTTGGTCAAACATCAGCAGCACTAACACTAACACAGTGGTACCTACTGACTTTGCGGGCTAAAAAGGCTATGCCATGTCCTTACCTGCTGGCACACAAGAAGTGCAACGACGCTTCGGGGTGGCTAGGTTAGTTGTTCGGTCGAATGCTCAAGTTAACTACTTTTGCCACATCATCCCTTTGTGTTGCTGGCTGCCGCCACTGTTGCCACTGCTGCTGCACACAGTTATAATGTCAAAATAAGAAGCCAATATAAAAAATTCCACTTCTTCTTTTTATCAGCATTTTAATGTCGTTGCCAAATGCCTGGACTTGGTCCTTAGGAAGTGTTTTTTCTTACTTTTTAAATTTTGTTAATATTGGCTGACTATTGCAGGTTTTATATTCAACACAGTGGGGACATAACGGTCATTTTTTTGATATATGCATCCGTATTTTTTAAGAAAAACCAACTCAAACACATGAGATGTAATCTATTTTTTTATTAATTAAAATAAAGATTTATCATCGTAAATAATTACTTAGCCAAGAAAAATAAGCCTATATTTAGTTAAAGGTCAAGTCTTTACTACACCAGCAAAACCAGAAGCAACGGCACACTTCGCAACAGCTGTTTTTGATATGCAGCTGTCGTTAGATCTGTTTGCTGTCACAGAAACAGAAAATTAATTTTGACACACAGCAGTTGATCGAGACAGTCTTTGCGTGACCGGCTACCGGTTAACAACAGCAGCAGCAGCAGTAAGCAGAAGAAGTAGATAAAGCAGTAAGCAGCAAGGAAACAAGGTATTTGATAAGTTAAAGCAGTTGCAGTACTACGCGCAGTAGCATAGAGACCGCGGCACTAATCGCACGTAGCCCGAATCAGTTGCCTGAGGTTAGTATAAGGGTGAAGGGTCGCACAAACGATTAGCACGATAATATCTCAGTTATTCGTGGGTGCGATCTAGTCTCAAATGGAATCGGGTATGCAGATAGCAGAGTAATGAACGGAATAAAGGGTATTTAGTCGCTTATAGGAGAGCATTGTAGTCAATAGCGTGAGCGTAATAAAGGGGGATAGTGCTCGGTGGCGGAGAGAACCACCGTTGCGTTAGGTGTGAGCAGTCCGAAAATCTTATGCACTGCTTCTCCTGACAACCTTTCCAACAAAAAAAAAATCAAGCGAATATGATGATAACGAAAAACATAAACATCCCATTGTGCATAACAGAGCAACTGCAAATGTAAATGTTTTATTCATTTTATTGAAGTAAAGTTTTTTTTATTTTAAATTTTTGCAATTGATGTCGAATTTATTTGAGAGGTTGCTTTCGAGAGAGAAACTAGGTACATATATAGTGTGTACTTGCAAAGCAGTCGTAATATGGCAAAGTACCGTCGTCCTTATTTGCTGCGTGACGTTGGCATCTGATTTTGAATGCGGCACCAGGAATGTGGCGGCTAGTGATCGTTATAATGTGATTTTGTGTGAAATTATTTTTATTTTATTTTATTGCAAATGCTTTTGTAACACGATGACGACACCATCGTTAAAAGGGGTTGACTCAAGATGTGGTTGATGTGCAAGAGTTTGTAGTCAAAAGGATGAACATTCCTTGAACATACGCGTCAGTTGGTTAAGTGCGATGTGAAACATATGTTTAAAAATGTATTAAAAATTTTGTTATTTTTTAAATTTATGGAAATTCTTACATGTCGCTTATCTTTGGATAGCAAAAAATGTGGTGGCATTCTCAGTATTTTAAAGTGATACAAGAAAGACTGATTAATTTAGAAACAAACCATCAATTTGTACCTGATGGAGATATGAACTATTCTATGACATTGCTTATGAATGTTTATAAAATTTAAGCACAAATTTAACGAAAATAAACAAAAGACATGAACTCAGTGTGAGACAGCTTTTAGTCTTTCTCTTTGTGCTGTGTCCTCTTTTCAGCTCTTTGTGACGTCCTATTTTGTGGTTGTTAATACTTAAAAATTTAATTTTACCTGGCTTAATGGCCAAATATTAAAATTATTTTGATTTTGTGCACATTTACTCACAAATACCTTTCTAATGGTGTATAATTCAAAGTCTTGATCCATTTCTAACTTAGCAAAAAAGATAAGACAAATTTTTGTCTTGGGTCTTAATATCTAAATAGATTTTATTTTCAACGCAAGTGCTGAATGGGTTAAATTACTTTCTGTAAGATCGAAGCACAATCAGAATGTAACTTATCATTGTGAATGGTATAATGACAAGAACAACAACAACAATCATAATTATGAAAACAACAAAAACAACAACAATTACTGCATTAATGAAAACAACAGCAGCAAAAACAAGAACAAGACAATAATGAAATCATACAGAACCGAACCACAACAATAACACAAGTGCATGAAGTTAAGTATAATAACATTAACATATACATTTGCATATTGACACATACAAATGTAAAGATGTACAGTTGATTTATTTCGAAAAAACAAGGCAATACAAGAAAATTTGCATATGATTATTAGACTGAACCAAAAAAATCCTCAGACTCATTTCGTAGTTTCGTTATTTTAGCGTTTTCGTTATTTCATAATTGACCAGGGATTTGTTTAGAGCTTGCCCTTAGTGTTTGAGATATATCTGTTGCATGTTATATAATGTTTTAAACAAGATTTTGTATGAACTATTGGAGTATCCATTGAACGACTCAGGTCATTTCCCATCTTTCGCGATAATCTTCATGACGTAGGTGCAGTGCAAAATATCTTTAATCATTTGCATAGTTTCCAGACGGAGAAGCAGACTAAATATTGCTTTATCGATTCAGAAAATAACGCCAATCAAAAACATATAAATTCTGTGTTACAAACAGAAAGAAGTTTTTGATAATACAGAAATGATAATTTGAATGGAATATATTTCCGCATTGAACCACCTCTAAGGACAAACTACCTAAACAGCATTTTAATTACAAAATAAAAATTCATTAATTAAAAAACGGTTTTTTTTTTTTTGGCACAGTCTTATTGTAAATATGCAAAAGAAAAACATCATGCCAAGACATGGCAGTAAAGATGAAAAAGTAAAAAAATTAAGCAACATTGAAAGGACGTCTGGCATCGCAGTGCTGAAATGCGGAAATAATTGGTCTCCGGGGGAAAAGGAGAAGTCATGTTAAAATCACAAGCCAACAAATATGTAGATCGACTGACTGATACACACACACACACCCAACTCTACTCTTGGAAATTTTTCGCATACGTTGTGTAATTTTTCTCACATAAATTAATTATTTGTGTAAATGACTGCATTACCGATTAACACATCATTATCGACAGCGCGTTTCCCATTGATGTATAAACATTGACGGCAGAAAAAGTTGGATGTTGCTTTCAAAACAACTTGAATAGCAGTTAATTAAGTCGAAACAAAAGTCTGGAGTTTGAGTAAAGATGGATTGATTTAATTGTCAGATTAATGGAAATAGGAAATAAATAATACTTTTTTTTTTCTTTTGGAAGTGGAAAACATACTAGATTTATATCTAAAAATGTTTTTTTTTTCTTCTAAAGGAAATTGAAGCTGAAGAGCAAAATTCCAAGGTGTTGATTTTGAAGTTTTCTTTTTTTCAGTTACACAAATACTTGTTCTTTGAACGCATAAATAAATTTATGCTGAAATAGCTCTTACATATGTGAATCAGCCTTTTTGTATGTTTAAAATCATAAAATGAAGTTGTCCTTTCTTTGTATTCATCTCAAAGTGTAGCGAATAAGTTTTCTACTAAGAAAAATTGTCGTAATGAGACACTCAAAGTTTGAACAGAACTGTGTTCTTGTAGAAAAAAATGTTCTAAGCAGTAGCAATTTATTTTTTAAAGAAAATATACAGCGTTTTTGGTTCTGATTTGTGTAAGCATTTAACACAAGACCGTGTCTTAGAGGAATATGAAACTGATTACGAAAATTATGTGTTCAAAGGGACAGTAGATACAATAAGCCACATTCTAATTAAAAGAAAAAACAATTGCTTTCATCCATTCGTTTTTCACGAAAATTCGATTTAATTTTTCATAGTGCGCTCAGTATCTTAGCAAGGCGCCAAACATGAAACTAAAACATCATCGCTGCTGCCAATTTAGCGATGTTTCCCCTTACTTTTTGAACAATTTCTATGGTTATATGCAGTGAATGGAAATATTCTATTCAACGCCAAAAATATTATTAATAATAATTAAAAAAAGAACAAAACAACTTATTAAAAAATTATATCTACTTTTTCATGTTATAAAATAAAAAAAGCTCAGCAGAACGAAGAAATTGTTTTTGTTCAGATATTTTGTTGTTTCAAACTGTTACCTGTTACCCTTTACAACAAACACGGCAAATAGCTCTTACGAAAAAATGTAGACAGACAGGAGAGTGAAGTCAACAGTAGAGTTGGTTAAGTTGGCGCCCTTTCAGCAGCGGCTACTCAACACTTGAAATATTCAACATGCTTTTTTCTGTCTTCTACTTGCTACTTATAGTGTTCTGGTATTCTTGCCGTTGTGGCAGAGTTAAGGTTACACACCCACTTGAACCCACTTGACTGTTTTGTTCTTCAAGTGGTCATTATAAAAGTTACGTGCATTGAAATTGAAAAACATTTTTTTTTGTTTTTAAATATAAAACAGATAAAAGAGAAAGCGTACAATTAGAGCCGCCATATTTCCAATTGGTGTGGGTATTTAAAAAAGGATTCCATGCCATATGAAGCTTACGAATTTATACAATTTATTTTGTAGCTTTAAACATTTTTGTAATATACAATAAAAAATTGTTTGTTCGATTGCATATTCAATTCTAAGCTAATCTGCCAGCATTAATTGGGATTTCCTCGATGGTGCTTGCAACATCTACTTGAAATAAAATGTTTTCGCTGTATAATGAAATACTCTAGTGGTTGAACTAGCAAGTTGTTTTGTTTATTACTCTTCTCATTTCATTTGGCATTTTGCTGCGAAACACAGCATAACATTCTCAACTTTTCTCAATATTTCAGTGGACGAGTTGCTGCTATGCTAGACTAGCAATAACATATGACAGATTCTTCACGAGAACAAACAAACTATCAGGTCGAACTTCACCAAACGAGCTGAAGCTCTTTGATATTTTAATCCATTTCATTAGACAAACGCTGATTTATTTTCCCCGAAACCATGAGATTTCTGTTCTTTCGAGCTCAAAAAAATATGGGTCCAGATAAATGCTCATAGTTTCGGTTCCTGTGGACAAATTTTGATCATTTTTTTTAAAATATGCAGAATTTCGTAATCGTAAGATTTGTGTTATTATTTTTTATACATAACAAGGGAAAAATTTTCCTCCTCGAATTTATTGAGGATTTTTCCAACAAATTTTTAATATAGCCACTTTCAGTGAATTTTCAACAATTGATTATTCTATCATTCGTTTTGAAATGCAAATCGAAAAGCAAAATGCACAGCTTCTAAGGTCAAAAACAGACGAATTTAAGCTAAAACGCATTTTACCGGTGTTTACATGAATACACCCGTCAGCATTGCAAGAAAATTCTGTATCACGGTAAAAAGGATGAGCAAACGTTCATATGCTTGAAATAATAAGAGCTGCTGCAGTTCAAATCGATGTTGAGCAACAAATTTAAGGGCGCATACACTTTCCAGAGTATGTAAGTATATATGTAAATAAAAAAAAGTTTAAAGTGGCATTTATGCAAAAATCAGTAAAATAACTAAAACGCATACTACCTATTTGGTAACAGACGGAAATTTTAGCTGCACTTTAAAGTGGAATTGCAAAATATGCAACAACAAACTGCGAACTTAGAGCTTGAAGGGAAATATTTCTTCCGGTATTTAGTAAAGTATTAATATAATGAAAATAACCCCCTTTTTAAGAAATAAAACCAAAGTTAATTGCTAAACCAGACTAGAATTAATTTATAACTAAAGATTTTTTTAGTAAGTAGATATGTAGATAGTTTCAAGACAATCGCATCCAACGGGCTTGATAAACTATCGTGCAACCGCTTGATAAACAGCTGGACGAGAATTGCATGATTATCGCAAGCAGCAGCAACCCTGGTCCCGAAACAGTGAGTACCAACTGTGAAATCTTATCAATAACACGATACAGCTGATCGTGGATGAAAACGGAATGGTGGTATGTAAGTTCCGGTGATGGTATCGTTCTCTAGTAATCCAACCAGCAACGAGGTAAGACGCGTTCTTCATATATTTCAACCATCCATAGACGAAACTGAGACTTTCAAGCAAATCCTAGTACATACGTTTCAGTAGACAGTGACTAAGACCGTAGGCTTTGTTTTCTGGAGCACTTCCTGACCTGACCCGTGAGTGTAGTGGTAGCGCGGGTTCTCGTGAATATACAAGGCGGACAAGGAAAGGTTAGTAGAGAATAGGGGTGGCGCGACTCTCTTGAATCCTAAAATTGTGAAATAACACCCGGGAAATTGTGAAAACTGTTTCTTTCCTTGGCGGGAAAATAAATTTTTGTATACAAACTCTGGGCACCGACGGTTTCACCCTGGCTAGCGGCAAAAAGGTTCGTTACAAGGCATACGATACAGTCAATGCAGACCATTTTTCTTCAACCATTGGTCCGTGAACCGGAACTGGTCAATAGCAATTTGCCTCCGGTTCGCGAAAGATGCGAAAACGTGTGATGTGTAAAAAGATTGAAGAACACTGATAATGAAAGGAAATAAAGACTATTTTGACTATATTGACTTTGACTTTTAGTACAAAAAAGCCCTATTAACATACCCTTTCATAATGTTTTTTGGAACTTTCGTTAGAAAATATTTTTTTCCGTTCTCAAATTAAAAAGTTGGTATAACAAATGTGCTATCGATTTAAAGGAAACTTAACGAGGGTTCCAAAGACATTTTAAAAGAGTATGTTAATATGACCTTTTTAATACTAAAGTGGCCACCAAAGCCAAAAACAAAGAACGAAACATTTAATAAATCAAATTTAAAGCTCCAGATCTTTGCAAATCGGTAAAAGCAATAAGGACATTAAAGAAGGATGTAGAAAATCCAATATACGAGTTGTATTTACAAAATCACGCCAAATTTTATAATACCACCCTTAAATATATTTGTATGTGTTACATTTAAATTGTTCTATATGCAAAAGCAAACGCCAAAAATAACAACAACAACAACAAACAAAAGGTAAACAGCAAATTTTGTTTCACGCAGTTTAACTCCTTCCACTTAATTTGCTCTCCAATACACACATGCAAGAAATACAGTAAAAACAATAACAACAACAACAAAGAAAAATAAGTTCAAACGAGTTAACAAATGCAGATATACAAGCACACACACACACAAACAAATACTTAATACGCACTTGAACGCATCCATTGGAACAGCAACAACAGCAACAAAAACATCAACCAGCAAAAATAACACACATAAATATACACGGGGGCAACCGGCCGGACACACACACATACATAAGTACATGCACGCACACATCATCATCAGCAACAACAACAACAAAAACAAGAACAACAACAGTAAGAGTAAGTCACATGGAAATATGGAAATTTCATTTATGAAATTATTAATTCCAGCTGAAACAGCAGCATCCGCACCAACAACAACAAAAACTACAACAACAACTATGACAGCTGCAATAGCGATGATGACGAGGATGTCTGCATTCAAAAGGATTCTACTGAGAAGTGAAATAAAGCAAACTTCGATTGCAGCGTGATTGAATGAATGAATGCGTACAACACAAACAATCAGATCGATATAAATGATAGTTGACCTTTAATGCAAGTGGATGCACTAAAGTGATGTTGTCTATGTAGACAAATCTCAGAATTCCCAAAAAATTATTTAAAAAAAAAAAATAAATAGTTTAACTTCTGCACAGCAAAAAGTTTGGGTGTAAAATCTATGCTTCAATTTGGTATACAAACCGTTTATGCTCGTTCGTATAAAATAAACTATTTTGGCTTAAATTTTATAGTCTCACTATATAAAAATCTTTTATACTTTTTTTGTATAAAATTTATATAGAATTTCATATGAAAGTATTTTAAACCATTTGATATAAAATTCAAATTATGCCCATATGAACCAATCTACTAACTTACGCACAATAAATTTCATAACAAAAAAATATCACTCAACTAACAATAATTATTTATATTAATTTTAAGAGAAACAAATTTCATTACGTAAAATAAGAAGAAGATTTAAAAAACGAAAAAATTGTATGGAGTTGAAAATTGTTCATGGAAAAAGTCGGGAATAAAAATAATCATAAAAATATTGATGAACTTCAAAAATTTTAATTTAGGTCAAAAAACGTAAAAAAGTCGATGAAAATGTTACTAAGTATATATACTGGAAAAATTTCAAGTTATCGAATATTTCAAAAATATTAAGAAAACCGAAAAACCTTGAAAAAGCTACGTTTCTATAACACAGTGCAACAGTAAAATTAAGGAAAAGGCTTGGCTGTACTGGTATGATAGCTCTAACTTAGTTGAGTTAAGCTCCCGATGCTTAGAACTATGCAAGAAATATGTGAGAGTTTCTTTTGAATTTTTTGAGACATTTTAAAATTTTCAAAAACAAAATTTAAAAATAAAAAAATCTGAAATGTCTGTAAAAATTCGCACATATTTCATGAGCAATTCTAAGCATTTTATCACTCATACACTTTTTTTTTACGATGCCTTGCTTTTAAGTTAATAAAATGCGTTTTGCCAACTCCGGCCATTCAGCAGCCGAAAATTTTCATTTAACGACCGAATCCCATTCAATTTTCAATTTGAAAATTATTAACATCTGTTTTAAAACGATATCATTCTCATCTTTTTAACTGGCGCCCAACGTGGGGCTTTTTATTAAAAAAATGAGTACCATAAAATTCTCTTAAAGAGCTCAAAATAAATCAAATCGAAATCAAAAATTAAAACAATTGAGTAATAAAAATAAAATAATAATAAAAGTAATATAACATTAACATTAAGCTAACGACAAGCAGAAATAATTTTATGTTAAGTTGAATAACATACATACGTAAGCAGTATGTTAGCCTACTTCTGTTTTCAATGTTAACGGCATAACAGCGATTCTCTTTTATATCAACTTGCAGATAAAGAGTCAAATATTTTTCATTCTCTTGATTCTCTAACAGCGTTTAACAATTTTTTCTTACTGTGTGTTTACATACATTTTGTATAACATTTTTACAGTGATTTCCAGCATCTATTAACATAAAGAATGTAAGATGCTTCTTTTGTATATTAAATAGATAGCAACAGAGTAAGTCCCATGTTAATGACGAGAGTTTGAAAAGTATAACAAATTTGAAGGTTTAATTTGAGCACTGAAAAAATGATAAAAATCATAGTTTAAAATATAAAAATTGATATCCGCAAATATATACGTGTAACTCAAAGTTCAATGAAAAATTATTAAAATGTTACTAATATAAAAAATTCTAAAAACTGTATAATTCCAAAAATTAACTGAGTTATGGCATTTCGAAATCGTAAAATGAAAAACTTAAGTTTGAAGATATCAAAATTCAAAGTTCATCAATTACACTGTGCAACACAAAATCTGAATTTGATCTCGATACCTTTTTTTGACTAATTCAGGGTTGTTGATTTCAAATCCGGCAACAACTGGAAAACAACTTTTAAAGGTCAATTTATGCGAATCGGCGAAAAATTGGAAAAATTTTTTTTTTGACACGTAAGCCCCCTTTTCATAGACCAGGTCACATATATTAAATTTGTATACCTCAATAAATGATATCTCGGGAAGTAATGATACAAATAGAAAAGTTAAAGTTATGGTTTAAAGACGAAGATAATGGCTATTTAGTGCCGCTGACAAAATTTAACTGCACTATTTCCTGGATGTACGCCATATATCTGAAAAAGCGTTTTCTGTACTCTTAACCAAAGATAACTCGATTTTCGTTTCGTAACTCACCATAGGTCAAACCTCATTGAAAGCATTAGCCGACATCCAGAAGAACTTTCAAGCACACTATTTTTAACCTTAGCATTTTGTTTTGTTTTTGTAATATTGTTGGTGGTTTACAGTAAAACATTGTACAGTAGGCTCTTAGTATCGGGTATACAATGGGCCTATTCTTGAGGCCTAAGTTAATGATGGCAACATGTTCATCTCCCGGATCTAACCTAACCTAGCTCAAACCGTCAATGTCATCTTACCCATGTTTGTTCGAAAGCTAGTAAAATAAATCATTTTCTGTTCCAAGAAACAATTAAAATTACACCGAAAAAACAGCATGATTATAGAGATACATAGAGATCAAAATTTGGTAATAATTAACAAATAACATATTTGATATAGGCGTATCGAATATTTGATATTATTTATTGAGAAGCATATTTGAGCAATTTTTTTGGTTCAATCGAATGTTTGTTAATAACTACCAAATATATATCTAAAGACCTTTATTAGTTTTTATTTAGACCTTTGTTATTATTGATCTTTTTATTAATTAGGAACTAACATGGCAATATTTGCAAGGATCACGCCGACATTATAGAACATAATATTTGTTATAAATTAAAAAAAAACTCTTCTCTGAAATTTGAATGCACTCGCAAAGTTGCAAAAAAATTCAAAAAAAAAAAAATCTTGTCAGTGTAGGGATCGAACTCATTCCTCCAGGGTATTTTGTTCTTTGTTAGATGCTTCCGCGCGTATTGAATTCTTTAAGCCTTTGGACGCAATGACCGAATGTAAATTACTGAATCTTACAGCCTAGCAGTCAGAACTATATTATAACTAAAGATGTGAATAAAATATGATCACATTCCATAAAACAGATATCGTTTTTGGTCCAATTAACAATAACCAAATTTACCAAAATTTGATAGTTATTAACAAATATTTTCTAAAATTTTCAATCAAATATATTTTTTTGAAGGAAACATACATTTTTTGCAGTTTACCATACATATTTTTAGTTTTTATAAAATACATTACCACTGTTTTTACTGAAAACTGCGTAGGCTTCAAAAAGGATAAAAGTATTGCGACATGTTTCTAAGGGTTCATATTTGAATTGTAGGTCAAGTTATTCACTGTAACCTATTATTCATCATATTTTTATGAAAAAAAAAATTAATTGCAATGAGAAATAATTTTGAATAATGTGAGTTTATATTTTTTTCTATTTAAATTTTCCATAAATGCAATAGCTTCTTTCCAGCACCAGCGTTTGTTGCTGGTTAACCTGACTATAATCAAGAAATAAAAAAAAATCCCAAATAAAAAATTTGGCAATGCTGCACATTTAATTGCTGTCACTCCGTAGTTACCTTGAGCTATTTGCGGTATTTTTTTTTTTTTTTTTTCATATAAAACATGGGTGCTGGCATAAGGTGAATTCATATTGGTAACAAAAGCCAATTGCAGCCACTTGAGGTAATAAGGATTTCTTGCTGTTGCCTGTGGCATTTGGCGTTCAAATTTCTTTCTTTCTTTTCGTAGCGCCACATTAACATTTTACCTCTTCAGAGTTCGAGAGTCAGAGTTAGCGACGGCAAACTGACGCCAATTTTTTTGGCGCCATATTGACACGCATACAAACAAACTCCTCTCCTACACATAAGCAAACACAAAACAACGGTGCACACACACGCGCAAAAGTGACGAATGCAGCGCTTGAAGACGAAAAAAATATGATTTATCTATGTGTGTATGTTGTAAGTGTGTGGGGGTTTTGATTTACGTGTGTGTCTGTGTCTATGTGGCTGAATGTTTTCTGAAGATTGCATTGTGCACTTTTTCCGCTGCTGCTTTTTCACGTCTTTTACCTGTGCAAAAGTTGGCTGCATTGTTGTTGTTGTTGTTTACATTTTTCGAAATGTTGCTGATTTTTAGCAAAACTCTTTTGCTGAATAATAAAATGAATAAAATGCCAAATATTCAGCAAGTTATGCGATAACAGTTGCTACAACAACAACAATAGTATGTATGAGTTATACAACAACAAGACAAATATCCTTTATTTTATGTTGTTGTTGTTGTTGCTCAAAAAATTTCCTGACAGCTCGAGTAGCGCGGAGTTGTAGAAAAACAAAAAAAAAAGCGAATACAATAAAAAACGCACCAACGTTATCCGTCGAAAGCAAAAGTCTTGACTTTGTTGCACGGTTACTGTTTTTTGTTGTTGTTGCTACTATTTTTTAAAAGTTTTTTCATTTGTCATGTTGGCAACACTGCCGTTGTAACTGATGCTTCTGCTTTTGCTGCTCAAGTTTAAGTTTGAAGTTGTTCTTTTTTTTTGTATTTTTCCTCAGAAATATGTAGTTTCCCATACATATGCAGATATTTGCATATGTTGCGTGGGTACCCAGTAGGAAAGAGCAGTTGATTGTCATTTTCTAACCTATTCCGGAAATGTAGTCATCTTGCCTATGTACGTATATGTATGTTTGTATTCTCCTTTAACTCCTAGGAGGAGCATAGGGCCTATAAGTACAAATAAGTTTTCTGCTATTTGTGAAGAAGTACTATTTTAGTTTTTCTTAGTACTAAGATAAATAAAAACGCACGATGGTCTAATTTTTAAGGTTCACAAAGTGAGCCATACAAGTATAACGAAATTAGAAGTTTTTGGATTGGGAGTTTTGAGCCATTTTCGAGCTTTTTAACAGCAATTTCGAAAATCGGAAATGTTGTTTTATATGGCCAACTTTAATTTTTTCAGCTCTCCGGAAAACATACAATTTTCCACGAAAATTTGAAAAAACAATTTTTTGGCTGACTGTCATACCTTAATTGGAGCGTTATTCGAGCGTTTGCATTCCTACCATCACTGTCTGTATCATGTCTATACAATTTATATACAACGCTCCAATTACGGTATGGTAACAACTTTATATTTTCAACCAGACGAGTCCATCGGAAAAGTTAGCAATGAAATCCATTAACACATGAATTTTGAGCTTGTTTCGAGCTTGAACTTGTCACGTTGCCGGTCTGTGTTTCCGTCCAGATGTCAGGATCCAAGAGAGTCGCGCCACCGCTACACTCTCGGGTCAGGAAATACTCCAGAACACAACGCCTACGGTCTTAGTTACTGTCCACTGATATGTATATACTGGGTTTTGCTTGAAAGTCTCAGCTTCGTCAACAGATGGCCAAAATATTTCGAACATTCCGTTTTCATCCACGATCAGCTGTTTATTTTTATTGATAAGATTTGACAGTTGACACTCACTGCGTCCTCACATCAGTCAAACCAGTCCACGAGAAAAGTTGACGACAAAAACTTTTGACATACGAATCTTGAGCTAATTCCGAGTTGATCTCAAGCGTAAAGTGTTTTCCGGAAAACTATATATTCCCATAAAATTGCAAAAAAATTATTTTTGTGGCTAACTTGCTATGCTAGGCATTGAATAGCTAACTTTCCTAGTGGGTAGCGCTATTTTTAAATTTGTGCATTTTTATTTAACTCAATGGCGCCTTTGTTTACAAACGCATCAGTATGTGTCTGCATGTTTATTTATTTCAGTGTGTGAGTGGCATCGTTTGGCTTTGCCGGCGCGCACACTTTGCAACACTTGACGCTTAACGCACTGCACTGCGCGTTGTGCTTTACTTTGTCTTCTTGTGCAGCTACTCATGTGCTGCTGCGTTTTTTAGTCTGTCTACATTTTTTCCAGACACACACAATCGCACACAAACAGTACTGCAGTTGTTTTTTTTTTTGTGCGTATGCCCAGCAAACATTTTCAATCGCGGACAATCTTCCATATTTTTGGCGATGCATTTAAAGCTCTTCTACGCGAGCTTTCCGCGATAAAAATTTTCCGCGAGTAAAAGAAGATTCCTCCTTACACTCTTCTGGAAGATTATTGCGAATCAAACATCTTCGCGATGAATATACAATTCTTCCGGGAGAGTTTTGCGCGACAAAACTTCAGCGCGAGTAACAGAAGATTCTTCCTTACACTCTTCTAGAAGATCATTGCGAATCAAACATCTTTGTGATGAATATACAACTCTTCCAGGCGAGTTTTACGTGACAAAACTTCTACGCGAGTAACAGAAGATTCCTCCTTACACTCTTCTAGAAGATCATTGCGAATAAAACATCTTCGCAATGAATAAACAACTCTTCCAGGCGAGTTTTGCGCAATAATTTTATTTTCAAAAATGGGTCCAAAATGGTCACTTAGAGTGGTCGAAGACATCTCTGATCATATCCGAAATCTGTTTTCGACCTTTCCCTATCGATTGGTGCAATAAAAATTTTTCACTGAAATGGGCCCAAATCGGTCACTTAGAGGGGTCGGAGACACCCCTGGACATGTCCAAAATCTATTTTCGACCTTTCCCCATCGATTGGTGCAATAAAATTTTTTTACAAAAATGGGCCCAAATCGGTCACTTAGAGGGCCCGGAACCAAATCTGGTTATGAGCAAAATATATTTTCGACCTTTCCCCATCGATTGGTGCAAAATCGAACTTCTTTACGAATAACCAACAACTCCTTCAGGCGAGTTTTACACGATACAAGATGGCCGACTACGACATGACGTCATCTTCTGAGAAATTTCGAAAAAATTAATAATTTTTTTTTCTAAAAGGCAATATTTCTGAGGCCCGGTATTTTTCACGAAGCAAAATGTCAAACTACACGGTATATTTTTAACGGCACATAAGTTTTAACAGTTTATTGTACAAAAATTAGCAATTTCTTATGAAATTATTTTTATGTCGCCATTTCATATTTTATTTTTTTTATTTTTATTTTCAAGTTTTTTCAAGTTTTTTTTCGCTTTGAAAAACATGTTGCGGAGTCGTCTGTTGACCCTTCCTGGGGATCATTTGCAGATTCATCTTGGGGAGTCGCCAGATGACTCTTCCTGGGGATCGTTTGCGAATTCATTTCGGGGAGTAGTTAGAGGATTCTTCTAAAACAATCGTATTCGGCCGGACAATTTCTCACGCCTGAACATTCGCGGAAGAGTAGAATGCGACTGTCGCGGACGATTGATTTAATCGTCTAGGCGAATCGAATACGATTCTTTCGCGATTGCAAATGTTTGCTGGGTGTGTTTGTCGGCTGCTACGACCGCATCGTTTCTGTGTCTGTCTCTTTATTCCCGTTGAGATTTATTTCCTAACTTTTGCATTTTTCAATTTTTTAACTGCATTTTTGTTTCCTTGCATCCTGCATCTTTTCATCCTTTTAGCATGATAGTTGTCTTGCAATGTCGTCATCATCTTTCGCTTTGTCGGCTTTCACTTCATGTTTTTTTTTTTTTTTTTTGTCGCTTGAAGAAGGCGTGAGTGTGGTGGCAAATGTTTGTCAACATAATTTTTCATTTCTGATTGATGAGTTCAAGGATTTTTGTGGCTCTTAAAGTTTTTGATTTTTTTTTTTTGTTTTTCGTCTTACTATTATTGCTAGCATATTGCTGCTGCTGTTTTTGGATGCTGCATGTTGACAGCAAAATTTGCATAAATTTCAGCAGCAAAAGTGAAAAGTTCAAATGCATTTTTTTAACTGCCTTCAGTTTTTTTTTTTTTTTTCTTTTTAGAAGAAAATGTGTGAGAACTGCAACAACAACATCCGCTGCAAGTGAAAATTTTATGCTCAATGCCTGACAAATTTATTTATGAAATTATTGAAAATTTGCTTTGTAGCTTAAAATTAGTTTTCTTCTTTTCCTTTACAAATTTGCATATTGAAATTGGAAAAAATGTCAAGGACATGTTTTTGTATTGCTGTTGAAAGCAGTCGCTCTGAGTTATTTAAAGTGTTTTAATTTTGAGTATACTTTTTTTAATTAGTCCAAAGTGAAATTATCACCTTTTGTTATGCAATGCAGCTAGTGTAAATGTGTGAAACTATTTCTGAAAAGTTTTATTATTGTATTCTTTAAAGGCTCATGCCCTAGAATATCTTTTGTTCAGAATTATTCAAAAGTTCTAGACTATCCTTTAATCTCGCATTGGGATTAATTCAGTCTAAGTTAGTGCAATCTAGAATAATCGCACATATTTTTTTCAGACACCATTTTTTTATGCTGATAATTGAATGTACATTGTCTGTTTTAGTTTATATTTATTAGTTTTTTTTTACTACTTTTACTTGCACATTTGTTTATTCTCAATTATTCTCTTCCATATCGTTTTTGACAATACCTTAGAGGCTCTCGGAAATAAAGCCAGAGATTTTTTTGGAAATAAAGTCAAAAAACAGTCTATTTGAAATTTTGGTGTTATTTCCGTTTTGGTTTAGAAATAAAACTAAAAACTATGGCTTAATTTTCTATAGTTATGTGGTACACAAAATGAAAATAACGCCAAAAAATCTTTAGAAAATAAAGCCTGAAATTTTCTAGCATTAATATTGTGAGGACACAAACTGAAACCCTCATTTGCGTCCACATCTTTATAATAATTACTTTTATTATCAAGTATTAATGATATTGAAAACTAATTAAGGTTAAATTATGTGCAGAATTTCTAGTTAAATAAGTCCAGAATTAATTTATAACTAAGGATTTTTAGTAAATTGATAGTTTTAGGACAATCACATCCAACGAGTTTGACAAACTGTCGTGCAACCGCTTGACAAACAGTTGGACGAGAATTGCATGATTATCGCGTGCAGTAGCAACGCTGCTCCCGAAACAGTGAGTGCTAATTGTCAATTTTTATCGATAAAAGGAAACAGCTGATCGTGGATGAAAATAGAATAGTGGAATGCAAGTTCCGACGATGGTATCGTTCTCTAGTAACCCAACCGCAACGAGGTAAGACGTTTCTTCAAATATTTCAAACATCCTTGGTCGAAACTGAGATTTTCAAGTGACAACCAATACACACGTATCAGTGGACAGTGACTAAGACCGTAGGCTTTGTTTGCTGAAGAATTTTCAGATCAAGCCATACAAAGACAGGTTCGCAGAAAACAACGGGGAGGCAGCGGTGGTGCGACTCTCTTGAATCCTGACGTCTGGATGGGAACACTGATCGGTGACTAAGCTTATAGTTAATATATTTTCAGAGTGCTTTTCAAGAGGAATAACATCAGTGAAATAAAATTGTGAAACAAAACCAGTGAAAATTGTGAAAAGTGTTTCCTTCTTTGGCGGGGAGTTAATTTTTGTATACGAACCTTGGGCACAGACGGCTACACCCCCACTAACGGCAAAAAACAATATTTAATAATATAACCAAAATTAAATAGGAAATAAGGTAATCTACATGATAGTGCCTTTCATATAAAACAAGATATCGAAAATCAGTTCAATATTAAGGAAAACAAAAAACGTTCACTTCACAAAATGGTCCCTTTATACAATAGATGTTACAAGAAAGACAAACAACTTAAAACGCTATATAATCCTTTTCTAAATTTGTATTGGTGTGGAATTTTTTCCAAGTAATCGAAATCAATTAGAAAGTAATATAGTCTGGTTCAACAGGAAGAAAATAAAGTTATTTTGAGGACGTAAGTAGTTCCAAAATGCTAAAAAATATATGTGTAAGACAAACTGTCCAACAACACTTCGAGTTCAATAAACGACTCTACGCTGCAGTCATATCTGTAAAAAGTAATTAAGACATAAAAATTCTAAAGTCCTAACAAATGTCCTTTTTGCACAAAATCTCTCTTTTCTTTACCATGCGGCACAGAACTTCTTAAAATGCAATTCAATTTTAATTGACTTGTTCTTGTGCACTTCTTTGCTTTCAACTGCCACAACACAGGCTGCTTTTGCTTTACAGCATTTGCTTTTTCTGTGTTGTCGCTGCTTTATTAACTGTTTTTATTACATAGCAAGTGTGTGTGTGTGTGCTGGTGCTCCCCACTTTCTTATCCACTGCGTACGAGTCAAATTCCTTTTGTTGTTGCTGTTACTTCAGGCAAACAGCACAGCGCATTAAGCAAAAAAATATTGCTCGAATGCTCATGCAACAATAACAGGAAACGGAAGTGCATAAAAGTGTCTTCAATTGCGTCACAAAACGTAATTCTTGCCACCACCCGAAGTGCAAGTTTTTTTCCACAGTTGTGTGTGTGTACTTCCTTGCATAGATTGTGCTCATACTCACATACGGTAAAAACGAACAATTTCTTTTTTGTTTGCATTTTTTTCTTTTATAAGTTGGCTGCACTGCACAATTTGGCTCGTTTGTTTGCTTGTTTGTTTGTTTGCTTGATTGTTATGACTTGTAATGTGTGATTGCTATATAAGAGTGTGAGTGTGTGTGTGAAAGCGAGTAATAACTGCGGAAGCGGAAATATTTAATTACAACACTAGCGCCATCTGTCGGCAGGCAAGTAGAAAATTTATAGCATCTTGATATCAAATGTAGGGATACAGCAAGAGCGCAACAGCTAAGTAAGTGTTTGTGCTGATACGAGAAGGCTTTCTAGCGGAAAAATACATCCCTTTTGTGTGTGTCAACAGGAGATTATGTCTAAATCAGACTTTGAAACTATTATACTTTAATTCAAAAAGTTTTACAGAAAATTTCAAAATCTGTTTTTCTAAAAAAAAATTACAAGAACGTCAATCTAAACAAGTTTTTTAGAAAATTTTTTAAAAAATCTTTTTAAACTTTTATTCCAAAAAGTTCGAAAAAACTTTCATCTTTTATTTTTAAGTTTTGTGTCTTAGTTTTTTTTTTTCTTAAGTTTTTTTTTTTACTTTTATTAACCTTTAATCCTTAATTCTCTGGAAAAGTTTCTCAAAAAAGTTTTTTACAACTTTTATTTTTAAAAATTTTTTCACTTTTTCTTATCAGCTGCATCATTTTTCACAGAATCAACCATCCAACTAAGCAGTCAATCAACCAACCATTCACCCGACCAACCGAACTTACAGCCAAGCAACAAATTAACATGCAATTTATGTCCAATTGACAACCAACATCGGACAAACACATAGAAAATTCGTTGGTCGTTATCAGTTTAACACTTATCTCCATGATTAGACATAAGTATTTCACCCTGGGCCAGCTAAATCTTAAAAAATCAACAAAAGTTTCTTATACTAAGCAAATATACGAATAAAATACACACGGATTTCAAACAGTCAGTTGGGCAACCAACTGAATATCGCGTCATCAAAGAATTCCAAAAACAATCCAACGAACTTTACTTCCGAAGGCAATGAATTTATTTCCTGTTGGAGATACTTTCTTCCTCTTAATGGTCGCCACAAAGGTAAGACGTGATCCTGATTTAAAACATCAGCGACTTAGGACATTTTTAACAACAAGGACTCATTGAGACATGACTGGGATTTATAATTAACAACCATAGGGCACATTTGAGGTACAACTGACGGAGAGGCATTTTCTATGATGCACGACGGACTGACGGAGACACGCTGTAACCATATCCTCGGGTAGGAAGATCAAAATTTAAGCAATATGGTAACTTTATATTAAATTTAAACTACAGTTTTAATTAGGTTAACATTTAATTTAATAGCTTTCTCTTGGTGGTCGCACAGGTTCGAGTGAATAAAGTGAATTATAACGTTTGGAAAAGTTGTGATTTTTTGGGAAATATAAATTTTGTAGTGAACCCTGAACGCCGACGGCTACACCCCAGTTAACGATGGAAAGGTTCATAACACTTTTATTTGATAGTTTTAAAAATATGTTATATGCTACACACCAGGTTTTTTTTTTCATGGAATTAGCTTTGAAATTGTATTCAACGAAAAAATTTGTATGTGACAATTTCTGTCAAATTTTTTTTTTTTTAAAGCCTCTTCAAATAAATATATTTCAAGGCCTGATCTTAACTATCACTGTTCTTATAATTTGAGAAAATTTCTATCAATTTTACTTACATAACACTTAAAATTTGACTTAAATGAAAGTTTTGTGTTCTTTGCTTTACATTTTTTAATCTGTCAGTTGCCTGTAATCTTTTTCTTAAATTGCAATTACTTCTTAGTATAAAGATCAATGCACTAAACTATCTCACTGTTATTTAATAATTGATTTTCTTAATGGCAACTTAAAGACAACAGCATATCCTCTAATATCTATGTAATTGTATGCCTCATAGAGAGCAGTGTTATTTTCTTGCTATAATTAATATTCACCCGTTATCATATTTTAATAATGTATTCCGATAACAGCAATAAACAATAACAGAATACGTCAGCATCACCGATTTCAGGACAAGGATGACAACAATTAAATAAAGCACACGTTCCAGTATCCTGTTGCTGTTGTGTTTTGCAAGCAACCTCTGTATGTACGCTATCATTTTCGTTCATCTGATATTCTTAAGTTTGTTGCTGCAGCGAAACTCTTTGGATAATAAAGATTATAAACCATGTACAAATTTTTATAATCAGTGTATTTTCATGGCTATTGCAATTTACATATCGTCGTGTCATGAAACGTGTAGAAAAAAACGAAAAGGATTTTTTTTTAATTTTTGGATCCGACATCCTAGGGAGGACCCTTGGGTGAAAAAATTTGTTTCCACTAAAATGGTGCAAAAAGTCATGAAACGCGTAGAAAACACAAAAAAAAAAATAAAAATATTTTTGGTTCCGGCATCTTAGGGGGGACCCTTGGGTGAAAAAAAAACCAAAAAATGATGCAGAAATACGAGCCGTACCCAAAAACTTACATATATAAATTTTCACGGCGATCGGTTCAGCCGTTTGGGAGTCTATAAGAAACATACAAACAGACAATATTCATTTCTATATATGAAGCAAAACACGCTAAGTGCACCAGCTGAAAATTTTTTTGTCTCCGATTTCGCTCAAATTTAATACTATGATAGTTGTACAAGAACAATAATCCAAGAGGATTTGGCCCTAGTACCATTTGTTGTTAAAATATAGGGTGTTGAAGTTGGCGTTTTTAGTCATTTTCATGAAAAGGGTGTTTATTGAAAAATTTATAGCTTACATCAAAGCTTGTAAATTGATAAATCTAAGTAACTTGTCCCATTCATTATTAAGTGTTCTTTTTACAAAAAAATATAACTTGGTGAAAAAAACTTTTTTTAAACTTAAAAATATTTTTGAATTTTTTAAAAAAAAACCCGCCTTAATTTCTTTTTTAAAGTACTTAAATTAAAGCGTAATTTATAAACTTCAAAATGATGTATGACTCAAGATGGGATTCGGTAGCTAGATGATAGTTTTTAGATTTTTAAAGGCCAGCGGACGACAAAACTCTTTGTTTACTCAAGAGGAAGGCATATTACGAAAAAAAAATACTAAGCATAAAATGCTTAGAATCGTTCAAGAAATTTTATAAACATAAGTTAATTTGCTGCAAACAAAAATTACTTGATCCCTAAACAAAAGATCTTTTTTCTTCATGCTTAATCAAATATGCACTATATTGTCCAAAATCACTATCAACCATCAGTTGGAGTCTTCTTGTATTTAAGGAATAATTTAAAAAATTACTGCCACTTTCACTTGTGGGCTATAATACAGCACCGCAATTGTAGTTTCATTTTACATTGAAGATTGCACCATAACAGGGTTATTCTATATAACACCACAATTAATTCATGCACTAATCGAAATCATGTGGTAACACTGACCGGCAGCAGCAGCAACACAAGAAGTTGTCATCTTAATTAATTGCAGTTCATAGTTGCAACGAAGAGCTGAGCTGTTGAACACAACATCTCATCAACATCGACATTATCAAATTGCAACTGCAAAAGTCACTGTAACACAAGGAATCCTTTCAACAGGAAACGCTGATTTGCATAACCTCGATAATGCGTAGCGCATACTGTTGCATGTGACATTTGAGACAATGTTAATTGACTTGGCTACACTAACACCAATGCAGGCGCTGGCAAGAGCAATAGCAACTTGTGTACATTACAATGATTGTCAACAAGTTGCACACTTGGGTGCAATTCGCTGCTGCTGTTGCTTGTGGTTTTTGTATGCGTTAACGCAATGCACTCAGCGTTTCGATTGTGTGATTGGCGATGCTGCTGTTGCTATTATCGTGTTACTCAATATTCAGCTTCTTTGCACTCCAAGTAATCTCTTGAATTCTCCATTTAAATGTATCATTTGCGACAACATTTAGGAGTTATGTACATGACACCGTGTCGTTATATTCATATGAGAGTATGGCATATTTGGTTGAATTTGCGCATTTGTCCTTGCTATTCCTCTGTTTTGGCACTGGTTGTGTGGTCGTTGTCGGTAGCATGTTACAAATATGTACTTCAATAGGCCAAGATTTCACCTTCAATTTTTTTTTTTAATTTCAAACGAATTTCAGTGTAACCAGGTGGCAACCCTTAAATTGTATGCTAAATTTTTAATAAGGCTAAAATTAAATTTTGTTTTTAAAAATTATTCTTTAAGCAAAACTGAAAACAAAAAAAACAGGTGGCAACCCTAAAAGTCTAACCAGGTGGACCCTACAAATGAATTTTGGATTTTTAAATTTTATTTGAATGATTTCAGACCAAAAAAGCAATGTCATAATTTGAATATGATATAATTTCTGCAAGCGGCGTCAAATGTCAAACCATCAGAAAATGAGTTGGCAATAAACCAACCCAATCGGAGCAACATATATTGGAACCACAATTCAAAATATCATACAACGAGCATAACTCTCGTCATGGTCATTTAAATGATATCATATTTTTAACTATGTGTACCGCTGGGAGACTCACCCTTGGTTGCATGCAGCAGCAACATTTAATTTGTCTCAACGATGTCGCCAAAATATACCTTCGTGTCTCTGCCTCCAAACGTCTTAGAAAGTATTTCGCCACACCGTGTCTAACAATGTCTCAGAAATTAAATGCACCCACTAGTTTGTCTCAATTAAAAACTCCTTACTTTCCGTTTTTTGTTACAATTTATTTATTCTAATTTACTTTAGTTGTATGCATAATTTTAAGTTACTTTAGGTGTTTTAATTTGTCTTTTTAGTTTTAAGCAAAAATGACTCGCGCCGCTGCTGTCAGAAGATTATGGAGAAGTGACGAAAAGCGCATAGAAAAGGAATGACGTGGCAATGAAAAAGTCAATTTTCATGCATTGTATGTCATTTGACATGCTATTGTTGACAGCACTGCAACAAGAGCGTGTTCACAGTAGCATGTTAAGGGCATGATCAGTGAAAGTCGCAGCGCTACCAAAATGTCGCTAAGGACTATTTGTCTGCGACGTGAATAAACTAAATGCCAATTTGTCAACTTCAAATAAACTTTCCATAAAAAACAGAAACAGATTTTTTGATTTTTAACAAAATGGCGGCGAATTAACATAATAACGTTAGCCTCCATATCTGTTGAGTTTTTGTGATTTATTCTTTGTCTACAGGTTTTCCTCACGTTCTCGCTTGGAGTTCAAGGCACTCTTACAGTGAGGCACTGAATACAACTTCTGCAATTGTAGCTTAAAATGCAACAAATATGTCAAACTGTATTTGTCTGTCTGTCCGTCTGTCTGCCTTTATGTTTGCGTCTGCACATTAACAGTGTAAACATGCTGGAATGTATTAATAATAAATTTTGCAGTGCACACTTTATTGTAACAACAGCAACAACTTTTTGCAACAAAACCAACTTATATATATAGTATAAAATCCTTACTCTGCTGCACTTTGGCCAATAAAAGACGCTATGCAACACGGCTGGTAAAACTTTTAAATAAATTATATTGAAAATTGCTCACGAGATTTTACTTGAAATGCATGATGCAGTGACAGCAAGTGGAATGGAAATAGCAACAACAATAGGAAAACAAATGTAAAATTAAATTTGGTGAAAATTTAAGAGAACGTGTTTTGCAGAAAGTTTGAAAACGTTTAGTTTTGTTCGGAAAAAATTTTGTTTTGATAATGAACACGTGCAAAATGCAAAATTATTTTGCACTAGAATCGCCCAATGGTCAAAATTTGACCACAGATGTTTTAAATATTGTTGGTTTTTTTTTGGACAGTTTTAGTACTTTTTTTGCTATTCAGTACAAAATTGAAAAGCTCATTTATCATCCCTGGTACTATGACAAATGTGAAACGAAAAGAAAACAAAAAACATAAAGTCAGTGTCAATCAGCTTTTGTGTGACCGCGTATTTTGTCGTTGTTAATACTGAAAAATTTGCGTATAACTTTACCTGGCTCAATAGCAAAATATGAAAATAATTTTAACTTTGTGCACATTTGCACACAAATAACTTTCTAATGGGGTATTATTAAAATTTTGCTCCATTTTTAACACAGCCAAAAAGGTACGACAAATTTTTATTTTGTGTATAAATATATATTTTGAATATATAACTTTTAGAAAATATTACTTTATGCTGAAAATAATAAAGTACAGAAGTTATCGAAAGAAAGCTGCTATATATCCGTAGTGCCAAGATCTGGGTTATGAGCTCCTCATATATTAAACCATATAAAAGGTGTTCCATTAAGACGTGTGGTACTTTGATTTTGAATAAAACGAAAACGGTTCCAAAAAAACATATCATCCGGACCCTGAGCTTCAACTTATGTGTGGTACATTTTTCTAAAATGTTAGGGTGATCCACGAAAAATATGTCAGAAAATCAGTTTTAACCATATAACTCCTCAGACGTCCCCTATCAAGCGTAATTTTTTGTAAATCTAAGCCTTCTCCATCATCTCCTAGAAGCTTCGCAAACTTGTGCGATGCACCCTATATACGAAAAAGAGTCTGTGTTTAAAAATCAGCACACAAAGCATCTGTCTCTTATATTTTTATGCTCAGAAAATTCGGGAGTACTTTTATGCACACGATGCAATGACTTAAGGTAATTATTTTTTTTACATTTTTAAAAAATTACAGCTATTTTGTTGCAGCAATATCGGATTGACAGGAATTGTTTTTATTACTCCTTATCATATTATCTTTCCAAAAAACGTAGGCTGCTTGACGACAAAATCATATAGGGGGTTATCGTCGGGGGTTATCCAGAGGAATTTTCTCAGACTACCGTGCATTCTCCATTGCAGCTTAAGAAAATTCCCCGGAAATCTTGATTCACGATAACCCCCATAATTTTTTGTCATAAAAATTGAGAAAAACAAATAAGTAACTCAAAAATGCAGCACAAAAATTATCTGCCACTTGTATTTACCTTATTTTTAAGCTTACCCAATTTTTTAAAATATGGCAGACACGTTATTATTACATACCACAGCAATTTTTTTTAACATTTTTATAGAGCCGCCAAATCAGCAACAAAGAATTGGCAGACGAGGCTTATATTGAATGATTAAATCCACTCTTCACAATTATCATCTTTTGCCGAACGATTTTATCACATACTTTTTTCTGCCAACAGCTCCCTTATTATGTATACATAGAGTCAGTTATTATTATCTGTGTTCTGGGGATTCCTTAGACTCTGTTACTCATGAACTTATGTGATACGGCTAATCTGTATCAAGAAACGCTCTAAGTACTTAGTGCTATCAAGCTGATAGTTCTTTCTTGAAATTTCTTTTACAAACACTTTTTTTCATGTGCGTTGTACATTGCCATTGCATCAAGTTCAAAATGTCCAACCAAAATTAACAAGTTTTCAGTGCCTTTACAAAACTTCAACTCAAACCAAATATTTCATACATTAAATTCATATAAAACAGAAATGTGCTCTCTATGTTGAGCAAAAACTGCACACACCAATTAGTAAAAATTTTTCATATCCTTAATTTGCTTAATATCTCGAAAATCAACTCGTTGTGTTTTCCACTTTTATCATTGAAAACTTTGCGACTGCTTTTTATCACATTTGCAAGTTGCATGTTGCTGGCTGGCTGTGTGTGGAAGCATTTTTGTCTTGCGGCACAAAAATATAACAGAAATGCAATTATTTGCATTGTCACATTTTCATTTGGCTGACACACACACACATACAAACACAAATGTATGAATGAAAATGCAATAAAACCTACATACCACCAGCAGAAAATGTAACAGACGCGACGCCAACTTTGCAGATTTTTATCAGCAGGCGTGCAGTAAAAGCAGCAGCAGCCGGAACATCAACTGTCGTACAAACGGATGCCATCGATTTAGCGGTTGTTTTAATAGCAGCGCAGCATAGTGACCGTGGCTGCCAGCGCAACACGGAAGTGGCTGTGGAAGGAAACGGATGTTGTTGGTAGCGGTGTCAAAGTGTGCGCATTTCCTGTTGGCGCATAATTGGGGAACATTTTAAATATTTCGTTCTTTTGGTGTTATTTCGACTGAGTGCATTTAGTTTAATGAACAAAAAAAAAAAACACCAAAAAGTGGCCTTGTATGTAAAGTTAATTACTGTGCACCAGCATCAATTGAATTTTGTGGAAATTTGGTACTTATGGGCTTGGAGCCTTGTATTATAATTATTATTTTGCTTGAGTGACTAATTCTTGAACGGCCCTTCACTTTACAGTAAGACAAAAACTTCTCTCATTTAAAGATAACACCTTTCATACTTTGCTGAAGAATTTTTGACAGAAACTTTAAAGGTTTTCAGTGCTTTAAATGAAAATGTTATTAAAGGAGATGAAATGCTTATGGAATCAATAAGTTTTTCGATTTAAAAAAAATAAAACAAAAAATGCTTAAAATCGTCCGAAGAATTTTTTCAGATTTCTGGACCATTTTTTAATTTTTTTTTGTATCAAAAATTGGAATTGTAAAATATTTAAAAAAATTCTGAAAAAATTCACACGTATGCTTATGACAATTTTTGGTATTTTTGGTTCAAAAAATTTTTTTGTTAAGATCACATGCTTTTGAATAAAAAAGCGTATTTTCGACCGCGCGTTTGAAAAACGTAAAAAAAAAATCGATTTTTGGAGCAGAATATTACCTATACTGCAAAAATTATACTTATTTTACGAACTTTTAGTCATTATTTTGCAAGAATCTAAAATTCTATGCATTTTTCAACTAAGAACATTTTTTTCTTTTTTTCTCTAATCCTAATTGTCATGATTTTCTAAGTTGAAAATGCATAGAATTTTAGATTCTTGCAAAATAATGACTAAAAGTTCGTAAAATTAGTATAATTTTCATAAAGTCAACATAAACCATTTTTATACTGCAAAAAGAAATATATAATTTGCTTACGCCAAATTTTTTTCGAAAACATAATCTTAATTTTTCAGGCCAATTTGAGAATCTTTTCCAAGAAGAAAGAAAGCTATGAGCAAAAACTTTTGTTTTGACAAAAAGTGACTTCAGGAGAATCAAAAGTGCTTCAGGGTTTTTCTAATGCAGATATCGTTTTTAAGAGTACTTTTATCAAAGCTTTTGAGATGGTCTGGGGGTTTTTGCTTCTTACAAATAGAATCAGTTTGATGTAGAGTTAACCTTAAGCTTTTTGATAAAAAGAAGGCTTATGCTTTTTTCCTGGACTTTCTAGAAGATATTTTTTCAGCAAAGTTCAATCCTTTGGTCTAACAGCATACTAAGTCAGCAGTTTCAACAAGTAGTGAAATCTCTGTCTATTTTAAAAAAGGCTCGGTAGTGAACCAGGGTTGCTTATTATCACCAATCCGTTTTACTTTGTAGTTGGAGGACTTGTTAGAATTCCTTGGAGGTGGTATTATAACACTGGTACACAAAAAAAAAAAAAAAATAAAGTGGTCTGTACATTCGACCAGATACTTCTATCCATATGTATTTTGGTGCGCTGTCATTTTTTTTTTAGTTGTAGAACGCGATGTTTTCAGGCTTATGGCGCAGTTTTAGGAAAAGTTGTAGTTCCATTTTTTTAATGGCATCAAATAGACATAATCTTCCTTATCAAACTATACCATCTAAACTTTCGGTACAAACTTTTCCCATACAAAAAACTACATTATATTCGTAGCGTAAAACCGATTTAAAACATAAAAATGATATTCCCTCTGAATTTTGAAGGTATATTTGGAATTCTGAACGGGTTATAATGGGTTTAAATATTACATAAAATATTCTACGAAAATTTCGTTTGGGGGGGCTAAATATTGATCCATTATTCCCCCGTTTAAGGGGTAATTTTTGTACCTTTTTGAGAAATAGTCAAAAATTACCCATTTGTGTATTCAGAAGATGTAAGGATCGTAAAATTTAGTGTGTCGACTCAACAAGTGTATAGAAAATTTCAAAGACCGATTAAAAAAAATTTCGACCTGATCGAGAAAATCGGTAAGACAAGTGTAACTTATTTTTAGCAAAATTTTTAGAATATATTAGTTTTTATTTTCATTTATGCCAGTTTTAGGAAAAAGAGGTCAAAAGGACACATAAAAATAGAATATAATGGATGAAAATTCTCTAGAAAATTGTTCCTTGAGTGATTTCATGGTGACCATTTAATAACAAATTTAATCCAAAATTTAATTGAAGAGCTTTACAGAAGGATGAAATTTCGATAATACTTTTCTTGTGGGAATTTCTTCGAAAAAAAAAGTATTTAATAGATTTTATGTTTAAGGTTTTTTTGATTTATTAAAGTAATGTCACACTGATACAACAGGATTCTTAATATAATCTTATAAATTATAGTACCGGCTTCATGGATTAGGAGAAATATATCACATAGTTAATACGATAAAACTTAAGTTGTTAAAAATATAGTGTATTATTTCTTAAATAAATTTACAATTAAGGTTATTCATAGCAATTTGCTTTACGTTTTTATATACTTTGATTTAAGATAAAAATTTTAATAAATTGCGCGACTCTTTCCGAGCAGTTTTGAGGTCGTTAGGAAGTAAAAACCGCATCAAGCCTTCAAAAGATTTTAGAACATTTTCAGCTCAACTTTTTTGACATCTTCTCGCAGATTTTTGGGGGTAATCGTGAAGTTTCTAACGTTCTATAGGTATGATAAGTATTCAATTGAAATTCCACTAGATCATAAACACTCTGTCGCTAGCGATTACACTGACGAAAACTCTACTTGTGATACAGCGACGCAAATACGCTCGACCATAAACACAGCCTAAGGCAAAATATAAGCCATTTCAATCAGTTACTAGGTCCATACAAACATATGCAGCACAAATTTAGTGTTTAAATCTGTAGACTTTTGACAAAACAGCCTAAGTCGAAATAAGACAATTCACCAGGATTTTAGTCCTAAATTAAAAATTTGAATACGCTTCTATTAGTATAATCACCATGTCTCTTGTTCTAGAGATATAAGGGTGCCCCATAGTTCACGCAAGATTTGAACTTAGCGCCATTCGTCCGGTGAGGTATTATGAACCAAAAAAAAAAATAATTTGACAGCTTACATCAGCTGACAGCAGATTAATAAAAATGTATAGAAAGAGGAGACTCAACGCTGCATCAACGAAATTGTACCACAAGTAGTTAATCAGTTTTTAGGCTCTCCTGAAAAGTTGCCAATTTCGAGTTAGATTGTTTTGTCAAAAGTCCACGGAAATCATTTTGAAGGGTTCGATAAATTACAAAGATTTTTCTTTAAGAGAACTTTTAGTTTTCCAGGCTGCACTCCAAATAATGCTCTGGCATTGGAAACAAATACTGAAGAATGCAAATGATGAACTTACCAAATATTTGTGTTTCTTGTGATTATCACTTGTGATTAATTCATGATTGAAAAAAATTTTAAAATTTTAAGTTCAGAAAAAATAAAAAAAATTTATTTTTTTTTTTTTTGTTTTCTTTAAAGAATCAAATTTTAAAACGAGAATCACTCTGTGGTTTTCAATATCAATGTGTGTGTACTTATAAATATTTAATGCACAAAACTTCCGCTGAAAAAAAATCATTTTCGCAACACTTCCTATACTTTCGCATGTTTTCTAACTTGTACACAATATCTGCTTCGTGCTTTTGACTTTTCACTTACATTTGCTACAGATATTGGCAGCAGCACGCTGATGCACTGACAGTTGCACCAACTGACTGAGTGACTTACCAAGTCAGCAAGTGACGTTTGATCACAAGCAACTCTGCTGCAAGCACGAATGCACATGAACATGAAAAAAAAATCACAGCCACAAAACAAGCAACAGCAATAGCAACAACTTGATATCCTTGCGACAGGATACGAAATGCAAAATTCAATCAGCGAACTGCAGAATAATTCATAAATAAAATTAGGAAAATGTAGCGACGTCAATGGAGAAAAAAAGGATACATCCTTTAGCCAAAAGAAAAATCAACATGCTGCTTTAAAAAGTTTGTAATATTTTTTTATTTTGTTCCTTTTTATTTTCACTTATTCTTCATCTTCTCCTTCTAATGCTGCCACTGATATCCTCTATTCACAGTTAGTTCACGCTAGACAAATTTATTTTGCATTGATCTGTAGAGAGAATCAAGGAAATCAACGAAATTAAATAAAAGACTTGCAAAATACAAATAATGAAACTACAGTCGGTCATAGAGAATATCACATAACAATAGTGTAGTAACTATTGGAAAATTCAAAAATGCAGTTAAGAATGCTGAGAGCTGCGTAGTCAAAAAGTATTGGTCTAAAATGCCAACAACTCGAATTATCATTTAATAGACAAGATTTAACAATTTCGAAAGCTTTTTAATCTCTGAATAAAACAAATTAGTTTTAAGTAATGAAAGTTAGTTCAGCGTAAGAATACTAATCTCAAACTCAGCATACTAATGCTCCATGTTGTGTGCTATTTTGTGAATTGATTGTGATGGTTGCAATGCCAGCACAGATGAAAAGCTAAATCTGTTTTAAATAAGAAAAGTAAGTCGGGCGTAAGAATGCTAATCTTAAACTTAACATGCTTATATCCCACGTTGGGCGCCATTTTGTGTAATGATCATGGTGGTTGCCATGCTAGTAAAGATGAAAAATTAAATCTAATTTAAGCAATAAAAGTAATTTAGGTGTAAGAATACTAATCTTATACTCAGCATACTTATACTCTACGTTGGGCGCTATTTTGTAAATTGATTGTGGTGGTTGCAATACCATTGAAAATTAAAAATTAAATCTATTTTAAATAAGTAAGGTAGTTCACCGTAAGAATACTTATCTTAAACTCAGCATGCATATGCCCCACGTTGGGCGCCATATTTTGTTATGATCGCGGTGGTTTCAGTGCCAGCACATATAAAAAAATTAATCTGTTTTAAAAAAGAATAATAAACTTAAGCTCAGCATACTTATACCCCAAGTTGGGCGTTGTTTTGTGCATTGATCATGGTATTTGCAATTTTCAATATACCAATATGTGCAGCTATTTGAAAATGACAATGAAAATAAAAACTAAAAAACTTTATTTTTCCTATAGATTTTCATCTTTAATAATATTTTTTGCTCTTTTTTTGGACTTTTCAAATTGAACTTCTTTATAAGTATCTAAAGAATGTAATTATTTAGATTTATAAAAGCTATTAATGGAAAATAAAGTTTTTTTTACCGATTTATACCATACTCAGAGCCGTTTTGCTGATCCTTAAGCAGTTCATATGAGATAAATACATATGAGCTCATATATGTAAGCCTGATTGATTTTATAAAATTTATATTTAAGCTCTCAGATGACTTCACACATCTTCTATACCGTTTCGCATAGTGTATGGTGTACAAAAAGAATAACCTTTGAACTATACACTGTACAAGGACTTATTTCTTTTAGCATTACGACAACGAAGTTGTCGCTGAGAACAAGTATTGACATTAAGCCAGTTAAGGTGAAAGCTAAAATCAAATCAGTACAGCAGCAGTTGGCAAATTTAAGCAGCAGCTGGATTTTTGTTGTCCTTTAAGTCGTGTTAAACTTTTTGATTGATTACAAAGGACACAAAAGTAGCCATAGTCAAATTTAGATACGTATGTTGCAGTATATATTTTTTCACTATAATCCTTTTTCCACAAACAACAACATGCAAATCTAATTTTACTGACAAAGCTTACAAATGCGCCTACCTTGCATAAAGCCTCTTTCTTGTGGATGACAGCAGGATGTACCTGACAGCTGTGTAGTATATTTAAGCATATGAGAGTTAAGGAGACATTAAACTAAGCAAATTCAACACAAGTGCGTGTCTTATATTAATATATGTGTATGTATGTATATGTGTCTGCGTAAGTATCTACATATGTGTATGTAGTGCGGCACAAACTAGACAACTGTAAACATACCAAATGTAAAGTGAAGTTGAGCGGCGTGGAGAGAAGTTTTAAGCCTTTAAGTTGCCTTTGACTCAATCACATTGAAAATTCACTTTGTTGCTTATGGAAAATTATTCAAGCGGAAATACTGTAAAATGCATTAAGTCTGTGGCAAGTTTCAGGATAACACTTATACGTCCTGTCGCAAGTTTTCCTGTCCAAATTCATTTTGCGTTTTTTTGAAAGATAATCAAAGCAGAAGTTTAAATTTTTTGAAATCAAAATAAATAAAAAAACAGTTACATACCGTAAGTCTTGAAAATATATCTGAAGTTTGTGTAATGTTCTCAAATTTTTTCTCGCTACATTTTCACGAAACAAACTAGAAATTTGAATTAATTTCACTTCCAACTTTTCAATAAAAAAACGCACATTAAAATTTAATTTCTCAAAAATAGTTTTATTTATTGTTGAAAAGTTTTAATTAAAAAAAAAGCGTAAAACTTTAGCTTGAAATCAATTTAAGCTGCATCAAGCCCTACTTCCGCCGCAACGCCATTATTTCCGATAGCTGGCTGCCACAATCAGGTTTGATATATTTCAGCTTCAACTTCAACTTTTCGTGGAAAATTCGTTTGTTTTGATTGCATTTCGTGCGCATCATCAACTTTGCCACATAAATATGGTAGCACACAAATACGTATATGCACACATGCGCAAAAATAATGTGTGTGTGCGAGTGTGTGAAATGTCAGCAGCACAAATCAAAACAGCAAATGAACAAAAAAAGGAAAAACGCACGTAATGGCTTTGAAAATAACAAAAATAGCGGATGTTTTGACCAATTCTATAAAAAAGAAAAACATAAAATGAAAATAAAATGAAATTTTATAAAAATTTTGGAAAAATTGAAAAAATTTCATATAAATATTTTTTCGTAAAACTTTTCGCACTTTTTTCCATGCCGTCAGTATTACAACAAGTTACGCAACCGGAAGTTGGAAAAATATTTTCATTTCATGATGCTGTGAAAAGTTTTCTATTTCGTAGAATTTGTTTTTCTTCTTCACATTTTCTCTCCAACTCTAATATTCAATATAATTTTAGAATATTTTGCAAGTTTATTTTTTTTTTTCGCAGTGTACTTTATTTGTTATTTTGATTGCAATTTTTCACAATGCACACACACACCCACACACACAGATACGCAAAAGTTTTGCAGGTAACTCCCGGAAATAACATATCGTAAAAATGCAAACTTTGAAAAGAAGAAAAAATTTATTAAGCGTAAATTGTGGCATGATGTGGCGTCTAATGCACTACACTCCATATTTCAGCGCGTATGAAGATGTAACTGCATCAATCCTTTAAATCTCGCAGGTGCCGAATTTCAGCAACAACACTGTTTTATTTTTTCAATTTATGGATGTTTCATGAACGTTTTTGCAAAAGTTTTTTTTAATTGAAAACTATAAAAATCAATTTTGCGTATTCGACCATCGCACAGTGGCTTAAGAATTTAATTCGTTGGCCAAACCCACCATTTTTGGTTGCAACCGATTTACATAGCGTCCCTACGAGAGTTCACGCCTCCACCCTAAGCCGAGCCTTACAGTAATTTTCAGTAAAAACCACAGCCATTGCAAAACTTATGGAAGACTCAACCCATAGTTGGACAAAATTGCATATATATATCGAATTGTTGACTTCCATTGTAATGTCTACTAAAAGTTTAACTTTATCCAACCAGCTCACTGCACGTTTTACTTAGAGTGCAGTACATATTGCTTCTCGAGATGAGAAAATTTACTCAGAATTGCTTATTTCAACGTTCGGTAATCCCTTTCTACATTCAATGAAAACTATTCTCTCACGTTTAAAGATACGCTTCTTATAAGTCTATGGACAATGCTTAAGCACTTTTAAGACTGTGAAACTGTAAACTTTTTCCTTGTATTTTTCCTGTAAAAATTTTTAAGTTGCAAACCATAATTTTTGTGGGCTTATCAAAAAGCATGCAAACAATGTCTATAAGAAAAGTTTACTTATGAACATATGTTTTTCAACATATTGTGTTTTGCTTATAAACATTGTTTACAAATTTTGTATATAAATATTTTTCATAAATTATATTGTAACCAATTTGAATAAATTTTGTTTGCATACACTACATTTTAAATAAATTTTGTTTATAATTATTCCTTTATATTTTGTTTATATACATTATTCATAAATTTTGCTTATAAATACTGTTTATAAATTTTGTTTAAAAACATTGTTAATAAATTTTGCTTGTAAACATTTTTCATAAATTTTATTTAGAAATACTTTTAATGGATTTCGTTTATAAACACTTTTTATTAATTTTGTGTACAAATATTGCTTAAAAGTTATGTATACAAACATATTTCTTATATTTTGCTTACATATTTTTTGTAAATTTTGTTTATAAACATTTTTAATAAAGTTTGTTTATAAACATTTTTGTTTATATTTACAAATTTTGCTTAAAAACATTGTTCATAAATTTTTTTTGTAAACATTTTTGATAAAATTTGTCAATAAACATTTTTTATAAATTTTGATCATAAGCATTGTAAAACAATTTTTCTTAAAAATATTTTTCATAAATTTTGCTTATAAACATTTTTAATAAATTTTGTTTATGAACATTTTTTATAATTTCTGTTTATAAGCATTGTAAAACATTTTTTCTTATTGGGTGTTGGAATTACAATAGTTTTAAAGGTTTTCTAAGAGATGGCGTAACTATCAATAGATCGCATCGGGCACACCTGTGACTATATTCATTTCAAAGCACATTGTCCAAGCTTCATTTTTCAGTATGTGTCATTCCACTGAAGTGTAAACAACAAATATTTTTTTCTCTGTGAACATGTCGACTTTCGTTCCAACAAAACGCTATTTGCGGGAAGGTTTACTTTTGTGCTTCCATTTGAAGAAAAAAGCGGTTGCAGCACAACGATGAAGCACTGGCGATGAAAAGTGGATCCATTACGATAATCCTAAGCGAAAAAAATCGTGGGGACCACCCGGCCATGCATCAACATCGACGGCCAAGCCGAATATTCATGGCGCCAAGCATATGCTGTTTATTTGGTGGGATCAGAAGGGTGTCGTGTACTATGAGCTGCTAAAACCTAACGAAACCATCACTGGGGAACGCGACCAACAACAATTGATGCAATTGAGCCGAGCATTAAAGGTTAAACGGCCGGAATATGCCAAAAGACACGACAAAGAAGTTTTTCAACATGACGACGCACTCCCACATGTTGCAAGAACCGTCAAGGAAACGTTGGAGGCGCTGAATTGGGATGTGCTACCCCACCCGCCTTATAGCCCAGACATAGCCCCTTCCGACTACTACCTATTTAGATCGATGACGCATGGCTTGGCTGAGCAGCGCTTCACTTCTTACGAGGATACCAAAAAATGGGTCGATTCGTGGATTGCCTCAAAAGACGAGTCGTTCTTCCGGCGCGGAATCCATATGGAAAAATGTTGTAGCTAACGATGGACAATACTTTGAATAATATACATTGTACCGATGTTTCTAAATAAATGCTCAAAAACCGAAAAAAAAACCTTTAAAATTAATTCCAACACCCAATGTGAACATTGTTCATTAATTTTAATTATAAATATTGTTTATAAATTTAGTTTATAAACATTTTTTATAAATTTTGTTTAAAAACATTGTTTATAAATTTTGCTTACACATTTTTTGTAAATTTTGTTTATAAAAATTTTTTACAAATTTTGTTTATAAGCACTTCTCATAAATTTTGCTTCTGAACATTGTTTAAACAATATTCCTAAAACATTGCGTATAAATTTTGTTTATAAATATTTTTAATAATTTTGTTTATAAACAATTTTTCCAAATTTTGTTTGTAAACTTTTTTAATAAATTTTGTTTATAAAAATTTTTTATAAATTTTGTTTACATATATTCTTTATAAGTTTTGTATATAAACATTTTTCATAAATTTTGCTTACACATTTTTTGTAAATTTTGTTTATAAACATTTTTACAAATTTTGCTTATAAACATTTCGTACAAATTTTGTTTATGAACATTGTTCAAACAGTTTTCTTATAAGCATTTTTAATAAATTTTTGTATAAATAATATTTATAAATTTTGTTATCAAACATTATTTATAAAATTTGTTTATATACATTATTTATAAATTTTATTTATAAACATTTCTTATAATATTTGGCTACAATCATTTGCTAAGTTTTCTTAAAATAAAATTAAATGTAATAGTTCAAACAATTGCAAAATTTTTCGGCTTTCATTGAATTCAGCTATGCACATCACATTTTGGCCCATTTTCTATTAAAAAAAAAATTAACCCTAAAATTTGGCTCATTCCAATTAACTGATGTTAATTTTCTCCTTTCAGCACAAAATTGATGACGAGTGGAACAACACAAAAAACAACAAAAGAAACTATTACAACAGGCCTACCGACCGTAAAAATATCAACATTAAAATGCTCTCCTTCCGAGCCACTAAATGACTGCTGCACTCAGCTACAGCAGCAACCATTGTCATTCGGTTCATGACGTCAGTGAGTCTATTAAAGTGCATGGAAGAGACAGCAAGAATATGAATTGTTAAATTGAAAAGAAATTGATAGATGATGCTTCTGCTTAAATTTTCATATTTTAATTTCTTTTTCAGGCAAAATTCATCTATGTATCTAATGGAAGAAAAACTTTTTAATTTTGAAATTTGCAACTCCATCTACACATTCACTATCATCACATGCACTCAATAATGAAGCTCATCCATCCATCCAACTCACTCACATAAGGCTTTCACTCATTTGTTGTTTTTGTTTTTTTTTTAAGTTTTTTAGTTAAATGATTGAAAAGTGCAGCCACATGGTGGAAATTTGTGAACTCATTCGTTGCTCAGCTCCATAGTCATTGCATTTTATTGGCATGCCCATCCATCATATACATCAGCAGCATTTGTGAGCAACTGATGTTGGAACCTGTAGATTTGTTAATGACAACAATGGCAAAATATGCTGCTGCATAAAATTGAAGTGTACTCAGAAGAGTCATGAGATTCTGAGGAATTTAGGATTTTTTCAAGTTTTCGACTGTACCTATGCTATATATTAACATACGATTCATAACTGAATCCTTTCTGATGCTTTTGCGGAGCTTTAATACTGCTTGAACTTTAATTGAAAATTAGTGGAAATGATGGCCAGCAAAGGAAGTTCAAAAATTTTGGCAATAGTACGGTCATTTGATAGTTTTAACTGAAAAATTTTCCGGGATTTTTGCAAATAAGCAATTTTATAGATTTTGATGTACTTTTTTCGAATTTTAACTTTGCCACCACGTATCTCGCAGCTCACATCGCCATATTGGATCAATGGTTTAAGCGTTCCTTAAATTGTTAAGTTTATTAAATTTACAATAATTTTTGTAATTTAAAAGATTTCAGCAATACTTATTTAATTTTTCCATTTTAAATAAAATAATATTGCTTAATTTTTTCACCTTATCATCATCAGTCCACACAAATATATTCAAATCAACTAAAAGACATTTAACACTTTTACCTTAACATCAAAAATTCAGCTTTTAGTTTATTTTTAGAAAATATTATATATTTTCTTTTCATAATAAAAGTTGTATTTTATACCAAACTTCCGTTCAAAATTCTAAAATTCCAACAGTATTTGCATTTGACACTTTTAGCAAAACCGGAAATAACATTTCGATGTATAAAATAAAAAAGTACTAAAATCAGAATATCAAGTAACACAAAACGCTTGAAATAGAACTTCTGTTGGCATATATTGATTATACTGGTAGTACTACATTAAAAAAAAAAACTTAAGTTTCTTAAGTAAATTTATAAATCAATGAAGGTTTTCTTTTTTTCATAAATTCACCAAGCTTTTAATGCCACGCTTACTTAAGTGTTAATATGTGAAAATTGAAAATGAAAGCCATGAGAATTATGTATTTCCATTCAAATCCTGTCTCATTTCTTCCTCGAATCCCTTTTTGTTTATGCTACACACGTGCTATGTGACTTTGTAAACGCAAAAATATTCATGCCATCTATGGACTTTTTGTCTTCACTGACTTAAGTTGAAATATATACTTATACATATGTATAGCTGTATATATTTGATTGCTTAACATGGCTCTGTTGCCGTCATTTACTTAAGCGTCTGTTATGCCTTTGAATGCATAATTCTTGAGAAATCCAAAGTAGTGATTTCTTTTCTATCTATCTTTTATTTTAACTATGCAACACAGATTTTCTTCAAATACATAAATATTGACACTAGGATTAAAGGAATTTTTTCGTATATTTATAAAGGATGTTAAAGGATAATTTTTTACGAAAAAACTGTCAAATAGAAAAGGAAACGAAAAGATGAATGTATGTCACACACAGTCAATTTTTCTTACTAATGTCAAATCTTTAAGAATTTTTTAAACTATTTATGACCTTCATATGGGTGAAGATAAATATGCATGCTAATGTTTTTCATTAAATTGGTTTCACATATTCTGCAAACAGTTCCGACATTGAGGCTCGTTTGAGGCCTTAAAACATTTCAAACATTTTCAAATATTTTAAGTAACACAATTAAAAACTATTCATTACTATTGAGGAACACGGAAAAAACATGTATTTCTTTCATTTTTATATTGACTATTTGAAAGTTATACTAATTTTATCTTATAAATTATATAATTTTCTAAGTTGAAAAATGCACAGATTTTTCGATTCTTGCAAAAGTTCATAAAATTAGTTTAATTTCTAAAGTTTGTCTTAATTAAGTTCTGCATTAGTATAATTTAATAATCAAGTCAATATTTGTTCTTCTATGGATGTTTTTAAAAAAGAAAGTTAAATTAAAGCAAGATCCACGCATTCTTTAAGGAGCGCATATAAAGTTCCTGAAGAAAATTTGCTTAATTCAACCCCTAAAGGTTACTCCAACAAAAAGGAAGTCATTTGCTTAACAAAGGTACAAATTTTACGAAAATCAACAACAAAAATTGTATAAAAATTCCTAAACACATCAGTTGTATGGAGCGTCATCATCGTCATCATCATTGTGAATTCCGTTTGACCAACATATGTATAACAAAACCTTATTTAGGCCGCCAGCGTAAATGCAATTACGTCTAACTTAACGAGAGCACTTTTTTTGTTGTTGTTGGGGTCATAAGTTGAAAAGTTGATGTTGACCACTTGAAATAATAGCAACCCAAAAAAGGTAGATTGTTAAAAGAGAAATAACAGAGTAGAAATTGCCAAAATAAATTTTTAAAATATCTAGATTTAGAGCTCAGAATCGGCTAATTTCTCATAAAAAATTTATTCAATATATATTTTACAGAGTCGGGCAGTCAAAATATCATACAGTGCTTTCACTCCATACAAAAGAACTGCCTTTCCACAGCTTTGGTTTGATTTTCAGGATATTCGTTTCCTCCAAGTTTTTGCATAAAACGTACATAAACAAGAGCTTTTCGAGTAAAAACTTCAAAAACTTGGACTGTTTTATAAAGTTTTCCATCTGTGCATATATGAGTGAATGTCACGAAATATCGTAATATCGGGACATGAAAATTTGAATATGAAAAGTTGGTGAAATGGTCCAGTAACGGATGGACTCCATCGTCTAGGTCACAAGTAGTCTAAAGAACCCCTGAAATCTACACGACGCACAGTGGTCTAGAATGCTATTCTAACTGGTCATAACTCTTTCCTGGTTATTTTTTATAAAAACAAATATTAGCTCTTAAGTTTTGGGGGTCGCTGATTCTAAATCTGAGAACGATTTTTAAAAATCAAAATGGCGGATCCAAAATGGAGGACAATTTTCTTAAAAATTGATTATATCACGACAAAATTGTGGCTAAAGGAAATTTTGAGGTCGCTGATTTCGAATGCAGTATCATCTTTTTTTTGAACAAAATGGCGGATCCAAAATGGCGGACAATTTTCTAAAAAAATGGTTACATCACGAAAAAATTGTAGCTAAGGCTGTTTTCGAGGTTGCAGTTTTGAATTCAGATTCATCTCTTTTTTTTACCAAATTGGCGGATCTAAAATGGCGGAAATTTTTTTCAAAAATTGATTATTGCTGATTTTGAATCCAATATCATATTTTTTGTAAACCAAATGGCTCTAATGGAGGTGGGCGTGTCCTTGACCTGATCAAGCTCATTTTCAACAAATGGTTGTATGGGAGGTGGGCGTGTTCTTAAGCCGATCCCGTCCATTTTAACGAAGTATCTTATTTCTATCAATACTATCTCAGATATTTAATATAACTAGAGTTCGCCTTGTGGCCGAAATTCGACCATTTCGATTTGACCATAAAATAAAGGAAAAAGTTTTTATACGCTTCCTTGGTCGATAAAACACAAAAAGCTTTTAATATTCTTCCTTAGGGTTCGGGTTATCTGTATCGGTGCAGCAGCTCAGTGGCAATATCGTACTTTCCATTTATAGGCGTGTAATTCCTACTAAAGAGCAAACAGTTTTTGATACCTTTCTATACCAAAATTCATAAAAATCAATCATGCTATCGTGCTATATAGTGCTAACTCTATATCTATACCAAATTTCATAAAAATCGTATGCAGTATTTTCGCCGTGAGAGCCTTTTTCCATTAAGGGGTATGGCACTGAGCCTTTTTTCCATTTAGGGGCGTGGAACTGCCCACTGAAAACATAATGGTCATGTTATCGTTCCTTTGTGTCAATCCTAGCTCCATACCAAATTTCGTTGAAACCGATGCAGCGCTTTAGCCGTGAGAGCGTTTTTTCCATTTAGGGGCGTGGCACCGCTCACTGACAAACATAATGCTCATATTATCGTTCCTTAGCGCTAACCCTATCTTCATACCAAATTTCGTTGAAATCGATAAAGCGGTTTAGCTGTGAGAGCGTTTTTTTCACTTAGGGGCGTGGCACCGCCCACTGAAAAACATTATGGTCATATTATCGTTCCTTAGTGCTAACCCTATCTCCATACTAAATTTCGTTAAAATTGATGCAGCTGTTTATCCGTGAGAGCGTTTTTTCCATTTAGGGGCGTGGCACCGCCTACTTTACAAAAAATATATTCCTATGCACTGCTCCTCCTCACAACCTTTCTAACAAAAAAAAAATCAAGCAAATCGGTTGAGATTTAGGTATAGAAACAGGGACTGAACCGATTTCGTTTGCCTATTTATATATAGATTTTTGTACTTTGAATATTTACGAAGAAATGGCGATTTCAAATTTTTGGTTATATAGGAGGTGAGCGTTTCCTTGACCCGACCACACCAATTTTCAAGAAATAAATAAATGCTACCAATACTATTTCAGATATCGAATTTTGTTTCTTTATCTCAAACAGATTGGCTGTTATTAGTTTTACGAAACTGGAGCGTTGCAAGAATACACAAAAGTCGCTGAAGAAAAACCCATCGTAGTCCAAGAAGGGGTGTGATGGGGGAGCCAGATGAATGCGTAGAGCCTTCAAAGAACCTCATATTACACATTTAAATGATCTAGCTGTTGCAACTCTATAAAACATTTTAGTTATAGTCCACAGAATGCAATACTCGTAAATTTGGGAAATGAAATTACAGATTTTTTGTGATGATCCGGATATCCTTTTTAATGTTAAAAAAACTTACATTTAAGTATGCAAATCTTCAGAAAATAGATCACATTATTCTTACTATAAGCTTCAAGAGGTAAAATCATTTACTTTTAAAGATGCACTCATTTAAACTTTCACATATTTTACAATATTTTTTGAAAAAATTACCTTTTTCTGAATTCATCAAGTCTAAGACAAGAAAACTTAGAAATTGTATTATTGAAATATGTTATCTAGATATTTAACTTTAAATTTGTGGAAAAATAATATTACTTTTAATACAAAAATTTTCGGAGTTATGACCGGCTAGAAATCTGTTATGGACCACTGTGCGACGCCTCCCATACTCAATACTCCAATATGGCGGTCAAAAATTCAGTATGGTGGACGTTATTTGAAAATAAACTAATGTGAACCGAATTTCTTGCATGGGGGTGTTTTGAGTCACTAATCACAAATCCGGGGTCGGATTTACAAAATTCAAAATGACAGATTTAAGATGGCAGACAAAATTTTCAAAAATCAACCAATTTCCCTGAAATTTGGTACATGAGGGTTTTTGGGCTCACTGATGACGGGGTTGGATTTAGAAAATAAGAAGTAAGAAATAAGAAACATGTATGAAATTTGCGTAACATATTTTTTTCTAGAAATAACTGTGAGCTTAACAACCTGTAGCATTTATAAACCTAACTTGCTTTCAAAAAATATTCAAGGTAGTTTTTATATGGACTATTTTCTGCAGAATTGCATGAAAAATTTTAAGTTTAATCGATAAATTTTTCGGCAAACTGAGAGCTTTTCCTACCGGAAATGCCTATCTCATATGCATGTTGGCGTAGATACAGTTGTATTGGTATGTAAATGAAATTAACCTGAAATATATTGCTATTAGGGTTTTACTGTTGTTGTATTTGTTGTTGTTTTGTACACTATAAAACTTTGAACGAATGTGTATTATTTAGAAGGAAGGACATGTTTTAGCGTTAACTCTTTCACTTTTAGCGCTCACTCGTTGTTGTGTTTATTGTTTTTGTTAAACTTTAGAACCACATTGTCAAAGTAGTGGAGAATCGTACTCACGCATGCAAAAAACACAGACAGAATATTTCAGCACTCAATACAATGTGGAATTGCAACGGAAAAGCCTTTTACATTCGCATTTGTTCCAATTTTAAGTCTAAGTAATTAGGTTGCTTTAACTTTGCTACGAAAAGTGTTGCTGTTTTTCTTACTTTCGCAGTGCATACAAAAGTTTTTGTTTATATTTGCATGATCCGCGCTTTTTGTTACTTCAATACCTACTAGAGTTGTAGTGGTAACAACTAAGGATGTGTAATAGTTGCTACTAATTTTCAATTTTCTTCAGCTAATATGGTCAAAATACCAAATTCGGAGTATTTCTTATACAATTTGAATTTGAATCTTTTAAAACCAAACATGACGTATGAGTAACCTTTTATTATTTACTAACTAAGGTACATTTCGCTTAATCATATCTTTAAACGGATGCAATTCTGCGCGCATTGGTTTCTCGAATTAACTTTAATTAAATCTGCGCTATAAGAATAACAAAATTTCATTAATGGCCGCTATAGCATATATCACATATAAAATTTTTTTAAGAAATATTTTTTCTTTTAAGTAATCAGCTCTAGTTTTATTTCATCTAAGCGGCAACAGCTTCTCTTTGTTCTGAAAATCAGTGTTGACACTTGTTTTTAACTCTTTCCGAATCTCGCCTTGCAGTACCCCTGCCAGCACACAATGTCCTTCTAAGTTCAGCTGATGAATTTAATTAAAACGGACTGCACGCACTGCTGCCGCTCCCCGCTCTTCTCTCAGTCGTCGGGTTGTTGTGAGCAACAAAGCAAATAACAGGATTTCTGCTAATGACAGAAAATTAAATTCACTCAAATGATTTTCAACAATATAAAGCAGCAAAGTAGCAAAGCAGAAAGCGTGCAAACAGCAACAACAAAAACAACAGCAATAAAGGACTTTAAAAAAAAAACAAAAAAGGAAAAAAATACCCTAACTGTGAATGACTGAAATGTCCGTATGCCAATGAGCTTTGATGCGATTAAACAAAAAAAGCTTTTAACCAACACTTTTTTTTTTGTATTTTGGCCTGCAGTTTCAATTGCAAACGAAAAGTTGAATGATTTCATTAAAATTATTTAAAAAAAAATTTATATTGTATATTTGGTATATTTGTATGAAATGGGTGTAAATGCAAAATAATAATCAAAATAAATAAAGAACAAATACATCAACCAAAAAAAAGTAGGGAATGTGACTGAAATGCATATGAAAGATCACAGAACATTTTGGGAAAAATTTCCCAAAAACTTTATCTCTTTGCAAAAAGGTTCTTCTGAATAAGAATATGAACTTATCGTTGAACTTCCGTTTCTTCGTTTTGTTTCCTTTAGCTCCAGTCAGTCAGTAAATTGAAAACAACTTTTTCCATAATAATCGGTTACTTGACCAATATCATTTTTATATCTTACGGCCAGGGTATATTCACTTTGTCCATTCGTTTGTAACGCAAAGAGGTAGACTTGACAGGTATCGAAAGGTATTGAGATAATTCAACCATTCAGACATAAGTATAGTAAAAGCAAGCTCTGAGCAAAACAATATATACGAACTCAGACAAAAAAGACGTGCCATATCTCATACAAGCAAAATTTACGTAATTCTGCAATGCAAGCGTTATTTGAGGTAGTATATCCAATATTCACGCAGACACTTGTAACGAAGCTTTTTGCCGCTAGCTGGGGCGTAGTTGTCGGTGCCCAGGGTTCGCAATGTATTTCCCCGCCAAAAAAAGAAATACTTTTCCCAATTTCCAGGGTGTTATTTCACTGTTTATATTTTCCCTCAAAAGCACTCTTAAGATATATTAAAATACAAGCTTAGTAATACTGGTGACAAATGGGGTAAGTATGGATGATAAAGATATCTGTAAGTCGTGAATAACAACCCATCCAAGAGTCGTGCCACCACTGCCTCCTTGTGGACTTGTCGCGTTGCCGGTCAGTGTTTTTGTCCAAACTCCTACCAAAGAAAAAAAGTCTACAGTTCAATATTTTATTCCCTTTAAACTTTGCTGGCAATATTTTAACCATTTTCATAATATTTATTATTTTTTTATTGCGCTCAACTGATTTATACGAAATGGAGAAAGAAACATTTCCTTTAAAAAAAAAATTTTTTTCGCTTTTTTTATTTGAGCACCGCATAATTTTTATTTTATACGAGTGGTTTATATTTTTGTAACTTTTGCTGTATCTTTTCTAACAGTGCCGTGCAACGCGCCGACATCATTCTTGTTGAGCTTTTCAATTTTCTTTTGATTATCCTGAGAGTTTTCTTTTTCTAGGATACGATAATAAAAAGCAACTAACAACTTCAGCGAAGCATAAAAATTGTTTGGCTGAAAATTGTAATTGAAACTTTTTTTTTTTTTTGAGGTGAATGAAATGAAGTTTTGATCTTCTATACACAGTCGAAGGTAGAGCGAACTTACTTAGTTCAAGTAATGAAAAATGATGTGCAGGATATGAAAGTTTAGAGCTGTTAGCTAATGCAAGAAACTTAAAAAATTACATATATATTGGTTTCAGAAGAGAAAATATAACTTTTTTAAACATAATAAATAACAAAGCAAATAAAATCAACTGCAGCAAAGTTTGAAGTTCGAATATATGTATTTTTAATAAATTTTCAACCAAAATTGCTGGAATAAAGTAAATTTTATATCAATCTTAAACAATCGCTTTAAACATATCAACTGGAATTCAAGAATTTATAAAAAAATAAGTTCTTTTGCAATTTTCTGAAATAGTACGATTTGGCGTAAGTTTTAATTTTGCGCGTCCGATACGACCCGGGGCATACCACGCATTAAACGAAAAAATTTTCGATTTTCTTCGCTAATTAGTAACAACTGCTATTCGGAAAAACGTGCACAAATTTTAAGATTTTGTTTTTCTACAATTCCCAGTTTCTCTGTTTTTTTGTTGCTTTTGTTTTAATTTTGCTGCGCTTATCTTTATTGGACTTTGGTTTGCTGCACGCTCTCATCTAATACTTAAAAACTTTTCGCATAATTTATAAAAGCGTTTGTAATCAAACATCTCATAATGGTATAAAAATGTCAAAAGCCATGCCATGCCATGGTGTCGTTTAAGCTTCCAGCTAATAAATGACCTTTAAGTGCAGAGAACACAGCTCTGATGATGCTTATGATGATGCTTTAAGAAAGTTAAGTCAGCATAACGGCTAAACATTTATTTTCTCAACGCCAGTATCAGAAATGTCATCCAAATTTATTCGTAATGTTTGCTAGCGGCAATTTACGAATTTGCGCATTGGCAACAAATTCATGTTTTGGACATCACATCAGAATTAAATTGGTAGTACGAAAATCAAAACCTTCGGGCAATGCGCGTTTATTAAGGAAATAAGTTTTGGCGAATTATGGCAGATCAGCGGTACAAGATGTTAATGACTTACTCAGTTATAAGTAGTTTTATTCTTGAAATAACACTACTGTGAGTTATCAGTATCGTGATATCTCTCATGAGCAATTACAAAGTTTTTTACTTGAACCATTATGGTTTGGATAAAGGCAACCAAATATGGAATACAATTTGCAATATAAAAAGATTTAAAAGATTAAGAGTTAACCGTGTTGTTCATAAGTATTTTCAAAAATGTTTCTAAATCAATATACATATATGGGCAAATCCCCCAAAAATGTAGCACCTATTTTTTTTATTTTTTTATTAATTGAAGGTTTTCAATATTATGACCCTAACTTCGCAAACATTTTTAAAAGTTTATTTAATTGTTTTCAGACCAAGTTTTAATTTTTTTTTTTTTTTTACAATATTAAAAAAGTTTATCTGAAACCAAAAATTTTAATTTATTCAAAAAAATTAAGAATTATATAAAATTTTCGAAAACAGCTAGGTGGCAACCCTAAAAATTTATGTTGGATTTTTGAAAAAAAGTTTAAGACAAAATTAAATAAATGGTTTCTGCAAAACTAATAAAAAAACCATATGGAGAATTAATATGAAGAGAATGACTATACGGAGAATGGCAAAATGTTTCAAAAACAGTAATGACACAATGAAAATAGCAATTATTTTTTCAAAAATTTAAACTGGTGGGTAGCCCCTCTAATTGCTTATTGACTTGATTATATAAAGTTAAAAGCATATGTTTAATAATATAAATAAAACCCAAGCGAAGAACGACACACACTTGCGTTCTGTACAAAAGTTTTATACTTTTTTAAGAAAAAAAACCACGAACGCTCGTTATCGAAAAACCAAATCTGACTGAGTTGAAAATGCACTGAATCTCCTCTTTCTCTTTTTTTCACTTCTCTTTTTGCTCGATACTAAAAAATGTACAGTTAGAATAAGAAAAACGGAGCGAAGATAGTCTAAAATGAGAGATCAACTTCTGTGTATGCCAATTCTAAAAAACAGTAACAGAAATGTGTATATGGGCATTTCTCAGAAACTTTTAACCTAAAGTTGTCGTCAAGTTTTGACGTGTGTTTTGTTTCGTTTTTTTCCTGGGGATTATGTCCGAAACACTTGCGTTGGTTGGTTTGGTTTGGTTGGTTTGATTGGTTTGGTTGGTTTGGTTGGTTTGGTTGGTTTGGTTGGTTTGGTTGGTTTGGTTGGTTTGGTTGGTTTGGTTGGTTTGGTTGGTTTGGTTGGTTTGGTTGGTTTGGTTGGTTTGGTTGGTTTGGTTGGTTTGGTTGGTTTGGTTGGTTTGGTTGGTTTGGTTGGTTTGGTTGGTTTGGTTGGTTTGGTTGGTTTGGTTGGTTTGGTTGGTTTGGTTGGTTTGGTTGGTTTGGTTGGTTTGGTTGGTTTGGTTGGTTTGGTTGGTTTGGTTGGTTTGGTTGGTTTGGTTGGTTTGGTTGGTTTGGTTGGTTTGGTTGGTTTGGTTGGTTTGGTTGGTTTGGTTGGTTTGGTTGGTTTGGTTGGTTTGGTTGGTTTGGTTGGTTTGGTTGGTTTGGTTGGTTTGGTTGGTTTGGTTGGTTTGGTTGGTTTGGTTGGTTTGGTTGGTTTGGTTGGTTTGGTTGGTTTGGTTGGTTTGGTTGGTTTGGTTGGTTTGGTTGGTTTGGTTGGTTTGGTTGGTTTGGTTGGTTTGGTTGGTTTGGTTGGTTTGGTTGGTTTGGTTGGTTTGGTTGGTTTGGTTGGTTTGGTTGGTTTGGTTGGTTTGGTTGATTTGGTTGGTTTGGTTGGTTTGATTGGTTTGGTTGATTTGGTTGGTTTGGTTGGTTTGGTTGGTTTGGTTGGTTTGGTTGGTTTGGTTGGTTTGGTTGGTTTGGTTGGTTTGGTTGGTTTGGTTGGTTTGGTTGGTTTGGTTGGTTTGGTTGGTTTGGTTGGTTTGGTTGGTTTGGTTGGTTTGGTTGGTTTGGTTGGTTTGGTTGGTTTGGTTGGTTTGGTTGGTTTGGTTGGTTTGGTTGGTTTGGTTGGTTTGGTTGGTTTGGTTGGTTTGGTTGGTTTGGTTGGTTTGGTTGGTTTGGTTGGTTTGGTTGGTTTGGTTGGTTTGGTTGGTTTGGTTGGTTTGGTTGGTTTGGTTGGTTTGGTTGGTTTGGTTGGTTTGGTTGGTTTGGTTGGTTTGGTTGGTTTGGTTGGTTTGGTTGGTTTGGTTGGTTTGGTTGGTTTGGTTGGTTTGGTTGGTTTGGTTGGTTTGGTTGGTTTGGTTGGTTTGGCTGGTTTGGTTGGTTTGGCTGGTTTGGTTGGTTTGGTTGGTTTGGTTGGTTTGGTTGGTTTGGTTGGTTTGGTTGGTTTGGTTGGTTTGGTTGGTTTGGTTGGTTTGGTTGGTTTGGTTGGTTTGGTTGGTTTGGTTGGTTTGGTTGGTTTGGTTGGTTTGGTTGGTTTGGTTGGTTTGGTTGGTTTGGTTGGTTTGGTTGGTTTGGTTGGTTTGGTTGGTTTGGTTGGTTTGGTTGGTTTGGTTGGTTTGGTTGGTTTGGTTGGTTTGGTTGGTTTGGTTGGTTTGGTTGGTTTGGTTGGTTTGGTTGGTTTGGTTGGTTTGGTTGGTTTGGTTGGTTTGGTTGGTTTGGTTGGTTTGGTTGGTTTGGTTGGTTTGGTTGGTTTGGTTGGTTTGGTTGATTTGGTTGGTTTGGTTGGTTTGATTGGTTTGGTTGATTTGGTTGGTTTGGTTGGTTTGGTTGGTTTGGTTGGTTTGGTTGGTTTGGTTGGTTTGGTTGGTTTGGTTGGTTTGGTTGGTTTGGTTGGTTTGGTTGGTTTGGTTGGTTTGGTTGGTTTGGTTGGTTTGGTTGGTTTGGTTGGTTTGGTTGGTTTGGTTGGTTTGGTTGGTTTGGTTGGTTTGGTTGGTTTGGTTGGTTTGGTTGGTTTGGTTGGTTTGGTTGGTTTGGTTGGTTTGGTTGGTTTGGTTGGTTTGGTTGGTTTGGTTGGTTTGGTTGGTTTGGTTGGTTTGGTTGGTTTGGTTGGTTTGGTTGGTTTGGTTGGTTTGGTTGGTTTGGTTGGTTTGGTTGGTTTGGTTGGTTTGGTTGGTTTGGTTGGTTTGGCTGGTTTGGTTGGTTTGGCTGGTTTGGTTGGTTTGGTTGGTTTGGTTGGTTTGGTTGATTTGGTTGATTTGGTTGGTTTGGTTGGTTTGGTTGGTTTGATTGGTTTGGTTGGTTTGGTTGGTTTGGTTGGTTTGGTTGGTTTGGTTGGTTTGGTTGGTTTGGTTGGTTTGGTTGGTTTTGTTGGTTTGGTTGGTTTGGTTGGTTTGGTTGGTTTGGTTGGTTTGGTTGGTTTGGTTGGTTTGGTTGGTTTGGTTGGTTTGGTTGGTTTGGTTGGTTTGGTTGGTTTGGTTGGTTTGGTTGGTTTGGTTGGTTTGGTTGGTTTGGTTGGTTTGGTTGGTTTGGTTGGTTTGGTTGGTTTGGTTGGTTTGGTTGGTTTGGTTGGTTTGGTTGGTTTGGTTGGTTTGGTTGGTTTGGTTGGTTTGGTTGGTTTGGTTGGTTTGGATGGTTTGGTTGGTTTGGTTGGTTTGGTTGGTTTGGTTGATTTGGTTGGTTTGGTTGGTTTGGTTGGTTTGGTTGGTTTGGTTGGTTTGGTTGGTTTGGTTGGTTTGGTTGGTTTGGTTGGTTTGGTTGGTTTGGTTGGTTTGGTTGGTTTGGTTGGTTTGGTTGGTTTGGTTGGTTTGGTTGGTTTGGTTGGTTTGGTTGGTTTGGTTGGTTTGGTTGGTTTGGTTGGTTTGGTTGGTTTGGTTGGTTTGGTTGGTTTGGTTGGTTTGGTTGGTTTGGTTGGTTTGGTTGGTTTGGTTGGTTTGGTTGGTTTGGTTGGTTTGGTTGGTTTGGTTGGTTTGGTTGGTTTGGTTGGTTTGGTTGGTTTGGTTGGTTTGGTTGGTTTGGTTGGTTTGGTTGGTTTGGTTGGTTTGGTTGGTTTGGTTGGTTTGGTTGGTTTGGTTGGTTTGGTTGGTTTGGTTGGTTTGGTTGGTTTGGTTGGTTTGGTTGGTTTGGTTGGTTTGGTTGGTTTGGTTGGTTTGGTTGGTTTGGTTGGTTTGGTTGGTTTGGTTGGTTTGGTTGGTTTGGTTGGTTTGGTTGGTTTGGTTGGTTTGGTTGGTTTGGTTGGTTTTGTTGGTTTTGTTGGTTTGGTTGGTTTGGTTGGTTTGGTTGGTTTGGTTGGTTTGGTTGGTTTGGTTGGTTTGGTTGGTTTGGTTGGTTTGGTTGGTTTGGTTGGTTTGGTTGGTTTGGTTGGTTGGTTTGGTTGGTTTGGTTGGTTTGGTTGGTTTGGTTGGTTTGGTTGGTTTGGTTGGTTTGGTTGGTTTGGTTGGTTTGGTTGGTTTGGTTGGTTTGGTTGGTTTGGTTGGTTTGGTTGGTTTGGTTGGTTTGGTTGGTTTGGTTGGTTTGGTTGGTTTGGTTGGTTTGGTTGGTTTTGTTGGTTTGGTTGGTTTGGTTGGTTTGGTTGGTTTGGTTGGTTTGGGTTGGGTTTGGTTGGTTTGGTTGGTTTGGTTGGTTTGGTTGGTTTGGTTGTTTGGTTGGTTTGGTTGGTTTGGTTGGTTTGGTTGGTTTGGTGGTTTGGTTGGTTTGGTTGGTTTGGTTGGTTTGGTTGGTTTGGTTGGTTTGGTTGGTTTGGTTGGTTTGGTTGGTTTGGTTGGTTTGGTTGGTTTGGTTGGTTTGGTTGGTTTGGTTGGTTGGTTGGTTTGGTGGTTTGGTTGGTTTGGTTGGTTTGGTTGGTTGGTTGGTTTGGTTGGTTGGTTGGTTGGTTGGTTGTTGGTTTTGTTTGTTGGTTTGTTGGTTTAGTTGGTTTGGTTGGTTTGGTTAGTTTGGTTTTAACTGGTTTGGTTTAAACTGGTTTTCTGAACTTGAGATTTTATTTCATATCTTTCGAGGTTTTGGAATAAAGGTAGCTATGTTAAGGCTCTGCAAAAAACTCTGGTTTTAACCCATAACCTCACTCGGAAGTTCAAGTTGTTTCTTTGGAGCTGAGTCCGTGCTTGTCTAGCACTTGTGCCTTTTTCATAATTTGTAACAGATGCTCATTTTCGAAATATTATTAAATACCATAAGCAAACCTATGGAAGGATGGTTGCAGCTGTTTTTCATTATCCTTATGCATAATTTACAACAAAAAAAATTCAACATATACAATTTTAAAATTAAAAAAACAACAACATTACGTTAAAATAAAAACGGTTTTAATTAATACAATGCATCATAATTAAAAAAAAGGAAAGAAAATTACAAAAAGATAAAACAAATCTGATGTATAGCACCCAGCTACTTTTTCCCCCAAGTTGCTCATTTTTTAAGCAGCAGCAGCAGAAACAACTGCATATAAAAGAGCATCCACCACAAAGCAATAAAATATCAGGTAAAGCCACGCGAATCACTCACAGGATTGTAACGGTTGCTCTTTTATGCACCAAGTATTCAAACGCTGATCCAAACGACGCTAACTAGGACGCGATATTAAAAAAACATTCAAAGGATGCGAAACCAACCCCAACGTCGTCATCATCACTATCAGCATTATACCCATTACAATGAATAAATAATTGCAAAAGTTTCCCAAAATATGCTGCTGCTTAAAATATATATAAGTAACTTTTTTTTTTCATACACCAAAAACTACAGCCAACAGGATGAAACTAGGACATGCAACGTCAATGAGCCGCACGAGCCACTTTTTGCCACATGGCGACAGCGGAAGTTGTGCCAAAAAGGTGGCTGCTTTTTTCCGCTCTCGCTGCTTTTGTCAAAAACGCGTCGTTGGATTTGTAAGGATATATATACATGAACTCGTATATATCCTTGCAAGGATATGAAAATGTAATGAATGGCTAATGTTTGTTTTGTCTTTTTATAAATTTTAATTTGCATTATTTTTTCGTTCTTTTTGCTGTTGTTGCTGCTGCTGCTGATGCTTTGTTTGCATTAAAAATTACAACAAAATTAACATTGCGCAGGATACCCGACTACAATGAACGTTATGAAGTGGATTTTTTTATTTCTGGTCCGGTTTTTATTTAATGGCGTAGATTGTTAGGTTGTTTTTTACATAAAACCGGTTAACAAAATTTGTGTTATTGTAAGAAGAGAAGAAAGAAAACTAGTAAGGGTGTAAATTTTGGCCTGGCCAAAAAATAAATACCCTACACTGCAGTATTTTGAAAATTTTGCTTATATGGGAGGTGCCACGCCCTCTTGTCCGAGTACACTCAGTTTTTGTTCAGAGCTTGCATTTATAGTTTTTAGTGTCAGAGTGAAATTTAGTTGGATTATCTCAAAAAACTCTTTCGGTATAGCATTTTGAATCTTTTGCTTATATGGGAGGTGCCACGCCCCTTTGTCTGATTGCTGAGAGCTTCATTTATAATTCTTAGTGTCTGAGTCAAATTTGGTTCGAATATCTCAAAAAACGCTTTCAGTATAGCGTTTTGAAGCTTTTGCGTATATGGGAGGTGCCACGCCCTCTTGTCTGAATACACCCAGTTTTTGTTCAGAGCTTGCATTTATAGTTTTTAGTGTCAGAGTGAAATTTAGTTGGATTATCTCAAAAAACTTTTCAGTATAGCATTTTGAAACTTTTGCTTATATGGGAGGTGCCACGCCGCCTTTTCCGATTTCACCCAATTTTTGCTGAGAGCTTTCATTTAAAATTTTTAGTGTCTGAGTCAAATTTGGTTTGAATATCTCAAAAAACGCTTTCAGTATAGCGTTTTGAAGCTTTTGCTTATATGGGAGGTGCCACGCCCTCTTGTCCAAATTCGCTCAGTTTTTTGTCAGAGCTTGCGCTTACAATTCGTAGTACTTACGTGTATTATGGTTGCATTGTCATGAAAAATACTCCTAAAATTGCATTTTGAATATATTTTTTGTATGGGCGGTAGGCGTGCCCGTTGACCGATTTTGCTCATTTTCAATCCCCCGAGCTAACTTTGACGACGGAGGCAGTGTACCAAATGTCATTGAATTACCTTGCTCAGTTTTCCCAAAAAGTGTATTTCAACACACAGCCAGCCACCCAGCCAGCCAGCCAGCCTGCCAGCCAGACAGACGGACATGGCTATATCGACTCAAGAGGTGACGCTGATCAAGAATATATATACTTTTCTAAACCTGCCACGCCTCTTTCTCTGCGTTACAAACGGAAGGACAAAGTGGGTGTAGCAGGCATTGAAACAAGCTGTAATAATACCCTATTTCTGCAGTAATAACTTCAAATTTGCAATAATAACTTCAGAATATTGTTAAAAATTGTAATAATAATTTTCACCTAAATTCATATTACTTTGTTTTGCGTTGATCGTTGAAACTAAATACTCATTTTATTTCGCTTATAACCATTGTTTTAGTTGTCTAACCTTACCAATTTGGGCTAATATGTAGCAACCACAAAAAGTACTCGGCAACTCTACTTTAAACATATTTTTATAAATGCATTCGAAGAAAATTTCGCTATAAATTTTCAATTTTAAATTGAACCATTGGCATGATATCTGTTATTTAATATTAATCACTTGAATAAGACCTTAAACGAGTTTTGCTAAAAATTGCAAATAAAAACAAAAAAAAAAATTCTGCAGCAATAACTTTCAACCCCTGGGGTGTAGGGTATAAAAAGAAGAATAGAGTAGAGTAGAGTAGAGTAGAGTAGAGTAGAGTAGAGTAGAGTAGAGTAGAGTAGAGTAGAGTAGAGTAGAGTAGAGTAGAGTAGAGTAGAGTAGAGTAGAGTAGAGTAGAGTAGAGTAGAGTAGAGTAGAGTAGAGTAGAGTAGAGTAGAGTAGAGTAGAGTAGAGTAGAGTAGAGTAGAGTAGAGTAGAGTAGAGTAGAGTAGAGTAGAGTAGAGTAGAGTAGAGTAGAGTAGAGTAGAGTAGAGTAGAGTAGAGTAGAGTAGAGTAGAATAGAATAGAGTAGAATAGAGTAGAATAGAGTAGAATAGAGTAGAATAGAGTAGAATAGAGTAGAATAGAGTAGAATAGAGTAGAATAGAGTAGAATAGAGTAGAATAGAGTAGAATAGAGTAGAATAGAGTAGAATAGAGTAGAATAGAGTAGAATAGAGTAGAGTAGAGTAGAGTAGAGTAGAGTAGAGTAGAGTAGAGTAGAGTAGAGTAGAGTAGAGTAGAGTAGAGTAGAGTAGAGTAGAGTAGAGTAGAGTAGAGTAGAGTAGAGTAGAGTAGAGTAGAGTAGAGTAGAGTAGAGTAGAGTAGAGTAGAGTAGAGTAGAGTAGAGTAGAGTAGAGTAGAGTAGAGTAGAGTAGAGTAGAGTAGAGTAGAGTAGAGTAGAGTAGAGTAGAGTAGAGTAGAGTAGAGTAGAGTAGAGTAGAGTAGAGTAGAGTAGAGTAGAGTAGAGTAGAGTAGAGTAGAGTAGAGTAGAGTAGAGTAGAGTAGAGTAGAGTAGAGTAGAGTAGAGTAGAGTAGAGTAGAGTAGAGTAGAGTAGAGTAGAGTAGAGTAGATTAGAGTAGAGTAGAGTAGAGTAGAGTAGAGTAGAGTAGAGTAGAGTAGAGTAGAGTAGAGTAGAGTAGAGTAGAGTAGAGTAGAGTAGAGTAGAGTAGAGTAGAGTAGAGTTGAGTAGAGTAGAGTAGAGTAGAGTAGAGTAGAGTAGAGTAGAGTAGAGTAGAGTAGAGTAGAGTAGAGTAGAGTAGAGTAGAGTTGAGTAGAGTAGAGTAGAGTAGAGTAGAGTAGAGTAGAGTAGAGTAGAGTTGAGTTGAGTTGAGTTGAGTTGAGTAGAGTAGAGTAGAGTAGAGTAGAGTTGAGTAGAGTAGAGAAGAGTAGAGTAGAGTAGAGTAGAGTAGAGTAGAGTAGAGTAGAGTAGAGTAGAGTAGAGTAGAGTAGAGTAGAGTTGAGTAGAGTAGAGTAGAGTAGAGTAGAGTAGAGTAGAGTTGAGTTGAGTTGAGTTGAGTAGAGTAGAGTAGAGTAGAGTAGAGTAGAGTAGAGTAGAGAAGAGTAGAGTAGAGTAGAGTAGAGTAAAAGTTAAAAAATTCATGACAAAACCAAATTTTACACAAATTTACAAACCGCGTTACTCAGTGTAAGCATACCCTTTTGCATTCTTGAGTTTCTTTTTGTTGTAATTTCCCTTAGTTATTTTTGCCCAAAAGCATATTTTGTATTTAATTTTTTTAATATCCTTTTTATTGACGTCACGTTGGCGGCGTCGCAGCAATGAAAGAATTACGCTGCACAAATTTTTAAGTGAATTTTTAATGATTTTGTCAACATGGTCATGCCGAGCATCCAAGGACTCTCAAGCCCTTCATTTTTTTGTTTTGTTTTTTATGTGAATTTTACTTGCTTCCATAGCGCTATGAAGTTGGCATTTCTTTAGTGCTGAAATTATGGTTGCACCGCATTTTGTGTTGTTTTTATCTATTTTTTCTGAGGATTTTTTCTTCTTGGCTATCAACATTATGACAACAACAATTAATTCTCGCTTGTTTGTATTTTCATTGCATTTTTTATTAGTCTCAACGCAGTTAAACCAACGAAATGAGCAATCATTGTTTATGTATCCTGTAAATCGCGTGCCCCTATAAGCTTACATACTTTAAGGCTTAATTCGTGGTTGACTTAAAAGTCATCGTAATAAGCTTTCCATACTATGAGTTAAATAAAAGAGACATCAAAGCTTTCTTTTTATGAACTATGTCCTTACGATTGCCTTACTTATGTTTGTGATTTAAGTTAACCCATTTGAATTTTAATGGGACAATCTTGAGAGTGTCAAGTATTGAGAGAAGTTATGAGAATTATTGAGTGTTTAATATCTTGAATAACGAATTTATATTACATTTAGAGTGGTGCTAAACATTTTATTTCCATTCCAATTAAAATTTCGCACTTTTATTTTTGTAGAAATAATCAGATGAGTAAAATGCTTTTCCAAATTCATGAAACCCTGTCGTTTCCAATTTTTGGTTTTTATTTTCAACAGATTCGCTTAAATTTCAACGTGACATAAAAACCCACAGACAAATTATAGATCCCAAATTTGCTCAAAGTCAATTGGCATCAATAACTTGCTGATCAAAAAAAAAAAAATCTTTTTATTTCAAACAAAAAAAAAAACGACCTGCTGATTAAGAATTGTAAAACATTAATGGGACAACTGACTTGGATAATTGTTGGTATAGGAATGTACGTGATTTATTGATGAAAGTACGTGCGTTTGGTTACACAGTCGATTTTTGTTTCAGCGCAATAAAAATTAAGTTAATTAGATTTAATTGGAAGTGAAAATAGAAGCTACAAAGAAAGGACCAGCCTTAATTGGGCAACTAATTTGTGGCTAATTTTCAAGTCATAAAGGCGCAGCACGTAAACACACATTTCTAAATATTTTTACAGACTTTAAGAATTCTGTACAAAACTTTTCATTTTAAGCAAAAAGATTTTTTATGTACAATAAAAAATTGTTAAAAATCACTTCGAAAAATTTATCATTTGATTACTCAGAAAATAGTAAAATTAAGTCAGCTGTTAAATGATGTAAAATATTTCCTTAGCGTAATATTGTAACTGAAAATGTTTCACTTTATTTATAAAAAGAGCATCAGCTTCTAATTTTTGTAAGGACTTGACTAAACACATTTGAGATGCTTGTCATAACGTATGAATCAAATGAATGTCATTCATGTCAACGTTGTAAGCAATATTAAATTATTATACTCTTTCAAAATAAATCACATCAAACACTTCATTTTAATTTCATATAAAATAAAGCTCAAGAATTTGTGACTTTTCTTAAAACTTCTTTAAGATGGAAAGGCAAATATTTTTATGATACGATGGGAAGATGAATGAATATAGGCACATAATTCCATAAAAATTTTAACTGTTGGAAAAATCGAAAAATGTTCATAAGTTCTAAATATGTTGATATGTTGGAAAATTGGAAAACTTAATCTTTAACATAAAAGGTGGAACGAAGGTAGTGTGCTATTCTGTGTCTAAGCGTTCAAGCTCTGTGAAGATTGAGAAAAAAAGGCAGTCAAATGACCTAAAGTTGCGCTAATCGGCTCAAATTCAACGCTAGCACTACCCAATGCTGGTTCTTTGCCTCACAGACAAGTATTAATTCTCAATATGTAACTATGAAATTATGACATAAAGCTCAGTTTTCCATTTTTTAATAAATAATTGCTATTTTCACAGTAATGCTGTTTTTAAAACATTTTGTCATTCTCCGTTTAGTCATTCTCTCTAGAGCAATTCTCAACCTGGTCTTTTTTGTTAGTTTTGCATAAACTATTTATTTATGTGGCATTGCTTGTATTTATATTTCAGTTACTGTTTTTCTGTGTTAACTCATCGAAAAATTTTTTTTTATATAGAATTGAAATACTTAGAAAATGGTCCCTCATTTTAGACTATCTCCGCTCAGTTTTTCATATTCTAACTGTAAATTTTTTAAATATTGAGTAACAAGAGAACTGAAAGTTAAGAGAAAAAGAAGATTCAGTGCATTTTTGGCTCATTCAGTTTTGGTTTTTCGATAGTGAGTGTTCGTGTGTCTTTGGTTTTTAAAAAAGTTTAAAAATTTTGTAAAAAACGCAAGTGTGTGTCATTCTCCACATAAATTTTTGTTTTGTACAACTAAACATCAATACATCCAACGTTAAAGTTTGTAACTCAAGTTACCAACTTTTTACGGGACAATGATTTTCGAAATCTGCGCAATAGACTCCATCTTGTGTCAAATTTTGGTACCTCTAGCTTGAAATTTGAAGGGCTGGGAGCAGTTTTTGAAGATTCAATCTAACTTTATTTTACTGAGGTCTCCATGCAAAAGCTTGGCAACTTAAATTGATAACTTATGCACGGGACAAAAATGACAAATTGCGTTGGTAACTTAACTTACAAAGTTATGAGTCAATTTTTCTTTAAAAATCAGTGGTTGTAAGTCCTACATACCAACGTAATGCTAGTTGGCAAGTTAAGTTACCAACTTTCCTCATGGAACTGAAAGAGAACATTAAAATTGGTAACTAGAGTTACAACTCGTATGTATTCATTTTATCCAAATTATAAGTTGAAATTTTTAATATCTCTGTAAAGTAATTTGGAATAGTGGCAACGATTTAATAGTCGAAAAAACCTTTATTTGGACTACAAATTTCAAAAGTATTTATTAAATTTTTGTTTTCGGTTTTCTTGATTTAACGAAAACAATACAAAAGTGATCATAACTTAAAACTACGATTTTCGAGCTACCAACTTTTACGTTGGACGTATCGACATATTATTTCCTCTTTATGTAAATAAATAAATAAACAATTAGTAGGGCTATCCACTAGTTTCAACTTTTTGAAAAATAATCGCTAATTTCATTGTGATATTACTGTTTTTGCAACATTTTGTCATTCTCCGTTTAATAACTGTACACCCGGTTTTTTTTTTTTTTTTTGTTAGTTTTGCTTAAGCCAATTATTTAAAAAATAAAAATTAAATTAAATAAACTTCAAAAATCCAACATAAATTTTTAGGGTTGCAACCTGATTATTTTCGAAAACCTTATATTATTCTTACTTTTTTTGATTAAATTGAAATTTTTGGTTTCAGAAATGATTTAAGCGATAAACTTTTTTAAAATTGTACAAAACTTTCGGTGTAGCCACATGGTTCTTTTTTTTATTGTTTTGTTTAAACTCAATTTCAGTTTGATGAACTATTAACGATTTAAGCATTGATCTATTTCTAACGACTTAAACTGTTGTTTTTAGCGTAATTATATAATGGCGAACGTAAAAAAAAAGTAAGATTTAAAATAAATTTTCGAAAACAACCATCTGGCAACCCTAAAATTTTATTTTAATTTTTTAAATATATTGTTTAAGCAAAACTTAAATGAAAAATATATATATCGCAACCCTAAAAGTTTATGTTCATTTTTAAAAAATGTGCCAGAAGTTTAAGTCATCATGTTCTATATCATATTCAATTATTAAAAAAAAAAAAAAAAAAAAAATAGGTGAAGACAAAAAAAGGGATGTTTTATTACATTTTTCGAAGATTTACCCAATATATATTACAAAAAAGTTGATGTTTGGTTTATTTAAAAGAAAAAAACAGTTTTTTTTCTGAAAATTAAATTTCAACAAACGTCGCATATTTTTCTCCATTTGCTGTATTTACCTTACAAATATTTTTGTTCATATTTTATTATGTATGTTACGAACATAACGAATTGCTTTACTTGCAAACACCTCATCAATTTGTAGGACACTTGTCAACTTTCTCGCTTGAAATATTTATTTTCTTCAAAAAAATAAATTTTTCTATTGCCAATTCCTTTACCCCTGTAGCACCTTGAATTTTTCAACTTTTGTGTTTATCTTACGGTCTGCTGAATGTAGTTTTTTATACAGTTCCTTACAAATACCTACTTCTTTTAACAATTCTGTTGCCGTTTCAATTCCTGGTAGAGTAAAAATGTTCCCTTGGCTCATCATATGGACGCTGGCCAAAGCACTGATTGAATTGACTTTTCTTTTTTTTTGATTTATTTGAAAAATTGTACATCCTTGGCTTGTTGAAATCATCCATCAGTCGTCGCCAGCGCAGGAAAATCAGCCTGAATGGATACAACAATAATAACAATTTAACTATTTCGCAAAGCTTTTATGTTGCATGTGTGATAGTGTTGCCAAGTTTGGTTTTTTTTTTCGCTTAGGACGACTTTGAGAGAATGAAAATTAGAGAAGCAACTTTTTGTGTTAAAGAGTCTTTGTTTGTCTAAAAAAAAGTTGCACGTTTTTAGGAGCACAAGCAAATTAAATATATTTGATTGAGTTACACGTAAATATTTGATTCAAAGTAAATGAAAGAACTAGATTTATGAATTATATCGAATATACAAAGAAATTTCGAGAGCAAATAAAAAGTTGACAATCAGAATCACAATTTTCACGCCCTCTGTTTATATGCAAATATTATTCAAATCATTGTTGTACACAGAGAAAAGATTATTGTTATATAAATGCAATGTAATCTTTCAACAATGATAAGAAAGAATTATTTTTATGGCCTCCATGAGGGCGCTCAATGGGTTCTGCCCCGCTGAAATATGCAGTAACCTAGCGAAAAATGTCTATTTCGTGATAATCATCCATCGTACACAAGAGCAACAGCGCTTATCGGTCCCCTCGAAAAAAAAAATCCTATCTCTACGTACCTGCTACTTATTGTAAAAGCTTATAGCAAAAGAAACTTTAAATCACCCTGTGTCAGAAATCAAAGCAACTTCGAAGCATCTGCACAAACCAAAATGTTTGAGGTGAGTTAAAATGTGGCGTAATAGCATCTACTAGAATCATGGAGAAATTATCAAACAGTTTTCTCTGCGTATACAGGGTGTAAAGCATAAGGTAACGAAACTTCAGAGATGTGATAGAGGACGCCTAGACTTAGAAACAAAATTGTACCTGGGAGGTGGTCTAAAAAAAGCTCCAAGTAACATACCCTTTCCATTTTTTTTTTTCAGCGTTAAATTTTCTTTAAGTTGACCCAAAATTAAAAAATTGTGTAATAAATGTACTATCAAATTAAAGGAAATTTAACGGTAATTTCCAAAAAAAATATGAAAAAGCATATTAATAGGACCTTTTCATACTGAGATGTCCGCCAAAATCAAAAAATTTAAAATATAAACTTTAAAGGTACAAAACTTTGTGAAATACTTTTAAACCCTACAAACCAAATACATTCTTAAAAAACTTATGCAATTAGCTATAAGTTTCGTATAAAAAATTTTCACTAGAGCGTTAGGGTGACTCAAGAACATTTTTTTTATAAAACAAGTGAGATATATGCAATCCACCCTATATATTTCTTTGCTGCTGTCAAACCAAATTGTTTTTTTTCTTTTTCTCAATCGCAATGTATCAATGTTGCCAATTAATTAAACTTAAACTCCTTCCCGCACACATCTCACTTTTTGTGCCAAATTAACTGCTGCCCCAAATTGCGCTGCTACTCCTCATGCTCATCTTTCATATAACTACGCTAAATTAAGGTTAAAAGGATTTCTCTTCTCTTATCCTTATCGCGAGCGTAAAATCAAATAACTGCTTGTACAATGATGCTAAGCGTAGAACGCGTAAATTGACACCCCGGCGGCAATTTGCGCTCATCTTCATCAGCAGCAGCAGCAGCATGAGAAGCACGCAACACAATACATACAAACAATGGAGCAGCATCCTCGCGCTACTCCTTTAGACCACAAATTTTTTAGTGACGCTTGCAGCTGAACATTTAACGAAGTTCATGCACTGTAGTTGTGGTTGTTGTTGTTGCTGTTGTTGTTGTTGTTGCTGTTGTTGTTGTTGTTGCTATTGTTGTTATCGTTGTTATTGTCGCCATTTAATGTTGTTGTACAAAATAACAACAAACAACGTTTAAATTACAAATTGCTTGCAGTGTCGTTAATGTGTGCGCGCAACGCTCATTCTGCTGCTGTGTGTGTGCGGTTACGGTTTTTTTCTTTTTCATTTTTGTCTTTTAGCCAAGGTTACCAACACTTGCGGTTTTAATCGAAAAATGGCAAATAGAATCAAGATAAGCACGCGGTATAGCGCGTTTAAATGAGCAAGCAAAAAACAAAAGGCAACCAGAAGTCGGCAGTCACCAACTACCAACATCATTTCCAGCACAAGTTGAAAGGTGCAAGTGAAGATTGAAACGCAATTTATTTGGTTATTATGTTTGAGCGACAACAATAAGCGATAAACTGAAATTAATCAGCTTTTTGTTTACAAATTGTAGATGTGTGTGTGTCGATAAGAAAGTGTGCGTTTCATTTGCTAAGGAGATAATTTAGAAAAAATGCTTTTTGTATTCAAAATTAAATTTGTTGTAGCAGGGCGTATGAGTAATTTTTAATTTATTTGAAATTAAATACTTATCATACGCCACATAGTGCACAGTGGTATGGCTTCATATATGTTTTGGAAATATATTAAATATATGAGCCGTTCAAAATGACAATGAGCAACTCCAACACGAGGCAAAAGTAATGTCAAAATATTAATTGGCTGACATTTTGTAAGGAATGAATAAAATTGATTTCTGTTTGATATGGAATCGTTAAGATTAAGTTCAAAAACTAATATCGACCAAATGACCGATCATTATGGCACATAATTTATATGACATTGGAGTTGCACCATTATCATTTTGAATGGCTCATATGTAGCTTGCTAAGAAATATTTCAAAAATGAGCGTGATACATAAACACACACCTACCTACCTCTCATAGAAAAAGAACTAAAACGCATCATCCCTAAAGGTTTGCAACACATTATTTCTCGCATTGGAGAGCACATGCACCATTTCAGTAAATTGATGAATTGAATGGTTAGCTTGAACTATGTCAATCTTTTTTTGACTTAAATTGAAAGGATAGATTCTCACCTTTCATTTTTTTATTACTGGAAGACATAGCCAGACGTTGCAAACTTCGTAACAACCTTTAAGTGACATTGACTCATTTTTTCGAAACAAAAATATGGCTTTTAAGAAAAGTGATGACAGCACTATCTGTATAAAATTACATTGTAAGGTTTTTGAAAGATACTACTATTCTGCGTAGCTATTCCCATGTATCCTGTGGATTAGACCAGGTTGAAATTTAAATTCATCAAAAAACCGACTCAAAAGTTAGAAAGACTCTTAAAAACGATATCTGCATTTTTTCGATTTGATGAATTTTTTGAAAAAATAAAAAAAAAATTCTGAAAAAACTCACACGTATTTTTTGGACTATTTCAAGTATTTTTTGCCATACAAACTTTTTTCGTTAGTTGCCTTGCTTTTTAATCAAAAATTGTTCTTTTGACGGCGTAATTGAAATACGTAAAAAAATCGATTTTGGGATGCGAATATTATCTATAATCCCAAAGTAATTTATAATTTTAAAACGCCAAAACTTTTCTACAAACATACTCTTTATTTCTAAATAACTCTTGGGTATCCATTTTGTAATGAAAAAAAAAATTATGACCAAAAAACGTGTTTTTTATTGCCAAAACAGGCTTTCAGTAGAATCAAAAGTGATCCATTGTTTTCCATCAAAATAAAAAAAAAAATGATGCAGATATCGTTCTAATTTTTGAGTTGGTTTCGGAATGATTTTATTTTGCTTCATACAAAATCGACCCGGTGTAACAGGCACGCAAAAAAAAAACTTCTTATTTCTTATATGCAGTTTTATGTACTTTCTGACGTTTAATCCGACTAAATCCTCAGAATTGTCAATATACTGGCAAAATTTCAAGATATCTTTTTTTGAAGTCGGAAAAACGCTGATTTTGGGCTTATGGCTAAGCAAGAGAAAAGGTGAAATTCCTAATTTTTAATGTCATCAAATAACCATACTTCTTCTGCACCAAACTTTATCAAAAGGACTCTTACTTTCTGCAATGTGATCCTCCAAAAAATTTGTAACAAAAATACAATTTATGGTTTGAATTAATTGAATTTATAACATGGTAAAATCTGCGGCAAGAAACTGTTACGCGTGCAATAAACTAATAAAATTAATAGTATCTAACGACAACAACAAAAATAGCTCAATGACAATAAAATTTCCAATTAAAATGTTAAACCAATAAATTATTTAACCCACAGGCAAAAAGCAATCTGGCTATAAACAACATAATCACGTTTTAAGCTAAAATGCGTTTGAAAGTCAAAAAATCCTAATTTTCCAAAAATTTGAAAATTCCATAAAATGTTATCAATACACGAATACATACACACATACATACATGCATAATGCAAAAATCAAATTTTAATGAAATTATTACCATCAACACAAATAAAATGCAAATAATTGCATACAAATAAATCATGACAACAGCGCGACTACAAATGTGCGACATGTCATTGAAGCGATTTGCCATTTAGTCCTGTTCCACAATAGAAATGTGGGTGTTCATACCAAATGTCTCTTTATTTTGGTTATACAATTAACTATTAATGTCACAAAGGAGGGACAAGTTCAAATAAGTTATTTTAATGGCACAATGTAACGAGCCTTTTTTTAACTGAAATCAATAGCCACAAATCTCTTAAGTAAAATGACATGCTTCTTAAAATCGAGCCCTTCACACTTCACTTTTTTTCGCACAATGGGTTAATACATAGGATAGTAAAAAAAACAATAAATCAGACATAAACTAGAAAAGTCATTATTTGCTACCAAACAAGCATGGATTAGATGACGTTGGTGACTTGAACTTACTGTTCAATGCATTTATGTAAAACACCAATAAAATTACAAAAACATAGCAAAATGCATAAGAGAACTGGTTTGCGTTACTGCTTAGTTTCGGGACCCCACCATAGTTCATTCTCATCAGACGCTTTTTCCGACATCCAGAAGAACTTTTAAATAGTCATTATCGATGTAATTGTCCATACTGATTTTGAATACGGTCTCAAAATTGCTCCATAGCGCATGGTTTTTGAGCAAAAAACTATGCTTTTTGCTATATTTGAGATATAACAAGATAAGGTAACTTTTGGACATGAAACATCATGATATAGTACCCCACTTATTGACTGTTTTTTGCTTGTATAGTACTATTGAAAGTTTCAATGCCGCTTTTTAATTGAAATATAATAAATTCTTGAAACTAATTAAACAGTCCCCCCCCCGTCCTATTAAAATATCTTACTTTATCCTGAATACACTCACTGACTGATATGATAAGCAAATTTTCTTAGCTTTTTTTTTTTGAGAAAAACTGAATTTAACGCCATCTCGTGTGAAAAATTTCAATTGTACTTTGCTATAAACAAACCTCTACAGCTCTGCTCATAGCATTAGCACAAACCTTAATTTCTGTTCCTATGAAAATGTTTTTTGTACACGAACCATATCGTGGAAGTAATTTAAACTCCACTTTTTTTCAACCCACATCCAGCGACTGGATTTTATTTTTCATTGACTCCACTTCCAGCGCTGAATTCATCAAGGTAATTGCATATACTAAAGGGTCGAGTCTACACTAAAATGGTGCGTGTAGAATTTAAAATTTGCTCAATCATTAGTCGGTAATGTAGTTTCTATCACCATTATCGCGTTTCTAGCACCATTATAGCACCATTATAGCGTTTCTAGCACCATTTCTAGCACCATTATCGCGTTTCTAGCACCATTATAGCACCATTATAGCGTTTCTAGCACCATTTCTAGCACCATTATCGCGTTTCTAGCACCATTATCGCGTTTTGCAAAGAAAACTGGTACAAACCATGTATAAACGATCAAGAAATTTGTTCATGGCATCCGATTTGGCTATAAATTGGCATAAGCAATAGCTGCATAGTGGAAAAAATTACTACGAAATATTTTTTCAAAATTTAAAAAAATGGCGGAGATATGGGACTTTGAAATTTTTAGGTTAGTTTTTTTTGAGAAACTATAACTTCGGTTGCATTTATCCAATTTTCAATTTTATGGTGTTAAATGATTTGTCTTAAAACAGACTTTAAAATAAAAACTAGCAAACATTTTTTTTTTCTTTTTATATATAGTTTACACTGAAAAAAAAAATTTAAATTGAGTTTCCCAAAATACGTCCTTTTTAATATTTTTTATTTTTCTTGTAAAAAAAGCTACAAGTGTAACTTACCAGTCCTCCAAAAATTGGAGTGGGCCTGCCAGTGGTTCTCCAGAAAAACAATAAAATGTAGCATCTTCCCCAATTTTTCAGTACATTTTTTTAATTTAAAATTTTTATTAAAAAAAATTTTCAAATGCTGAAAATAGTTTATTGACTGTTTTTTTGCTTGTATAGTACTAATATAAGTACCAACGCACTTTTTTCAAATTCAAATTAACGTTTAATTAAAAATTTCAAATTCAAAAAAATTGTACTGAAAAATTGCGGCAAAAGCTACATTTTATTGTTTTTCTGGAGAACCACTGGGAGGCCCACTCCAATTTTTGGAGGACTGGTAAGTTACACTTGTAGCTTTTTTTACAAGAAAAATAAAAAATATTAAAAAGGACATATTTTGGGAAACTCAATTTAATTTTTTTTTTTCAGTGTAAACTATATATAAAAAGAAAAAAAAAATGTTTGCTAGTTTTTATTTTAAAGTCTGTTTTAAGACAAATCATTTAACACCATAAAATTGAAAATTGGATAAATGCAACCGAAGTTATAGTTTCTCAAAAAAAACTAACCTAAAAATTTCAAAGTCCCATATCTCCGCCATTTTTTTAAATTTTGAAAAAATATTTCGTAGTAATTTTTTCCACTATGCAGCTATTGCTTATGCCAATTTATAGCCAAATCGGATGCCATAAAAAAAATCTTGATCGTTTTGAAATGGTTTGTACCAACTGCTGCGGAAAGTCATCGCATTCTTGTAGAAGTTTATAGGGACTATGCTCCAGCTGAATCAAGCTGTCGTGAGTGGTTTAAAAGTGGTGATTTTGATGTCGAAGACAAAAATCGTCCTGGTCAGGACCAACTAGGTGTGATCCATTATGAGCTGTTGCCAGGTGGCCAAACCATTAATGCTCAATTCTATCGTCAACAATTGATCCAATTGAAGCAGAAAATCCAGGCAGAGCGGCCAACGTATGCGACCAGACATGAGTCAATCATTTTCCACCACGATAACGCTCGGCCACATATTGCTGCCCCAGTCAAAAATTACCTGGAAAACAACGGATGGGAAATCTATACAAATTTTGCCTCACACGCCTTATAGCCCAGACCTCGCACCATCAGACTACCATTTGTTCCAATCAATGCAGAATGCCCTATCAGGAATACGGTTCACTTAAGTTCAAGATATCGAAAATTGGCTCGATTCATTTTTGGCCGCCAAGCCGGCGCAATTTTTTTGGGATGGAATTCATAAATTGCCTGAAAGATGGGGAAATGTTGTAGCTTCCAATGGACAATACTTTGAATAAAATATATTGCAACATTTTTCCACAATAAAGCATCAAATTTCGCTAAAAAATTCCGGTTTTTAAGTTGTACACCCAATAATAAATAAAAAGCATAGTTTTTATTTTATCTTTATGTTGTAATTTATTTAACTAATTTTATTTGATGTTTTTTATATCATTAACACATATATTTTATATTTTTTTACAAATAAAACTTATAGTTTATATGTATGTACTATTGTCTAAGAACTCTACAGTAAATAATATAGAAGCATTATATAAATTATGTACTCATTGAACATTTTCAACACAATTTATTTGGAAATTTTGGCTTAGCTTTGTAAAATTCAAAAGTATTACACTCAGCCTTAGCAGCCTTGTTGAGTGTCAAGCAGTAGCAATTTTATTGCATACTTTTTGTGTAAATGAAAAACAGCTGATTTCCATAAAGTTTTAATGTTTGAAAACACTAATTTTTTAAAACTAATTGTTCCGATTTTTATAATTCTATCTCACAAGCAAAATGGGATATGCATTGAAAATGGTCTAGTGATATTTTGGAAAAATTTTTTGTTTCATTACGATGGTGCCTTTTGAGTGGAGTAAAACAAAAAGTATTGAAAACATACTAAAAGTAGGTAATAATATATTTATTTTCGAAATGCTCGAAATGTCTTTCTTGCTGTAAAACTTGCACATTTTTTACTTAAATTATTTTACAAAATTTGTTGCTAGTTTTCACTTTCTTGCTTGTATAAGTATAGTTGTATAAAGTATTTTACTTATCAGTTGTAAGTTTTTGAGTTGCAAACTTTTTCATGTTGATATATTTTTGTTCTTTTTTTAATTATAATTATTTTTTAAATAAAAAATAGCAGCAAAAATATATACTTTTAATTTGTAGTCTGTTGAAGTTGTTTATATTTTTTTTACTGTGTACGTTTTTTTTTTTTTTTTGAAAGAAAGCCATTAATTTTGAAATACCTTTTTTTGTTATGTATTTTAGTTTTAAAGAAATTCGTATTCTTCATTTTGTTTTTTAATAAACATTTATATTTATGAATTGAAATATATATTTTCTTTTAAATATATTTAACTATATAATAATGAACATTTTTTCTCAAATCGGTGCATGTAAAGGTAAACGTGGTGAGTTTAATTATTGGTAATGATAAATTTTTCTTTTCTGGTATTATACTTTTCAAGGTTTCTTTAATTATTTGCTGCCTTCTTTTTGTTTAGTTTACTGTTTTCTTGCCATGAATCTTTTTATATTGTTTTTCTCTTTTGGAACGTGTACTTTGTGTCGTGTTTTTTTGAATTATTAGTGAATTATTTCTAAAATAGTTTCAAAAAAAATATAAAAAACAAGCTTAGAACACAAGAAAAAAAAAAAAAGCTGGAAGTAAAAAAACCTTTGGGTATTGAATATTATGAAAATGCTTGAAATTCCAAATTTTACGTATCCGAAAAAACACACTCTTAAATGCTTGTTTGGTCTGCGGATATACTCGTATGATAATAGCTGAAATATGTTTTTCGTAACTTTTGTATAGGATATTTCGGCGTAACTCAACCATAGTTAATTTTAGTATAGATGCCATACATAGGCATTTTGATCAAACTTTTTTTACGGCAATATCTAGAGCATTGATTTGCATAAGTTTTTGAGTTTCGACCACGCTTTTTCAAAAAGTAGGGTTCTGCAGGGAAAAAATACTACAAAACCTTGTTGGATTTGAGATGGAAATACATAGTAATAATTTATGTTAATAAAACTGTATAAAATATTTTACACATAAATACAATCTTATTTAAAAATGTGCTAAAATTTAAAATATTGAACAGTTCCATGTGTCCAAGTATTTGCTGTAGGATTAAAGTGAGAATGTACTTATATGCGATTCGGGAGAACTTTTGTAGTAGAGTGAGAATGTCTGGAGTAGTTTTCGGAAGGCTATATGCTCTAAAAAGTAATGAAAATTACTATAAGAAGCAAAAAGATTTATGTATTTCAATATCAGAACTGTTCTGTAATTTGTCTGGTCTCAATTGCATTTCATTTCGGAAGTTTTCGTATGAAAACGTTGCTCCCGGAAATAGGCAAGGCGCCTATGTAGCGGAATTTAAGTGCGCGTATCATTTTTGTTTGATCAAAGGTCCTGGAATTTTTTTTTTTTTTTCATAGAAATGTTATGCAGATTTTAGAGAGCAATTTTGTGTAAAAATTTTGTTTTTATTTATGGTTAGGTATTGCTTTAATATCTATTAAAAATTGCATTATTTATAAGAAATTTTATGAAAAGTTTATTTTATCTAAATTTTGAATTATTTTTAGTCCTACTACAACAGTTTTATAAATTTTCGCTCATTTTTGGGTTTGTTTCTATAAATTAATGTCAGAAAATTTCTGGCCTCATTTCCAAAAAATTTTGTGGCGTTATTACCTGATACCGTAAACGTTGAGTTACGCGATAAATAGTATAAGGATATTTTTTGTTTCGAATAACAGACTGCAAATAATATTAATTTTCCATACAAAAATCCATTCGTTTTTATGGAATATTCACTCCTAAACGGTTAGTTTTTCGTCTACAAATATAATTATTGCTTGTAGAGCATTTGATCTTTCATATAAATGATACTTTTTATAGTGAGACTTCCATTTTCATGAAAAACTTTTCGAAATAGAAAGTTATTGAAATCGTACGGATTGCGGAACAGATCTGTATATATTCATTTTAAAAAAGTTTTGTTGCCTGGGAAGTTGTAGCGATTGTTTGCAGCAAAATCCATAAAAATCGTGTATTTTTGTAATGTGTTAAACTTCTGTAGGGTTCCGGAAATAAAACTATGAAAATTCCAGACCTCTGCCGTTCTAAATGGAGGGTTACATATTTTCGCATTAAGATCATTTAGTTCATGGAAAATCGTAATAAATTTCCTAGTTGCAGTGGCATTCAAATACCATAAAACTCGTTGAATAGATTCTCCATATAATAGCTCAGTCATTCATTTGTGCACTGGAGATACCATTAAAACGAGGCTCAACTTCAATAAAGTATTGTACATCATCGACATGAATTCATATTAGGGATGTAAGCCTTAAGATCTCTTACTAATCTTAGATTTCTCGAGATTTTCAGAATCAATATATTTGAATAAGCCCCAGATTGTTGAAATTTACAAAGTATTTATTATATAGAGTGCAAAATAAAACGGCACTTTCTTCTATTTTGCTATGGCAAATTCTTTTATCTTCTCTTCTATACACATATCTTCGGCTGAGCACTATTTTGCAATACATATACGCCAATTTTTAATTATTGAGAAAACACATTTTTATAGCCACAGAAGACGAAACGAATCAAGTGACTGAAAGCCGATTTAAAGTTTTCATAAAGAACTTGGTGTGACTTAAGTGCTCATCTTAGCTCAAAGTATAAAGTTTGTAAACAACAATTTCAATTCTTGTCTTAACTTTTAAGATGCAAGCAGCTGAAAATCAGACACTGAATTCGTTTTGACTTCCAAGTTTAGGCTATTAAGTTTATGACTTTGCAAAAGCATTCTACATTAGTAAGAACTTTAAAGAGATAGGAAAAAATGGTTAAAAAATTTATTAAGAGCATACTTGAAATATTGGAACTACAGTGTCGCACTTTTAGGCTTTTTTACTTTAGCGAAGGAGATGTTGGATAATTCAGAAGTTGAAAGAGATAGAACATATTAGATAAAATATTTAGAAAGAACGTACCCGGAAGAATACAATTTTTTCCCAATTTAAAAAAAAAAATATTTTTTTGGCGTTACTGCAAAACAGTGCTAAGCCGATGATATGAACTTTATAAAAAAACTAAAAATTTTTCTGGCTCTGAACTAGCAAGTTGGAAACAAAATGTAAAAATTAAAACCAATCCACTTAATTACAATGTATTTTATTTGTAAATAAAACGACAAAAAAAGTTAAAATAGCTAAGCAAAATCATTTATAGTTTATGTATATTAAGTGACAGAAAGAAAATAATACAAAATGAGACATAATAAAATTAGAATATGAATTGTTAAGTAAATTTAATCAATATATTACTTGTAATATATTCATATCAATGTATTTAGTGCTCATTTTTCTTTAATTTTTCTTTCATTTCAATCAGTTAGTTAGACATCATCATTTAATTAATAATATTTTTATTTTATTTTCTCATTTAATTATAATCATCAATAATTTTATATCATCATAATAAGTATGTATCATCATAATCGTAATTGTAAACATAAGCATTTGACGTAAAGTAGGCAATGTTACGTAATCATATCTAGTATAATACAATTTGTACAAATTAAATTTAAACGGGACAAAAATAGTTACAAAGGATCAAGTACAAGGATTTTCAAAAGTTATAGATAGGGGGGGGGGGGAAAGGCAAGGATAACAAAAATAATACGTTGAATAAAATTAAATTGAAGTGTTTATATATTTTCTTTGAGAAAATTTGCGTCAGTTTAACGTTATAAAACCAGAGCTGGAAAATATATTGAAATACTTGTGAGCGCTTTATTTTTATGATGCGAGAGAGTTTTCTTTGGAAAAATCGCCAAAATTTTAATCCACAATAAAACTCAAGCACAGTCAAGAAATATTACAAAATGAGGAAGCAACGCCTAAAATCTGTTATAACTTCTTAAACGCCGATTTCACAATGTTCAGTTAAGCCCCTCAGGAACATTAATCGTACGTTTGACACAAAATTTAAAACAAAATTTTTAATCAAACGAGAGTTTATTTTTCTTAAGTGAACATTGTGAAAACGACCCATAATCTTCTTATTTGAATGGTGTTTTTCTTTTTTACTCCAGTTTTGGAGCTTTCATGCCTATTTTTTCGATGTTATTGGTTTATTTGGATTTCCAGCTCTGGTTTAAAATTGTAATTTAATTAATTAATTAATTTATCAGAAAATAATTAAAATAATTAAGTATCAGCGTTGCCATCTAATCCGTGTTCCAACAATATTTCATATTATCTTATATGTATGTTCTTTTGTTTGTTATCTTGTAGCTTAATTGATATAATTTTTGTTCCAGCTTTTTATTTTTCCGTCTCTCTCACTTTCGCTCGCGCTCTCTTTCGCTCTGCAAACTTCACAACAAGCAAATTAATTAACTTTAAATACATCTGGTATGCTTTCGTGTTTCCATTTGTTTTCATTTATATATTTAATTCTTTTTTTTAAGTGGGCGTGTCCAACACTTTACACTTTTTCAACGACCTCCGCTTTGCGCTCCCTCCCATTCTTCAATCTACATAGCTTATAGCTGCACCTGAAACGATTGCGCTGGCGGCTTTGGTGGCGAAATAAATGGATTAGTGTTGTGCAGATTCTTTGTTGTCGGCAGCTCAGGCGATAGCGGTTTTGTTACACCAGCCGCCCATTCAGCATCAAATGGGTCTGTAGCGCCGCCGCCGGTTGCAGCAGCACTCATAGTCTGCGCACGCCCAGCGCTGGCAAGATGTGGAGCACGTTTCAATACCGCCGGTGAGGTACTTTTCACCACATGCCCTAGCCATTGATCAGCATTCGGCAGCGGTGCGACAATTTCTATAGGGCGTGTAGGTGAATCAACGGCTGCGGCGGCGGTAACAACTGTCGGCGTAGTGGGCGTGGTAACTGTTGATGTGGCTGCACTGGAAGCCACTGGAGGAGTGATGGAAGCGACGCGTGGTGTCACCTGCGCTGTGGGTGGTGTTGGTGTGGTGCTCACCGTATCGACAACGGAGCTGCTGATAATGCCGCTATAGCCAAAACCACCATTGCTGGATAGCGGTGAGGGTGTAGAGATTACTTTATGGTGTTGCTTATCCTCGGCGGCAATAATATTTTTATTAATACTTAAGTTATTGTTAAAGTTTAGATCATCGCCAGCAGTCATCATATCGGTTTGCGTCAGCAGCGATAAACCTTGACTAAGCTCCTGACACAACTGACTGACCGTATCGACGGTGGCAGCATGTGCGGCAGCGGCAACAGCATCCAGTTCGCCAAGCCGTGCTGGCGATACCTCTGGTATGGGTGAAACGCCACGATTGGGTGTTGTGAGCGTAAGTGGTCCCCCCGCTGCTGCTGTGAGGAATGCCTTTTGACGCTCCGCATTGGACGGAAGATCATTGATACGCAGCGACATTTGACGCTTAAACGGTGACTGACTGCCAATAGTGCTGAATGCACGGAACGAGCCCTGACGTTCCAGCATCGAGGGCGTAGCATGTGGCCGCTCGATTGCGAACGGATTGAAAGGTTTTGGCTGTGGTGGTACAATAGCCGATGGTGTATCAACGCCGCGTTCATTGTTGGCAAATCGTTCGGTTAGCGTCTGCTGACGGAACGAACCGGTGCGCGTAAATGTCGAATTCTTCATGTCAAAGGTCATTGTAACACCACATTCTTTATCACGGCGCTGTTTACGCTCCAGGCAAACGGCAAAAGCGCAACCGACAGCATGCGAGAGGCGCTCACCAGAATCTTTGCAGGCCAAGAAGCCATGGCACATCCAGCGGCGTGTGGTGCCATCTCGACAGATATAGCTGAAGCCGCGTTCATGATTACGATCTGGTGCACAAAAGCTGACCTTTTCGATGGTCTGGTCGACAATGAGGCCTTTCGTTTCGTCATCAACGACGCGCAGTCCATCGCCACTGACGTGAAGGAGTCCGCGCACGGGACGACGGCGAGAGTTCTGCAAGAGAGAAGAGAGAAAAGGTTAGCTACGGAAAACTCAAATTAATGGAAAAAAGGGATAGGATATTTCAAAAAGATTTCCTAAGAGGAAAAGTAGAATTTGTTAAGTTTTGTTCGACATGGGGGGCTTACATTAAAAAACATTATAAACAAAGTCGATTTATTTTTCGTCAAGGAATTTGCTTGATTTTTTCAGAATTTTAGAACCAGCTATGTGGTTGTAAAGACCGATTTTGGCTTTTTAACCCATTTTGTCGCCATGACCCACATACGATTTACCTGAATTTTACTCCGGAATATTTGTAAGATATTTCGCTATCTTGCCTTATATGTCGCTATGGTGTGCTCGATGGCATATTGCCAATAATTGCATTTTTTACCCAAAATTTTGCGTTTTTTACTCGGTAGGAGGCGTTTAAATTAAAAAAACTCCATAAACATAATCGATTTATTTTTTGTCAAGGAACTTGCTTGAATTTTTCAAGATTTTTAGCATCTGTTATGTTGCCGTAATGAGTGATTTAGACTTTTTAGCCCATTCTGTCGCCACGACCCAGATACGATTTTTCTGAATTCTTCTCGAGAATATTTGGAAATACTTTTGAAATATGTGCTCTCCCGTATATTATCGGAAATCTCGATTTTCCCAAAAATTTTAGATAAAATGACCTCCCGACACGCGGGTCTCAGGCCGAAATTTTTTTGTTCACCTATTGGGAATTTCATGTTATACGTCTAGGAATATATTCCACCACATTTGGTTATTGAACATGAAAAAAAATGTTCTTAAAACATGGGTCATATAATAGGAGATTATTTTCGGATATGCCCTTATTCCTTTTTGCTCAACTTCAATGTCTCTTAAACGTTTCTCATTAGCACGTTAACTGTCGCAATTTCGGTGACAAACCGCAAAAATTTAATTAAACACTTGCAGATGCAGAGCTTAATGAGTGAGTATGACCTTTGACATGCCACTTAATCGTAGTCTCAAAAGCCCACTGTAAAAAAGCACGAAATATTTTTAATGACATAACCACATATGTATTTATAATTACATAAAACGACAGACAAAGTGTCTTTTGGCACTTTCATCAGAGCTGTCTCCACATGATAAATGAAATAAATTTGGAAGCAAATAAAAAATAATAAATTATTGAGCGCATAATTGAATTAAAAAACATTTGTGCTCTTTGAATTAAAGTATTTAATTCAAAACTAATTGATTTTTAAGCACTCGAAGTAAACTCAGCCATAAAAGTTCAAAGCACTTTGTGGCAACTCAACGTTTAAAATGACGCCCCTTAATGCAAAATTTATTGAACACAGCATTGTGGCTAGTGTGACACAAATGAGATAAAGCTAGCAAAGTCGTAACTTGAAGGGGGCAAAAAGGGTGATTTTTGCAGGATCAAAAGTAAAAGGGTGCAGAACAGAAATGCAAATTTACACTTTAAAATCATTGAAGAACAAAATTTCATAGAAAATTTCGTAGTGTAGTCGAAATCCCGCTATATTAAAACAAATCATAAATTAAAATTATAATTATCAATGATAATTACATATAAACTCCAAACCACACAAAATCTAAAAACATTTCCATCTATCAATTCAATCTGCACGTCACTGCCTGTTCTGTGGTTTTCATATCCCGTCAATCGTGCAATGATTGCTGCTTCATTTCTGAGTCATACAATTGGATTGGTACAGCCAGCCAGCAAACAGCTGATGAATAATTGAATTAATTATGTATAGCTGGATGCAAGGGCAACGAAGCCAAGCATAAGTATTCGTATAATTAACGATACATCATAAATATTCGCAGCATTAAGATATGAATGCAGAAGTAGAAATTGTGATAGGCAATTAGCCTCAAAGGAATCTCAGGAATCTCAAATACTTAGATTTGTGGTTAAAACTTGATTTAGCTTATGCGTTATGGCATTGTCATTCAAAGATCTAAGAATTTGATTGCTAGTTCAGGCATAATACAGCAATTGGTTTGTCATGATAAATAAGGCATTTTAGCATTGTTTTATTTAGCATTTTCATTTAAATGTTCTGATTCAAAAGTATTTAGTTAGATAAAAGTAAAATAAAATAAGTTTCGAGAATACCTTCTGAGTACGTTGGGAATACTTCTGGATTTCTTTCACAAAATTTGAAATAGTTCTACGAATTTGGACCAGAAATCAAAAGTGTGCCTTTTTTCCCTTAGAGGAGTTTCGATAACATTTTTGAGCTAACAAGAATGAGTTCTAGAGTTCTTTATATAAGGGAATAGGGTCGGGTGTGGGTACCATTTGGTTTTCGACTCATTACTTTTGACCAAATGTTTATTTTGCAGACATATAAGATCAAATGGCATCATGCATGTTGCTCTAAATCCAGACTTTTCAATTGTTTTGCAGACTAAGCCGGCTTGGTGACGTAATTTCTAGCCCTCGTTGACATTGCTCTTTTGCCAATCATGAATTTTTTGTGCCCGCCGTCTGCTCCTCAGTCCACTTGTCTGGAAACTCAATACCGATATTTTTTGCAAAGTTGTATTTATGTAAAAATCAACGCATCCAAGACTAAAATCATGAAGTTTAACGCAAACAGGAATGACATCACGTTTATAGCTGGCAGTGATGACATCGAAAACGTCGATAGCTTCACGTAATCAGGCAGCATTATCTCCATGAATGGTGGAGCAAAAGAGGATATAAACTCAAGAATAGCAAAAACGATGGGTGCGCTTGCTCAACTCAACAAAATATGGTCTTCATCCGTTATATCCACCGAAACGAGAGTGCGCACTTTTGATTTGAATGTGAAATCGGTTTTGTTATACGGGTGCGAAACACGGCTTGTTACTGAACAACTAACGAACAAGCTGCAAGTATTCGTCAACAAATGCTTAAGGCGTATATTAAAGATTTGGTGGCCTCGCACTATATCAAATGCCGGGCTACATCCAAAATGTAATCAGAGGGCTATAGCAAACGAGGTCAAGCTGCGCAAATGGTGATGGATTGGTCACACTCTCCGGAAACCACACAGTGAAGTTTGTCGCCAGGCTCTTGAGTGGAGTCCAAAAGGCAGTAGAGGACGTGGTAGACCCAAAACCAACTGGAAAAGGTCGCTGGAAAATTAAATCCAAGAATCGGGAAAGTCGTGGCAAGAGATCAAAGTCATCGCAAGGGATCGCGACGAATAGAGATGTTTCATATTGGCCCTATGCTTCTCCTAGGAGTTAAAGGAGAATACATACATACATACATGGCACCCACACTTAATGAAAACAATTTTTTTTCTACGATATTTTTAAAGGGCCTATTGGTTCTTTCCTTTCCACTAAAAAAGCGTAAAAAGGCATAAGAATACCATTTAAATTAGTAATGTTGGCATCCACTACGATAATTCAGTAAAACACACGCTTAAATAAAAAACTACATAGTAAGGGTGTTACCTTTGGCCTGGCCAAACATTAAATACCCTACACAGCAGTATTTTGAAAATTTGGCTAATATGGGAGGTGCCACTCCCTCCGAATTCACCCAGGTTTTTCTCAGAGTTTATTTTATAGTTCTTAGTATTTAAGTGAAATTTGGTTGGATTATCTCAAAAAATATTTTCAGAATAGCGTTTTGAAGCTTTTGCTTATATGGGAGGAGCCACGTCCTCTTGTCTGATTTTATCCAGTTTTTGCTTAAAGCTTGCATTTATAGTTTTTAGTGTCTGAGTCAAATTTAGTTCGATTATCTCTAAAAACGCTTTCAGTACAGCGTTTTGAAGCTTTTGCTTATATGAGAGGTGCCACGCCCTCTTGTCCGAATTCAACCAGTTTTTGCTCAGAGCTTGCGCTGACATTTCGTAGTATTTATGTGTATTTTGGTTGCATTGTTGTGAAAAATACCCCAAAATTTGCATTTTGAAGATATTTTTTGTATGGGCGGTAGGCGTGTCCGTTGACCGATTTTGCTCATTTTCAATCCCCCGAGCTAACTTTGACGACGGAGGTAGTGTTCCAAATTTTATTGAATTATCTTGCTTAGTTTTCCCAAAAAATGTATTTCCACACACAGCCAGCCACCCAGCCAGCCACCCAGCCAGCCAGCCAGACAGACGGACATGGCTATATCGACTCAGGAGGTGACGCTGATCAAAAATATATATAATTTTCCATATCTGCCATGCCTCCTTCTCTGCGTTACAAACGGAAGGACAAAGTGAATATACCCTGGGTGTAGGGTATAAAAAGAGGGGTGCCCACACCCGACCCAATCGGGTGCCCATAAGCGACTTTGACAGCATCTTTGAAAAGCAACTGCATAAATATTGATTACACTCAGCTTTTCGATTGATTCACTTCGATTAATCGCACTTGGAAAGTGAATGAAAAAAACTTTTTTGTTGATTTTCACTTATTCAAAAATTATTTTCTTCTCAGTACAAAACAAATGCGCATGTTTGCTCCTGTATATGCACAAAAACTTCGTGCTGTTATAACACGCGCTTAACATTTGTCAGGACAGCCGAATATATTTTCTGTCAAAAGTTATAGGGGGGTGCCCACACCCGACCAATGCCCGCAGGCGACACTATTCCCCTGCAATTAGAAATAAAATTTCTGATTTTTCACTAAAATGAAAAGTACGAATATTTTGTAAAAAGGTTACTAAGATTTTCTTTAGAATCCAGAACTCCAATCAGAACTCCTCTACGATAAAATGTTTGTTTTCGGCTACTTAGGACAAAAGATAAATCTTTTTGATTTTTCGATTGAAATGAAAAGTGCAAATATTATGGAAAAAAGTTAATAGGATTTTCTTTTGAACTCTTTGAGCGCTATTCAGTTCTCCAATTAAAAGTACTCTACGATATTATTTAGCGATTAACATGAAAAGAACAAATATTTTGGAAAACTGCATCCAGAATTTTCTGTAAAACTTATCGAGCGCTATCCAAAACTCTAATCAGATCTCTATTTTGCAAGAAATTTTTTATAAAAAATTTATCATGAAAAATATTTTTACCAAAAAAACCAACAATATACATAATGAACTCCAGAACTCTATCTTCCTTTACTTAAAAAAAGCGGCGCCGAGCCAAAAATGCCACAACTCCGATTTTTGGTTCAATTTTGCAGAGCTATTTCGATTTTTGTATAAGCACTTCAGAACTATTTCCAACGGACTTAAAACTCTTAAAAAAAAATTCGGTTTCACATGATTCCTTAAAGTTTATAAAGACAATTTAGCATAGAAAAAATATTCGATTCGAAAAAGGACGCAATGGTTTTACAATTTCATCAACAACAGTTTGTTCAAGAATCCATTTAAAGCTCAAATACATAGGGATCATGGCATTTGCTGAAAACATGGTTTATTACGCAGAAAACAGAAAGAAGTGTTTCGTTCAATGATCACTGATTTCATTGAACCGAAGCCAGACCTTGAAATTAACTGTTTTAAGCTAAGTCAGGCTTTTAACATTTATATAAACGACATTTCAAAAACATTTATTTGAAAAACTTTTTGTATTAAAGTTTCAAGTTCTGACCGAAACACTTTGAACTGCGAAAACCAATCGGTGCTAAAATTTCTTAAAATACTTAATTTTAGAATATACTTATTATATCAACTTACCCGCAACACTTTTAGTGCTTCCTCGCAAACTTGCATACCACGCGATTCGAAAACCTCAACGCACCCTAAATACTTAACGGCAAATGAGCATGTAGCCGAACGTACTGCTTCCTCATCGGCCTGCCATTGATGAGGTTTCGATGATTCCGGTACACGATCCTTTCTACGGCGAAAAGAATCACGAAAGGATCGCCGCAGACGATCCATTTTCTTGGGTGATTTTTTGCTAAAACGGAATGATGCGGATTTCTAAGAAAGAAGTGAAAAATATACAGAATTAATTTTGAGATTTTGTTTTGGAAAATTCAAAGAATATCGATGATGAAACAAGTGCTTTAGCATAAAAAAGGACAAACATATGTATATAATTTTTAATTAAACATTTTTTTTTTTATATTTCTGTTGACCACCTACCCCATTTTTGGTATCGCCAAATTTACCGCGTGTGAATCCGCGCTCGAGTGGTTCATGCGTGTGTGATGAAGAGTTGCCCATATTTAGGGGGTAACCCTTTTGAGACTATGTTTCTATCTTTCTTTCTTTCTACAACTGGCTATAGTTGTGGTCGTTATAATGACTGCTGTTGTTGTCTTTTGTGTTGTTGTGGTTGTCTTCGACAGTTGTAATTTTCAAAAAATTTCAAAAATACGTCAGGTTGGCAATCATAAATTGTTTTTATTGCTTTTATGTTGAGATCAATAAACTGCGTCAACTATTGTGGTTGGGTATTGTTGTAGTTGTTTTTGTTGTAGTTGCCTTTTTACTCTCACTTCCAATATTTGATTGATTTTAATTGTTTGTTTATTAAATTTCGTTTTTTAGATCTTTTTTCTTTATTTATTGCAATTTCATTTATTTTATTGTGGGTATCTTTTTCATAAAAATTTCTATATATTTGCAGTATTAAATTGTGGTAATTGAATTTATTGTCTATTTAACTAAATTATTGATTGATCAAGCCCCTTCTTTGTTTTTTTTTTTTTGTGTTATGGTGGTGGTAATGTTTGATGTATTTTGTATGATGTATTTTGTATGATGTTGACTGTAATTTTCTTCTTCTAGTGGTTTTGAAGCTAAGTGCTGTAGCAATTTTAGTTTTTGTGTTGTGTAAATAACTGAAAAAATATTTATAAAAATGGTTAAAAAAATGTTTGTAGGGCTTAACTGAAAACCTTTTGCAACAAGAAGTAAACAACCGTTCGCATACTTTCTTTATCTGTATATTAAAACGCAACACAAAAATTTATCCTATCTTTTTTACCATGTTAGAAATGGAACACGACTTTGAATTATATACCATTAGAATGGTATTTGTGTTTAGATATGCACAAAGTTAAAATTATGTTACTATTTTGACTCCAAGCAAGGCAAATTAAATAAAAATATGTGTAAAAAAACCGAATATTTTCACGTTTATGGTTTATTGCGTAAAAAAAATTGGGTTTTAATAAATAACTCCTAAGCGGTAATTTTTTTCACATATAATGAAAATTTCACCAGTAATTATCTTAGGCCTTTAGCTTTCCAATGAAACTCATATGTCAGCATAATATACATTTGGTCAAAAGTTATGAGTCGAAAACAAAACAGCTGTTGGAAAAGCATTGAAAATTATGCTTGTGGAATGCAGTTCCGGAAATCCATCACATCCAACATTAAAGAAAGAAAATTTTCTTTCAAATATAAAAATATTGGCTTATTTAAATAGTTTAAACGTGTTTTAATACAATTTCACATACTCAATCTCCCATCAAAACACCCTTTTGATACTCGTACCAACAAAATTTTTTAAAAATAAACAATAGCCACTATTTACAAGCTGTATATAATTTCACTTGTTAGTGCATATGCCATACATGTAGATATTCATTAATAATGCATTGGAGAAAACCAAACCAAACAACCCTTCAAATTCCGCACACAACTCACTATGACTCACTGATAAAACAATGCGAGTGAGTGAATTTTAGACAGACAGACAGACCAACAGACAGTTTTAACGATAAATAGATAAATTGCTAGGTATTGAAAAATTTATTGTAGGCACATACCTTCTGCTGAGAGACAGCCCAACAAATAAAATGACAATTCAACATGCCGTCAGTCAGTCAGCTATGAAAAATTGAGCGACTGCTATTAGACTTGAGGTGAAAATATAAACTTTTTTTAAATTCACTAATAAATGAGTCAGAAAAGTAAGGCATATAGACATGTCCGTAAGTAAGTAAATCAAGAAATTATAATAAAAACAACAAAAAACAATATGTGTGACAAAGGCCAGAAATTAAAGCTCAAAACAATTTTCCATACAGCTGTGAAAGTATGTGAAGGTTTCTTTGACGCAGGTTTTTCGTATGATAAGAACCAGAAAAAATAAAACCAAAACAATGCGAATGAATAACACTTTACACACATGGTAACAGTTACCCAATAGAAATAAAAATTTTGATTTCTTTCATCCATAGAAAAAACTACGCGAAAAATTTCATTCTTCATATAAATACAAATTTTTTTTTAATAGTCAGATAATTTAAGAAAAGTTATCCAAAAAGTTTGTCACCAGTGTCATCGAGAAAATTCCACCAAACGCCGCCAGATGCCATATTAGATTTTAAGCAATTTTTTCAGGTTCCCATATGTGCCTGCTTGTCCAAAATTTTGTGCAATTTAAATGCAATATGGGTTTTCGGATAAAGCGCGTGTTTCTGCATCATTAGTTTTTTCGGTTTTTTTTTTTTTTTTTTTTCACACAAGGGCCCCCCTCGGTTATCCGAAGCAAAGATTAAAAAAAAAATTCGTTTTTTTCGTGTTTTCTACGCGTTTCATGGCTTTTTACGACATTTTAGTGCAAAGAAGTTTTTTTCATCCAAGGGCCCCAAGGGTGGTCTGTACCAAAGATTAAGGAAAAAAGTTTTTTCCTTTTTTTTCCTGTTTTCTATGCATTTCATGACTTTTTACGATATTTAAGTGCAAACAATTTTTCTTCACCCAAGGGTCCCCCTTTGGATGTCGGATCCAAAAACTAAAAAATTTGGTTTTTTTATGTTACCTCTGGAAATATATAACGGACATGGATGAGATTTAGTGCCTCTATTAAAAATATCGGGTCAAATAATGTCTAAGCCAGTGATATCCAAAGCCTATGCCCACGGGCACTTGAGCTTTTGTGCTTAAAAGCTTTCCGTATACGTATTCACTCACAGATAAGCGTACAACTGTGTTAGTAGTTGTGCAGATCTGCGTCACTTGCTTGCAGCTTATGCAAAATATAAAAGCTTTCAATGAGCTTTAATACATTGACAAAATACGCTAGTATTGAGTTTGGTTATCGCTGACCGATGGGAAGAATGAGCTGTGCCACGCCTTTAAAAAATTTCATATCTCTAAAATTATTTAACGCACACAGATGCGATTTGGTACGTATATAAATTGCTTCGGGACAATTTACATTCTTTGGTTTCATTTAATAAATGCTAGTTTATAAATAAATAAAAATCAAAATATTAAATACAAAATGTGTAGAAACAAAACATTTTCTACAGTATCATCTATTCAACAAAAAAGAAAAATAAATTTGAATTCTCTCACGACTTCATGTTAAAATTTCCAACTGGGTAGTAAAACCGCAGCACTTAAGTGCTACTCACTTGATAAAAAAAAGTTATGAAACATTCTATCAAATCGGAGGATGAATGTTTAAGTATGGGCAAAATAAATGATTGGAATTATTGTACACGTTATTGATTTTCTAATAATAAAACTTTGTATTTATTTTTATAACAAATTTATGAAGGAAATAAATAAAGTTGGAAAAATCTACCATAATATCGCATGCGATCAATCATGATTTTTATTGTTGTGGTGCATATTCCTCTAGCGTTGTCAAATCGCATAATACACCATTTTATGGGTGACTATCAGCAAATAATGGAGTGCCCAGAAATTAATGTATAAATAAAGAACTTTGACAGCAATGGGCTAAAACGTGCTGCACAGTTTTTTCTTTTTTCTTTGCATTTATTATTTGTTGCCATAGAGAAGAGAAATGTTCATTCACCACATGCGAAATTAAGGTTGCGCGATATACAAAACCCACGCCTTCTTTGGCTACGAACGAAATATGTGTGCTAAACCAAATGACGTTTAAGTTGTGTTAATTAATTAGCATTAAGTTGGCAACACTCACCGGTATGCTAATTATTGTGTAAATATGTCAATGTTGGCAATGCAGCACTCTGTTTGTTGTTTGAAAACTCTACAGCGAAATCTTAGAATTCGTGTAAGAAAAGAAAAAATAAAACAAAAATTGACAATGAAATGTGTGAGAATCATACACTTCTCGTATGGCTTCTTTATTGGGGAGTCACACAGAAAACGTGAAGATAAAATTAAATTTTAAATTTACTAATTTCTACTAAAATTTTGTACGTAATCATAAGGTTTAATTTTCATATTTTTGGTCGAAGTTTTAGTTTGAATTTAATAAAAACTAGTATAATCTTGAAACAAAGTTCAAAGAAACATTAATCAAATACGAGGGGTCTAACAAAAACCCGCTGACTTAGTTCTAATTTATTTTTTTTTAAAAAAATTCATTGTCTTACGATAACATTTTAAACATCAGAAAGATCGATCGTAATGGAGACGAGAAAACTTAAAATGACTGACAAAAAGTCAAAAAAATCCGAAATCAACACAGTAAGAAATTTATCATACAATCCTTTACAGCATTTGGCATCAATTTAAACCAGTATAATTAATTTATTCAGACTGTATCGAAGTGGTTTCAAAGATTACAGACTTTACACTTTTCTGTAAAAAAAAAACGCGCTGAGAGAAGGTTGGCCAAAATCTCCGACCGATGAAAGAAATAAGAGCCTGGTCAAGACCAAAGTTGACGAAGATCCATAATCTCATAAACTTTCATAAAAAAAAAAAATAATAATAAAAAAATAAGAAACCTAAAAATTCTATAGGGTAAGCACGGGAGATGTGGCACACCTATAAATTTCAATACTTGCAGCTTTCATAGCATTTAAATATGAACACAGTTTAATTCAATTGCGCGAGAGACCCGTAGTCTCGGGTGATTTGGCACTTCATAGTATTTTTTTATGATGAAGAAAAAATATATTTGCAATCATTTTTATTCTAGTTGAAGTACTTTTTTTGTTTTAAATTAAAAATTGGAAAAATTTTGAGTTTAGTTTTTTTAAAATCTCTTTTAATTCTGGCTTTATACCAGTTTAACGAAAAGGGTGCCATACCTTCCGCATTTACCCTAACGTATGTTACAAGCTAGAGCGCCAAAAAAAAAGTTCCACTTGGTCACAGCGATTTTTTGGCATGATCTGATAGCTTGAAGTATTGCTTATCATCTCTCTAAACTGCAGCCACCACTTTTGCCCATAACATTAGTCGCATTTAAGGAAAAAATTTTTCTTTTTTTTTCATTTGAAAATCAATTAAAACTTTGATAAGAATTGTTTGGTGTACATGAAATCACGCCCATTTTTCATAAAAATCATTGCTTATTTTTATACTCTTATTTCACTAAATTTAAACATTATCTGATGAAAAATGTAAGAGTTATGATCAAAATTCATTTAAATTCGTATCGGAGGTGGGCGTACTTTATTTTTGACCACACCCATTTTTTGTAAATATTATTAGTTATTTGTATAGGGGAAGGTAACCTGCTGTGGGCCACCCCTTGTATTTTTTGACGTTTATAAAATATGACAGATCTGAGTATGAGGTTATGTGTACATTGACAATAGACAATATTAGTGCAAACACTGAAGTGAAAGGACGCATCTGACCCGCAGCTACAACAAAACAAAAAAATTTACGAAGAAATTTTCAATAAAGTAATTTCTGAAGATTTTGTGAGTGTGATAAAGCGAAGTGAAATATTGCAAAGAGGTGAGTGTAATGCATTTTTATGCAGTATTTGCGTTAAATTTTCCGATTTTATATCGAGTTTACTCAAAATTTTTCGCCACGAGAATTTTGCCAGTTACTTAAGGGATGGCTGCCGTTACCGGTTGTGGGCCACCATGTTTTTTGCATGAAAATTATTGCAAATCAATGTTCCTCGCACCAATTTGCAGCCAATTCGATCAAATGCAACGGTGGTTGCGATCGGCTAGTGCATTTGAAATGCGCTGCTATAAAAATTTGTTAAAAAAATTTTTTGTTGAAAAATTATAGAAAAATTGTTTCTTTTTGGTTTGCCTCTAGCTTTCCATTGGTACCCACAAGTTCGAAAAATGTATACTTGAATGCAAGTTACGGGCAAAAAACGAAACCCGGCCAACAACCGGTTACCTTCCCCTACTCTTATTTTACCAAATCTAAACAATTTTTAATTAATATTGTGAGAGCTATGACCAAAATTGTTTTTAGGTTATATGTGATGTGGGCGTTTCCGTTGTTCAATTTCGCCCACATTCACACGTATTGTTAAGGAATTTTTAGGAATTACGTCCGCTTTGTTTGAAAATTCTAGCGCTATTTATTTGACTTTTGGCCAGAAAATTAGGGTTTTGTCGCAATGTAAAGCGTAAGGATTTTTGTCAACCCCAGATAATACCAGATAATGCTCTTCATTTCGGGTATACGCCAAACTTTTTTGAAGTCAAGAAAGATCTGAGTGCACAGAGATGATTAATGTATGCTCAATTGTAACCAAGCCCATAGGCGTTAGAAAAAACTTAACGAAGGAAATAGACCTAAAATAAAACAAGCGGGAGAAGATAAAAGACACAAAAACAAGAAAAATAGAATGTTTTGAAAAAGCCAAAAAGTGCAAGGAATCAAAGATTGTTACAAAATATAACAAAAAACTTGACAGAGTCGAAAAATTTTGATAAAAACGAAAAATTTTGAAAATAACAAAATATATTGAAACAACTAAAAAAAACGACTATTTAGTCTAAAAATTTGTGAAAAGTCCAAGAAATTGATGAAAGAACAAAACGTTGAGCAGTTGAGAAATGTCTCTCTGTCTCTAGATTTATAAAGTCTAGATATGTTGAAAAAGTCAAAAAATTTTGAGAAAAGTTGGAAAAGTTACGACGAAAAATGTTGAAAGCTGTTGGAAAAGTCAACAAAAAAATCTGTTTTGGCATAGTGGGACATCGCAAAACACATATTCCCAAAAGTGCCGATTAATCTAAAAGAAAAAAACATCAATTTCGCTAAAAATAACAACAATATTCTTGTTATAATCTAATTTTATTGTTAGCAGCAAAACAGCTGAATCAATAAAACAAAAGCAGTGACAACGCTAACAATCCCAACAACACCAACAATAACAATAACAAGTGCTGATGGCATTTCGGTTGGTGGTCACGTTTAATATCGAACTGCAGGCGGTAAACAATTGGCGCTCGCTCGTTGCTGTGCTGTTTTGGTTCACGACGCCGCCGCGCGTTGCGTGCAAATAAAGAAAGCGGTGAACTGCTTGCTACCTGTTTGGATTCAGTGATGGGCACAATAGTGATGGTGCTGATTTTGTTGTTGCTATGACCCTAGGGTACAGGTGCCAGGCTTTAGTGCAGATTTACTTTGAGTCTTTTTTTTTTTTGCTATTTCTATTTTATTTTTTATTTTTAATTTTGTCTCTATATTTTTCTTATATGGAAATTGCAATTGCTGTTTTTGGATTTGGTGGATTTGAATGTGGAAAATTGGTTTTCTAGTTTACAGCACCCCCGAGCATGTAATCGTAAGCGTATGCGCAATTTACATTTATAACACGTACACAGACGAACTTGCTCGTACCTACATACGTATTGTACGTAGGTTGCAAAGCAAATACAACGTTATGTGAGTTTCAGTTAAAATTAATGGCAAAAAAGGAAATGGCAAAATTTTGTAGGTTATAGCTATGCAGTACACAGAGAGCAAAATTTTATGCAGTTGTTTTGATTTGAAAAAAAAGTGATGTTTGATAAGATTTTTTAATCAAAGCCAGGGGCGTATTTATGAGAGGTACTCAGGACACTCCAAAATTTTTTAGTTGCAAACTCGGGAGAAGTGGCACCCCAGGAGATATGGCACTCCCAGGTGATATGGCACTCCCAGGTGATATGGCACCCCTTTCAATTTAATACTTGCAGCTCTCGCATCATCAAATATGGGGAAAACTTAACTCAGTTGCGTAAGACTTCGTGGTAGCTGCAAATGCTGTAATAACTATTTTACAGGATTTTTTTGAAAAAAAGTCGGAATGTGAACGGCTGAGTTTATTTTTTTTTTTTTTTTGCATATACTTTGAGAGGCAGCACAAAATAATTGAATCTGTAATTTTTTAATAGGAGATATGTGTCGCTGCACAGTGCGTTGAGCCCATACAAGCAATGGTCAAAAATAGAAGGAGTGGTTGGATATCGATGAAATTTGGTACCATAAGTAATTTGGGGTCGTTGAGCTCAAAAATGATCTCAGATTTGTTGTAAACTTTATAGTTTCGCTAAAAACCAGGTATTTAGGACGATTTTCTTAAGGTCCATATATAACGATGATGAAAAAGTAATGTTTAATGTTAACAAATGAAATGTACGTAGTAGAAATAATGTTTTTTGTACTTGTGAGACCATTTATGTTCATAAAAACAAAAAAAAAATTTTCAACATAAATTTTATATTTCATACAAATTTTTCGTTTTAAGCATTTTTTAAAAAATTAAAAAATATATTTGTAGGACGAAGTGGGAAAAGTTATTTGCAGTTCTTGATTATATAGAATTCGAACTAGTAGATTAAGAAAAAAAACGGCACTTATTTTTATAAGATTTGTTTTTTTTTTTTCATCGAAATTTGTCAATTTCTGAAGTTTTTCATTTGATAATATCATGTATTAAAATCACTACAATATACATCAAATTATATATTTTCCAAAATTTTTTAGTTTTATTTATTTACTCAAATAATATTTATAATAAAAAACTTTACTTTGCTTAGTTTAATCAAAAGACAAATTTTTGATAACTCTTTGTTTAAGAGAACCCAAAACGAAGTGAATAAAACATGATTTTTTTTGAAAATTATTTCAACTTCGAAGTGTCACAGCGTAGCCAAAACTGAGTTTTTCCCCTAAATATTTTGTTTTTATTTTATTGATACAATTACCTGTCGATTGATACCAATATTATTAGGTTTCGAGTCACAAAAAATTTTGATTTTTGCCCACTAGCCAACGCAGTGTGCGCTGGTCCGAAAATTGTTTTTATTTTTTTTTTTTTTTTGCTTTTTTGTTCTTGTTGCGATGGCGCTGGCTTATCTATCTTTTTTGTTCTAAGTAGGCAGATAGCGGCTTGATTTCAATTTTAGTCAACCCCCATCACTAAAATTGCAGTAAAATAAGATTTACTAAACTTATGAGGGTTTTTTCTAATTTTGTCATATATCACCTTTTAAAAATGACTGATTCATTTAAAATGGTTTCGTTTTTGATTGAACACAAGCGCGAGTTAACATGTTTATTCGATTCGTGGCATTTTTATTTGGCATACACCAAAATAATGAAATGGCACCCAATTAGTGAGAACGATATGGTTTGGGGTGCCCTTTCTCCCTTTTCATGCTATAAAATATTTGGGAGTACAAATATGAAGAGCTTGAACTTATAGTCTCTACATTGTCACAGAATTTTAGTCAGGTAGAACCTTCAATGATTCCTTTTTCATTTTTACCTGATTAATTTGAGGTTTTTAGAGTAAAATTGCGGAAAAAGTCTAATCCAATAGAAATGTTGACATAAAAAATCACAATTTATTTCTCACCATGCAACTAATGCCATTGCATCAGCAGCAACATTTGTTTTGCTCCAGGCCGTTTGAGACTTGCTAACAAAATGGCAAAGTCTAAGATTTCTCAATTTAAAAGTGAAAATCTGTGTCTGCCAACGCAGATGCTTCAAAAATTAAACAGTTATTGCAGAAATTTCCCATAAGTCACCAAAGGTATTTTGGGCCATTTTCGACACTGGTGATTAAGTTTTTTATTTTACTTTATATTCTCTGCAACATCCATTGACAACCAATCATTATGCATTACAAAACGCTTACAATGTGACCCTAATTAACTACGTTACACCAAAAGCAAAAACAAAAACAAATAGAAAAAAGAAAGGTCCTTTACAAAACCTAGCCTAATAGGCAGGCATGGTTAGACTCTAAGTATTAAAATGCACCCCCTCTTCGAGTAGAAGAAATTCCATTGCATTCCGCCACTAAGGGTGCTCTAATGTTTACGATAGGGTGCTTAACGGCGGCAAAGCGTGTGAATTTTATGAAAAACCAACGACGAATACAACGGCGCGAATCTCTTGGTAAGCCAAGGAAAATTCAACAGTAACCGTTTTTTCACAACATCCGCACACAGTCGGCGTTTTTTTTTTATGAGAAATTCCTGCAAACCTTAGGAAGCAGCGTAAAATTTATTGAGTGTAAAAGTGTCATGGTCGAGGATGAATTCGAAAGAGAGAGTGAGTGAGCGAGAAAACGTGCGCGTATCTTTAGCAAAGTTGGATTTAAGCGTTTAAATCCTACTTTACCCTTTCGTTCTCAAGATGGTTAAACAATTAAGTCTAGAGAATTTCTAAGGATGCTACAAAACTTGATGCTTTAACAAGAGGGTTGCAAATTCGCCGTATTCACAGCACAAAACTAGGAGGACTCTCATAAGAAAACGTTGTATAAAAATAACTTTGCCTCGAAGTTCGAAGCATCGCATTCAAAGCCCTTGGCTAACGAACTTTTAATGACAAAGTAATAAAAATTCACACGCTTGTTAGTTAACCCCTGGCAGGTTTATTTTTGTGGCTTCCATAAGTCACTTTTTTCTTCATGGCATTTTCATACGCGTTACGCGGTACCTACTTGGACTATTTTTGATTAGGTAATATTTCGCCCACTTTTAGTTCAGAGGTGCATTACAGCAAATAGACTCCCTACAATTAATTTCAAAACAATTGCTTTACTAGTTTTCTTTTTATAGCGACGCCCTTGTGCGAGTTTTCTGCCAAGGTAATTGCATACCACATACTTATTATTCCGCGCTATTAGAGTCAATCCCTCCTTTATTTTCATAAAAACCTCAAAATCGTTAAAATCGTTTTATAAAAATATAGAATTGAAATAAAGAGATTCATCTTTCACATTTGGTGCCCCACGTTGGGCGCCAAATTTTTAGTGCAAAGCATAAATCTCTTTATTTCGTTTATAAAGAAATTTAGAATTGAAATAAATGGATTATCATTTACGTTTCGTATCCCACGTTGGGCGTCAAGTTTTTAATGTACAGGATAAATATCTTTATTTTTTTATAAAAAATATAGAATTGCATTTAATGGATAACCCTTCACAATAGATTCTATGTTCTTACAAATATTTTGGGGTTTAAAAATTATAAATTTTTTTGGGGGTTTAGATAATATTCGCGTACCAAAATCGACTTTTTTACGTTTTTCAATAGCGCGGCCGGGAAAACGATTTTTTACTCAAAAGCTAGGCATCTAACGAAAAAAGTGCATAAAGCAAAAAATGCTTGAAATGTCCAAAAGATACGTGTGAATTTCTTGAGATATTTTAGTTTTTCAAAAATTTATCGAGTTGAGAGTTTTCAGCTGTTTAACTTACGTTCGTCAGCAAAATGATAGGTTTACTCAAAACCAAGGCATCTACGACACAATTTCATATGACGTCAAATGCTTAGAATCCTTCAAAGAATAGGTGTGAATTTTTTCAGAATTTTTGTAAATTTTTTTTAATTTTTTATTTTTTTGACCGAGTTTTGAAAAATTATAAAATGCTTCAAAAAATTCGGAAAAAATTCACACGAATTTCGTAGACAATTCTAAGCATTTTTTGCCATATACACTTTTTTCGTTAGATGCCTCACTTTTGAGTAAAAATCGTTTTCCAAGCCGCCTTATTGAAAAAAGTAAAAAATCGATTTTTCGAACCGAATATAATCTATACCCCAAAAAAGATAATACAAATTTTAAACGCAAAAATTTTTGAAAGAACATAACGTAAATTTTGACCCGGTCCATTATATAACTTTTTGATGATTTTAAATACCGTCTTTTTGGCTTTAAATCCTATTTTCCAAACTATAGGAAACTTTTCAAATTTTTTTGATGATTTGTTTAGTTTAAGATCAACACATTAAAATTCCAGCACCGCTTCAACATTTCTTCTCTTTAAAGAACGCTCAAATGTTCTCAGTAGCGAATAGACGCTGGGAACAATCCCCAACCAGTGCTATAACAAAGTATTTTTGGCCTTGTTTTCACAAAGCAGATTTTTCCAAATATTTACTATCTCTGACGAGGAGCGAGTGCAGCCTGCTGACTAGAGTTGTGACTGGTCATTGTCTAATTGGTCATCATGCCTTTAGATTGGGCATAGTCTCCAACAACTGGTGCAGAAACTGTCACGAGCCTGAGGAAGAGGAAACAATTGAACACCTTTTATGTCTTTGTCCTGCTCTTGCAAGAACTAGACTGAAATGCTTTGGTCGGCCATTTTTTAATTCCCTAAAAGAACTCACTAAAATTCACCCAAGTGACATTAAAAGATTCGCAGTGCTTACAGGATCCTTCAGTTTGGACAAACACCATATTGAAAGGACCAGAGTTTATGAATAGACGTTAATATGAGAGTTTGTGGTATCACTATGGACCCTTGCGGTCTATGTGTGGCAATATTGCCGCCACCCTAACCTAACCTAACCTAACCTTAGTTTAAGTGTACTTCTATTCTTTCCAATGCCATACCCATATTTGAAAATTTAAGCGAAAAGATATATGAATCTGTCATTTTTAAAAAGGGATATGTTTCGCTTAGTCGAAAATTGTTTTTTTTTGCATTTTTGTTGTTGTGACGATGGCGCTGGTTGGTCTATATTTTTTATAAGTATGCAGATTATGGCTTAATATCAATGTTTGTAAGCACCTATCTTTAAAATTGGATCAAAATGAGAATTACCAAACTTATGGAGGTTTTGCCTCAATTTGTCACAAATAAAATTTTTGTCACATATCCCCTTCTAAAAATGACCGATTCATTCAGCTATAAGTAAAAAAACACACACTTAAAATGAGCAAATCATATAATCGAGCAGGAATCGGTCTGCAGGACTATGGAATAAAAAAATTCGATATCGTTTTTCAATTTTAAAATGATATTTGTTATTAAACGAACTTATGTACATAATACTCTGTAACCGATAATATTTCATCAGCAATATAATACGTTGTATAAGAAAAAAACACTCAACTCTGCTTTTAAAAGGTTTCTTGAAAATTTTACGCCAAGGTATACCTTTCAACTGTCATTGTTTTAAAATGAATTTTAAAGTTCATAATTAAAAATTCATATCTAGCGCAAAAAAGAAGGACAAAAATGAAATAAATGAAAAATTCCCACGTTTAAAATTCCTTTGCAGCACTCAGCATTTGCTGCATTCACTGCACACAACAAACATATGAATGTACGTACTCTGAATGTATATGAGGAAAGAATTAAAACATTAAAAACAAGAAGGAACTTTGCATTATCCTTGTTAGCTCATACAATGGGCAGCAGCAGCAGCAGCAACCCTACAAATGTAAACAAAAAGTGTTACTGGTTAAGGCAACAGAAGAAGAAAAGTTTTGTATACATACGCACCATAATTCAGCCATACATACAGAAAAGGGAGGAAAATTAATAAAACAAAAAAAAAAAAAAAAATTAAAAAAAAAATTAAAAAAAAAATTAAACGCATTTCTTCTCGAGCTACCACTCTCGTTGGTGCTACCAGGTATTTTGTGCTGCAAACGTGTGAATATTTTGTTGTTGTTGTGCATATAATCCTGATGCTGCCATTTGTGCGGTCCTCGGTCCTTGCATTACCTTTTTACTACACATTATGCGTTTGCTCATGCTCCTTTTTTGTCTTTATGATTTGTTATTAAGCAGCAAACAAAGTTGTCGGATTGTGAAATTTTTCCCAAAATTTGCGAGTTAAACTTTTCAAAAAATTCAGTTTCAATATAATGTACCCTTTTAGACTTATGATATTCTTGAAAATGTTATTAAAAAACGTATTATCTTATTATTTTATGAATAAATCACCTTTTATGTTTTTTTTTTTTTGGAAACCAGGCATATAATGTATCATGTGCATTTTGATTGCACGGTATTCATATTTGAACGAAATCAACAAAGTGCAAAAAGGGTTATTATAAAAAGAGAATAATAACCTTACGAAAGTTTAATTTGGTTCGAAGATAGGTTAAATTGATTTAAAAAATTTAAATTAAATTTGATTTAATTAATTTAAAAAAGGTTTAACTGATTTGGAAAAAGGTTTAATTGATTTAAGAAAAGGTTTAATTGATTTGGGAAAAGCTTTATTTGATTTGTATAAAGGTTAAATTTATTAAAAAAAAGGTTTAAATAATTTTAACAAGGTTCAATTGATTTTAAAAAAGGTTTAATTGATTTAAGAAAAGGTTTCGTTGATTTGGAAAAAGGTTCATTTAATTTGTATAGAGGTTAAATTGATTTTAAAAAAGGTTTAATTAATTTAAAAAAGGTTTATTTGATTTTAAAAAAGGATTAATTGATTTTAGAAGAGATTTAATTGATTTGGAAAAATTAATTAATAATTAATTTAAAAAAGGTTAAATTGATTTTAGAAAAGGTTTAATTGATTTAAGAAAAGGTTTAAGTGATTTGGAAAAAGTTTATTTTGATTTGGAAAAAGTATAATTTGATTCGAAAAAGGGTTTTATTCAAAAGCAGGTAAGGTTATTTTATAGTAATTTTGAAAAATTTTAACTTCGAGTGCAAACCCTGTAACATAAAATAATAAAACAAAAATATATTTTGCCATGCACAATCAGCAACATCTGGCAACACTACAAAGAACCCTGAGGATGAAACACAAGATTTGCATTGATATTAATAATTGTAATGCAAGACATGATCCTACGATCGATTATTCTCAACGTTGCAGAATTAAGAAAAATTCATATTTTAGTAGATTTTATGCTTAAGGACTCAGCAAGAAAAGACGTTAAGGAGTAGTTTATTATTCTGTGAACGTTTTAAGTTATGAAAATGAAGTTAAGAAAAAGAATTTTAAACAAAAATGTATAAACAAAAGCCGAAAGGCAATAGCATAAGTAACACATCGAACACAGCAAATTCTCCAAAAATTGCTGAAGCATTTGATTTTCATATTTTTTTATTCTTAAATTCATCATACCACCAAATAACTGTCAATTTTGATTCCACCGAAAAATCAATGATTTTTTGTACGTGATTCTAATAACTAAAATTTAATCAGAACCATTTGTGTGAAACAATAAAATAATATTCCTTATACTTTCTATCAAAATAATATGAATCCTTTTCACAATTTGTAAACTGCAAGGTTCTGGTTCAAAACATTTGTCAAGTGCAATATGGGTAGTGTTACGTGTACGCAAAAGTGGGGTTTTTATTTATGATGTCAAATCAAATAAATTACACGAATGCACAAACCAAACAATGGCAACAAATTTATGATGAAAGCACTAAATATTCTTGGATGACAATACAATAGTTGCCATATTACGCAGTTTGGTTGTAATGCGGCCTAAAATCACAACAAAATAAATCAAAGTTACTGCAAATATTTAAGAAAAAAAAAAAAATGAGATTAAAATATTAGATTGCGATAGACACTTGCCAGTGAAAATATCAGTATGAATACTGATTCATGAAATGAAAAAAAAAAATTAAAATTTCCCACTGTGCAAGTAATTCCTTTCAAAATAACATACGACTCGAGTAGTTTAGAAGATTGCACTTTTACTTTTGAAGCAAATTTTTGGCTAAGACAGCTTTGGTTTATATATACTGTCGAAATCGTAACTTTTTCATTTGAAATTAAATCATCGACGGGTGATCGCATGTATTTAGAAGAAGATTTTCTTGTAAACTGAAAGTTTTATTGAAAAAATATACCTCAATGCAATACCTTAGAAAATCGTCTAAAAATGGGAAAATATGAAGTAAAGCACAATCAAATGGAGAAAAAAGCAAAATTAATCTATTTTGGACACATTGACTCATACAAATTCATCAAATTCTGCTCGATGGCTTCAACAAAATCAGCGTTACTGAAAACATCTGCATCGAATGGTATGAGACCTGACTAAGCTGGCTAGGAGACGTAGTTCCAAGTCCTTGTTGGCATTTTTCTTTTGCCAAGCATGAAATTTTTGTACCAATCTATACCCGCCATCTGCATGGAAACTGTCCATCTGCCCAGAAACTCAATACCGAGCTTTTGCGCAAAGTGACACTTACACTTAATGAAACCACCTTTCTTCTGCGATATCTTTAAAGGGCCTGCTGGTTCTATAAAATGTTGAAATTTTAAGATAACAAATTTTTTTTTAATGTTTAGGAGAGTTTTTCGGTTTTGAAAATGGTTTTGATTCCATCAAATCAAATTCATATGATGCTTACTTAAATCAAGAGTAAATTTTGGTGTCTGATGAGCGATGTTCTGAGCAACTTTAATTTTTGAATTAACTAAATATGATAACCGTATCAGAAATGTAGATATTTACATTAAGCAAAGTTCGTTGATGCTTGGACTATTTTCACCACTCAGATCTTGGATGTTGCCTTGTCGCCAAAATCTATTTTTAAGCCGATTGATATACCATTGTTGAGATAAACCTTCTCGAAAATTTTAAAATATCATCGCACGGAAATTTTCACGAGATAAATAAATTTTCTCTATGAATTGAATTTCTCAAGTGAATAAAACACACTGTTCTATTGCGAAATGACAGTTGGCGTCTGAAGAAACATATTTGGGGTGGCCCATATGCAAAAATATATTTTATAATCGTATTTTTTCGAAGGTGGCTTGATTGATTCACATGGAGTTATGTATTTAGAAGAGCTTACTATATAATATAACTTTTATTTATGGTGTATATTTAGGGTGGTCCTCATACAAAGATATTTTTAAAATCGCATTTTCTTAAACACCCCTTCTTCGATTCGTAATAATTGCGCTAGTTTGATATTTTAATTTTTATTTCTCAGTTTATTTATTTATGTCATTCATGTTTTGTTTAGCTTTATTTAATTTAAAATCTACTGCAAACGTCATTTGTTATCAAACAAAAAGCACACAAAATACACACGCCACTGATAAAGCTATGCAGATATATATAACGAAACAATGTATTTAAGAAATGTGCCATGGCAAAATAAACAAAAAATAAAAAACACGATATACCTAACATGCCAAAAAAATCTTAATAACAAAATTGCGACGTAAATGTTGCTAGAGTTTTGATATCCAAAATAATAAAGCGTTGTCAGTTTTAGCCAAATTTAGCGCACACATTTTTATGCAAATCCATGTCTATTTTTGGCCAAACCCTCGTTAAAGAACACATTGAAATAAGCTAATTATAGCAGTAGCTTTTGCACAAAAAAAGTGTAGTAAAAGAAAGTAGTTAATGGTCGGAGTTATAAAACTTAAAACACCAAGAGATTACAATAATCATAAAATGTTGCTATTTTTAGTAAGTATGTAGTTGTGCCAAAAAAAAGAGTATTCGGTCAATAAAAGTTTTAGTTAGTTTATGATGATGGGGGAGATATAATGAGGCAACAATTTTTAGCATAATCTCACTGCTTTATTATGGCTTTTTAAAAAGTTCCATAAATTTATTAAGTTTGAATTTGTGACCATCATTATTAAAGAAGAATTTTTTCATCTCAAAGCAAAAGAGAAAGAAGTAGTAGGTAACAGAAAAGTCGAAAAATTTAAGTCTTTAGCACCAGCACTGTAAGCGCGTTATTAGTGCCATACATCCCTTTACAGCTCGACTTTGAACATGGGTTTCGTGCGACTTTTTTAACAACCAAAATTCCCAGTAACAGCGATAACAGCGTTAATAATTACAATGATTTTTTTTTTTTTTTTGTTTTTTTGTTTCTTACAAATTTTACCTTGAATAACGGTGAATAAGATAAATAAAACCAGTTTTCTTTACATTTTCTTTAGTTATTTCTTTTATTTACAAGCACAATGAAACCGGTTACTTTCCGGGCTTAAATGAAGTATTCAAGTGTATGATGTCTCAGTATTGTAAGTGGGTATATAAACCGTAGTCATCACGTTGAATTGTGTTGAGTTGAGTAAAGGTTGCTTACACATTTTATAACAAAAACATCTTTTCACAGAAAGGGCGTAGGCTACTTGCACTGAAGTGTAGACTGTAAGCTCAGCTGTTTGACTTCGTATAAGAGAGTAGCAGCACAGCAATATAAAAAAAACGCTGTCAGAAAGTGACATTTATTGCATTAAAAATAATCAAGTGCTTAATGAGCTGGGTGAAAAAATGTAGCACGTGTTGTACGTATAAGTACCTACATTTACATATATGTACTTGTAAAAAGTAATAATTTTAGTTAGGAAACTTATGTAAAAGAAAAGTAGTTTTATCATCAACCATCATCTTGAAAAAGTCATTATATTTAAAAGTTAAACCTCTTTATCTAAATAATCTAAAACGTAAAGATAAAACTTGCTGGTTCTGTGAAATCATAAAATCCCAATAAGCTAAGTAAAAAATATTCCCTATAAGTTCTTTCAAAAAATTTCTGGTATGATTCAATATAATTTAGGTACATTATTCTGATTACAATATTAAAACTACTCCAAATTTTGCTAATCATGCTCCAAAAAGTTTAGTTTTGCTGCAAGTCATCAGCATGTAAGTTTTGGTTCATTTCAAAGAACTTTTGATGGACCGAAAACTATTTTATATAGATTTTGAGCCGATTAAGTCAAATCTGCTATTTATTTCTCCATAATTTTTGTAGTTTTGTATATGAAGCACTCCATGCCAAGTGTACCAGCTGAAAATTTTTTTTTCTCCGATTTCGCTAAAATTTTCTTATAAAAAGAACGCTTCAAAATGAATAAGACCAGTAACGTAGATTTATCAATTTACAAACTTTAGTGTAAGCTATAAATTTTTGAAAAAACACCCTTTTCATGAAAATTACTAAAAACGGCAACTTCAACACCCTGTATTTTAACAACAAATGGTACTAGGACCAAATCCTCCCGGATTATTGTTCTTGGATCTACCATATTGCCAAATTTAAGCGAAATTGGAGAAGAAAAACTTTTGAGCTGGTACACTTGGCGTGGAATGCTTCATATATTGCCCATTTAAAGTGGAAAATCATGATGCGATATACATAATATATCTCCGCTCACTTGTAAAACGGCCCCCTAATTGACATTTTTATACCCTACACCCAGGGTATATTCACTTTGACCTTCCGTTTGTAACGCAGAGAAGGAGGTGTGGCAGGTATAGAAAATTATGTATGGGACGTTTCACGTCAACCGAGCCACCTCCGTCGCCAGAATAGGTATGGACGGAAAATAAAGTTTTTGATATCAAAATTTTAGAGAACACTGATCACGAATCTGAAGTCAGAATTTGAGAATTATTAAATCCAAGAAGACGAATGCAATATGGCGTCTCAAGTTTAACAATTTTGGATTAAAAATGTAAGTGTTATGATCAAATTTAATTTAGGTTATATGGGAGGTGGGCTTGTTCGTCGTTTAAATTCGTCCAAATTTACACATACAGTTAAGGAATATTTAGAAACCATGCCAGCCTTGTTTAAGAATTCTAGGATTATTTTTTCGACTTGCAACCAGAATTACACAAAATTTTGCCAAAATGTGAGTCCCCTTATTGCATTCGCCTTCTTGGATTTAAGAATTCTTAAATTCTGACTTCAGAATCGTGATCAGTGTTCCCTAAAATTTTGATATCAAAAACTTTATTTTCCGTCCATACCTATTCTGGCGACGGAGGTGGATCGGTTGACGTGAAACATCCCCTATATATTTTGGGGAAATAGCTAGTACTTTCAGGTGCTTTATTATATCAAAGGTTTGAAAATTACGATATAACTTCAAAAAATTCCGAAAAAGCTGTAATTTTTGAACTTTAACGCTTATATCTCTCAAAACCCAGATGTGATAGAGTAACTTTTCTACCGAAATTAAACATGAGAAAATGAATCGAAAACAATGATTTTAATACGTGAAATTCCTGTTTTAATTATAAAAAGTTCACAAAAATTAGATGAAAATTTAGATGTCACGAATGGAACAAGCTGGGTTTTCTGGTTTGCATTTTTTGAATAGACAAACATGTATGTAGTAAAATTTCCGTGTAGGTTTTAAATACATTTTTGTCCAACTATGAAATGTTTGGTGTACGCTATGCCAGAAGGATTTTTCGAGTTTCTCAAAACGGGCTTAGCTGCTTATTCTAATACTTTACAGGGATTTTCAGTATGCCCTGTAGGGAAAGGACTGTGAAGAAATATTTGGTTTAGGCACACAATAAGAGCGTCAGTGAAAAGAGTATTGAAAGTGTCGAAGTGTATCATATCGTCAGGTTAAAACTACAACTAGACATCTACATTTTTCATGTTTTGAGAAAAAATCGTTTTAAGTTTTTTGAATTTTGTTTTTTGTATGGGATTTTGCAGTTTTCTAATTTTTATTCTTTATGTAAAATTGGATGAGGACTACATATCAAAAACCTGACTAGACTGGGGCATAGATCCGTTTTTTCTTCATGTTTTTGTATACTTAACTCAGAATGTCAGCACATGTAGATGTCTAGTTGTAGTTTTAACCCGACGATATGGTGTTGAATGAAGATAAACTTATAAGTAGAAAACATCAAAGACAAAATCTATTTTAAATTTTAAGAATATATTTACTTTACAAACATTGGCAAAGTTTTTTGCTATTCTTCTTAAAATCTGCTCTTTATCTTAATATCTAAGAGATCTAAGTTATTAACATTGCATCAACCAAGTTAATAAAAGAAATTTATTTTCTTAGGATATTCAAATCGATTCAAAAGTATTTAAACCCATATCTCAAAGATGTCATAGGTCAAATCAACATAATGACAGTTGAGAAAATGTCATTAACATTATGGAACATAAAAACAATATGACACTCAGTATTTGTGTATTTTGCAGCCACCCATTTCCACAGCAGCACACCCATTAGCAACAGTAGCTAGCGCTGCAGATAAATGGGACAAAACGTCAAAGTTCAACCAATGAGAGACTAAACATGAAACTGTCAATAAAAGACACGTTAACATGAATGTCAAATGGACAATATGCATGAGTGTGTGTATTTATGATATGGCGAGAATAAGAGAAATAAATCACATTTACATTTTTATATAAAACGGAAATTAAAATGTGCAACTGTCAAACTTTTGACATTTGATATTTACGAAATAGCACTGAATAAAAAATGGGAAATCATAATTTATGCCCAAAAGAATGTTTGACATTTTACGACAGTTGACGCATTTTTCGAAAGGTCAAATTCAGTTGATTAAAATTCTTTAATTTTAAAGCTTAACAGTTGAAAATTAATAAAACAATTTAACTCACACGCATTGACCCCGTTGTCATAATTATTATGGAAAGAAAAATCTTTCTCACTCTGTAGTTATTGACGTTGGGCGTTTGAGATGCGCCCAACGTCGTTAAAATTCTTTTCAATCACAAATTGGCTGTGTGTGTGTTAGTGGGGGCCAGAAAGTGCGCTAGTGTGAAAAAGCAACAGCTTGGCTTAATTGCATTAGCAAAGGCGACGAGCAACAGGCAGGCAGGCTGTTTTGCTTGTGTGGCGCACAAAATTGGGAAAATGAGGGTTAATTGAAAAATGATTGCACTTCAGTTAAATTTCTTTGCTGATTGAAAGAAAAATGATGTATGGCCATGTTTGGGAAACAGCATTTAAGTGTACACTAAGCAAATAGTAACAAAATAGTTTTGATTGTTATTAATTAAAATATTTAGGTTTTTTAAATGCGTTTTGTTCCCATAAAGTTCGACGTATTGATCATAAACGAGGAATATTGATTTATTGTGGGTCAGTGAAAATTTCTAAACGATAAACGCTGCAAGAAGCCCACAAAAATACAGTACGGAGATGATTATGTATTAAATATTAATTTCGAACATCCCAGCAGGAAATCAAAAATTTCAAATTTGTGTACTAAGTATTTTACACAAAATAATTGAAAACAAAATAAAATCAATAATTATGACTTTTCTTCATCGAAAAGCATAGAAAAGAAAATGGCCTGATTTATTAACATCAATAATGAAAATACATTTTTATCGAAAAATGTAAAAAACTGTATTAACAATTATTTTATGGTTATTTTACACTAATTATTTTAAATGAAAATAATAAAATTTGAAAACGAAGACTACCTGTAATAAAAAATAGAAAGCCTTAGAATTAATTTTTTATTTTTTGTATCAAAAATTCGTAAATAAGCATAATTTTCTATTGGAAAAGCTAAATACTTCTCCTGGAAATTGTGCTTTAATTTTTTATAGCAAATTTTACAATATTACAAAATTACCATGGTAAACGCACGTCACGGCAAAGGATTTTTCCATTTCAATGAGCGTGAATTTCTGTATGTGTGAAAAACCCTTTGAAAAAAAAAAAAAATTATAATAATCTGTTAAGCTCATAAAAAGAAGAGATATTAAATACCACGGGAAAGGCATTATTGTTTATACAATCAAAATTTGTGTTGTGAATTTGTGGGCGTGAATTTCTGTATGTGTGAAAGAAACCTTTTTGAAAAATAAATAATAATTTGCTTAGTTCACAGAGAGAAGAGTAATTTTATACCACGGTAAAGGCATACATGTCTGTACAATAAAAACTTACGAAATGTTTTGTATTGAAGAGTAACATATAAACTTAATTATCAATTCTGCACGATGAAAATATTTGGTAATACGAATCAGTAGTACTTTTTAGTTTCAATTATATATTATGATCCAAGTGTAGGTAAGTCAGATTATATTCAAATTGATCAAAACTTGGGGGCAAGTAAAGTTTTCCAGCTAAAGTGTATATTAAACTGATTTACAATAAAACATTTTTGGAAATTTCACGATTATGCAGAAAAATCTGAAAGAGGGTGTCAAAAAAGTGAGCCGAGATTTTTTTTAAATTTTTTGAAGGCCATTTAGAGGTCGCTCAAAAATACACGGAATGAGTTGTACGACATATAAATTTTAAGTCTTGAATTAAGGTATATAAACTGGAACCAAAACCAAAAATTGTTTTTTTTTAAGCTATACTACCCACAAAAAACGCATTATCGTAATTTCAGCCCACTGTAAAACTCTGAATATTCATTTAATATAAAACCAGTTGTTTCAATATAACCATGGAATAACGAAATAAAAACTTTTTAAAATATCTTAACCCATTATGTCCTGTTCTCATTGGTTTTTTGACCTTTTCAAAAACTGAGTGATAATGGGTTACATAATTCCGCAAAAATATACTTCAGAAAATTTTATTAGGGGTCCCCAAAGACAAGAAAAGGCTAGAATTTAAAATAGAAAACATTTCATATAGACGGTTATCGTGAATAAATATTCCCGGGGAATTTTACGCAGACTGCAGTGCATCTTCCATTGTAGTCTGAGAAAAATTCCTCGAGAATATTTATTCACGATATCCTATCCTATTGTAAAAAATAATTCTAAAAATACGTATTTTTGGAAAATTCACCCTACTGTAAAACTTATTTTGGAAAAAACTTGTTCCAAGGTCACCATTAAACCACGCAAGGAATAATTTTCTGAACTACTTAACCCATTGTATACTATTGTTATGGGGTCTTTTAGACCCGTTTTTCCAAAAACTAGGTTATAATGGGTTAAAATATGCCACATATTATACAAGAAATTGCATTTCTTTGTTTTATGCATAGAGTTAGTTCAATAGCAAAATTCTATGAAAATTTCTTGTTTTTGAACTTGAAATTAGTTGTAATTGGTCCGATTCAATTTTTGTCGTTGAGTGCAGACATAGAACAGGCATTTGATTACTTCAGGTCTCCTATATCATTGTACAACACTTCAATGATGGCAGTAAAAAATTCCAAAATAAAGCTTTTTTTTAGATTTGCCCACATAATGATTATTTTTGATTAACATTTATAAAACTGAAGCATTATTGTAATTATTTGTTTCGAAAGAGATATTATTTATGTGACTGTTACAAGGTTTTTGATAATTCTTATTTATCATAGCCAGTCAGAGTATTACTATTAAAAATCCTTTAAAGTAGACAAAATCTGCTGAGTCAACTTGCAACATTTAAATCAACAAACCAACAAAGAAGCCAAGTTTAATGTTTAAAGAATTAATGTGCATTATGGGCGTTTACAAATTTCAATGCCATTGGCAAATTAAGCTTATTTGATTAATGATAGGAAAAAATATCAAACCATTTATCTGACCACAAATTATCAAATTAAAGTTTTGACGCGAACTATGCTCAATATAGATATTTTCATACAAAAACAGCATATCAACTCGTTACCAACAAATCATATCAAGCAACCACTGTGTTACCAACACACGTTAATAAAACAAAATAAAAATAAAAAAGCCACAAAAAACAATAAAATGCAACACAAATACAAAACCAAAGTTAAAGCAAAGTGCTATGTATTAACAAAAAGCCCTACATAAAAGCAACACAGAACAACAAAAAAAAAACCAAGTGGTGGCACTGCAGTTGAATGACCCTTTGGCATATATTTACGAAAATGATTTAATGTGATTTGTTTTTGATTTTCTTTTTTTTTTAATTTATGTATTAAATTAATACCATGAACCGCTGTGACAGGTATGCGCACGTAAGTATATGTGAGTTTTATGATATTGCCAATGTAAGTTTGTCAGTTGTCAGTGTGAGTCGCTTTATGTCTGTGATACATTTGTATGAACGTTATTGGAAGCCAGTGATTTTTTGTAGCATTAACTTTATTGTTATAATAACAGTTATTAAATTATTATTTACTATGGAGTTAAAAATTACATGTCAAGTTCCTGGTAAAATAATTGCACTAACATAAATTTTCTATAATTAATTTATGCGCATGAGTAATGAACGTCAAAGAGATTATTATTGTTATACATTATTCATGGGAAGTGTATGTTAGATCGGAACTTAGATAAACATTGCATTAAATTACAAATAGGCTTTAATTTGCTTAAGTAATTGCCAATAAAAGTTATTAAACAGATTGGTTGTTTACTTACCTTATTATTAAGGCGATTCCTGAAAACGTGTAAAAGCCTCGGAAACCTCGTAAACTCGTAAAACTGTCAAATTTTGTATTGATTTTGACAACTTTTACGAGTTAACGAGGTTTTCGAGGCTTTTACACGTTTTCAGGAATCCCTTCATTATTATTTCCATATAAGCAATTCAAAGTTCAGAATACGTATTTCAAAATTTTTGCTCTAAAAGCAGCTGTTTTTCAAGAAAATGTTCTAAATAGCGCCAAACCAAACCAAAAATCACTTTTTATCGATTGATATGTTTCATAAGAAGTTAAAAGTTTTGATCAAACACCATTAAATTAAGAAATTTTCACAACAAAAATATTCAAAAATTTTATATTTCAACATTCAGCTAATTCCTTTCAATCCTAAAATTTGTCCTGACAAACATTTTCTTCTGCACTTTTACACAACTAATTGCCATATACTCGAAAATTTTGCCACAGGGGTTAAATTGCAAATATCTTTTTCACGAAAGTTATAAAACTTTAAAATAACACTATTCATCCTTTAAGTGTGTCATATATGACTGCATAAGACTCTTACTTTCATAATTTAAAACAAACACAAACAAACTTTGAACTTTTAGGTAGGTAACACAAAAAGTTTTAGTTTGTTAATTTGTATAGCACTCGTTAGCTTTTTCAGGCAAAATTTTTCTTTCATAACCTTCATACAATTTGGTAGTAAACTTTTTCAGTTGAAATATACAGATCAACAACGACCACACACAGTAAATTTGGTGACCTTTTTTATGACCTTTTTTCCGATTTGTTTTTTGTGTATTTTTTTTTATGTCATGTTTATTTTTTGCGGTAAATTTGATTGAATTTAGCCATACCCAGAGTATTATGTTGCTTACGTATTGGCTAATGGCTTCGATAGCAAAATATTCTCAGGGTCAAAACGGACAATACATAAAACGCGCTTTATGTGAGAGTATTGCAAAAAAAAACACAAAAAATACGTGCAGCAAAAAGCTTTTAGTCGCTTAGACAAAAAAAAAAAAAAACAACTACAGAAAATCTATTTATTTATTGTAATTCCATTGTTAAATCAAGCTCTTATATAAACCCAACATATTCTGAAAACAAATACAAACAAAAGTTTGGTTTTTTTTTTTTTGTGTTTATGTATTGTGTATCTGTTGTGTAGATAGTGTCAGTGACTGCAGGTGGGTGGGTGTGCTTAATGCATTTATTTTGTTGTTATTTTTGTTATTAATGTTTTATTGCTTAAATTAACCTCAATAATTCAACTGATTTAGGGTTTTTCTGTTTATCGAGCAAATTATATACCCAACATAAGAGCTATAATTTTGAACTGTAATTCTTTAATGTGATACATAATTTGTCAGTAATTCAATCAGTTAAATGAAATACTTATGGATCATGATTTCTATTCAGAAAAAAATTCACCAGAAATTATGGCCTTTTCTTAAATCAATATTTGCCTTAACATCAATTTTTCAAGAAACATATCCTAAGAAAAGAATGTTTGGTAACTTTAATATAATATCTGAAAAGTGCAGAAAGTTTGAAAGTAGCTTTTAGTGAAACGGAAGAAGTCACACAACACAATATATACGATGAGGATTACCAATATGATAAATTAGATTCAAGAATAAAATCATTGGTTTTACCAGAACAGGTTAAAAACATATTCAAGAAAACTTTAGAATATTGAACTATGTAAAAATTATGCAGTTTTCAATTGTTACAAATGCACGTTAGAAATTATTTCTATTACCAAAATTTATGTACCATGAACTTAAAAAATTTTCTCATTAAAAAGCTATGTTAGAGAAAAATAACAATATGCACAATTATGCTTCAAGGAAATACTGAAAATTTTTTTTTGTAATTTATGAAATTTGTAGCACAATAAGAATTTTATATAAAATCGTTTAAAATACTTTCATATGAACTTCTATATAAAATTTATACAAAAATTTTTATATGGTGATACTATTAAATTTATACCAAACTAGTGTAAATTGTATTAATACTTATTTAATTAATTTATAATTTTTATATGAACAAGTATAAACGGTTTGTATACCAAGTTGTAGCATAGATTTTTTATCAAATTTGGTGTGGATTTGGATTCATTCCAATTAAGTTTGAGTTTTACACCCACACTATTTGCTGTGCAAGAAATAGGTTTTCCTTACCAAAAAAATCTTAACTTTTGAGATATTTCAAGAAAATATACAATTCTCAGGTAAGTAGTGATGACCAAAATTATCCTTGGTTTTGGTAATTTTTCGAGATCAAGGACCAAAATTTCTATGGCTTTGGTCTTGTCGCGCTCTTATCGAACATAAAATCATCTCTCAATGCGGAATTTGGCATCTTAAAAAGCCAACGACTTAATACTTACATTCTTTACAAATGATTTCGAGACAAAGACTTAATGCCCTACCCTATCATAGCATCTTTGAGTTTTTACAAAGGATTTACTTACGAAATGATTTGTCAGCTATATCTATATGTTAATAGGCAAGATAAAAATGTGTCCATCTTTTTTTACTATGCTAGAAATGCACTTAAACTTTGAAATATACACTATTAGAAAAGTTATTGTGTGTAGATATGCACAAAGTTGAAATTATATAAATATTTTGCATTTAAGCCAGGTTAAATTAAATTCAAATTTTTCAATATTTACAACAACAAAATACACGGTCACATAAGCCTGAAAAAAGTTTAAAGCACAAAGAGAAAGATGAAAAACCAAAGCACCGACACATGTTTTTTTTACTGACATCACAACAGGGATGACAAATGTACTTCTCTATTTTGTACCAAATAGCAAAAACGGTACTGAAAGTTCCCAAAAAGTACAAAAACTCTAACTGATCCAAGGTTTGCATTAAAATATAGTTTTATGGAAAGGAAAACATTTATTTTGCAGAAGTGTGGGAGCAAATATAAATATTATTAAAAAAGGGTACTTGGGTGTTAATGTGCACAAAGTTAAAATTATTTTACTATTTTGCCATTGATCAGTTAAAATTATATGCAAATTTTTCAATATTAACAATGACAAAAAATGCGGTCACTCAGAGCTGAAAAGGGGATACAGCACAAAGAGGAAGACAACAAGCTGACTGACACTGACTTCATGTTTATTTTTTTTTTTTTTTTTTCGTTTCACATTTGTTATTGTACCAGGGATGTTAAATGAGCTTTTCTATTTTGTACCAAATAGTAAAAAAAGTAATAAAACTGTCCAAAAAGTTCCAAAATTATTTAATTAGTTTGTGATCAAATTTTGATCATTAGGCGATTCTAGTTTAGTTTAAACACCATATACATAACGCTATTTCTGTTCTGACAACCTTTTTTTATGGAAATGGCAGTCAATATGAAAATTTTATTAAAATTTTAAAAAATTTCTTTGAAGTTCTTTCATGCTAAGTAAGTGTCAAATGTACTACTATATTGAAGTTTTAAAAATTTAAATTTTACTTCATTTTAAGCATTCGCGTGTTTAAAGTAAAATATTTTTTTATATCGAGCAACGTACTTATTACAGAAAAAAAAAACATCAATAATTCAATACCAGATTCGGTTTGCTTTTTGTTGTATTAAGGATAAAAACAATAAAATTGACTTGTTCTTTATTTTGATTGTTTACGATGCATACTAGAGAAAAATATCTACTGTTTTTTTTACAAAAAAAAAATGGAAGGATAAATATATACTACAATAAAACAAGTTAAATCCTGTGCTTGAATGAATTCCTGTATGCCTGCTGTTTCAAGCGACTCTTAAAGTGCGGCACAAAACGGAAGTGCTTGCTGCCCTCATCATTGCTTTTTTCTTTTTTTGTATATTTTTATTGCTGCTTTTACACAACATTACAAGTCCTTTTGGTGCGTATTTTCTTGTGTATTCAATGCATCTGCTCTGTACGGTTTTGCTTTTGAAATAGGAATATACGAACAATAGCAGGATATCTTGCACGTGGTTAAAATTTGAAGCAAATCCATGAAAAGTTGAGTTTTAAAGGTTGAGCTGAAAATTTTTCACTTTTTATACAAAATCTCCGCTTGATGCGTTTTTTATTTTACTGGAATTGCCTACAAATGTACTAAATAATTTAAGTACTTTTTGAACAGTTTTAGTACTTGTTCAGTCATTTGGTACAAAATAGAAAAACTCATTTATCATCCCAGGTACAATGACAAATGTGAATCGAAAAGGAAAGAAAAAATATGTCTGTCAGCTTTTTGTCTTTCTTTTTGTGCTATATCTTCTTTTCAACTCTGTGTGACCGCGTGCCAACGATAAAGTTAATATTGAAAAATTTGCATTTAATTTTACCTGGCATGAGTTTTACGATAAAACAACTTTTTTTATCTTTTATCTATCATTAAAATTTTCGTAATTTCGAGAGCCTGCATTGTATGAGGAAAACAAATCAGTCCTTGTAGGTTTTAATTGCAGCTAGCGTAGCATGTCTCAAAACCAGAGTGTGTTACCAACTAACAATTTGGCAATTTTTCACAACAGACGGCGCTAGTGAGCCTTATGATTTACTCAGAATGGCGATCCTGTTCAGAGAGTTTACTCGTGACTTATAGCGCATTCGCTTAAGCACCGCGTTTCTTTCATTAGAAACCGGAGTCACGGGTTCAAATACGGTTTCTGGCAAGATTTAACTAAAACTGATCTGATGAGGCTATATACATGTTTATATATGAAAAATATATAAATATGTATGTGGAAGTAGCCGAAACATATGTAATAAATTTCCATGTTAACACTTGCTTGCGTCTGTTGTTGAAAAATTGCAAAAATAACTGTTTAATTAGTTCAATATAAAATTATCATATTTCAAATTTTTTGTTTTGATTCAAGGTATATAACAAAAATAATTACTTAAACCAAAATACCCACAAAACTTGTATTTTCAGAATTTTACACTACTGTTAAACTCTAAATCTAAATTTTGGATAAAACTTTATGTTACAAAGTTAATATGAAATCAGGCAAAAAAAAACTTTCTAAAACACTAAACTAACTATGTCCCGTTTTCATGGGTTTTTTGACCCCTTTTTTGTTTTTTTTTTTTTTTTTTGAAAACAAGGCTATAATGGGTTAAAGTTTTCCACAAAAATAAACTACGAAAAATTTCACTTTACATTCTGTACTATTATGATATGTAAAGTAATATAGTATTATGTGTGGTATGTCCGCAGCTCGTGGTATTACCCCTAAGCTGTTTGTAAGGATAGCGACTACTGCTAAACCAACTCATCCATATGATGTTTGTCTCTATTGCTGTTTCTTTAATGTCTTTTACATGCCTCCTTTATGCTTCAGGTAGTTTTTTTCTTTACTTTTTTCAATGAAGAAAAGAAAACCCTGATGGTACCTACTCCAAAATAACTGCGGTTGATTTTTTAAAGGTTTTTCTCTGACAATACTTTTGATGTTATGCCTTGGCAGCAGGCTATTGCCAGACAGTCTTGCGATGTGTTTATTTTTTTGTGTCTTGAATTTTTTTTTTTTTTTTTTTTTTTGGATTTTTAAAACATCTGTCATTTCATTTTTAGTTACCATACAAAATCGAAGCATATTTTTGATCTCAATAATAGGGGTATGTTAAAGCAAAATATGCGAGTCCTTAAAACAAGAAAAAAACAGAGGACATTCTGTGCATAACTTTGGCATGTGCGCTGTTATTATAAGAAAAAAAAATATAAATTATAATGAAACATACATTTATGAATGATTTTGGTTCATATGAAGAAGGAAGCGAACAAAAAATCTATGAAAATTTTGGAAAAAAGTTTCAAATATATAAAGAAAAAATGCCACCAATTGGTCCAGTCATTTTTGGCACAAAAGTAATAATAAATTTTTATAAAATCTTCTTTTTTGTAAAAATTAATCAAGCGTATCTTAATATCTATAGAAGTCAATACACCGCGTTCTGTTGTCATTTATTGTCGTTGTCACGTTTATCATTATACTCTATTGCCTAAGTGGTTTTCATCTGTTGACTCAACTTTTTGTCAAATTCCTAATAATTATGAAATACATATTTATAAATATCTTACGTTACAAAATGCTGCTATTCAATATTTGTTATTAGTCGTCACATCCTCACATACATAGCACACATTCTGTAAAAATGCAAATTGATGACTCAGTTTATGAAAAAACTTAACAAACCCCATTCTTCGAAGGAACCAGTTAAGCAGGTTCAAAATTCTCTTTATTCTTCATTTCTTTTTAATGGAAATTTGCTGCCGTTGTCTGCAAAATGTGGCATGAAGCTTAAAGAAAGAAAGAAACACATTCTTTAAGAAATTCCAAGAAAATCAGTTTTATACCAAAAGTTAAAATTCTGCCCAACTACGGATATCAAAACTTAATTGGTTGTTGTTCAACTTTTATTAACAATTAACTTAAGCCAAAATCATGTAATGGGCCAACGCGTTAAAAAGATATGGCAAAAGAAGCGAATGTGGGAGTGAAAGCAAAGAGTTGCTAAATGAGCGCGCAACAAAGTCTTCAAAAACTTCAAAGCCTCAGCTTAAGAGTTAAGAGTATGCCTTAGATAATGCATAAATTAACTGAGGAATTATTAATAAACGCAAAAAGAAATACTACGCATTTTAACATGCTTTTAAGCATTTTGTATTTTAATCGTGAGAAAATAAACAAAATAACTTTTGATATTGATGTTATTTTGATTAATATTAGGTATCAAAAGGATAATTTTTCGATTTTTTCTATTTTACTTCAAAATCACTAATTTTTCATTTAAATCTTCCCCTAAAATAATTACTGTTGTAGAATAAAACGAAGCGAGTAAAATAAAAAGAAAGTCCCACCACTAACAATTTTGACAGCTCTTCCCTCTGTGCAGTGATTGAAATGAAAATGTCTGTAAAGAAAATTCAAAATTTCGGTTTAACGAATTGCTATTGTGTATGGGCATTTCTCAGGTGACGAACGTGACCTTCGTACACATTCAAAGTGCAAAAAAAGTGAAAGTAAAACATATTTTTATTTGTACTTCTCTTTGTTTTGACCATAATCTGAATCGATACGTGACAATATGAACGTGACATTTTTTTCACTATACAAATTTTGAATTGAAAATCTTTCAAAAAACCAGGATTTCTCAGTTGGCGTAGCACCACCAATTTTTCCAAAGGATGTCATATGTCCCTATCCATTTTACATGTGTATCCAATCTCATTGATTTCCTTTCTTAGGGGCGCGGCATCACCCATTTACCCAGGGAACATTATTTGTCCTGACGCTCTGTATGCATGTATTAAATCTCATTCATGTGCACTAAACATTTTCGGAGATATGAAGAAGTGATTTTTGTGGAGGCATAATACCCACATTTTTCCCATTATTTGTCTTGGCGCTTTTTACATAAGTTCCAAATCTCATTCATGTACGCTAAATGGTTTTAGAAATATGATGATTAAGATTTTTAGCTCACGGTGGACCTTTTGGCGGAAATGCCGATATACTCGTGTAATGTTATTTTATTTTATTAAACCCTATCCCACCCTGCGGGTAAGGGGTCAGAATATGCCCGAGGTAAGCATGCCTGTCGTAAAAGGCGACTAAAAGCGGGTGACCAGCCAGGGTGTGGAAGGGTGTAGCGTTGGACAGCGTTGCGCCTCGAAAGAAAAACCCACAATGCCCGTAACTGGCACTGACAAGGCGAGTCGATGCCGCCTTAAAATAAGCATCTTGTCGAAATCCTGAAGCGTCTGATCCAGAGTGGGCGGCTCCCAGGTCAGCGTCTGTTCCAGATTGGGCGGCTGAAATCAAAAGTGAATTTCGCCACTATATTTGCAGCGCTTGCCGGATCCAGCTTTAAGCTTATAACTTACTGCGTGGGGCGTTGCCGAGAAGATTATACTAATGAAGCATGGATCGAAAAACGATGGGAAATAACTCTCCAAGTGGTACCCACCAGAGTGTGGTTAATCCACCTGCCTCGGCAGCATGCACATCGGATTTGGAGGTGCAAGAAACATGCATAGTTAGGAATGATTCTCCTATAACTGGAACCAATATGGTTTCTCAAAATTTTAAAATCCTTTCGATGAAAACTCGAACACGCATCGGCTCTTGGAATGTCCGAACTCTAAATGAACCAGGCAAAATACACCAAGCCGTTAGAGAACTCCACTTGGCCCTATGCTCCTCCTAGGAGTTAAAGGAGAATACATACATACATCCCACCAACAAAATCGATATAATTAAGAATCCGGTACCACTTTTTGGACTGAAGATTTTTTCAGGCGCTTAGAGTAAAATTGAAAGATTGATAGATTGACAAATCCTTAAGTTTCTTAGATTTATAGATTGACAGAATGCTAGTTAAGCAGAATGATGGATTGACAGGTTGATAGATTGACAAATCCTAAAGTTTTAGAACGATATTTAGATGAATTTTATGTTTAATTTTACTTCTAAGCCTTCAATGAATTTTTCGCACTCAAATTAACATTATTCCAAAAAATTTCTTATAAATGTCGAAGTCAAATCATAAATGAAAACTCGATTTATTTTCATCCACAAAGTTTGCTCAACTTCCGCAAAATCTTTTACACGCTCTTTCCGTATCTTCAAGAATTATGTAAATATGCATAAATGAAAGAAAAAACTTCCTGTCGTCAGCAATGTCAATTTTAACATTTTAAAAACTCTGCCTTAAATTGTAGAATGATATAAAATTTTAAAATCCTGTTGCATACTTTAAGGTTTGTAGATACTTATTTAAAATTTTGAAAATCAACTGCACGTACTTTAGATTTAATTATCTTTTAGCAAATATTTGCATACTTTTAGGAGTCTAAGCATTACTTTCACTTGAATGTCAACAACGGCGAGTATATTTTAGAAATTTTAATTGCGTTAAATAAAATATGTTTCTACAATTTACGACCCACCGCATGCATAACAAAAACTTATAGCAGAAAACTTTCTTACTGCTTACTACTTTTTGTAGAAAATTACAGTTTATTTTCATTTCCGCAAAATAGTAACAAAACTTTAGTTGCAGTACATTCCCACAGCAGTTATTATTATAACATATTTTACAATTCATTGGATGAGTTTTGTTTTCAACTTTTGCCTACACAAATTGGGTCACTTTTGTGTACTACCTTTACTATACTTTTGAGGCTTCTTCTCTTTGGTAGCGGCGATGACTCAAATTACAATTCATGCAAAATGTAACAGTCACTGGGGAGACTTCCGTTTGCAGCAGCAGCAGTAGCATGTTGCATGTTTTTACGCATAGCACAGATAATTTTAATTTTGAAAAAATCGATTTCGATTACTCTTTGCACTGTGCTCTATCATCCTGTTGCAAAAAAAAAAAAAAACTAAAAATAATTTTTATCCTTGACATTTCTTGACTTTGCTTGCACTCCCTTCGCAATTGCATGGAGTATGTAAATCTCTGTTGAGCGGCAGGCATGTCATTGTGCATGGCAGCGCTGCAATAATAAATAGGGATTTGCTCTGTGTATGCAAAATTTATGACACAAACCAATGAAAAATGCTGCATGCAAACAAAAAACACTGCATACATTTAGGCGCCAATACAAATGTCATGCGTCAGTGCTTGTCTGCATACGAAATTAAGTGGAAATCTTTTTAAAGCTTTGCTGCTGCTGTCAATAAGCATAACAAAGGATGCACTATGTGGTTGAGTGTATAGTTAAATTTCACAGCTGTTGCCATTTTCTTTTTGCATGCAAATTTATTTATGTTGTATTAGTGCATTAGATTTCATTGCATACTTTATGCTGTAAGTTGATCAAAATTTATGTGTTCTATGCAAACATTGCTGCATAAATTCAGGCTTTGAAGCTAAGCATACTATAGAAAGCAATTGTGAGCCTTAATTTCCTCCTAAAAGTATGCAATATGCATGAATTTTAAGCAATGCAGTAGGATGTAGTAGCCGGTTCTGGGATACTTCAGACAGAGGCTCCAGGCAGGATCTTCTTCAGGATCTTGAACTTTGTTGGATTGTCGTAGACTTTATTGCAGGTGGTCGAAAAGGTGTAACAAATTTGAAAAAGTTTGAAAAAATTTGAACTTTCAAATTTTTAAATGTTTGATAAAAATTAAAAGAGTTTAAAAAAAATTGAAAAAAGTTTAAAAAAGTTCGAAAAAAGTCTGGAAAAAAATTTTAAAAAAGTTTCAAAAAGTTTGAATATAGTTTGAAAAAGTTTGGAAAAATTTTCAAGTTTTCAAATTTTTTCAAAACTTCTTTCAAACTTTTAAAACTTTTTTAAAACTTTTTCAAATTTTTTCAAACGTTTGAAAATTTGGAAGTTCTACCGGCTAATACACCCTTGTCAATGCCTAAAGAAAATCAGTTTTGAATTAATTGTTTCAGGCTTTCTAAGCAAAATTATAAAAATTTCTAGTGTGACTAAATGGCTGTCAGTCTTGTAAATTTATTTCAAAGCTGCAGCAATTTCATATGACAATCAGAGCATGTTTTGCGAATTCGATGTGCTTCACTGATTTCTAAGCATTTAAAAAAAAAAAATATAAATACCTTTAAAAAAAACAGTCACAAAATAGCGTAAAAAAACCTAAAAACTGTTGATTGTGAAGCTGCTGTTGACATTTTCCACTGCTTAACACTGAACGCAATTTGCTGACTGACTGACTGATTGCTGGCTGAGCATTGGCACATATTAAAAATGCAGTTGTTCACAAAAAAAAAAATCAAAAACCGGAAGTACTGAAAAACCTGCAGGGAAAATGTTTTTTAAATTTAAAAATATTTATGCCAGAAGCAATGCTTATCATCCACGTAAAATTAATTAGCAAACAATATATTTTATTTACGCCGCACAAAGTTCGCTGAGGAAAGATTTTGCTGCATGTGCAAATATTTGGCTCACAAATCTTGCGCATTTTTGTAGATAAAAAAATCTAAGAAAAAAAAAACTCATCAAATAAATCCTTTAATGAAGATAATTATAAAAATAAAAGCAAAAATCTTTTGATTAGTCTTCACAAAATGTGTAGATTAATTAGCGCACAAGCATGCTGCGCAGTTCAGAAAGCAAAAAAAAAAAATGCTGCTGCCACTTAATTGCTGTCTGACAAATACACGCGTCCAACTAGTCTTTGTTCAAAATTTAATATTCTGCTTTATTTTTTGTTAGATTCACAAGATCACGCAGTTTTGCAGCAAATTTGCATAGCTAACAACACAGCATCTAAATACTTATTTTATGCTTTGAGGAACTGCCAAGTTTTGAGTACTTAAATCATTTCTTTACACAGTGATAAGATATAAGAAAAATTATCACAGACACTTGCCAAATGAGATAATAGTGCTGTTAAGATTTGTTTATTAAAACGTTATAACAATGTTGTATCTTTAAATTATTAACAAAGTATGCTTAGAAGCCACATGTGCTGACTTTCTAAGTATTCCATGCGAAGCTTAAGTTTATTTTGATTTTACTTACTAGCTGCGATGAGAGCATCACTAATATAGCAAATTTAGACAAATTGTGAAAGTTCTTACTTTGTTTCAAATAAATATTAACAAGAACAGTAGTTTGCCTTGTGGCAGAAATTCGACCATTTCGATTTAACTTTAAAAAGACCACCAAGCTCTTAACTTAAACAAAATAATTATCATTAGTTATCATGTCTATTAATTTGCTTTTAAGGGGCGTGGCACCACCCACTTTAAAACATTTATGTCATATTATCGTTCCTTAGTACTGACCCTATCTACATACCAAATTTCATAAAAATCAATGCAGCGGTTTAGCCATGCAAGGGTTTTTTCCATTTCGTGGCGTGGCACCGCCCACTTTTTTTAAAAAGAAAATCCTAGCTAAAATACTCACAAGAAACGTATTTTTGAAATCTCGTCCCACTGTGGAGCTCTAAAACTACATATTGGATTAAATTTGCTGTCCCAAGGTCTTAGAAAACCATTTTCCAAAAACTGGGTTATAATGGGTTAAAATATTCTGCAAAAATATTTCTAAAAAATTTCACTATGGTCAAATTTAAAAAATGTTTTCAACTTAAGTATAAAGCGTAAAAAGTGAAATAAAAATGCAATATGAGAGGCTTTTGAGGCTTTTGCAATGAAATTTTGACTTTATAGTGTTCAGCGAGTATAGCAAATAGCAAATATTTTTCTGGTACACATTGACTCCATATACCCCGGTTTTAGGTGTAACTTTTGAATCTTTTAAGAAAAGGGTAAAATTACCCTTATTAGGAAAATGTAGAGGGTTAAAGATTTCAACAAAAAATTTCCTCGTAATATCCTACAAAAGTTTGCTGAACATATGATACACACTTCAGATGTAAGAATGCGTTAAAACGGGGAAAATATTACCCCACCTAAAAAAAATTTCATACGTAAACTTTCAAAACGCTGAAACAAGTCTATTTCTTTTTTTTTGGATCTCCTTTACCAAAATTTATATCCAGAACTTTTAAATTGTTTTCGTGTTGTGCGGTGTTATGAATCCGAAAACTATTTTTCAAAAAACAAAATGATGAAAAAAAAAAATAGTACTAAGTTGGAACAATTCTCACGAAAGTTGCTGTTTAGGGATTTTTTGATGATACTAATTACGAGTCCAAAATTCATTTTTTTAAGAACAAAATGGCGCATCCAAAATGGTGGACTAAATACTGCTAAACTGCAGCTATTCTCACCAAAGTCGGTGTATGGGAGTCTCTGATGACGAATCTGAAATCCATTTTTCGAAATACAACACGGCAGATTCACAAATCAGTAAGTGCAAAACTACAAAATTGCTTACAAAATATAAAAATTCGCATTGTTTTCTACAAAAATTTGGATTCTGGGATCATTATTGATTACGAATTTGAAATACATTACAAAAGTCCTAATAACTTTCTTCGGGGCAACTCGGGGCAGCTTTTTTTTACAGGTTTGTAGAGAGATGTACCATGAACGCGGTGCATGTAGAAATTTGGCAGACTTCACCGGATTCGTTAACATTTGAGGCTTTTCTGGACTCTGGAACAAACGAAGAGGATCACACTCTACCATTTCCAACAGTGAAAAGTGCAAAAACAACATCTCAATTTTTTGGAATTTTGGCCAGCTTTTTTGATTTTCCGACCAGTGGGCCGTGTAATAAAAGTATATGGGGCATTCCACGCAAAATGTAGCACCAATTTTTTTTTTTTTTTTTAAAAAAAAACATTGTTCTTATGACACAAAAAAAATAACCATTTGATTTTGAATTTAAAACTATATGATTTTGAATACAACATTTTTGGGTTCTGACGCCATTTTGTGTCGAAAGTTTTTCTGATTTGAAAGCATTTTTGCTCTGATCTTTTTAAAACCAATTTAAATTGTTTGGATAGTTATTTTATGGTTAATTGTGATAAAAACTATTTACGACTTTTGGTGATTTCGTAAATATAGCACTTAAATAGACAACACCGACAATCGTTAATCGTTATAGAGAGGATACACGCAGGGACTCTGAAGCTGAAGAGGAACAATCTGTTGAAAAACTTATTACGTACTTAAAAGCAAGCTATTTCTTGTGAAATAATATAATGAAAAAAGTCGCTCAAAACGTTAAATACCATGAAAGAATTTCTATTTGTAATCTTAAATTAGCATAAAAATTCTAATAACACGTTTAGTGCAAAAATGAAAAAAAAAAAAGGAAGCATTTTACGTGAGATGCATAATTTTTTTCAATTTAAATGCTGTCTGTCCATATATCCTTTACCATACTAATTTCCCACTTTTTGTTGTTGTTAGCTGCTCATTAGCTGCTTCCTAAGAAACGTCATAAAATGTTGTTATTATAAAAAGCAACTTGCTAGACAACTTTCGTTGCAGATGCAAGCAGGAGCAGTAGCAACAGCAGCATCTAGAAATTATTTAGTTTTTTCTTCATTCTTCATTACAACTTGCGAGTCTTTAGACAACAGCTCTCAGCTGCTTTTATGACTTTTTACAACTTAACTTCGCGGACATGTCCAACAATAGTTCATTGGTGTTTTTGTTGTTGTTTTTATTATTTTCGCTGCTGCGGCTGTTAATGATGACGCTGCTGATGGAGTGATGGTGTCCACGTTTTGCACGGAATTCGCGTAATACGCTTGTTAATGCGAAGCCAAACAGCATCAACAGCAGGCAGCAGCAAATGTTGCAGCCACTGAAGTTGTTGGCTACACTTAAGTTGGTTGATTTTTATTATTCTTGTTGTGATGGTCGGCGATGTTTTAAAAGTTGCTTGAACGAAATGTATTGCACTGATATTGGCTAGAGTGTATCTTATAATGTACATATTGATTTTTTTATAGGCAAAGCTTTATATAGGAAAAAATTGTCCAAATATATATATAACATGTCATGATAGTTTTATGTAATCTAATTTTATCTCATGTTATTTTATCAGTTGCAGTTTTATCTCATATAACTACATTTAGTTTCAAGCCATTTCTTTGTATTGCATATATGCGATTTTTTTGCAAGACAGATTTCATTATATGCATCTAAATCTCAATGAATAAATCAATTTATATATCAAGACATTTTCCCGTTATAGATTTTTAAGTTACATGATAGTTTTTTTTCGATATCTCTGATACGCGTTGCTAATATTATGTGAAATTAGAAAGTTTTTGAAGGTTTAATAATAGTTCCAAGGTCAAAATGATTCCTTGAGCAAGCTGCTATCTGCTGTAAGGATTTTCATACGAAGTTAAATCATACGATTTTCAGTCTAAGCATCATTTGATTTTTAAAATATATAAAAAGTCTTAAAAGGCAATTTACAAAAAATAAATCAGACAATTTTGTAATTAGTTGTAGGAAATATATTGGATATTTTGTAATTACACGCCGAAAAATCTTCTTTCGTACAGTAAGATTTTGTGCGATATTTAAATCACTCCAACTTCATGTCAAAAATATTAATATATAGTGAAGTTTTTTATCTCATGCAATTTTTATTTCATGAAATTTTGATTTCATAAGATTTTTATTTCATGCTATTTTTTATCATGTGATTTTCATGAGATTTTTTTATATCATGCTGTTTATTTCTCATGATACATTTTTGCATATCATTTTTTCCCATGCGATTTTTCTTTCATGTGATTTTTCTCTCATGCGATTTTTCTTTTACACTATTTTTCTCTTATGCGGTTTTTTCTCTCATGCAATTTTTCTCTCATGCAATTTTTCTCCCAAGCAATTTTTCTCTTAAGCTAAAGACACAAAATACAATGCAATTGCTTCGAATTGAAATGTTTTTTTTTTTTTTTGGAAAAATATTTGTGTTTGGCTTTTAAATTTCACATTTGTTTGCCGTCAAAATGTATTATAAAAAGTACACCCTACGCCAAACATGATGCATCATCACATTCAGCAAAATTGATGCTGCTGCCACTGCTGATTTGCTGCAGCTGCTTAATCAACTACAATAACAAAAACAGCAACAATAGTTAATACCAAAATCAAAAACAAAAATCAAAAGCAAAAAAAACACACACAAAGTGTTTGGTTTTGTTATAAAAATAGAAAATAAATTCCAAGCGCAATTTGGAAAAAACAAAGCACAAAACACAACCTTCAAGAAGCAACATCATTTTAATGCTGCAGCAAAAAGAACATTGAACGAACACCATCAGATGCAGCAACAGCAGCAGCAAACGACAGCAGTGATCGCATTTTTTTCATGTCGGTTGTCAACTGCATTTGAAGCGCATGAGTTTCGAATGTGTTGCAAAAGTCTTTAGAAAAAATGATGAAAAGGTAAGAAATGACGATGTTGCAGCAGATGAAGCAAATGAAGATGGAACAAATGAAAAACAGAAGCAGAAACTGAAATTTGAACAGGTTTTTCTTTATTTCAGCAAATGATAGAAGACGTGACGCGGTTAGTTTTTAATCTCAATTTTTTTGTCTCGGTTTTGAGATGATGCGACTGCTGTCGACTGCATTTCTGTTATGTGACTGCATTTATGACAGTGAGGGGATTTTTCGCTTTTTCTTTTCTTTAAAACATCTTGCTTTTTGCCTTTGAAATTTAGAATTTATAAATTAAAGAAAAACTTTGAAAGTCTTACGAAAATGAAAATCAAAGTTGAAAAACTTAAATGGAAAAAAAATTTAAATTTTTGCTTCAATTGTTTTATTTAGTCCTGAATCCACAGTCATTAGTTAGCTGATGAAAAAGGTTTTACCAACTTCATTTTATTTTTAATCACTGTTTAACCATGGTAAGCCTCCATATTTCATTGCTTAACTAATAGTTAACTAACCGCTGAAGAACAGCTATGCGCAGGTACGCAACATCTTTTTCACGTGGCGTAACAGTGTTGGTTTTTTGTACACTCTATTTTTGTGTCCTTTCACTAATTTGATCAGAAAATTCACTTTTGCATCAACTAAATTTGCAGCGAGTGAGTGAATTATGTTATTTTGTTTTACCAACCTCAAACAAAAACATATGTTTTCACAAAATCCACAAATTTATCCCATGCTGCCATAGATTTTTTATTTTTTTTTTTTTTGGTTCATTGTTTAAGTTAGCCAAAATATTATTCTTTAAGCATGAGTTAAACTTCTGTCACCATTTCAGCTAACTTATTGGTTAACTAATGACAGTGATTCCGGGCCTTAGTGTAGTTTAAAGAAAAAAGAACAGTAACCATTATTTATCATTATTATTATTTCATTATTTTTGTCGCTCTACAACCCAACTAGAAAAAAGTTCAGGTTCAGATCCGATTTGGATCAGAATAGCCTGAAGTATAATTAGAAACGAGTCAGGCTTTCTGATCCGATAATGACGAATAAACGTCACACCTCATATGAAATGGACCTGATCCGTTTGATCGGATCCGCTCCGGATCTCAAATAGTTTTTAGAAAGTAGAGTAACTTCAGGTTATGTGATATAGGCGGGTAATGTGATATACCAGCATATCTTCTTAAATAAACAACTCTCGATAATGATTTTTTCTTCAACGCCACAGTAACTGAAAAAGAAACGTGCTGCAAGTTTTTGAGCGCCCACGTTTATTTATTCTGCCTTCAATGTGGTAAATCCATTTAGCAGTGAATCAAAAACTTTATTTGCGTGTGCTTTATGCTAGAATCTAGCCTAAACTAAAATTGATATCATGGCCGCAATATTATATTCCGCAAGTAGGTGAATATATCTAACCATAAATCAATTGAATTTTTTATTTGCTGGAGTGTGTTTTTCAAAAATAACCTGATTGTTTTAAAACTGAAATTCGGGTAATGTGATATAGTGCACTTCTGGCACCGAAAACATTTGATGTTCCACTTGCAATGCAAAATGTTTGGCACGATGGTCTTTTGGCCCAAATCTAAAACGTTTTTCCTTATTAACAATTTGTTGGTTCAACATTTTTACATAAAGGTCATAGTTTTTAAGAAAAATTAGCTTAAGCTTTGTAAAATCGATTTTGGTAATGTTTACCACTCCTTACCTGAAGTAAAAGTTCCACAACTAAAGTTTCTTTATAACACGATGATCTTTTTGCCGAAAATGCAATTTGTTGAGATATGGGATATAGTATATCACATTACCCGCCAATTTTATTTTTTAACTTTTTTTGTCTTTTTTCAATTTTTTTGAAATAGCTTAAGATTGGCTCACGCTCAAGAACTCCAAAATCATAATATACTGCACAATACATCAATAAAACATAATATACACTCAGAAAAAAAAAGATTGTTAAAACAACAATTTTTCATTTTTAGAAAATTGTGATTTCAAAGTTGTTGACATTTATATTTTATTCTTAAATCAACAATTTCATTTTTAATGCTTAAAGTTTTTACGCATTTGTCATGTTAGAAAATACAAAACTTCAATAACTTTGATTTTTAAAATCAACAAAAAAAAAATAAAAAATAAAAAATTCATAGCTGAAATAAAATAGATGCTTTATTTAAAGTAAAAGGTAAGAAAGATTTTACTCAAAGTATTTCCCATCACTAGAGACTACTTTTTCTTATCTTTCTGATAGCATATGAAATCTACTTCGGAAAACCGATAAGTTTTCCAAGAATTGAAACATTTTTTGGTATTTTCAAAGAATGGAAGTGCTGCTAAGCCAGGCCATTTGCCATCGTAATAAGTGGTAATCTGAAGTGGCTATATCAGGTGGGTTCTGGAGGTCTTACCATTTAAGCATTTGCAAGTAGCTTGTCACTTATTTTGCAACATGGAGCCGACCGTTGTCGTGTAAGAAAATCACTTTGCAGTGTGTCTGCTCTTATAGAACCAGTTTTTCTTTTAGAGCTCCACTCAAACGCATCATTGAAGAGATAGTCTCATTCAGCTTGAGCAGCTCATAATGATCCCGTCAAATGCAGAGGAGAAGCATCAAACTCACATGGAACACATTGTCCTTGCTTTTTTATTACTCCTAATTCTTGTAAACTTTTATAAACTGATGAGTCATATAATATTGAATTATCTTTCAAGTTCAGCTTATTGCCCTTAGATAAATTGCAAATAAATACTTATATAAATACTTGTATAACCAAAGGCATTTCAACAATCATTTATTCTTCATTCAACAATTTCATTCTCAGACATTGTTTTTGTGTGTATAAACTACGTGTTATTTAAAAAACAAAAATGCCTATATCACATTACCCGAACTTACTATAATAAATTTATTACTGAAAAATGGATCACATTAATATTTAGTATTATATATATATATTAGGCCGGGTCAAATTATTTTGCGGCAAAGAGTATAGCAACAAAACAATCTACGAAAAATTCCAAGAAACTTTGCCCAAGAAACCATGGGTCTAAAATCAATATCGAGCCGCCGTAAATTGCGTTGAAGTTTTGTATGTAGTACTTTAAAATTCAATAAAAAAAATCAAAAAATTCAAATACTTTGAATAATCTATTATATAAAAATGAAATGGTGTCCGTATGTAGCTTATGAACGTGGAAACTACAAGGCCGATTTACATAATTTTTTTTTTAAATTGTTTGCTATGGTCTGTAGAAGGTTCTTAAGGGGGTGGGATGCTACTGAGGGGAACGGGGGTTGCACCCCCCATACGAAAAAAATACAAAAAATACTATATCTCTACAGTTATACAAGTTATGATTATGAAAGTTGATGAACTTATGCATAATGTACATATCTACCATTTACCATGCAAAACTTGGGGGATATTGGGTGTAGAATTGCATCCAATTTTCAAAAATACACAAAATGCTATATTTCTTCACATATCGCAGATATTGTTATAAAACTTGGTACATACATGAATATTCTATCTACCATTTACTATGAAAATCTTGGGCGGGGGGTGAGAAGGGGGAGTTGCACCCTTCATACAAAAAATATAGAAAATGCTATATCTCTGTACCTATGGGAGCTATGATTACAAAAGTTGATACATGGATCTTTAAAAACCTTGGTGATTGGAAGAGAGGGACGATGGAGATGGATGGGACTTCGTACGTATAGGCATCGGGAATGGGCGAACGAAGTCGCAACCAGGCCAGCTAGTTTTATATAAAACAAGTAAAAAAAAATTTGAATTTTTTATTTTTCTTGTTGTATTTTAAAGTACTACATACAAATCTTCAACGCAATTTACGGCGGCTCGATATTGATTTTAGACCCATTGTTTCTTGGGCAAAGTTTTTTAGAATTTTCCATAGATTTTTTTGTTGCTATACTCTTTGCCAATTTTTTGCCTCCCGAACAAATTGACCCGGCCTAATATATATATTATATTATATTATAGTTTCCTTTTACATATGCATTTGTTATGAAAAAGACATAAAAACTACCTAAAATGCGTTTGAAAAAACATTCGGTGGTCGCTTTGATAAGGAATATTACAAACGGACTGGATCAGATGAATTAAATTCCTTACTATAATTTAGTCTAGGATATTTGATGCGATACTGATTCAAAAAACGGACTGGGACCGTGTTAAGAAGTTTAGTATCAGACCCTGATGAGAAACTGGTCAGATGGCCGTATTAAGGAATAACTGGTCCGGATTTGATCCTAATCCGGAATTTCTGATCTAAATTTTTGTCAGGAAATGACAGTTACTTTTGACTTTTACTTTTTTCGCTAAACAAATAACTCTTTTTTGTGATTTTTTTTTTTTTTTTTGCCGGAAAAACATCACACACACATAGTAATTTTTAAATTTTTTTATCGGAAATAACCGTTATTTTAAATTATTTTTAAATATTGATTATAACTAGAATCGCCCAGTGGTCAAAATTCGACCAAAAATGTATTAAATAATTTCGGTATTTTTTTGACACTTTTAGTCCTTTTTTGTTAATTGGTACAAAATAGAAAAGATCATTTATCATCCCTGGTAGAACATCAAGCAAAATATAAATAAAACAAAAAACATGAAGTCAGTGCTTTACATTTTGTCTATATCTTTGTGCTTCATCCTATTTTGAACTCTGTGTATTTTGTAGTTGTGAATATTGAAAAATTGTATTCAATTTTAATTGTAAAGGCAACATATTAAAATAATTTTACTTTGTGCACATCTACACACAAATACCTTTTAAATGGTGTATAATTCAAAGTCATAGTAAATTTCTAACATAGTTAAAAAAGGAGGACAACTTTTTGTCTTGCTTATAGACAATAACCTCTGTATTGAGTACACGACAAAAATGCTTCCGAATATTCAAAACTCTGAAAAAACAAGAATTGAACTGAAAGGCTTCATAACAGAATACATTTATGGCATTGCTTTTGCTTGATCCAACTGTGTGCCTTATCATATGCAACAATTATTCGACTGCCAATAAATGTGTTTCATTATGTGTTGCATGCCAAATTCTTCGTCATATCTTCACTAATAATGTCATATTTAACCTTAATTTGCATAAAATGACTAAATTTTATATAAATAAAGTAATTAGATAATAAATTTTTGCAACTAACAAAAATTGGGACAAAAGCACCAGAAAAACTTTCTAAAACAAAGCAATGCTGGTATTAAGTTGTTACGCCCACACTATAGCACCGTGTCACTTTTCATGCAACTCACTCCTGGCTCCTGCTCATCCTCTTATCTTGCAGCCAGCTATGAGCGACAACAACGACGACGACAGTCATCAACTTTTGTCGTCGTAGCCTTAATCTTTCTTTAGCTTTAATTTATGTGGGTTTTATTTGAGTGGCGGGCGCAAAAAAAGGGTTTAATTTATGGCATAATGTTTTCTATTTTTTTTTTTTTTTTTTCTGCTTTGTTTGCCTTGCTCTGTTTCAAAGCACAAATAAATCAAAAACACGTAAGAGCATGGAAAAATCAACAAGAAAAATTAAAAACAAAATATAAATTTGCATAGAAAATGAAGAAACGGAAATAGCTTACGTATACAGTATAAAATTGTAGCAGAATTATAATGAGTTTGCTTTGGAAAGTAACTCCTCAGGATTTCATTAAAATAAGCATTTTAGTGTTAAGCAAGAAGTTTAGGTCAAAGTTATTTCACTTGTAATCTAATTTAATTAGAAATTTACTGTTTGAATTACGGAAATATCAACTTTAATAAAATTTATTAGAGAGCCGTGATGAAAGATTTTTTGTTTATAAAAATGAGTTATATAGGTCAAGAAGACATTTAGATGATTTTAATGAAAATATCTACAGAAACGGACCTATTTTGTTTTCTGAGGTTATATGAAATAATTGGTCTTTTCGAAAAAGTCAAAAACGATCCTGAAGCCTTGAAAGTGAATATTTACCATATAAGAAATGCTTGAGAATTGAACAACTTCGATGCAGTTTCAGAGACGCTCCACAATGGTACAACTTCATACATCAGATACGTTTTGGAACATGCTTCAATAACAATGAAGTTTTGCATGTTTAATTAGTTTTGCTAAGTAAGCAAAAATCCTAAAATGGGCGTGATACGTCAACGAACACGCCTACCTCTCAAAAAAAATGAACTAAAATCCTCTAACCCGAAAGGTATGCAACACATTATTTCCATAAATGCAACTCATTATTTCCACACACAATTGCTCACACTGCAAGCTCGCTTTGAAAATCACGTGCCCTTTTCAGAAAATTGAAAATTTTAATGATTAGCTTGAAATACGTCGAACTGTTTTTGACTAAAATCGAAAGAGCAGGCTCCCACTTTTCATATGTTTATAGTTACAAGATGTAGCTAGACTTAGTAATTTTTCGAGGAAAATTGCAAACTTTGCATTTCAAAGGCCCATTTAAGTTAGTTTTTTAGAGAAGCCTTTCAAGCCTCCTACATCATTATGTTTTATATAAAATTTGTTTTAAAAATCAGCTTAAGCTTAAGTAAACATAAGTAATGTAAGCAGAAGTATAGTGCTAATTACACAACATCACTGCAACAGCTGTGGCAAAACACGTCATGTCACCTTGAGCATTAAGTTAATTAATTGCAATTTTTTTTGCGCAAATTTTTCCAATAAATAGGTACCTACTGATTTATAATTAGAAACTTTAAAGCTTAATTAAGTTAATTTCAGACCATTAATGCCTTTGTTACTGGTGTATATTTAAAAATTAAAAACAAATTTTATTAAGATACAAAACAATGTTTAAAGTTTAATAAAAAATAACAAACAAAATTCGTTTCAATTTAAACTAGAACCGCCCAATGGTCAAAATTTTACCACAAATGTATTAAATAATTTTGGTACTTTTTGGACGTTTTAGTTCTTTTTTTGCTATTTGGTACAAAATAGAAAAGCGTATTTATCATTCTTTGTACAATGACAAATGTGAAACGAAAAGAAAACAAAAAACATGAAGTCAGTGTCAGTCAGATTTTGTCTTTCTCTTTGTGCTGTATTTTCTTTTCAGCCCTATGTGACCGCGTATTTTGTCGTTGTTAATATTAAAAAATTTGCATTTAATTTTAACTGGCTTAATGGCCAAATATTAAAATAATAAAAATATAATAAAAAAAATAGCTCTGAGCACATCTACACACAAATACCTTTCTAATGGTGTATAATTCAAAGTCGTGCTCCATTTCTAACATAGTAAAAAAGGTAGGACAGATGAGTGATATGCGACTTATGTTATTAAATAAGCAATTAACAATTGTTTGTATTCTCCTTTAACTCCTAGGAGGAGCATAGGGCCAACAATTGATTAAGACAAACTCTTTCAGCACTAAAAGAGTTGACTAACACTCCCAAAACTTGGCATTCTTTAATTATTTTTTCTTTTAATGCTTTTGTTTTGACATTTGTTATGCTAAGTACTTAAGCAAAAATTGCAATTGTAATAAGAAGCAAAACAAAAAAACCCTGTAAATTTTCAAGTAGGTGCAGCTGCTGCAATCACTAACCTTGGCGTTGGCAAAATTTTGCTGTGTCGACATTAAGCAGATTTTCAGTAGCTTAATAGTCTTTGCACTTTCGCGGGTAAGAAACGCTTACTATGAGAAGGCAACATATTAGTTCTTTAATATTGTAATATAATCTATGCCAAAGATATTTTACATAATTTTAATAGAATAAAGCAGCGATGGCAGGCTCTTTAATTCCAAATAGCAAACATATTACTATTCTAAAAAAAAAACTCCAATAACCAAGAATAAAAATTAATGAGTTTTCTTCACATAATTTGAATGTTTTGTCTTCTCCATTGAGGGGTGTTCCATTAAGAAGAATTTAATAAAAGCCTTTCGAAAGTAGAGACTAACGTTTAAATATGTATATTGTCCAATCTCCAAGCGTTGACTTTTTGAAAACATGCACACATCTTTATAAGGCTGTTCGAAGTACTACCTTGATCAAAAAGTTCCCGGAATCATCACCGTGTGGCCCCCCCTTCTGTCCGATTCAAACTTTTTTTCGTTTCTGTAGGTTGCCACACCTTTTAACAATATTCCCTGCGAATTTCGCTTCCTAGCTTGACATTTGAATCGGACAGCAGGAAGCGCCACACGGTGATAATTCCGGGAACTTTTTGACCAAGGGGTATTATTTAAGTCCTCAATTATTCAAGGAAAATCTATTTTTGGGAGAAATTTTGTAAAAGTGAAAAAACTTTAAAGATGATTGTATTTGAAATTATACTCGGCATTTGGAAATAATTCATCGCACTTATTTTTGTGAAAACTAATTTTATCTCAACTTTCAACATATTTCTTACGTTAGGATTCTCACTGACTTTCCTCGAATAACCTCAAAAAAATGTTCTCTTTAAATTGAGTGTAGGAAACATGTTGCCCATTGGAGAGCTAGAAAGTTCGACTAAAAGGTAACAAATCTGTTACAGTATCCATAAGGCTACGATATATAGCAAATAGTCCCCTGGAAATTGTCGCACTGCAAAATGCAAATGGTTTAAGGAAAGCAATCAATAGGAGGTAGCAGGTTTAAGAGGATACCGAGAGCTGCCTCCAAGTTCCGAATACATTAAAGCAAGCAGTCATTTGAATTCCCACTTTGTGAGAGAACGTTACCTAATTTCATTTAGGCCCTATGAATGATACGTGAAGCTGCATATAAAATTTTTCGTAATTGCTTGGAGGTAATATTATCTCCAACACTGACTAATACCAAAAAAGCCAGCAAAGGCCCATAGCAACCGAGATCAAAAAACGCACATGGGGTCGAGTATGATTTACTTTCCGGCAACCACACATTAAAGTTTGACACTAAGTTTTGAATATAACCCACAAGACAGAAGGAAACATGATAAACCAAAATTTACCTGAAAAAGAACGTTGGAGAGAGTTCCTAGGGCCGGAGAAGTCATAGAAGGAAATAATAGTATTTTGCAAAGATCTGTATTAGATGAAGACAATTGATTTTAGCCATTAGCTTTCTCAAGAAGTTACAGGAGCAAATAAAGGTACAAACGTGTAGAAACGGTCATAGTAGAAGGAAACTTAGTAATTGGAAAAGCCTCGAGATAGGTAAAAGTCATCACAAAGTATCATATTGGATGGAGACATTTTATTTTGATCATATGCTTTCCGAAAAATTACATAAGCAAATATAGGTACATTAGGGTGGATTAAATTGTTCGGGTGAGAAAAGAAGCAAAGATCGTACAGCAAAACCGAAATATACGTAGAATTCTAAGAAAAAAATATGTAAAAAAAAAGATATGTAAGGGTCCATAATCAAAACCTAGCTTCCGCCGAGAGATACAAAATTTTACAACTGAAAAATTTTTATTCCTTGACCTCAAATCTTTAAATCTCTCAAAGGATATATGTACTAAGTCAAAGATTCTGGTTTTAGCGAAAATTCCATCATAATAGTTTAGTCAAAACTGTCACATTTGGGTGCACAGAGGATCAAGTAATTTACAGTTTATGATTAAATAAATCTTACACTTTTATTTATTATTTCTGTTAAAAAATTTTTATGTTGCAAAAGATTTAAAAATTATTTAAAGATAATTAATGTTTTTATTTTTGTTACATAAATAGAATTTAAAAACAAAAAAACTACAGTAAAACCACGCTAAACATGCTGCAAACGTTATAAACCGGTTTTTAGTTCTTTTTGGACGGTTTATTTATTTTGCTGTTTAATTTGCATTTGTTGGGGTGATTTTTAATTAACTCAATGTTTTTGTATTTATCTTTTTTTTTAAATTCTTTAATGTATATAACTAACTTATTTGTTTTTTATCTTATACTTTTTTTTTGTTGTTTTGCTTTAAGTTACCATTTAAATCCAGTTTCTTTTATTGTATTGTAGTTGTTTTAAATCAAATATATATCGATGAAGTTGTTGTTGCTATTGTTGTTGGCAAAATTACAGCAAAAAACTATATCCAAATATTTAGTGTTGTTGTAGTATTGTTGGCTTTTTTTGCAGCGTAACTGTATGCGTTTGAGTATATGTTGTCTGTATGTTTGCCTGTCAGCCAAGTGGAATTTTTTTTGTCTGTCGGTTATTTTATTTTTTTTATTTTTATATTTTGCAGGTTTTCAGGTTTTATTTATGAAGTTGTTGTTATTGTAGTTGAATTTTTCTTACAGCCGAGACTGCATTTCAAAAAATTTTTGTTTTAAATTTTTTTTTATTAAAAAGCACAATTTAAAATTAATAATTCTTCATTAACTTTCATTTCATTTTTATTTATTTTTTTTAAGACAAAAAGTTAAATTTACAAAAAAACAAAAAAAAAAACCTTGTAACTCAAGACCCAACTGAGTTACAAACGAAAAATTCAAAAATTTTCAAACCAAAATGAAAAAAAAAAAACCGTTTGCGTTGCAGCGCGTTTGCAAGTTTACGTTTCTCTTTCTCTTTTTCCTTCCCTTCCCGTGTTAAAGAACCGCGCTGACGTTTAAACGATGACAAAGGCGACCACGACGAGAACCCGTTACGACACAACGTTACGTTCCAGCAGCTCGAATTACTCTACTGTACTGTGCGCACTCCACTCACTCGTGGAGTAGCAGAAAAATCTTGACAGCTGTAACGTTGTTTTTCATGTGTGCGTGCGTAACTGTCATAGTGTTTGATAAGCCACGCTTTACGTTTGTATTGTATTAATTCTTTACTTTTGACGTTTATGTCTGGCTGTGTTTGTTGCGCACATATGCTTGAGTGTGTGTTCCGAAATCCCAAAGCAGAAACGTGTGCAATAACATACGACCAGTTGAAACATCTGTCACTCTTAAGTTTTTCTCACCAAGAGAGCTGGTCGGAGAGAGTTAGCAGCAGTTACATTAGTCGCATATTTAAGAGCATTAAGAAGAGGGACTTACGTACAGTGGCTTTGCAGAGAATTCCAGTTCAGTACGCTTTTAGGATAAAGTTGCCAGCTATTCAAACTGAAAAAAAAAATTTTCTGAGTAAACCTATTTGCTGAGCAAATAAACTACGTCAACTTTTGAACTTTGGTTAGCTCCTTTTATTTTCTCTCCCAAAGTCATATACAACGAAGAAACTTAAAACTCAAATTGATTTAAGAAATTCAAAGAACCAAAGCAAAAAGACGTATGTAAAACTATCGGAGACACATATAACTTAAAGGCTCGAACGGGTGACGTTCTTCGACCTCTATTAAGAGTTTTAGTCTCAGTTTTGTTAACGAATTGAATACAACAATAGATGTACATAGTGAGAGGAGTCGAGGGAACTTCTAATACATAATTCCCAAAATTTTTCGTCGATCTTTTTCTAACAGTTTTAGTAATTTTTTATTTTTTTTCTTTAAATGGGTCCAGTCTCCCGAAGAGGGTCAGGGACACTTCTGATAATTTGCCAATAATTTGTCATTAGCTACCAAACTGTGACTTTTAGTTGTTTTTTGGAACAGAAAATGATTTAGGGAAAACGCGGGAGATTTGGCAACCCTTTCGTTAAACTGATACAAAACCAGAAACAAAAGAAATTTCTAAAAAAACTAAACACAAATTTATTCTTTTATTAATTTAAGACAAAAAAAAAAATACTTCAACTAGAATAAAAATTATTGCAAATATGTTTTTTCTTCATTATAAAAAAATGATATAAAGTGCCTAATTACCCGACACTGCGGGTGATATGGCACCATATAATGGGTGATTTGGCACCCTAAGTGGATTTTAAGTTTTTGCTGCCACAATTGCTGCATGTGTGCACAAATGATGTACATGTTTACTATAACTACATACAGCACATTACGCATTGGATCCAATCGTCTTTTTTAGTGGTTTGTCCATATTCTTCACCGCATCCAACGCATTCATTTTCGCCTAAATCTTCAGGTCCATCAAATTCATCTTGAAATACAACATTTTCATCAGCTTCATCGGAAGAAGCATAGTTAGTTACCAACTTGTGTTTATAAGTTTTCTTCTTTGGTTTTTTTTTTAAATTTTTGGTTTTCTGCTGGACCATATTTTCGAGAGACGTTAAAATCCTTGTCGTTTGTTTTCTCGTACTCGGCTTATAACTTTTCGATGTCGTTTGTACAGGCACTATTTCATTTAAGACATGTTCAGGCTTTTCTAGCATATTCTAGTGGAAACTTCAAATTAATCAAATAAAAATGAAAACACAATCATTGAAGGTCCTATCTGACTAAAAATTCTGCGTATTTGCGGTATATTGAAGCACTTTAGCCATATTTTGTTCTTGATTTTTCTCAATGCAATTCTATAAAAAGGCGTGATTTGTAATTTTATTTGGACTTTCCTCAATGATGAGCCCGTGTTACTGTAGATGCTGTTTGTTGGCTCTTCACATCCAGAGTTCAGTCAAGTTTATGTTCAACAAAATATTGAAAACCGAAACACAAAGATTTAGCACTAAGAATATTTGTACTCCCAAATATCTTATAACATGCAAAGGGAGGTATGGCATAAGAACCATATCACCCGCGGTAGTGGGGTGCAATATCTCCTTTTCGGTATACACCGATTAAAAATGCAACGACTCTAACAGACATGTTCACTCGCGCTCGTATTCATCCGAAAACGAAATCACATTCAATTCTGTTTGTTTTGATGTATGCATCATAAAGCTGTATCAAATACTCAGCTCTCTGCTGCCTCTTAAAGTATATGCAAAACAAAAGTCAGTCGTTTACATTCGAGAAATTTTTTTAAAAACCCCTCACACAACCTATTATTGCAAAAACAGCTAAACGAACAACATACCACGAAGTCTCTGGCGCGGTTGAAATGAACTGTGTCCATATTTAAATGCTATGAAAGCTGCAAGTATTGAAATTGATAGGGGTACCATACCACCAGGTGGTGCCACATCTCCCGCCTTTACCCTACATTATTTTTTATTTATCGATTGCTGCATAAAATATTCATAAAATAATGAATCCTAAGCCATTTACGTGAGTCGTGGAAGTCTCTAATAGTTTTGAAAATGTTGCATCAGCTTTTCCCTATCAATTGGTGCAATAAAGTTTATTTGAAAAAATGTGCCCAAAATCTCTCAAATCTCAAATCTCTCATGCATGTAAGTCGGACTTTAAACTCCTGCAGAAGGTCCGAAATTATCTTGATAGTTTTTCGACCTTTTCCTTTCGTAATCACTTCTGTCCCAAGTTTTCTGAAAGCAATTGTTTTGCTATTAGCCTGCCGATCGAATTTGTTGAAACGTAAATGCATTGCAAGCTATACAATCTTCGTTTAAATAAGAGATTGGACAGTACGCACTTCATTTTAAAAAAAAAAAAAATTCTCATACAAAAAAAAAACCTTTCGTTTAAAAGTTCAATTATTTCTTTAGTTAATGAAGAAACACCATATTAGAAAAGAGTCTTAAATGAAACATTATTAATAAAAAAATTTTTGAAATTTTCTTCAAAATCAATTTGAAATCTGTTTTTTTGCTCTCCTGAGAATTGTAGAATGATTAAAAAAAATACTTTTGGAAATTCCACGATTAAGCACAAAAATCTGAAAGAGAGTGTCAAATTGAGCTGAGATTTTTTAAAATTTTTTATAAGGTAATTGGAGGTCGTTTAACTGCTTGACTCAATTTTTTTTTAATAACGAACTCAAAACCGCATGGAATGAGTCGCAAATATAAAAATTTTTTCGTCTTGGATCAAGGTATATGGGTGATTCTCAGATAACTGTACTTTTTGTGTCCTCTGGAGATTTCACCTATACAGTAGGCTTTTTTTTCACAAATTTACGCTATAAGTTAGAAACTATGTTTTTCTAATAGAGCGGATCAATTTTACCACCAAATAATTATTGGTCTATTGTGAAAGTTTGCAAATATACCCCAAATGTCACAAACGTGGCATGTCCTACCCCTACTTTTCAAACACAAAACGATGAAAAACGACCAAAAAACGGAAATAGAACAGAAAACCAGTTACTACACTTATTAAGTAAATACTTAAGGCTACAATATTCTGAGCTCATCTGCAGTTTTAAACAATTTTTAGAGGGCACAATTTCGAATTGAAAACTGTCCCCTAGTTTTGGAAAAAAAAAATTTCTTTAAAGTATTATGCTACTACTGCATGGTACTACTGTTTCAGTCAATAGATTGCAATACACATGCATTAATTCTGATCACTATCCATCACCCAAACGTCATCATGTCCGAACGCGTCCAAAAAGAAATCTGTTTGCGTTTTATAGGGCATTTTATAAACAAAAACCGTTTTTTCTAAAAATTATGGTCACAAACGTGGCACTCGGCACTCCCAGGTAGGACATTTTATTTTATGCATGAAACAATTTTTTTGTAGGATTTGCAGACATGACCCCAAATTCTTTCGGAAAAATCTTGAACTCAAAAGCGTGCTTTACAATGAGCGATAAACTGCAAAAATGTCACAAACGTGGCGCATCAAAAATGTCACAAACGTGGCACTTTTTATCAGTCTGCAAAAAAACATATTTCATATAAAGTTTGAGTATACAGATGTTTAGTTGAAGGCTATTAATTATGTTTTTAATACAAAAATTTTTCTACACCATCAGAATCCTGAGTTATCCTTGCTCAAAAGTGAAAAAATCACTGTTTTGACATCTACTTAAAGCTATAGAACAAAAACAACAACAAGTAAAATAAATTTTGTCAATGGATTCAGACAGCCAAATTTATTGTCAACAAGACATAATTTACCGTTTTTCAATTGGATTCTTAGCTTCCGAGTTATAAGCGTTTAAATTAAGGACATCTTTCGATAACATACAAAGGATTTTTCGAGACCGAAAAGTTACAAAAAATCAAGTTTTATTATTTTTATCAATAACATATTTAATTACAAAAATTTCGTGACTTTGCAGACCATAATCGCATGAAAAATGACAGCTCTATTCTAGATTTAGTGACTAAGCCTACTAAACTACTACTTTGCAAATTCACAGAATCAAAATTTCATCTGTTCATTCACTAAATCTACAATAGAGCCTTATTTTTTCATCCGATTTTAGTCTGCAAGGGCTTAAAATTTTCGTGATAAAATATATTTCTAGTAAAAATAATAAAACTTACCATTTTTGTTAATTTTTCGGTCCTTTGTGTGTTATTGAGAGGTATCCTTTTTTGAAAGGCATATAACTCGGAAACTGGGAATCCAATTGAAAAACGGTAAATTTTGTCTTGTTGATAATAAATTCGGCTGTCTGAATCCATTGACAAAAATTAATTTTACTTATTGCTGTTTTAGTTAAGTAGATGTCAAAACTGTGATTTTTTCACTTTTGAGCAAGGATAACTAAGGATACTGATGTAATAGAAAAAAATCAAGATCAGATTTGTAATTAGGAGATCCTAATCCATCATAAACGGCTATTAAAACAGAGGACAGGGAACCATAGTTGATCTTTAGGGCCATAGGGTATAAAAAAAATGGACCACCGGAGACATGACACTGTTGCAAAATTAGTCTTGAAGTGTAAATTTGTCATTATATGCAATATATCTCTCATCAAAACGCTTCAAAACCATAATTTTTCCATACTGTGGCTAAAATGTCACAAACGTGGCAATTTGGTCACAAACGTGGCAGCAAAATTTCTTAATTTCGACCTCAAAGCCGTAAATTCGCACTTGTTGCTGATCTACTTTAAAGGTGAGTTTTAAGAGTGTGTTAACACAAGATAGCATGAAGAAACTTGCAAAAATCCAAAAAAAATATCTGCCAATTTTACAACTCGAAAAAGCACAGTTATCTAAGAATCACCCATATAGAAAAATAAAAATTGAAATCTAAAATCAACCACAGCTTAAACACGCAAAAAAACGTAATTTAAAAACTTCACCCCACTGTTAAACTCAAAATTATGGGTCTTTTGACCCTCTTTTCCAAATAAGTTTATTATGGGCTAAAGTGTTCTACAAATTTGTTATTCAGAAGCTTTCATTTGAGACGAGAATGACTCAACTACATGTTCTCTCATATAGCAACAGATTTTACGACAATCTGGCAACATTATCATATTTTTACCTGTATAAACGTAAAGTAAACTTTGCTAACCGCCGCTATTTATCAACTTTTTAAGGCAAGGTCGTCGTTAGCTACCTACCACTACGTAAGATTCAGTCGAGAGTACAGCTAGAGCAGATGAAAGAGTATGCAGTGTTTACTCAGACAATATGCGCTCTTTGGTGACATCTCAGTGTTTATATAAAAATTAACACTTATGCAGCTACATCAGACATACATATACTCGTACATACATAAACAAAGTCTAATGTACAAATACAAAAAATGCTTAGTCTTTCGCAGTCTTCGTTTTTTTTTTTTTTTTCTCACAGGTAAAAATGTCTACCCATAGCAATTCAAGATTATAAAAACGTAAAGCAAACAATACTCAGGTATGCACATACAAACATACGTACATACGTGATAGTATGCTATGCACAGTATATCAAAAGCAAATCATGAATAATACAATAGAACAATGGAATACAAAAGAGCACAAGAATGAGAAGTAACATAGAGAAACAAAGTGATAATCAACGTCCAATAACTGGTCGAATACTTTTGGTAGAAGAAGAAAAAAAAAACATTGAAGAATGCTAGCGAAAGATAGTAGCGCTCGATAAGATAAAAATCGTGACAAACCACAAATTAATCCAAAGTCTCCGAAAGCAAAGAAAGCACTCATAATAATTGAGTTCCAGTCTCGCTGTTTATTTGACACGAGCAACAGTATTAGAAAGAACAATAAGCAAATAACACTGCTGGTACAAACCATTTCAAAACGATCAAGATTTTTTTTATGGCATCCAATTTGGCTATAAATTGGCATAAGCAATAGTTGCATAGTGAAAAAAATTACTACCAAATATTTTTTCAAAATTTAAAAAAATGGCGAAGATATGGGACTTTGAAATTTTTAGGTTAGTTTTTTTTGAGAAGCTATAACTTCGGTTGCATTTATCCAATTTTCAATTTTATAGTGTTAAATGATTTGTCTTAAAACAGGCTTTAAAATAAAAACTAGCAAACATTTTTTTTTTTTTTTTATATAGTTTACACTGAAAAAAAAAATTTAAATTGAGTTTCCCAAAATATGTCCTTTTTAAAATTTTTTATTTTTCTTGTAAAAAAAGCTACAAGTGTAACTTACCAGTTCTCCAAAAATTGGAGTGGGCCTCCTAGTGGTTCTCCAGAAAAACAATAAAATGTAGCTTTTGCCGCAATTTTTCAGTACAATTTTTTTGAATTTGAAATTTTTAATTAAACGTTAATTTGAATTTGAAAAAAGTGCGTTGGTACTTATATTAGTACTATACAAGCAAAAAAACAGTCAATAAACTATTTTCAGCATTTGAAAATTTTTTTTAATAAAAATTTTAAATTAAAAAAATGTACTGAAAAATTGGGGAAGATGATACATTTTATTGTTTTTCTGGAGAACCACTTGCAGGCCCACTCCAATTTTTGGAGGACTGGTAAGTTACACTTGTAGCTTTTTTTACAAGAAAAAAAAAAATATCAAAAAGGACGTATTTTGGGAAACTCAATTTAAATTTTGTTTTTCAGTGTAAACTATATATAAAAAAAAAAAAAAATTTTTGCTACTTTTTATTTTAAAGCCTGTTTTAAGACAAATCATTTAACACCATAAAATTGAAAATTGGATAAATGCAACCGAAGTTATAGCTTCTCAAAAAAAACTAACCTAAAAATTTCAAAGTCCCATATCTCCGCCATTTTTTTAAATTTTGAAAAAATATTTGGTAGTAATTTTTTCCACTATGCAACTATTGCTTATGTCAATTTATAGCCAAATCGGATGCCATCAACAAATTTCTTGATCGTTTACACATGGTTTGTACCTGCTGTAAAATTCTTCTCATATGCACATACAGTGACTCACAGGTCTAATTGAGACTCATGTGTAGTTGGCTCAGTGATTTTCGAATACCGAAAATTTTTTTAAGAGTTCTGGGTCCGTTGGGAATAGTTCTTGAGTTCTTTCACAAAACTCGAGATACTTTGTTCTGCGAATTTGGACGAAAAATCAGAGGAGTACCGTTATTTGCTCAGCGCCATGTTTTTCATGTAGAAGAATTCTGATAACTTTTTTGAGCTCACGCGAAAGAGTTCTGGAGTTTATTATACTTTTTTTTTTTTGGTGAAAAAATTTATGAAAAAGTATCTAACAAAAAAAAAGTTTTGATTACAGATCTAGAAAGTGCTCAAAGAGGTATAACGAAAATTCTGGAGAAATTTTTCTGAAATATTCGTACTTTTCATTTTAATTGAAAAATCAGATAAAATTTCAGATTAAAATTTTTTCGTAGAGGAGTTCTGATTGGAGTTCTAGGTTGCGCTCAAAGAGTTCTAAAGAAAATATTAAGTAAAATTTTTGGAAAATATTTGTACTTTTCATTTTTATCGAAAAATTTTAAAAAAATGTCGGTCTTTTACCAAGTAATCAAAAAGGAATATCCGTGGAGAAGTTCTGATTGGAGTTCCGGTTAGGGCTCAAAGAGTTCTATAGAAAATCATAGTTAAAGTTTTCCGAAATATTTGTACTTTTCATTTTAATCGAAAAACAAAAATTTTTCGTTTTTTTTTACTAAGTATCCGAAAATAAAAATTTTTTCGTAGAGGAGCTCTGATTGGAGTTCTAGATTGCGTTCAAAGAGTTCTAAAGAAAATATTACGTAAATTTTTTACAAAATATTTGTACTTTTCATTTTAAATTTTCGGTTTTTTACTAAGTATCCGAAAAGGAATATCCGTAGAGGAGTTCTGATTGGAGTTTGGAAAAAAAATCCCATTACAGAGACATGCAAATTACATAATGCTTAAAGTGCTTCGAACTTTTTTTGCTATGTTGCCTATCAGTGACTACATTCCATACCTGGCATTTACTAGCGAACTTACCTACAATTGTCGCATCCATCAGACGGTATTCATCCCAGCAAACATTTTCAATCGCGGACAATCTTCCATATTTTTGGCGATGCATTTAAAGCTCTTCTACGCGAGCTTTCCGCGATAAAAATTTTCCGCGAGTAAAAGAAGATTCTTCCTTACACTCTTCTGGAAGATTATTGCGAATCAAACATCTTCGCGATGAATATACAACTCTTCCGGGAGAGTTTTGCGCGACAAAACTTCAGCGCGAGTAACAGAAGATTCTTCCTTACACTCTTATGGAAGATCATTGCGAATCAAACATCTTTGCGATGAATATACAACTCTTCCAGGCGAGTTTTACGCGACAAAACTTCAGCGCGAGTAACAGAAGATTCCTCCTTACACTCTTCTAGAAGATCATTGCGAATCAAACATCTTCGCAATGAATATACAACTCTTCCAGGCGAGTTTTGCGCAATAATTTTATTTTCAAAAATGGGTCCAAAATGGTCACTTAGAGTGGTCGAAGACATCTCTGATCATATCCGAAATCTGTTTTCGACCTTTCCCTATCGATTGGTGCAATAAAAATTTTTCACTGAAATGGACCCAAATCGGTCACTTAGAGGGGTCGGAGACACCCCTGGACATGTCCAAAATCTATTTTCGACCATTCCCCATCGATTGGTGCAATAAAAATTTTTACAAAAATGGGCCCAAATCGGTCACTTAGAGGGCCCGGAACCAAATCTGGTTATGACCAAAATATATTTTCGACCTTTCCCCATCGATTGGTGCAAAAAAAATTCATAAAAAAAGCCCAAAACGAATAAAAAAAGATTCGACTAAGTCTCTTCTGGATGATGGTTTGAAATCGAACTTCTTTACGAATAACCAACAACTCCTTCAGACGAGTTTTACACGATACAAGATGGCCGACTACGACATGACGTCATCTCCTGAGAAATTTCGAAAAAATTAATTTTTTTTTTTCTAAAAGGCAATATTTCTGAGGCCCGGTATTTTTCACGAAGCAAAATGTCAAACTACACGGTATATTTTTAACGGCACATAAATTTGAACAGTTTATTGTACAAAAATTAGCAATTTCTTATGAAATTATTTTTATGTCGCCATTTCATATTTTATTTTTTTTATTTTTTTTTTTCAAGTTTTTTCAAGTTTTTTTTCGCTTTGAAAAACATGTTGCGGAGTCGTCTGTTGACCCTTCCTGGGGATCATTTGCAGATTCATCTTGGGGAGTCGCCAGATGACTCTTCTGGGGATCGTTTGCGGATTCATTTCGGGGAGTTGTTAGAGGATTCTTCTAAAACAATCGTATTCGGCCGGACAATTTCTCACGCCTGAACATTCGCGGAAGAGTAGAATGCGACTGTCGCGGACGATTGATTTAATCGACTAGGCGAATCGAATACGATTCTTCCGCGATTGAAAATGTTTGCTGGGATCGATCATTGTTTGTTTACAAACACGGCACAATTGTTCTTGTTTGTGAGTGTGTGTATGTGTGTGGAAAACAATTCACAATCATTTTACTTCAATTTCAATTAATTTGAGTTCATTTTGCAAAATAAACAATGGGAAGTTAATCAGAAATTCAATCAATTCGAACAAATAAAGAAAAGAAATAAAAAACCGAGTACAACAGCGGTCGCAACATATGGTCACAATAAATCAATAAAAAAGATCAAAGTGTTAATACAATATAAAAACTTTTACAAAGCACTTGTTTTATTATCGATTTCAAAGTCATAACTGAAAATTGAAAATTCTTTACTTACCGCTACTTAAAGCCTAAAAGCAGACAGCAAATAGCACCATAAACGGCAGAAACTGTAAGAAAAGGAAAAATGTATTAATTTTAAATCAAATTCTTCAATAAATATATATGTTAAAGTTTAAAAATTGGTATAATTTATAATTTAATGTTGGCAATACGTGAAATGTTAAACACATGCAAACAGTTGAGCGCGATATGCCGCTGTGTGTGTTGGTGCTTAAGCCGCTCTTTACTAAAAACTTAAGAGAAATGCAAGAGTTTTCTCATTTAAAATGACAAAAATTTGACAGCTCAACAAGCACAGTATCACCTGAGCGAAAGAGAGAAAAACGTAACAATTTTGAATTTCTAACTGAAAAAATTCCCACAGTCTCATTGCAAAGGTGAAGACATTTAAATATTTGGTTAGTTCTATGTTTGGTCGACAGGGGACACATAGTTATGACAGAAAAAATTTGCGTGACTATGTGTCAGAGGTTCATATGTTCAGTTTACACGCTTATTGGAAACAATGCGCTTCATTGGGTTCAATTACTTGAATTTTTTTGTTGTCGTTGTCAGCGGCACGAGGTATAGCTCATGCTTATATGTTTAAAATTTTTAAATTAAATTAATAATTTTTTCGGTACAAGAAAATTTTATTCCGAATGTTCTTAATGAACACTTTATCTTCAAATCTCCTTCGGAAACACAAAACCCAAGTGGATGAGAGCTTCTCAAATTTTTTTGAATTTACTGCAATTGGTGAATCAGATGTTGCCTTTAGTATAAGAAACATAAAATCAAATGCTACAGGAGAAGATGGCATCTATTTTCAATTGAATTACTTTTTCTTCTCAGTCTTCTAACGCATATAATCAACCATTGTTTTACTAATTGAAGATATCCGATAATGTGGAAATGGCAACAATTATTCCTATTGCCAAAAAGCCCAGAACTTAATGATTTTAGACGCAGTAGTATATTGTCATGCATATCTAAGGTCTGCGAGTCTTTGACGGCTAATCAGATAACTAATAACGCATATAAATCGGTAAAATCTAATGTCACCTCTACAGTCTGGATTTCGTTCAGGTCTAAAACTGCATTGGTAAAAATACTGGATGAGATCCAAGTCCCTTATGATAACACTGTGCAACACAAAAATCTGAAATTCATCTCTATAAATGTTTTTTGGCTAGTTCAGGGACGCTGATTTAGAATCTGGGAATCGTTTTTTCCTATCACGTCTGAGATTCGAGTTATCCTTGAATTAAAGTGCGGAAAATGCTATTTTCAGACATATAGCGTACATCCTGGGAGAATTTTTAAGTTCATTTTTCAAACTGTAATTAAAAACCGGCCGGGTTTTTCCACTACAGGTTTCTAATTTTTTTTTTTTTTTAATATTATATTTGTTGACCTATGTTTGATGAAAATGGACGGAGAGCAAGCAAAATCACAACTTTGTACGTTTCATATTTCTCGTGGGCAAACCAATGACTAACGTTCTTAATGTAGGCATCAAAGTCCAAAAAAGACAATAAACTTAAAATGAAGATAACGATCTTCTCAAAACTCTTTCTTCAATATGTCGATTGTTTCACGATATTCACGGAGCTCCCGAAAAAATTTTAAATTAAATTTTTTTACAATTTCATCAAGTTTCTTTCAGATTTTGCATTTTCAGTGCTCATAGATAATTAAACACGAAAAAATCAAAATCATCCCTGGATAGCTTCTCAGGGAAATAAACTTTGAAAATTTTTCCACTTATCAGGCTCTGCAAATATATTCCCCTATTCTTGGTTTTTGTGGCTAATTATAAGAGCTAAGGACTTTGTGTTTATGAATCTGAACATAGTTTTTTTTGTCACTTCAGTACTCTGAGTTATCCTTACTTCAAAGTACAAAAAACGCTATAAATCTCTCATTACTTCTCCATAAAAAGTTTTCAGAGCTACCAATATTTTTCTGTTAAAGTAACCATTAGCGCGATATTTGCTTCTTAGTCTTGGTAATTCATAGTTAATAATTGCGTCACGACCCTTTCAAGCATTAAATCATCTCTCAATTCGAAATTTGACATCTCAAAAATCCAACTAGTTAGTCAGGAAAAATAAGTTTGAAAATTTTTGAACAATCTTAGAAATTTTATCAAGACTTAATGTTCAAGACCAAAATCAAGACTCAATTTTAAAACCAAGATCAAGACATAATGTCCAAAACCATGTCTTGGTCTTGATCTTGATTTGCTCATCACTAATATATGCTGGAATCGTCGAATTATTTATCAACGCTGGGCTGTCTATAAAACTTGAGACGCTTTGGGTGGCTAGGGGTCTGGGAAGGGTCATGCTACAATTTCGGTGGGGGACTAGTTTTAGCAGATTTTTGCAAGTTTTAGCGTACAAAATGTAAAGTAAAAATGTAAAAATGTTACGAAAAATTGCAACTTCTTTTCAAATTTTTCACATTTTTTTAATCTTAAGAATATCGTTAAACTCAAGTGTGTAATAAATTAAATTATTAAGGAGCTTATTAAGCTCATTAAGTAAATTGAAAGCTACTAATTGGGTTGCTCTATTTTTATTAGCATCTCTGTTATAATGTTAATTATTTAGCTATTTGATATTTTAATGAATTCTTGCCCATATTATGCACACATTCATTTGGCGTAGCATTACGTTTAAAATATGTTGCTACGTGAACGTGCGTAGAATTAATTTGCCGACTTTGATGCAAAATCTTTACAGTGATTTGAGTTTTTTTGTTTTTTTTTTAAAAAAGAAGAAAACAAAATGGAAAATTCTGCAAATGAAAAAAGAAGATAAAAGCTGAATGTGGCCAGCTTAAGTTATGCTAACGAAGTTCATTGACAATTTTTCAAGTTAGTGTCAATAAGATTAATTCTAAAAAGAACGCTATCTAGTATTTCTAAGTACAATTATAACTCTTCAAGACATGCTGATTCATTGCGTAACTTGCTTGAAAAATCATTTTTGTATTGAAAAACCCGATTCCACTCAAAAATATCCAATGATAAACATCCAAAAATAACATCAAAAATAAAAAAATCCACAAATTTTTGGACATTTTTTAATGGATATATGTTTTTATTGTAGGTTTATATCTTTGAATGTTTGTTGTTTGAATGTTTTTATTTTTGGATTTTTTTTAATGGATATATGTTTTTATTATAGGTTTATATTTTTGATGTTTTTATTTTGGGATGTTTATTTTTATAGGATGTTTTTTTTTTTTTGATATTTTTGATAATCACCTTAAAACCCAATTAGCTGGTAAGGATATTTGAATGCTGTTATTTTTCGCTACTGAAAATTTGTTTAACTTAATTTTCTAGTGATTTTTTTTTTTCAATCTCCAAATACCCACGGCATATTTTTGCCAAGCAAGTTGTTGCAGAATTTGCACACAGGCCTTGAAAAACACGCAAGTTGCCTAACTACGCAATCTGAAGCAATTTCCAGCTTTAATGGCAGCACATAATATTATTATGTAGACTACTTTTAGGCGCTGCCGTTGCTGCTACTGCCGTCAACTCATATAAGATATATATAAACGGACATAAAAATCCTTGGAGAAGCGTTAGTAGAATAATAAAATAATATTTTATATTTATAGATTTTTTTTGTTCCTTCTGCCACTACTGTAACTGCTGCTTTCATCTGTAATAACTAATATACATATTAATCAGAGCGTGTGTTTCGTTTTACTTTTATTATTTTTATCAGTTTTGTTATGATAGGCGTAAATCGGATTTGCAGCCCTTAATTGATAATCAATTGTCAAAAAAAAATATATATATATCACATGAAACTAACAATAAGGGTTGCCACCATCGTAGCTGCCGCCACCACCACCACCACCAACACAAACACCCTTAACGATGTGGGTTCCCTCTAATCTTCAATTCTAATTGTAACAAATTGTTATGGTGTGAATATCATTCGTTTAAATTTTGTTTTCAAGTGTTTCATTTTTTATAACTATTTGTTTAGCGGATTCGTGTTGCTTGAGCGCGATCACTTGATTTGCAACCCCTAGTTAATTGCTGGTAACCAGCTTAACTGCTGAGGGGTGTGAAATTTTCAAACATCAAATAATCGACAAGGTTTGCCCTCTTGTATTGACACAGTTTATTAGCTGAGAAAAAACAGAACTGAAGTTTTTGACATACTTGAAATGCTATTTGTAATGGTTTCAAATAGGCAATTAAAAAAGAGTTTAAAGTAAAACGAAAATGTATTGTAATGATAATACTAAAAAAACATCTAAGTAGAAAAACAATTTCTAATGATCAAAGCAGTTAAATAAACCTTTTCGACAACTAAGTTGAATCCACCGACAGCTAAAATTTCTCATCTCTTATATCTATGCTATTTATATAATATCGCTTGTTTGAAAAACCTATGTAACGCTCTGGCGCAAAATTTACCGAACCGATTTTAATAATTTTTTTTTAAAAATAATTTTACGTGTGTTCAGGAACAAACTTGTATACTTTGTTTTTTTGATTTTTAAAAGATAAACCTTTTTTTAGCATGCAGTTGTTGAAAAAAATCAATGCCAGCATAAAAATTATCATTTGCATTTGCGTCGCTACTACTGCGTTGTTGATGTCTTTTCCATATCTTTCATTCATTATTTCTTATGAAATTTTACCTTTATTTTGGATGTTTTTCGATACACTTGGACTTGTATCGATTTCTTCGAATCTGTATATTGGATGTTTTTTTTGATACTTGTAGACTTTTGCTAATATTTTAGATATTTTTCTACAAATTTGGACTTTAACCGATTTCTTCGTTATATTTCAATATTTTTTAATACGTTTGAACTTTTACCGATATTTTAAATATTTTTCGGCTTCTACCGATTTCTTCAATGTTCTTCAATATTTTTTGATACTTTTGGAATTTTACCGATAGTTTTCGATATTTTTCGATACTTTTGAACTTTCAGCGAAGAAATCTGTGTATTTTTTTATTTTTCGATACATTTGGACTTTTACCGATATTTGATATGTCATAATTTGATGGCAATAAATAAAATAAATAAATTAAAAAATTGTGACAGGCAATTTTGTTGCATATTTAAGTAGCTCACATAAGACACCAATATTTTTGAAATCCAGACTTTCCAACTTATATCGGTTTTCTAAAAGATATATCTAGATCGAAAGAGCGAAACGTTATGATTACATAACTAAGAATCTAAAGTTTCATAAAATAAACTAGGTCTAAAAATGAAATGAGGTGTCACTAAAGTATACTTGACACTAATTAGTTAATGAGAATATCATTGTTACGGGTATTCAAACCCTAGGTGTAAACGATACCATACCAAATCGACCTGGAGTAGATTTTGATACAACATGAAGACCTGCCAAAGATTTATGTTAAAGGTAATGGAACGCAATCTATACGTTTATATTTGTTTTTTCTTTTTTTTAATCCTTAGCAGTCAAAATAAAATTGGGAATAGGGAAAATATGTATTCCCTTTTCGAGAGGGAATTTTTTGATAAATTCATTACAAGAACCATTGAAAAATCGGTGACTTCTTATATTGTGTGACACTGAACTGGAATTTGACATAAATCTGTATTGAGCTTTTCGCCAAAAAAACAAACATTCCAATTTTTCAAGGCACAATTCCGCATTTCAGAATATTTATGCCTCTTCAACATACCACTTCCATGAAAAAAAGTTAACTGTGCAAAAATCAATAATGCAAAAACTTTCCAACAAACTTGTGAGTTATTTTTCTTAATGCTAATGACCCTTCTAAAACTATGTGTACCAAAAAAACAACTCTTTTTTTACAAATAAATTGCGGACATATCGTTAAAAAGTTCAACTTCTGTTGCTGACACCTTGCGGGCGCAAACGTTCTTCAACTTTCGTGCGCCAATTGTGAATTTTCTCACTCCCACGTTGGTATATCCTGTGAAAATTTATAATTCCCACGAGAAAGCCAGAAATGGTTATTAAGATTTCAAACAAAAAAAAAAACGTACGTTCAATAAAAATCAGTGCAATGACGTTAAAAAGGATATGCATAGGACGTAGTACGTAGGGCGTAGTACGTTGTCATCGTCGTAGTCAAACGTGATATGTATGTTGGCGACACTTTGACTTCTTCTTTTGGCAGGCCAACGGCACACTGAACGACGTTCGCTAACGTCGTTTAAGGATAATAAGAAAATACGTATGCAAACAATAATAATGACGACGACCGCACCCCCTTAGCTACCACCGTCCGCCACAACACGTAATCGAAAAAGAGCGAAATGTGCGTCTGAGTTTTATGCGGCTGAAGACGGAAATAAATAAATGATTGCGGCACACAATTTTGCTTGCTGTCCTTCGGTTGGTCGCAAGGATACGTGCGTTTTGTTGTTGAAAGCTTTCTGCTTCTGAGGGGAGAATAAATAGGCGAAGTCTGTGTATATAACGACCCAATTATAGTTTACTTGCACGAAAGAAAGTTTATTTTGCGGAAAATACTTTGAAGCGAACTAAAATTAAATTAAAATTCATGATATTTTCAGCCTTAGCACAAAAAGCGAACGAAAATATACCTTTTTAATTTTGAAGCAGTTTATTAGTAATAGCTCAAAGTTTTTGCGATTTTGTTTTGTAATTTGAGAGGGGTTTTGAGTCATTGAACTTATCCACATAATTAATCTCATATTCGATTTATAAAATATTCTGTAAATAAAGGCAGGAGAATATTGAAATTTATTTTAAAACTTTTTAAAGTTGCTTGATTTGTTCGATAGTATCAGTAATGATGAAAAAAATCGATCAAAGTCAGAAATTATCAAAAAGTATCGAAAAACACTGAAAAAATCAGCAAAGAACTGATACAATTGAAAACACCGAAAAAATCTCCAGGAATCGGCATTAATCGAAAAGTATCGAAAAATCAATAAGAGTTAGATATTACCGAAAAGTAACCAAAACATTGAAAGAATCAGCCTGTTACTATCGAAAAACATCAAAAAAGTGTCTACAAGGATCCGAACAAATGGAGTAACTTAGAAAATTTTTAAAACAAAAGTTTAAAGTGGAATTGGTCCATTTGAAGCGAAAAACTTTGTGAATGTGAAATCAATGTGAATTTTTGGCTATAATAGAAATTATATATGATCTAAAACAATCGAAAGCCATTTTCTGCTTAACGGAAAGAAAAGTCATATAATTTTCGTAGCGAAAATCGTTCAAAAATAACTGAACTTTTGTTAATCCTCGTTCATATAACATAAGTATCAATTGAAAACTGCCCTAAAAATTTTATAAAAATCTGAAAATGGCTTAGAAAGTAATATTTCAATATGAGCATAGTAAAAACTGAACCGGCACTTAAAAAACAAAAGTGGTCTGTACTAGGCATATCTATCTACATCGAAATTCAAGGTCGAAATTGCTCATATACCCTCAAAATTATTAAATATCAGGTATGTGTATTACTCGGAAAGTAAGAATCCAATCGGAAAAGCTTGAAATGAAACTACACCTTTTCATGGAACTTGCCATTATTACAATTTCAAGCAAGGATGCCTCGTAATTCTGAGCATGAGCAATATATGAGCAATTCTGATACGGATTCAATGCACCAAAATATATATAGATAGATGTGTCTGGTCAAATGTACAGACCAGTTTTGTTTTTTTGTGTGCCGTTTTTTATCAAACAGGATAGGAAAAATTACACTGTACAGCAGTCTGGATTCTTGGTCTTGGTAATTTTGCAATACCTAGACTGCTATGGTCTTGGTCTTGCTCACGATGATCATCAAGACCAAGACTGCTTTTTAGTCTTGCAAATTTATTGTTAATAGATTGTCACGCCCCTTCCAAGCATAAAATCATATCTCAATTCGAATTTGGCATCTTAAAAATCCAACTGCTTTGTAAAAATAAAGTTTGAAAATTTTGAAAACTCAACAATCTTTAGAAATCAAGATCAAGACTGAGACTCAATATCAAAACCAAGACCAAGACTCAATGTTCAAGAACAAAACCAAGACTGCTATGGTCTTGGTTTGCTCATCACTAAATACGAATATGATATCCGTCTTGTTGCGCCAGGTTAGTGAGCTCATTAGAAAGATATTACCGAGAAGATCTTGCTTAAGTGTTAAAAATAAAAATATTTCACCAGATGGCGCTTTCAAAATTATTTAATGCCTAAAATTGGAATTTTAACGCAGTTTCTTAAGTTTAAAGCATGGCTCGTCTTGGGTAGAAAATTTTTTTAAAACACTTTTACCAATTATAGTCTAGTTTTGGGAAAAAATGGTCAAAAAGACTTAAAAAAACAGAATATAATGGGTCAAAGTGTTCCAGAAAAATATTACTTGCAAGATATCATTATGACCTTGGGGCAAAAAGTTTTATCCAAAATGTAATTTTAGAGACTTATGTCCCAGACAGACAGCAGCTCTAATGCATATTAGGTACAGACGCAATGATGTGAAACTTTTTATTGCATGTTTTTAGGCATTTTTTAAATACATATTTCATAGACATTGCCTAAAAGAAAATTTCCCCATTCGGGGTCCAAAAAATTCTAAAACATCAAAAAAAAGATTTAGTGAGTCGAGCATCAGAAAAGCTAATTAGAATTAGAAATATGTATTCAAAAAATGCCTAAAATCATGTAATAAAAAGTTTCACATTATTGCGTTAGTAATGTGCATTAGAGCTGCCGTCTCTCTGGGGCACTACAGTATGGTGGAAGTTTAAAATTAAATTACTTTTGAATATTTCAGCTAAAAAACAATTTATGGTTGATGCAAAATAAGAGATATTATTTTAAACCTCAAATCAAGAAGAAAAGTTTGAGTTATCGCACGACTCATTCCGAACAGTTTTTAGATTGTAATAAAATATATAACTACCGTATTAAGCCGTGTATACTGTGAAGTTTTAAAACTATGTACGTGTATTTGGGAAGTCTTAGTTTTCGATATTCATATTGAAATTACATAAGAAACATATTTTATGATATATTAAACCATTATATCCTGTTTTTATGTGGCCTTTTGACACCTTTTCCCAAAAACTGGGCTATAATGGGTTCAAGTAATCTAACATTTTTAATAAGCTTGCTATCATAAAAATATTTTTAGCTAAGTAATTTTACATCGTACACGTAAGTAATATCACCGGCTTTCTAACAACTTCAAAGCCAGTTTTGCAGAAAACCTAACCCGATGCAAAAAAAAAAAAACCGATAGCATATTTGTGTTAAGGAGACCAAAATACACTAAAAACACTTTTCAAAACTAAAATTGTTGTGCAGTGTTATTATCGTAAAGTATCGAAGAACATTGGAAAAGTCTGTTAAAGTAGGAAAAATTTGGAAAAGTTTAAAAAGGTCGAAAATTATCAGAAGTATCGAAAAAGTCCACAATAATCGCAATTAATCGAATATTATCGAAGAACATCAAAAATGTCCACGGGAATCGATTATGAAAGTCATCCAAAAATAGTCAAGCATATGGTATGGGGCTAGCAGTACATTAACCTGTCCATGTACTAAGATGACACCAAAAAGTCAATGGGTTAACTTCAAACAAAAGCTATTTCTTTGCAAAGTTTAACCACGCATCTGCATATGACAATATGTATCAATATTAAAGACTCAAACATAAAGACAAAACCTTAATCTGTAAAGAAAATCAAGCAGGCAATGACTAACACTGGTATACAAGAACAGACGCCAACAATGACGACACCCTCCAGTTAGAGTCAATTACCGATGCAATGTGATGCATCTCTGCTGCTGCTGCAGTTGCGCTGCGCTTCATCGTTCGTGACGCTTGGCTGCTCACTCATGACCATAAAGCACACAATACAATACCAGAACACAGAAAACGCCAAGGCAAAATATGAAGTGCCATATGGAGTTGAAAAAAAAAAACCATAGAAAAAGTTTCACAGCAAAACTAAAAGAAATGCAACGACGACGATGCAAGAACATGTCCGTGCATTAAAATGCTTGAGAAATGCGACAACTTTTCCATGTGACATACGGTACGCTTTTCAATATAAAATTGAAGCATGTAAGTACGATGCAGCTAAGCGAAACAGAATGCGATATATTACAGGTAAGAAAGGTGGTGAGCGGTGAAAGAAACCGGCAAGAACTTATTTGCGTTATTCAGAGAACGAAAGGTATTTAAACTTATGGCTGTCAGCGTAGGTTGCCCCCAACCAACGCACATGACCTTAAGAGACAATGTGGAATAAAGTTGGAAATTGTCTATAGTTTTATGAATGAAAAGTAAAACATAAAAAATCCATGGGTTTAACAAAAGTGAAAAATGCGTGGTTACAACATGTCATAATATTAGTGCTCAAAAGTGTTAAATAACTATAAATCAAACTTTCTAGTGTGCGATAGATGTCATTGAGATGTCAAAGGATTGATTCAGATTTTCTTTAAAAAATTTCATAATTTCGCGCTGGTATTTTTTTTTTTTTTTGAATTCAGGGCTGCAGCTGAAAGTTTTTTTGCTATCTAACTAATTATTTGAAACTAACGAAAAATTTCTTAAAAAATTTAAAAGCTTTCTGGATATGGCAAACTAACCCGATTTATGCTTAATTAAGTAGATATAATACTAACCTAACCTAACCAAGCGCAAGTGAGAATGAGTTGTTATATTGAGTTGCAACAAATAATGAAAAATCTATAATATAATATTAATAAATAAATTTAAGAATTTATTGAGTAACATTTTGAAGTAATTTATTATTGATTGAATTCACTTTGTAGGCATTGCATATTTAAAGGCGCAGCTAAAAATTGCACCTGCAAATCACGTAAATCTCTTGCAACAGTTCAATATTAATCTTCAAAGTCTTTTCCTAGTACCGATATATACAAAATACGCAAATCTTCTTTGGCATATTCACATCTAAACAAAAAACCCACAAACACCTACACTACACATGCAGAAGAGACACGTTTAAAATTTATAGGTGTTAACAGAAGTAACTAACTACACAATTCTTAGTAGTTGCCCTACCTCCATAACCTACACACACGCACACAAAGTTTGTGGTCCTCTTGGGGAAATGAGCAGCTTTAAAAACCGCCACACACAAGATCTGAGGGTATAAAGCAGCTAAACCGAGCGAGCAGAGAAAATTAATGTTTGACAATTGTACTGTTGCCAAGATTTACATATACTTAATAATGCAAGCAATGTTATAGTTAAGATACCCAGGAGGAAATTATGTGAATGATGACTAAAATAATATATTTAATATTTTTTATAAAAATGTTGTTGGCTGTTTAACCTCCTTTTTTTTGTCAAGTCATATTTCTCTGAATATTGCGGCAAATGGTGCCGAAAATTTTTATAAAAATTTTTAATCTTTTCGAAGAAAATATTTCAATATTAGCATAGTAGAAATTATTTAACAGCAAAGTAAAATTTTTAAACAAGAATAATTTTTATTTTTTTTTAAACTAAAGAAAGATAAAAGAAAGAGAAACAATTTAAATAAAAAAAACTATCAAGGGAGGGAGATTTGACCCGGGAGAATCTGTTGTGTGATAGATGCGCTCATTAGCCAACAGCACCACTGTCATCATCATCATTTTCTAGTTTTCTAATGTTTCCTAAACTTATTCACAAAAACATGCGTTTAACAGTTCATTTCTTGTAATTTTTACAATTTTTTTTTCTGTATGTTTTGAAAAACTGTTAAAATTCAGCATCTTTGGAGATTATAAGAAAAATGTTCTTTAATGAACGAATAATCATGTGGATATCGTGTTTAAAAACTGTAAAATCTGATATTGGCATTTGTACAAAATATTATAAGGAAATAAGAAATCATAAGGAATCATAAGGAAACACTTCAATTGTCTCGCAGTGAGTATTATTTTATGACTACGAGTATCCAAGCCGAGATTTTAAAACAAAATCCTCACTGTCCATGGGATCATTACAGTTCACTCATGTAAAGTTGGCTCCACAATTGTCGAAAACCGTAAATTTTTTAGAGTTCTTAGTCCGTTGGGAATAGTTCTGGAGTTCTTACACAAAATTCAAAATTAAAAAGAGTTCTGGAGATAAGAGTGATTTTTTACCCAGATGACGCATATGAAATATTTTCTTGTGGAAAATCATTCAAATATCATTTTGCAATTTTAGTTAAATTTTTTTATAACTTATTTCATATTGACACACTGCCTGGTCTTTTATGAAAGCAAAAACTAACCCCGCAGTACAACGGAATATTCCAAAACTAGTTTGCAAACTAATCCATGTGAGAAACCGACTAGTCCAAATTCTGGTCCCATCACATATAAAGTACCATTAACGTTTTACACTGTTTGTCATTAGCGTAACCAATTGCCTCCTTATGCATTACAATCAGACCAGAATAAGGTCAATTGTCTCCTTATGCATTACATTCGGACCAGAAAAAGGCCAATTTTTTTTTTTTTATTTTATTTATAAATTTCGACAAATCTAGTTTGAAATTCAAATTTTACACAAAAATGTCAAAAGGTTTCATAGCCGAATGTGCTAAAGAGTTTGTTATATATTTCTGAGCAATGTGTTTCGGGTTCGAATCTCAGTGTGGATGAAAATTTATTGATTAATTTTTTATTATTTTATACCTCGGCTATGTTGGACATACATATAGGGTAAACTGGGGTACATTTGACACTGGGGCACATTTGACTTTGCCATTTTCGGTGTGAACACGCCTTTCGAACCAAAAACCTGAAATGCAGAAACATAACTAATTAGAGTGGAAGCAACGTAATGAACTTTGGTAGTTCTCTTTCAACTTCTCCCGCGCTAATACGCTTTTTTAACTTTTTGTGTATTTTTTTGTTATTTTCGACATCTTGTTCGTAAGGGTTTTGCAAATAAAGTTGTATTGTTTTTTAGAAGTAAGTATGAAAATTTGGTAGCTCTAACCTTTACAATTAATAGAATAAAAGAGTTTTTTATCAAGGTCAAATAGTTTAAATTTTAAAATATTTTTAATTCTTCAAGAGATATTGGGGCACATTTGACTTTTGTCGAAGGGGCACATTTGACGTTTGTCCAGACATATGTGTTTGTGTATTTTAGAAGATTTTCTATTGTTATCTTTTTAAAGATATGGTATACCATTATAAAATGAAGAAGAACAGACGCGATGGCGATGAAAAAAAAGTTAAATGCGCTATTTCTAATATCGGAAACCAACGAAATTTCCATCAAACTGGGTCTTATCTAATTTAACATTTTATGTTGACGTTTTCATTAAGGGTATTGTTGGAAATTGTACTTTATATTGAAAACTTGTTGAATGTTTGATGTTTGCCTGACTTTGAGGAGTGCAATAGATTTAAGCTACCAACTCGAACAAATCCAGCATCAACTTCACGTTCATGCACTAAATACGTATTTGACATCGACTTATATATAAAATAGGTCTTCGTTAATACATACATACATACTTATTATTTGCATTTATATGAATAAAATATATGTATTAATGTTTTGTTTAATGTTTTTGTGTTATTTTTGTGAGTGTTAAATGTGCCCCTTGCAATGTCAAATGTGCCCCGTACCAGGGGCACATTTGACAAAATGACTTTTTTTGAATAAATTTAAAAAAGGACTCTTAATGCAATGTTTTAAAAATTTTTTTTGTCTTTGTTTTAATCTTAAATAATCAATGTTTCAGAAACAGTAAAGAATATTTAGATAGTGCAATAATTTTCAAAGATACAAGCCTTTGAAAATTTAGCGTCAAATGTGCCCCAGTCTCCCCTATACTCTTCAGAAAAATTGTGTACAAATCAATATAAATTTACCGAAACACTATCGTTTGATCTTCTTCACAATCGACGAACTGCCAAACAGTATGTAGGCTGTAATGTTATGAGTATAATCGATACACAATTGGACCATTTTTGGCACTAATGACGGGGATTATGCATTACATTTGGACCAGTTTTGATACAATTGATTATTTAAGTGAATTTATTCTAATTTAAGGTGTAGTCCACTATAGACTACTTACAAAAAAAAATTAGACCAAAGATTGGGCTATTGAGATAATTAACTCCATCGGTCCTACAGGGAACTGACACATGATACAAACAATTCCTAATGGGTAGCCATGCATGCGTATATTTGTATGTTCTTAGCCCACATATACTTTTAGCAAACATACATACAAATTTTCAAGTATTAGAGAGCATCTTGATTAAAAGTAATTTGGTAACAATTTTATGGCAACATTTATTGTGTTGGTTTCAAACGCAGGCGTTTTATTGAAGCAGAAAAACGAACAAACAGATGAAAAATCCAAATTGAACACAAAAATTTGTTGTTGAACAACTAATCAACAGCAGTAAAGTGGCAACAACATCAATTGCAATTACACCATATGTAACAACAACAACAACAACAAAGCCTAAGTAACGCGAAAATCCAATTAATACGTTTACGCAGCAATCGAATAAATAAAGAAAACGTTAAGGTTTTATTGGAAAAACTGGATTGTAAATACGAATAAAAAAAGGAAATATTCCGAAATATCAAAAGGAAATGAGAACTGGTTACCAGTTTTTTGTACGTAGAAGTGGTTAACCTTTAAAGGTTCTTTCAGTGTGTTAAGAAAACACTTAAAGCCATAGAACATTCGCAATTGAAATGGATAAATGCAAAGAAATTGTTTTTATATTTATTGATAAATTGCCATTCAAGTAAGTATATAAGGAATATTCACATAAAACATTTCAGCAATAAATTTGTTACTTGACGGCATAAATTATAATTTTTATAACATAACACTGATAGGCACTTAATCGTTTTATCAATAATTGCCACCCCCAGACCCAAGATTGAAGTGCCAAGCTCACACACTTGGCAAACAACGGAGGGCGCACAGTTGAACGTCGTTCGGGTCACGCTCACCACACCTTATCATACCACATCCAACTACACCACAACGTAGTTTAGACAACTTCACCTCATTAAGGGCAGAGTGCAAATATAAACAAATGTCGAGCAATGAAATAACTCGTTAGAAGGATATCTACTTAGGTAAGGTTGCCAGAGTACGAAATTGTTAATTTTTTAAGTTTCCCACACTTATTAAGGGTTGTAGCAGAAACAACCTGACTTTGTGCTTTTTTCGTATGGGGTTGCTTATTGCGTCGGCTTACAAGTCAAAGAATGCAAAGTGAATAAGAACGCATTGATATCATGCAGAGACATATGAGTATAGCGGAATAACATTAATGAGATACATAAAAAATTATTGTTATATAAAAAATATATGAAATTTTTAGCCGCTAAAAAATATGCAATAAAAAAGTTCAAAAGTCCTCATAAACTACACAACAGATGACCAGCGCAAGCCCATTTTTATATGTTACATACTTTTAGATTCCACTACAAAATTGCATTTCTCAATGCATCCAATTATAACATTTCATCTCTCTAAGAACAATTTTAAAACTCTAATGAGTTGTAGCAAAAATTTTACTTTTAATCATTTGAGTGAAAAACGTGATGTTAATTTTCTCATTATAGCAGTTTATGCAAATTTATTGCATTTTCCGCACATTTGTTGGCTTTTCTCATTAAGTGCGTTTTTTTCTCATTACTCTTTATTACGTTAAACAGTAAGAAAATATACACGCGCACATACACAGCACATATGCACAATCGCTTGCGGGTAGGCAACTGTCTGTATTAAGTCGATTTTCGTTGTTCACATGATCCTTTTCATTTTCCATTTACTGGACACTCCATGCGTGCAGGCGTTTACAGTTGAATGCTTCTTTTAAAATAAAAAAAAACCCATAGAAATAGCGCCTCTCATTACAGCAACGAAGCGGATGAGTAACACTTACTTAGCCAAGTATTTGTAGCTATAAGCTACATGAGATTTTTAAACGTCATAAGGAAGGATACTTCAAAGTGTCATTCCTTTTGAAGTGCTACATAGTGATTACAAAGTGTAGTATTGGGAAATAAAAAAGAAATTAAGACTGTTTGTACACGTAATATCTAACTTCGTATATAAAAGAAATTTTTGGCAAGAAAAAATATACAAAAATTTTATCTCAACTGGATAAATGCAGGTTGGCTCTAATAAGAACGAAGTCATTGAAGAGCTCATTACTGCTCTGTCCTTAAAATTCTTACTTTTTTTTTTGGCTTCATGATTCGTTTATAGTTCTAATTAGTTGACATATACATAGTAGACCGGTGCGTTTTGGACGAAAGTTTAAAATTCGTCGCGCAACCGGCAGAATTGTAAATTTTAACTATCGACATGAAGATTGCCGCCACCCTAGCTCTGAGAGATGACGGGAAGGGGTGTCAATATATTTTTGAAGGTTGAAAAACGTGGTTTAAAAATGCTTGCTTATAGGTCCGAAGTGAATCAATTCTCAGCTTCGTAGTAGGTCGAAAACTGAAATCCAAGACATGGATTCTTATGTATTTTTTCCCGTAGAATCGAATGGCATCATTAGTTTTCTGATTAGATGTCCATTTTTGGCGTTAAGTGAACTTTTCAGCTCAAAAAAGTCGAAATTTTTCCAAATCCCCTATTTGAGCACTCCACAATTGAACAGAAAAAATCTTAGAAAAATTCTAAATGTATATTTTGTTAGGATTTTTCTTGACAAATCCAGTGGTACCACTTTTTTTGCGCTACGACATTATTTTCATTCATGAAAAACGAATTTTTGATTTTTATTATCAAAAAATATCACGAAATCGGGCGTAAATAATTAGTCAACGACGGTTCCCAACGTCCGGACGGTTTTTTTTTGTCGGTGCCCCCTAGTAAAATTTTTTTAGAATATTTTTGGAATTTTTTTAACCCATTATAAACAAGTTTTTGAAAAAGGGGTCAAAAAGACCCTTGAAAAAGGGATATAATGGGTTAAGATGTTTAAATAATTTAATGTAGAATTAAGCATGGAACAATATTTTAGAACATCTTAACCCATTGTAAACAAGTTTTCGAAAAAGGGGTCGAAAAGACCCTTAAAAACGCGTTATAATGGGTTAAGATGTTCACACAACTTCATGTAGAATCAAGCATGGAACAATATTTTAGAACATCTTAACCCATTATAACGCGTTTTTAAGGGTCTTTTCGACTTCTTTTTCAAAAACTTGTTTATAATGGGTTAATATGTTCCAAAATATTGTTCCATGCTTGATTCTACATTAAGTTATATGAACATCTTAACCCATTATATCCCGTTTTTAAGGGTCTTTTTGATCCCTTTTTCAAAAACTTGTTTAAAATGGGTTAAAAAATTTTAAAAAATATTCTAAAAAAATTTTATTAGGGTGCACCGAAAAAAAAAACCGTCCGGACTTTGGGAACCATCGTTGACTAAATATTTACGCCCGATTTCGTGATATTTTTTGATAATAAAAATCAAAAATTCGTTTTTCATGAATAAAAATAATGTCGTAGCGCAAAAAAAATGGTACCACTGGATTTGTCAGGAAAAATCCTAGCAAAATGAATATTTCGAGTTTTTCTAAGATTTTTTCTGTTCAATTGTGTAGTGCTCAAACAGGAGATTTGGAAAAATTTCGACTTTTTTGAGCTGAAAAGTTCACTTAACGCCAAAAATAAACGTCTAATCAGAAAACTAATGATGCCATTTGATTCTACGGGAAAAAATACATAAGAATCCATGTCTTGGATTTCAGTTTTCGACCTACTACGAAGCTGAGAATTAATTCACTTCGGACCTATGAGCATGCATTTTTAAACCACGTTTTTCAACCTTCAAAAATATATCGACACCCCTTCCCGTCATCTCTCAGAGCTAGTGTGGCGGCAATCTTCATGTCGATAGTTAAACTTTACAATTCTGCCGGTTGCGCGACAAATTTTAAGCTTTCGTCCAAAACGCACCGGTCTAATACATAGGTATGTACTACATCATTCATAATTGGGATGCTTAAAAATTTAAAATTACTCGAAATTTCGCACCCACGTCACTAAAAGTTTCTCTTTGATGCAAAGAAACACCATGCAAATTTTGGTCCATTTGAGAGAACATTTAATGCATTCCAAACCGAAAAATCGAAAAAAATCTCACGTGTTTCTTGGACGATTCTAAGCATTTTTTGCCTAGTATACTTTTTTCGTCAAATGCTTTCCTCTTGAGTAAAAAAAGATTTTAAATGGTATCTCTATTTTTTGAACATTGAATTACATTTTTAAAGGTCACTCGGCAAATTGGTAAAGTCACATTAGGAAATTAAGCTTCGTACCATTCTACAGTATGACAAAACTAATAATTTTTATATTTCGATGAAAATTGCGATGTCTGAGTGGTTTTGAACCAAATCACTTCTATAGCCCCAGTGTGCACCGTTCCGGATATTCTCAACTAAAATTCAGACAAATCGTGTATGGCACACGGTGAGGACTATGTTCATGACTTTTTTTAATTTAAGCCCCCATGCCGAGTAAAAAACGAAAAACGTTAAATTTTCAGGTAACACGACCTCCTGACAGTCTTTCATGCCGAAATTTTCTTCTTCACCTTTTAAGAACTTGATTTTATACGTCGACCAATATATTCCACCACATTTGGTTATAGAATATGAAAAAAAAAAAATTTCGGAAAACATGGGTCAAATAAGAGAAGATTATTTTTGGATATTCCCATATATTCTTGACCAGCGTCATTTCCTGTGTCACTGTAGCCATGTTCGTCTGTCTTTGGAAATAATTTTCACGGAAAAATTAAGCAAACTAACTCAATAAAACTTTGCGCATCGTCTTCGGTGTAAAAGATATTTTGTGGGATTGAAAATGAGCGAAATCGGTCAACGGACATACAAAAAAGTAATTTGAAACGCAATTTGATGAGCATTATTCACGATACCGCAACAAATACTACCTTGCAGTAAAAATATGAGACAGTCTACAAAAAATACCAGTTCAGGGTTAGTACTAGCCTGAAGCTAGTGAAAAAGGGATGCAATGGGGCCAGTTTGGTAGCAGTTTGTAATTTGTAGGGGCTAAGAAATTTGAATCGTAACGAAAACAAAATACAATTTTCGTTTTTGCTTTTGAAATATTTTGTGTTTTGTGTCACTTGAATTGTGTGTCAAAATAAATTGTTGAAAGATGAATTCATTTCTGTTAATGTTGTTATGAATGTAATTTAACTTTATTTAATTTATTATAGGTAAATATAAACTCAAATAAAAAACAAAGAAATTGAAATTTCGTAGGACATCTACACTAGGGATGCCAATTTTTGGCCTTTTTGGTGATCCCGGGATTTCGGGATTATGAAATTGCAATCCCGGGATCCCGGGATTTTTCGGGATTAGGTATGATTTTTATTTTGACATTAAAAGCACTCTTTTTTTATTAGGATATAAGAACGTAGTTAGGCTTTAAAATTGCGGTCTCGGGACATGCAGCCGCCAGTTTTCGCACAGTACGAGTTACTTAGTTCTTGATGTATATCTCAGACGATTTTTGGAGCCAATAATGTGGGTTAGTATTGATTTTGTGGACCATAAATGAATCGTCAGCGGGATTAAAATTGTTGTTTGACGCACTTTTACCCTAATTTTGTACCCGATTTGCATTAACGAAGCATTCAATTGTGCTTTGCATTGTAGGTGGGACTCAAACTAACATATTCAGAAGCTTATCGCATAGATTGGTCGTTTTTAAAATGAGTTATCACCGATTTTCGTTGCTGGATGAGCCATTTCTGCAAAATGCACTTTTTTATCCTCACATGTACATGATCAAATTAAAAATTGGCTGCATCTGGTTGAGAATACCACACAGAGAACATAGAAAAAGAAATTCTCATTAAATAACGCGAAACGCTGGCTCCAAAGGGAAAATAAGCATCTGCACGAAATGAGCTGTGACTTCAATTTCTCCCGCTCAATCGGTTTTTTCCACCCTGAACGTCTTGGAATAAAATTTTGTGGATTTTCTTTTACTTATTATGAACAATAGGCATGCCCGTCTAAGCCTGCATTTAAAATTTGATAATATTTGTATTAGTTTTAAAGATACAGTGTTTTAAAGTTAAAATTACTGCACGAAATAAGCTGTGAGCCACTGTAGATAAATTCAGCAGAGGGCATGGCACATCCACTCAAAGTTTTCAAAATGCTGTATTGCAAATGTCAATTGAGGAAATATAAGAAAATTTTGCACTGATTCTGAAAATAATTTATTGAAGCTCCAAACAAAAACTAGACGAACTTGGAAAAGAGGGCGTGGCACCGCCCATACAAGCAAAACTATCATAATGCTATACTACAAGCGTTATTTGAGATAATGTTACCAAATTTCACACAGAATAGATAGCGCAAGTTCTGAGCATAATTTAAGTCACCAGATATTTGTAGAATGCTCGTGAAGGATGATATTTTTTTTCATTCTAATTCTAATTGAACTTGTCTGACAACATCGTCTGAAAGTATGAGAGCATTTTATATTCTGTTAGGATTTTAAAATAAACACAAAGGATTCAAATGAATAACTAGTTTTTAAAATGAGTACAGTATGTTCTATACTGCATCGCAATTCAGGGTCTAAACTCTTTGAAAGCGACTACAGTAACTTTAAGTTCCGTAATTCGTAATAGTACCAATAAACCATCAAGAAAAAACTTTTAAAAAGAGTGCAACGACACGAAAAAAAGTTACTTATCAAAATAAAACATAATTTAATACTTTATATCCCCATGATATAAGATATTATACAAGCGATATCAGTCATAGTTTCAAGAATGAAAACATTTAAAGAAAAAAACCACGGCAAACTTTTTGTAACTTGCGTGTTAAAATGTCCCCTATCCTTTGCACCAACCATAGAGACAAGTTGTCGCGTTTGGCATTTGGTTTTTTATTTCAAAGAAAAGCAAAGGAACGCAAGGAAAATAAAAATAAACAGAAAAAGATACAAGAAAAAGGTTGAACTTAAAAAAAATTATGGTGAACTGTAAAGCTTTTAACTTTATTACTTTGTATTTTATATTAAAAAAAAAAAAAAAATTTTTTGCAAATTCAATGTGGGTGTTGTGAACAATAGCACTGATGTTAGCACCAGGCATGATAAGAAAATTTTTGAGAAAAAAACCCTTCAAATGATAAAAGAAAACCCTACAAATGATGTTAATAAAACATTAAACAAATAATCATGCAATAATGGAAACAAAAATCCTTTATACCAAGGACAAATCCATTGTAAGCTTTTTATAAGTGGGTACCTATCATCAGAAGAAGCTTGTAATCGCTACAAATTTATGAATAAAGTGAAGGAAATATTTCCAAATTAAGTTCGAAAGTAAATAAAGCCATTAAATATGAGTTAATTAAAGCTCAAATTTCAGTTATTTGAATCAAAAGAACACAAGAATTAAAAATCTTATGTCAACTTCAAAATAAACAAAAATCGGCGCCACTCACCAACGTCACATTGGACCACCACATTTATTCCATAAATAAATCAAAAATTTGCCAACGTCATACCAAAATCAAAAAAATTCGCTTTTTCTGCGAATGAAAACTTTAAATAAACAAACTGAATTTAGCGCTGAATTTAGGAGCTGAAGCAGAAGAACAAAATCATTTTCTTGCCCTCTAAAAAAATCAATTTCGAGATACAAAACAATAAATCGTGACAAATAATAATGAAATAAGCGTGACTCCGAATGGGGCGAGCAAGTGACGCGAAAAAATTAAATGACAAAAAGAAAATATACATAAATATCGTATACGTCGTATATATATAAATAAACATCGCTGAATAAAGAAACAAATTTGAATATCAACGCAATTGAGTTGAACAGCGCTGAATTCAATTGAATTGAATGGAAGTGAATCGCTTGATTACTCATATTGCCTCAAAACTTATAAATGAAAGTTAAAGTGTGCGACGTTGGGTTTGATTAATCTTAATCGATTTGCGACTTTTAGCTGGCACACTGGAGAATATATACGAAGAGACCCCCGGTAGGAATTGTCATCTATAATGTCCTATACGTGTATAAAGTTAATTTTTAGCTGGTGGCAATTTCGGTATGTGATAAATTAAATCGTAGCTGATACTAAGGTTAGGTTAGGTTATGAGGGCGTCGTCAGCAGTCAAACCGACTTCCACTTAGACCATATTGTTGGTCCATTGTGATCCCTCCTTTTGACGGCTGTACGGATCGTTTTACTAAATATATGTACTTAGCTTATTTTTGAAGCTTACACAATTTTTTGAAATAAATGGCAGACACAATGTTTACATATAACAACAATCTTTTTTTTCACATTTTTGAAGAGCCGTCATTTTGAAAATCTGCCACAAAAACTTGGCAGACATAGCTTATATTGATTGATTTATTCCAATCTTCACAATTATCATCTTCTGCCGAACAATTCTAACACATAATTTTTTCTGCCGATAGCTCTTTATCTTTGAGAAAGTTGTTGAAAGTAATTGTCTTTTTCTACAAAAACCCAAATTGAGTTATATCGATAACTTCGAACTTCGAGAACTCGTGATAGAAGTATTCTGTGACCGTATGACGTATGAACATAATTTCCTACTTGGTATTTATGTATACAACAGTTAAGATGGGGGTGATGCTGTGAAAGGAAAAATATTCAAATTAATACAATTTGGACTACAAATTGAAATTGGAATTAAAATATGGTTAATTGGTATGATATAATAATTTTTATGCTTATTAAAGTTAACCACATGCAATCTTTGGCATCTCTTTATATTTTTAAAATTATTTAAAAATGTTAAATATGAGAAACTTACGCAAATTATAGCAAATTGCAGAGATCGCTTTCGTCATGTTGGCTAATGGTTGGAAATACAATTTGTGTTTTTTTATTTTATTTCACTCAAATTGTGGTCAATTACGTGGCATAACGCAATGACAACTCAAATTGAAATTTTCTCATGTTGAAACTCTAATGAGCTTGAATGTAATGCTTGGTTTGTTGCCATTTGACTTTTAAGCTCATTAACAGGGCTTATAACTCTAGGTTGTACACTTATTGAGAAACTGAAGAAAAAAAAAGAAACCGTTTAATGAAAGTTCAAGCAAAAAACCCGATATTTAAAATAATAAACCAACCAATAAGCTACCTAAGATGCTAAGAAAATCGCAAGATTTTAATTTACGTTCATCGTTAATTTAAAAAATAAGTTCTTTCATTTCTTTTTTGCCGTACTTTATTCATCATTTGCTGTCATGACTTTTATATCCCACGACTAAAAATGATACTCATTGAAATCTTAGAGAGAATCATAAAAGAATATGGTTGATTGACTTTTTTTTATCATAGGTAACTGTTAACTTTAAGTCTTTCGTATACGAATTGATTGTATTGTCCCTCCTCCCATGATCGTGGATCTTCTTCAATCAATCTTAATCACTTTTTCCGTAATAAGAAAAAAACTTTAGATATATTATTCATAACGTTGAGCTTTGTTGATACCTAGAATTAAAATTTTTTGAGATTTTTGATCACTGTATCATCCTTTATTCGAATTATTTCAAGTGCAAACAGGGTGTAATCGATAAGGTTACGAAGCTTCTGGGAGGTGATAGAGGAGGCCTAGACTTGCAAAAAATTGCACCCGTGAGGGGGTCTAAAACAAGGGTGGCAGCGAAGAACAAAAGTGGGCCAAAGTGCTCGACCAACAACATCAATATTTCTGTACAACAATCACAGAAATAATTTTTGTTGTTTTTTTTTCACGCTCGTCAAAATTTCGCGTTTTTGTTGCTTTTTTTGCGTACTCGAACCAACCAATAAAACAACTGTTGAAATATTATTGTTGTTGTAAACGAGGCATGGAAAACAACAAAAAATAGATTTGTGATTGTTGTAATTCGAATTTGAAGTTGTTGTAAAAGCGAAAATTTTGCGATGACTGCTCTTGGCTCAGTGATTTGAAAACGCTGACACCTTTAGTCTAAAATGTACCCCTGAGGAGTAGGCTTAAAACTGATTTTCTGATTTGCTTAAGAAAACAAAAATTTGGGCCACCCTAACGTTTGAGAGAAAACATTTTGATGGCAAAGTTTTAGCTAATTGTATGAGCTTTCTAAGAGTGTAATTTGCAATGACTGTCGGCTATTTTAATATGAAAAATATCTTCCATAATTTTTGTTGGAGCACCCGTTATATTTCCTTTAATTCGGTTGTACACTTGAGCCGTTTATTTTGAAAGTGGCCTTAGTTCATTTCGGGGCAAAAGTAATGTGCCGTAATAATCGGTTTTTTGCTTGATACCATTTTTGAAACATAACGCCGTTAATTTCACATAATGTGGTAAACTTTCTATAAAAACAGAATTCAATTTTATTCGTTTTGAACAAAATGCCAGCTAATTCATATTATGACATTACTTTTGCTCTGAAATGGACTTAGGCCACTTTCAAAATAAACGGCTCATTTGTCATATCAACTTTTCAATTTGAGGTCGGAAAAAAATACTTTTCTATGTAACACACGGCATGCGTTGCGCTGCATATGATGTGCCCTTTACCTACTGGAGACTTTAAAGGGATTGTTCTTGAAAAGTATTTTTTTCCAACCTCAATTAAAAAAATTGGTATGACAAATTTACTGCCGTCTTAAAGGAAATTGGACGAGGATTCAAAAATACGACCTTTTCCGTACTAAAATCAGGGCAAAACATTTTAAATATCAACTTTAAAGGTCCAGAACTTTGCAAAATTCTTTTGAATCCTATAAAGCAAATACATTCTTAGAAAGCTCATACAATTATCTAAAAGTTTTCTTTAGAAATGTTTTCTCTAAAACGGTAGGGTGCCCCATGACATTTTTTTTTTTTAAATACATGTCAGAAAATCAGATTTAACCATATAATTCCTCAAGCATACATTTTACAGCCCCCTCAGGTACAATTTTGTGTTAGTCTAGGCTACTTCTATCACCTCCAAGAAGCTTCTTAACCTTATGCATTAGACCTTATTAAATTAATGCATCAAAATATTAAACATATTACAAATAAATCCAATTTTTACTAGGAACTCAGTCAACTAAAATCTTTTTTTCAGCGCAACTTACTGCTTCTACCATTACTGTTATTAAAATATTGTCATTTGCTTATTGACATAATACGGTACTGATAAAATCTCAATTACCACAAAAAACTTGAAAACACTTAAACTTTAATGGCAAATAAATCTGATAAAAAACATTAATATAATGCAAATAGTTTTCATAAAGGTTAAGTACAAAATAAAAAGTCATAAAAAAAGTTTAATAGCATCGCAAAAGTTTTACAGAGCAGTTTCGCACTGTCCTTGTAACATCTAAAAAAAAAACAAGTAACTCGATGTTAAAAATAAATTTAAAAAACAAAACCAAAACCTGCAAAATATCGTGTAATACATGAGAAATTTAATTAGAACTCTGGGTGCATTTAACAGCAAATGAAATACGGTAATAATAAATAAAAAAAGTAGTTAAGTCAATAAAAAATGCTACCAAGTAGACGACAGATTCTACACGTATAATGAAGAACAGTAGGTACTACGTCTACTCGTAGCGTACTGAATTAAACCTGAAAAACATGAAAGTTGGCATGCAAACAAACATGGTATAGTAGACTGAAAATAGGTTAAAAGGGGCGTCTACAAAAGGAGAATGGAGAAAAAAAAATTGTATTAAATGAATGAAAATGAAATATGGTTTTTGACTTACTTCTGAAAGGAAATGCAAACAATAGGAAATACTGGCTAAAAGGAATTTCATTACATTATAAGTATTCCGTTCTGTTCTCTTTTCAAAAGGAAGTATAAGGTGAAAGCACATTTTTTGGTAATTGTAAGTAATTGAAGGATTTTAGTTAAAAAAAGAGAAAAAAGTGTCCTTGTGTTTCTTTTGTAGATTTTTAAGTAAGAGTTTAAGTGAATATACAAGAAAATTTAATTTTTGACAAGACCCTTATACTATGTTTCCACCGGAGATTTCGCTGTGCTGAGATTTGTAAATAGCACCATTTAATCCCACCCGTTTCCACCGGCCGAAAGAGATTTAGTTTTAACAGTAAATGTCATAATCGAACATTAAAGTTGTGTTTTCTTTTCTTCTTAATATTTATCATTCATTTGCTTTATTTTTAATGACATTTAATGCCAATTGTCAAATTTAAGAGGTGTCACTTGGCCAAAAATAGCCAAAATAGGTAGCTGTGCTGTGATTTGAACGCAGATTTAAAATAAATCTCGTCAGAAATAGATTTATTCTATATAGTAAGTTATGTGCTTTACGCTTAATCTCGAAATAGTACTAAATCACCTCATAAATCTCCGGCGAAAACGTAGTATTAGTTTAAGTATTTGTAAAGTAAAAGTGTGCTTCTGCAAACAGATATAGATGTTAGAAAATGGCTTGAAATCATACTTGAAGTCTTTATAGCTATGTAGTCCAGAGAATATATCTATATATCTAAAAAACAACGATTGGTGTCTGATCTTTTTACAATAGCTGTGTTATTGCGTACACTTTGTCTGGGCTTGTCTTAACGATATTAATTTATCTGAGTTAAGTTAAGTTTTAAGATGAAGTGCCCACAACATATCTAGTAAAAAATTTAAATAATGAAGTAATGGGCTTAAGACAAGTTTTCCAAACTCTAAAATTAAATTTTAAGATACAAAAAATAGAATATTTTTCGAATGCTGAAGAATAAATAGATTTCACTGAGAGCTGCATATACCTACTTATGTATATAAAGAAAATCAATTGCGAAAAAATCGGACTTTTCATGTTTTACCATCTTTGGCAGATATGAGCTATACATTCATTTAAGTCTTACCACCATTAAATGCCTGGAAAAAGAAGGAGCCTGAGCTTGTTTAAGGACATGTATTTATCTAGGTTAGGTTAAGCACAACCCCAGATAAAATCTCAAAATTTAAATAACGAAGTAATGGGATTGAGACAAATTATCCAAACTCAAAAATCGAATTCTCAGGTACAGAAAGCAGAATTTTTGTAGGATGTACATTAGATAGTATCACAAAAAAAAAAGTTCGCTGTAAGCCCCCCATTTTGAAAGCTTATCGGTTTTGATTTTGAAGGAAAAGAAAAATTTTTTTGCGGCCTCTAAATAATGCGCTATTTGATTCTCTGTAGTATATACTAGTTTTAGGCGGTTTTTTAACATCTTGTTTTCATATTTTGTACTGAAGTTTTAGATTCGCTATAACTTCTTCAATTTAAACAATTTGAGGAAATTTTGTAGAGATGAATCTTATGATTTTTTATGGGCTTCAATTTCATAAAGTGTTCTTGGCACCTTAGGTTGGTAGAAACTGAGATAATGAGTACAAATAGTCAAAAAAAAACATTTGAGATAAATCACTTCTATGAATGAAATAAAGCCCACATCAAGGCATTTACAACGATATAAGTACTAAACTTGATGATCGGACGTCAAATGGCGAAGCAAGAGAAAAAGGAATTTTGGTCATTTCAATTTGAAATCGCTTGACTCACTATTTGGAGTGTTTCTTAAATTCATATAGAAGTATTTATATATGTACATCCAAGTGGTTCTCTTAGACTTTGCTAAAGCCCTTAGTATCGAGTATACAATGGGCCCTTTCTCGAGGCCTAAGTTAATGATGACATGTTCATCTCCCAAATCTAACCTAACCTAACCTAAAGAGGAAAATAGCATATTATTTAGAGGTCGAAAAAAAGAATTTTTGCCTTAAAAATCAAAACCGATATGCTTTCAGAATGGAGGGCTTACAGCGAACTTTTTTTTTTTGTATGGGAATCGATACTATCTAATGTACATTGTTCAAGTGTTGTCAAATTACAAGAATGTAATTTTGTATCATGCGAGTCAATTATCACAGCAAATGTATAATGCAAAAATATATATAAAGGATGTTCGGCTAAGTTCAGATACGGAGGCATTAAAACAATAGATAGCTGATCCTTTGAAGAAACTAAGACTTATTTTTTCCTAACTTCTGAACTATGGTGTAAGCCTAGATAAGATTCTCGCTAAAGAAACTAAGTAGCTCTTGTTCCGGACTCGAAATATAGTGCTATACGCTATAATCTCTGAGAAAGCCTCTCTTAATTATATTTTTGCGAAGAAACCGGCAAAAATACACAAACAAACGAATGTATTTTAAATGTCAAGGATGATGTTTACAAGCAAATTGGAACGAAAACATAAGAAAGGTAATCAAAAACCATAAAAAACAGTAGCCATGAGTTGGAACAATATACAGAAATCCACATTGGGGATACATACGTGTGAACTGTGCACAATAAAATGACATGCATGTGCCAAAAAAAAAAAGTGTAGAACCCCGAAGAAGGGTGTCTATCGGGAGTAACCTAAATAACCTACATAAAACGAGCATTCAGCAGAAGCAACGAGACGAAAGCGTGAAGTAGAAATAGCAAAATTTCACCTACGGGGATATTGTACATGCGAGCGAGGTGGTAAAACGTCGAAAACGAAAGAAACAACTGACACATTACGAATTACAAATACAATTGAGCCAAAAAAAAAAAAAGAGCAGGATTCAACAAGGCGGCTTAGGGGGTGGGTGGTGGTGGCATAGTCACAATAGAGAGCGGTCTTGATAAAATCAGGAAAAATCGATTTTGTCGCCTGATGTTGATGAAAGTAAGCCTGGTATATAAATAAGAAATCACTCGCGATAGAAATTTCAAATAACAAAGTTATGAAAATGCACAATAACGGTAATGATGACAAAAAATATGGTTATGGTTGAAGTTGATTTTAGCTTATGGGTTTGATGTTGGAGGCTGAAACTTTTGAGGTACCTAAAAATATATTATTAATAGGAGAAAAAAAGTGTAGAAGAAAACAAACCTGGTTGCACCCCAACAAACTCGAGCAGAAGTTTTCTGTTAAAAATTATTTCCAACAGCAAATGACTTCAATTTTCCATAATTTTTTCAAATTTTGCACACTTCATTTTTTTATGAAATTAACTTCAAATAACTTCACTTCACACGCAACGATTACACAATTTGCTAAAAAAAAAACTCCAACTTTTCCGTTCAAGTTGGGGTGTTGGAGAGGAGACAAACTTCAATGGGGGGATAACTGTGGTAATTACAATTTTTTCCACTTTCGTAATTTTTCCTTTTTTCTTTTCGCGCGCTCTTTATTTTTACATTTATTTAATTGCAAAATTAAATTTCGATTTACCGTAACGTTTTCTTTATTTTTTCACACTTTTGTATTTGAAACGGGGCGGAAAAACCGAAAATTCAATTCAACCGACGGAGCAAAACACAACTGTTTTCTCACAAAGCGCGTTGCCAACTGTTTGTTGGCACTTTTGAGTTTTATAAACTTCACTTCAAATTGTTCGGCCGCCGCTCATACGTTTTTGAAGTTTAACACTCGGGCTACACAAAATTTCTTCGTCATCGTTGTGGGGTTGCACATTTGACGCCTTGTCGCTCTGCTGCTGTTGTTGTTTTTGTTGCTGCTCCAACAGAAGAGCGCCAAAACCACGACTTGAAACTGAAGACGACGACACCAATGAAAGCAAAGGCAACGTCGGTAATGAACCGACCGCATGGCAAAGCATGAAAAATCTACACTGGCGCAAAGTGTTTCGTGGCGCTCGTGGTACTGTGATGAGTACTTGGCGAATATCCCAAACGTGTAGCGGCATTCAAACATCGACTTGAGATGAGCATCGTGTTGAAATTAACCCTTGTATGGTTGGCTGGTGTGAAATGTATTTATTACGAATATTTTTTCTCGTATTTTTTTATAAAGTTTCAATTTAATAAGGTAGAACTGGAAACTTTACCAAATAAGATTGGTAAAAAGTTTTTTTTTTGCTCTAGAAAATTCAAAATGGTCATCAGTGACCCTGCAGATCGGGAGGAAGAATGACATAATCTTAAAACAGAGCTCACAGTTATGGTTTACTGCAGGGGTTGAAATAAGAAAAAGTTATTACTGCAGAATTATTTTTTGTTTTCATTTGCAATTTTTAGCAAAATAATGTCTTATTCAAGTGATTAATATTAAATAACAGATATCATACCAATGGTTCAATTTAAAATTGAAAATTTATAGCAAAATTTTCTTCGAAGGCATTTATAAAAATATGTTTAAAGTAGAGTTGCCGAGTACTTATTGTGGTTGCTATATTTTAGCCCAAATTGGTAAAGTTAGACAACTAAAACAATGGTTATAAGCTAAATAAAATGAGTATTTAGTTTCAAATATTAACGCAAAACAAAGTAATATGAATTTGGGTGAAAATTATTATTACAATTTTAAACAATATTCTGAAGTTATTACTGCAAATTTGAAGTTATTACTGCAGAAATAGGGTATTATTACAGCTTATTTCAATGCCTGGTTTACTGATGGGTCCAAAATGCAAGATGGCAGCGCAGGATCTGGGGTCGTGCAACCAAGATTACAAAAAGCAGCTGCAATGGGAAAAACAGCTTCCATTTTTCAGACGAAAATACTCAATTTAGAGTTGTGCGCCAGAGAATGTCTACGAAGGAGCACTTCCGGCACCGACATATGCATTTATTCGGACAGTCAAGCGAGTCTAAAATCATTATTGGCTTTCCAATCTAGTCTGGGAATGATGTGACTCTAATCTGGATACCAGGGTACGAGGGACATGAAGGCAATAACCGGGTAGATTTCTTAGCCAAGAGAGGCGCACTTTCATACTTTCATAGGCCCAGAACCCTTCTGCGGAGTGGACAATAGTTTTAAAAATAAATTAATTTGGAAATGGGAAGAAAACAGCCATACCGGCAAGCGAAAAGGTTAGCCAACCCATAACTTGTTAATAAAGAAGCCATTTTAAGCCTCAGCAGATGAGATATAAAAATTTACGGCGAAGTAATGTCAGTTCACTGTAAACTTAATTATCATCTAAAACAGATGAGTCTGGTAGACGTCAATTTCTATAGACTTGTCCAGAGGACATGAAAATTGAGGAACATGAACACATAACAATGTACTTGCCCCGCTGTGGTGAGTCGCAGAATTGAGTACCTAGGTGCCGAGATTTCACATACTTATCAGGCAATGCACTGTGGGAAATTTTGCCCTGTTTGTTGGCCAAAAGTCGAATTTTAAACACTTAAAAAATAAAGTTTTGGGTATGCTATTCAAATGTGAATACTTGCGAGAGAAAATCACAATACCTAGTTTTTCTTAAAGTTTTTATCCTTCAGCTACACAAGTGTCAAAGTTTCTTCTTTTGAAAAAATTAAAATTTTGTTGTTCTCGCTCAAAAAATTCGCATGTATTCAAAGCTAAATAAAAATATTTAAAATGGAAACGGGAACTAATAGAAAGTAGTTACTCTGTATATAAGTAAAAAAATTGTCTTTTCGTATAGTGGTTTTAAAGAAATTTACGTTTTCTTCAGTGAACCTTAAATCGTAAAATTTTTTTTTAAATTGAAATTTTGGTGAACCCAGAAAAACACAGCCCAGCCTAGGCGTCTTTCTAACTTATATAAATATGTAGAACAACCAATTTTGAGCTCTTCTGTAAAAAAATTTGTTTGCGCTTTTTTGCGATTTTTTAATAATCGGCATTTTTCTCAGATAACTTCTCAATACGAAATGCAGACTTATTCGATATCTGGAGAGCCGAAGAAGACAAAGAGTCAGCAGTTTTAAATCATTTGATAAATCTCGTGAATAAAGGTGATAGATCGAACTCGTTTGAACATTTGAAAGAAAAATGGGGAAAAACTACTCGTATATCATGTCAATATCTACTTAATTTGCAATACTTTGAAAAATTTTGTTTTGAGACTGCTGATATCATAAAAAAAGTATCCCTGGTATCCGATGACACAAAGTCCTTATTCATTCCAAGGAAATTATGCAAAATGTGGTACTTCCGGTAGGATACTTTGGAAAAGACGCAGATGAGTGTCGGATTAAAACTTTTAAAATTAGATATACTGCATCACGCTCGCAAATGAAACTAATGATATTTGTAGTTCGAGAATATATTGGAAAATTTTGAACTTTTAATATGTATTTTACTCATGAATTTATAATGTTTTCTTATGTTTTTAAATTAGCTCAGTTTATGTAATGTTTGAAAAAATTAGTTTTTAATATATGTAGTATGCTTTTAGATCTCTGTAATTTTACTGTTATTGTTATTATATGTTCATTTGTGTGTATGTATATACTTAGAAAATATGAATATACCATACCAAATTTTAATAAAAAATGTTTTAAAATAATTTCTTTGGAAAGAGGTTAAAAAAGGGGCATGACAGTTGTCCAATTTGACCAATTTTAAAATATGATGTTCTCTACACACCTAGAAAAATTTCCACAAGATTTCAGCTCAATATCTTTATTTTTGTACTTTTGGCCAGAAAACATGTTCAAATTTCCAATAGTGCATAGTCTGGAACTGTTCTGATAGAGAGATAGGCTGAACAAAAGATGTGTTTAGGCCGCGGTGCAATCTAAAGCCTGCTATTATACAGATTTTAGAAGTGAAAAAGATGGTCCTCTGCGGAAGAAGTTTTAAAGTTTTTCCATGTTAAATTCATACATTTTGTTCATGGTGGAATTGGAAAACATGCCATAAGCCGCAATTTCAGCTAAATAACATGAAGAATAACAGAGCTGAGGACAGAGTAAAACGAATAATTAGAAGTGATAATGAAGCAGGCAGATGTTCAATATTTCTCAAAGCTTTGATTGCATGTAAAAACATGGTGCAAATTCGTACCATTCGCACATGTAAAGGTTAATTCTAATTTAATTCAAAACCAGAGCATTCGTGGAAGAATACATTAATAGCATTTTTAACAGTTTATATCAAAATTCTCAGAAGGAAGTTTTAAATTTTTGTTTGGGTTTTTATTTAGTTGTAAAAACTGTCGCTTTGTAGTTAACAATTTTAACAAATTTGACAGCAACTCTCCAAATGATTTGTAGTTTTATTCAAAAAAGCAACAACAATCACAACAAAGATTTTAGCAAAACAAAAACAACTTAATTTTCTCCGCTGTTTAAAAATGAGAGTTCAAACAAATGAAGTTGAAAGATGGCAAAACTACGGAGTTAGAAACTCATGTGAGAGCAAAATATTAGATGCGCATGACAAAAAACTGCTCAGAGCCGGTAAAAGGTTGAATGGGGCACTTGCTTCTGTTGGGCTCCAATATTTTTATTGAACTGGCAATGTCGTAGTTGGAAATTTGGACAGACAGGCGGATAGGCTGATTACAGTGCGAGGGACTCGGTGTCTAGCAGTTTTGCTGGATTGTTTCATGAAAAAAGTAAATTTTCCACACGTTTTCACTAAACAATATTTCCGGTGTATAATGTTACTCATACGACATGTTTTCTATAAAAATTTACGTATATGGGGTCACGAATAAATTCAAGTGAGTTTGATAAGGTATGTGAATTAGAGCTTTCGAGCGTGTATGTCTAATATTACTTTTCTACCGGAGATTTAGCTGCGATAAGATCTATGAATCAAGTCGTAAATTTTACTCCTTTCGACTGGCCGAGAGTGGTTTATTTTTAACAGTAAATGTCATAAGCGGGATACGGAAGGGTAGCCATTGAGATTTATACGTAGATTTAAAATAGATCTCGGAAAAATTATATTTATTTAGAGCTAAGCCTCGAAATAGACGTAACCACCTCATAAATCTACGGTGGAAACGTAGTTTAAATCAATGCAAGCATATCTCGAGAAGGAAACTTGATATACAGGTCTGTTCAGAAATCCGTACGAATGCTTTTTTATAAAATCAGCGTTTCAAACGATAAAAAGTATAAAGATCTCATTTGTGGAGAATTACAGCCCCTATTGCGGTTGTCGATTTGCGATACATCACCGATTCCACTGATTTACATCTTACATGTCATTTACAGTCATTTGCAACAAATGGCGAAAACTTTATTCAAATCGGTGCAGAGGTTTCAAAGATAGGGCTAGTAGAAACAATCGATGGCCATCGATTTTATCGCAAATTGACAACCGCAATAGGGGCCACAATCTCTTCATTCTTAAAAGCCAAACAAAAAAAAAAAAGAATACGAAAAGTAATTGAAATCGCACGGATTCCGAAAGCACTCAGTTTATGAATTTTTAATGTTGGCATTTCTTTCACTTAATTGAGAAACTGTTGTCATAAAAAATATTTGTAAGTTTCTGGCATTGCCAGTTGAAAATAAAAACCGTAGAGTTATTGAATTCCACTATGATTGTTTACCCACTTACCCGTGAAATGGAGAGGGCGTATCCTTGGAAACCATTTACATAGTAGTTAACGAATAAAAAGTGGCATAGCTAACATACTACTGAAGACAACAAATCCATCCTTTGTAATTAATAAACATTTTCAGAAAGCAAAATGTTTGATAACTCCGAGAAAATTAACGAAAAACAAGAAACGATACAAGAAATTGCCATTAAATTGGTTGAAGAACAGTTACGCTTACTGACAGCAGAAAATGGACCCAAAGAACGCACCATCTTTGTATTAGGCAGTAAATCAGTGGTTTGTACTTTCGCACGCAAAAGTCCATACACTACGCTATTAACCCATTATTTCCATGTTACAAAATTTGTAGGGTAAAACCAGCGTTATTAATAGATTTTTCGATCGCGAAGAAAATACGCGACCCACCTTGGCCTTAGAATATTCATATGGGCGTCGAACAAGCCCTTCACAAAGCATACAAAAGCAAGTCCTCAACTTATGGGAACTAGGCTGTTTAGAAAATTCTGAAAAATTAATGGAGGTACCGCTACGTTCACATAGTATAGATGGCTTTGCAGCAATTATAATGATTGACTTATCGCAACCGAGCAGAGTCTGGTTGGACTTAGAAATGGCCTATAGAGGCCTAAGTAGTATCTGCGCAAATATGTTAAGTGAAACGGAAAAGGCCGCACTTAGAGAACGCGCCATGGAACGTGTAAAAAAGGAACATGTTGATATACAATCGTTAGATCTGATGCCATGTCCTATTGTAATTGTTGGTGGTAAATTTGATATTTTTATGGATTTTGGTAAGTGTTGATTTCGAGAAATAATACTGTACTGAATGAAAATTTACTCCTTTAGATCCTGAGCTCAAAAAACACATCTGTCGTTGTTTACGTTCTATGTCACATCTTATTGGTGCGAGTTTATTATTTTATTCCAAAAAGATTCCTAAATTAGCGAAAACATTGCGGGACACCATCAGTCATTTGGGTTTTGGTAGTCCATCTCACCCGTTTCGTACCTTAAATACTGATTATAATGATGCGTTGTCAATTTGGTTTGGTAATGATTCATGGGAGCGTATTGGCAGTCATATTGCAAATGTTGAACTCATTGGCACAACGCTGGACATGGATGTGACACAGTTGAACAGCACTGAGAAAATTCTTACCGATGATCCAGCTAAGGATGCTGGATTTCGTGAGAGCATTATTGATGAGATGCGTGCTCAAAAAGATGAAGAACTTAACACCATAATAAGAGAATCACAGCTGCGGGGACAATTTGAGAGCGTTAAGACGTAGGGATTTTTATAGTGTGAATGCTACAAGTTATGAAAAACAAATAAAAATATTGAATATAAAACTATATGGTTATTTTTTTGAAAGTCTTCCCATTGGTGAATTCAGCGTGGTTGAAAGATGAATTTTGTTTAAAATATTAAGCCCATAATTTGATAATTGTCTTCAAAATTGTAGAAAATGGAAAAATTCGTTATTTTTTTGCCGAAACATCTTTATAGAATAAAATTTTTTGGAGTTGGGCTGGAAGTAAAAAAATTAAATTTTTCAGTTTTTAACCCTTATAGCCTGTTTCCACCGGAGATTTATGAAAAGATTAAGCTGTAACTCACCTCATTAATCATGTATTAAACGTCAAATAAATCTGCAAACAGCAGTAATCACCTGTGATAAGATCTATAAAGAGATATATTTTTATCAGTAAATGTCATAAGCGAGAAAATGAAAAGTGGTTTTTTATTTTCTTATGAACACATTCAAAATAAGTCTTCTCCGAACTAGATTTATTTTTGTATGTTAAACCATACGATTTACGCCGAGATTTCGAGCCGTAAATCACTTCATAAATCTGCAGTGGAAACGTACTACGTTTAACGTAGTACTACCATAAGATAGTGAGAAAAATACTATACCTCCAATATATATTCCCATAATTCCAAAACTAGGTGCTGGTTGCGATAGTGGAGTTTTTATGAAATATCATTGAAATTCTATACGACGAATTCAGTTACATTACAACTTTATGCAATTTAAAATCATTTAGGATAACCGAACAATTTTCTCCATGACTCTAGTGAAATCAACATACTGAGATGACTGTATTCTCCTGTAAGTCCTAGGAGGAGCTTAGGGCCAATATGAAACGTCTCCATTTTGTCACAAGCTTTTGCGATAACTTTTATCTCTTGCCTTGTAGATTCCACTCAAGAGCCTAGTGGCAGACTTCGCTATGTGGTTTCCGAAGAGTATGACCAATCTATCCGCGCTTGCACAACTTCATCTCGTTTGATATAGCCCTCTGCTTGCATTTTTGGTGTTAAAGGATTATATGCGTTCTTTTTATATATGTATTTTAAAAATTATCTTGTGTACATATGTATTTATTAATAGTTACAATTTTATGTTTAATTTTTTATGTAAATTTAGGCTAAACTTTATTTTATTTGAAATTAAAATATCTAATAAGTTGTTTAAATTAAGTAAAATAAATGAACTGAATAAATTTGTGGCTAGAACAACAGTGCTTTAAATTTTTAAGATTTGAAGGGTTTATGGAAACGACACGATGTTAAAAAAGTATGATGCAAATTGCGTGTTCCATCGTTTTTTAAAATCAAAAAACTGTTTTATTAATCACATTTTAGCGGGAAAAGTATTTTGATTCAAAACTAAATTATAATTTAAGTGTATGTCTTTTTTAAGTTCTTAGCAACTGTATCTAGAACATAGTATTATATTTGCATTCTTTACTAATACATACATGATGAAAAATTTTTATATTTATTAAATGGCATGCTTTAAATGCCGTGACTTAAAACCACAGTATATAAACTTATATTTGCTTCAAATGCTGATGTGGTTAACAATAAATACCATATGTGTTTTATAAAAATTTAATTAACTAAAATGTGTCAAATCATAATGGACTTCGTTGTGGTCAAAATTATACCGAGCGATAACAAACAAAAACTTTACAAATTAATAACAATTAACTTAAAGTATGTAATAATTAAATAAAAACAAGTATTAGAGCGTATTTAGAATAATTTTAAATCATACTAAACCGTACACAAAATTGGATCTAACATTTTTTTGTTTTTTAAATCAAATACTGCATGTTACTAAAAAATCCAAATATCCTCTAGTATATTATTGTTTAATTCATCAAGAGGCAGCGCTTTCAGTGTACGCAATGTTTCCATATAAAATGTCAACTCGGATGTAATCACACCATGTTGTGGACCTCCATTATTAATGATATTATGCTTGAGCAATTGTTCCCTCAGTTTATCCTTAAAATTACGATGTACTACGCCATAAATAGCATGTATCTGTTGTTCCGGCAGTATTGGCGCAATTGCCTCATGCAATTTAACCAAATGACGGGAAATATTGCGAAATGATTGCGAGGGTATTGGCGGACGTGCGTCCCATTGTTCAAGCTGCATAGTAACACGTTCGGTGACAATGCCATAGATTTTATTTTCGATTTCTTTAATGTGACTGTGAAAATCTTTAGTTATAGAATCAAAACCAGTCACTGAATTGGGATCAAGTGACTGAAAATGCGTTTTGATTTTTGGAAGCAGCCAAAGCACAAGCTGTAAAGCACGCGAAACTAATGCTAAATTAGTGCTTGTTATAGTTTTTAGACCAGCAACACGCATAGCGCCAGCGCCAATTATCAGTTGGCATGAGCGTGAATTAAAAGTGCGCAACAGATCAACTACGTTGCGCGATAGAAAACCGGCAACAATTGGTAAACGTAAGGCGCAACGACAATATTCGCTTAGCATTTGTACGAGTAGTAATGCAGCGCCTACCAAACTGAATGGTTTGCCTTCAACAAGCAGCACAGGATTTGCTTGGGGCGAAGCTACGCCTGCAGTGTAATTTTTTTCACTGTAACCCACAATATGATGTCCATTGAGTGTTGCATTTAAATTTTCTGCATTCTTCGAAGGCGTTGAAAAATCATTATCGGCTATACGTTCGATGATTTTTTGAAATTCATTTGGAATGTCCACTTGACGCCAACGTTCTGAGTCAAGAAGTAGCGCCAGTTTTTGTTTTCGTTCGGTGTGAAAACGATTTGCGAAACGTGAAGCCTGCACTTTAACGGCAACCTAATAAAAAAAAAAAACAATTATTTCCATTTAATACACTCAAATTGCAACTTACCTTCAATGGCACACTCGAGCCACCGCATATATCTTCACATCCCTCGCTGAATTCATCCACAATTGCAGTCAAATGTTCAATTTCATCTGATGTGGCGATTTCGCGCTCTAGACTTTGCGTCGAAACCAAATTAGCGCAACGTTCATGGCAGTAATTGCAGACAGCCGTAAGCAGATCTTGCAATTTCTCTTGTACATGCGCATGATCGGCCGCTGTTAGAAATGCCTCCGAATCAATCAGATTTACAGCAGCCGTCTCTTGTTGTATGCCTATCGTACTACTCAATCCACAGTGTCCAGCAGCTGCATCAGATGTTTGCAACATTATTCCAGTAACTGCCTTAATGCGTTGCAACACAGTCAATAGTGCAACTGTCGCCTTTCTCAGCAATGATATCCATTCGCTTATCGAAAGGCTTTGTGCTTCTTCACCGGCACCCGTTAGACAAAGTTCAGCATCGCTCGATGCGATTACTTCAATTACAAGTTGTTTAATAATAGCACGTATAGTGACAATCGATTCCTCTTTATAGGAGTCAACAAAATTGAAATTCTTTTTACGCAACAAACCCATTACAATGCAAACCAATTTGTCTTCTTCAGCAGTAACGCTGTCGGTCTCTTTCAGAACATCGCTCAATGGACGATTAAGGTCGGCAGTTGCATAACGCTCGAATTCAGTTGTCAACATTTTATCAATAAGTTTTTCCATTTCGTTTAGCTGCATGGGTAAATGCTTAAAGCAATGTATGCCAATTAGTTCTTGGGTCAGGATCTCTTGTGTGGTGCCTATAAGTATTAAAAATATATATTTTAATATACGTAATACAATCTTATGACAAAAAAAAAGTTTTACCTATCAAATCTAGCGCCGCCACATAGTCCTGTGTACCCAACAACAGCTGCAACATTGGCTGCGTCTTATGCACCGTCGCCATAAGACACAATTTATCCAGCGTTTCTTCGAAATTTTGACGTCGTTGTGCAAAACGCATTATGCGAAATGAATCAACGACTACGCTTGAATGTAAAGATCGCAGTGACTCTCGCAAATCGAGTACATTACGTGTCGCTTCCTGCATTTCTTCCATTATGGCATCTTGTGAAGTCATTGCATGAAAAAAGGCTGCCGATTTTTGTGAAACTTGACGTGCAATTTTCACCTCTACAATATCCAAGTAATGCGATAAACGCTCTTGCAACAATCTACCCGATTGTTTGCTTTCCTCGCTGGATTTACCAACACCGGGAAAAACTTGCGCAAATGTATTTGAATGGCCCAATTTAAGGTTGCCCTTGAGAAATATTTCTGGTATTTCATTTAAACTGCTCTCATTAACTGGTGATGATGGTGCCTTAGCTGCTGAAATAAGTTCACGTTCCGCTAGCGCTACTGGTGTTGGCTGCAACGACAAGCGCTTATGCCGCCGATAACGATAACCAACTTTCGCCACATACTTTTCAAAGTCTGCATGCGTTACTTCCGGCAGACTTATTACAGCGGGAATGTGTACTTTTTCCACAAATGAATCACCCCATTTTTTGGTAAATAAATTGCTTTGTTTGCCACGTGATGGATCATTCAGCACTGCGGGCAAATTTTGCGCAGCCGAGAAAACGGACCACTCGGGCGGTAACTCTTTACTCATCTGATTAACGTGATATTTGGATACGTGTGTTTCGTAATCGCGATCGGAGACGCCGTCTAATGGCAACGATGGGCACACACCGTTAAAGCCGTAACGACAAACGTAGGAACCGCCTTCGCGTGTGCAATGACGATCTCTTAAATGCCTTTAAAGTGAAAAAATGTGCATTGTTTGAAAATAATAAATATGTAAATTGATAATTTAAGATGTTTAAGAAATGGAACAATGGAAATTACTTAACAAAATCCGCCGAGGACTTAAATGATTCTCTTGGACAGTAGTAACATGATTCTAAATGGGCTCCGGTAGTAGTTATGTCTTTACTCGTTGCTCCACCACCGCTGCTCTTCCTTGATGTAACCAATACACCACTACTTCCAGTGCTGTTGTTGCGATGATGTCTCGTTTCGACTAATTCGTCCTTGCTTGGCTGTACTGTGGCCATAACACATACTCCACCTTTTTAATGCACAAGGAAACAATAGTTACACGTAGGTTCTTTTCGAGTTTTGTTTTTTAATTAATTTCCACCAATTTCCGACTGATTCGTGGTTTTTTTATGGAGCAAATATTTGTTTTTCCTTGACACGATTTAATTTTCTGCCTACGGTTCTGTTGCTAATTTTGCCTTCTTTTCATCTTTAAACTTTTACTGGTTTTCTTTTTATCGTTATTTTATTATTCAATAAATATTTAATGGTAATTATAAATTTTTTTATTGTTTTCTACAAAAAATATGTCCAACAGCCAAAGAAAAAAAATTCCGTTCGCCAATCCGAAAAAACGTCAACGAACAACGTCAGTTCACGAACACGTTCAGAAGGTACAAGCTTTCACCTGAATGCGAGATTTCACATATAAAATATGACACTGTGTTGAATAGGTTGCAAAAGCATTGTACTTTCTGAATGCGAGAAATAAATGCCATTTATAACAGAGATGTTATAATACACTGCGAAGTTTTTCACCCATAATTTGGTGAGTTCACCCAAGTATTTACAATGGGATGTATTAATAAAAATTTAAAGCCTAAATCAGTCATCATGCAATAAGCGTCAACTTAATCTGAAAATAGCCGTAAATCTCATTTTAAATCTTCGGTGGGAAAATGCTTTAAGTACACAAAGAGACAAAAGTAATATTCTACTATTTTTTTTAGTAGCGAAGGCCCCAACTAATGTTTTTTTTTTTTGAAATTTACTTTTTTGTCGATTCTAAAAGATAACCCTCGAATGCACGTCCACTCAAAAACTTGACGTGTTATTTCAAAATATTGCGGACTAATACATTAAAATTACTGCTTTATATTTTTAAATAAGTTTTTCCTTTCCTTATTTAAAAATTTAAAAAATCAAAGGTCGAACAAAATATCAACATAATTACTGCTTTATAATTTATTTTTATTTGAAGTTTTAAAGCTTTTATGCAGTTTTTTCCTCCTCCTGTAAAATTTCAAACACATGAGAGCCTTTCTACCTGAGAGCAACTTTATAAAAAAGAAACTTATTTTCGAAATACATACTATAAATGAGGAATATTTTTTCAAAAGGGAGTATTTTCATTCTAAGTAAATTTTCGGTAAGGAGCTGTTCATAAATTACGTCACACTTTTAGGGGAGGGAGGGGGTTCACAAATTTGTTACAAAGTATGATAGAGAGGGGTCTGTAGTCTTGGAAAATGTGATGTCACACAATTCAAATCGAAAAAATTTCGAAATTTTCAAGGAAAAATCAAAACAAAACACTAAAACCAATATTGATCAATACGTTACATTACTTTACGATTGTTAAGCTTTAAGTAAATAGTACCTGGAGACCGATCCCAGCTCGATCAACAATCTGATTTTATTATTTTAGTCGATGTTTTTATTCATAGCTATTTTTTGTTATGAAACTCGTACTTTTTCACCTCTAATGGTGATACTTTCAAAATGATAAATTAACCGATGAGAATAATAATAACAAAAAACTCGGAAAGTATCGAATGGTATAGAAAAATATCACAAACTAAAATTTTTTTTTTGTGAAATATAATGCCCTAAAGTAAATAAATGGGATATGCCACGCACCCAAAATATTTTGTCTTTTGTATGGGGGCTGAAATATCTTATCATCAAAGGATCATAACTCGGAAAATAAGAGTCCTATTGGAAAAATCTGAAAGGATATTTTGATAAGGAGGAGCGTGGCTATTTGATGCTATTAATAAAAAATAATATCACTTTTTCTTGTAGCTACGCTGTAAGACTGAACACAGCGTTTTCTTCAACTTCAAGCAAGGATATTTCAAAATCCTGCAGGTATAATGACAGTTTTGCTGATGAAGACGGATTCAGCGTCAAAAAGTGCACAAGGCTGCATATAAGAAAAAAAAATGTATTCCATTTTTTTTAATGTGCCTGAGGGAGTGGCAATTATTGAACAAAGCCTACTTTTCGTTATGACATAGATACTCATGATCCAGATCCGTGTACCAAATTTCATCAAAATATAACGTACCACTTGCGAGAAATAGCATTTAATGTATTTTACTTGTATGGGAGGTTCCACGCGCACCGGCGAATTTCGCCTACTTTCTGTTTGTAGGTGTCTAGGAGCAAGTAGACTCCCTACAGTTAAATTCAGAAAGATTGCTTTTGAAGTTTTCTTTCTATAGCGTATTATATTTTTGTCGGCGGTGCCACGCCCTTCCATGAGTTTTCCCAATATAACGGCATGTCACATACTAATACTTGTTTTTAGGGGTACAATCTCTTAAACTGTCATTAAAATTGTTGGTGTCGTTTTTGCGTAATATTGAATCAAAATTTTCAATGTTTAAAAAGGGGGCGTGGTACTTCTTCGATACCGCCCACTTTTTGGTTATAAAAAGATATTAATAAGCAGTACCTACATACCAAATTTCATTAAAATATCTTGGAACATTTGCGAGAAATAGCATTTAACGTATTTTGCTTGTATGGGAGGTTCCACGCGCCACGGCGATATTTCGTCTACTTTCAAATCAGAGATGCTCTATGGCAAGTAAGCTCCTCACACTTCATTTCAGAATGTTTGCTTTATTAGCTTTCTTTTTATACCGTTTTATATTTTTGTGGGCGGTGCCACGCCCTTCAGCGAGTTTTTTCAATTTAACGGTGTATTACATATTAATCCTTGTTTGCAGCGGTATCATCTCCTAAATTTTCAATAAAATTGTTGGAGTCGTTTTCGAGTAATATTGAATCGAAATTTTCAAGGGCTGAAAAGTGGGCGTGGCACTTCTTCGATCCCGCCCACTTTTTTGTCTGTTCTAAGGTACTATCAAGTCCTACCAGCTCACCAAATTTCATCTAAACATCTTTTATAGTTTGCGAGTTATGACTAAATCAAATTTAAAATTTAGGGCAGTGCCACGCCCCCTGGTGAGCATTTACAAAGTTCAAACCTAGCTCATTTTTCATTGTATGCTAATATCTAACTCTATTTCAAGTTTTATTAAATAGCTGTAACCGTTTTCGAGAAAAAATATTGGCACAGAAATAAGTACAAAAAAACAAACAAAAAAACAAACATAAAATTTTAGCTCGTATAAGAAGAGAAGATATTAAATCGCAGTATTTAAAATTAGAAAAAATAAATTTGTTCAATAAATTTTAAGGTCTAAAAGGTCAGAGTGTAATGTTACAAAGAGGGGGGTGGAATGAAGGAAAATGTGACAGACAGTGACATGGGGAGGCTGGGGGTCCGAAAATCGTGAAATTCGTGTGATTTAATTTATGAACAGCCCCTAAGGGCTAGTTTTCACAGGCATTCATAATCAAAATAATCACCCAGCAAATCCTGTAACCGTTACCAAACTTATTACGTAAAAGTTACAAATCTCGTATTGTACCAGTTACATTTCTTCTAGCATCGGGAAAAAATTACCACTTCTGCCCTATACGTGCGACCTTGCATCCCTGTCGTACAAATAATGGAAAAACTAGTTGTCTTTTTCCTTTTTCTATTCTTTTGAAAATACATGTGAGTGCATCCCTATCTTATCAATGAGATTTCCTCATAAGACAAATGATAAAAAAAACTAATGTTGTCCCTTTCTTTTTCAAATTCCTTGTTGACATTCTTCTTTCAATAAAAATAAATATTACATACAAAAATAAAACAGAATTCTTTGAAAAATATTTTGTCTTTTTTTTTTTTACATAATTTAAACAAATTATATACACACAGGATTGATATCGGTTGCACGAAATTGAATCAAGGAGTTTCTTGATGGCTTCAATCTGTATATAAATCTGCAGCAGGAAGTTTTCTTGACAATTCGAAAAATTGGGAAAATTGCACGTGCTCGTACATACATACATACGTATTTTGAAAGAAAAAAAATTGTATTAGTTTTTGGTGGCGCTAAAAGCTTAATTCTATTTACTTTACCTTTTCGATGCTGATGTTGAATTTAAATTTGTTCAATTTAACCTTTTCAATTGATGGATATTTTTTCTGTCATTTTGATATAGTTTTTGGGTATGAATGAATACAGAACATATTTTTTATACTTAGTTAACACACTCTTAACTTCTATGTGGTAGCAGATGAGAAAAATGTATCATTGTATGTGTTTAACGGGTCAGTTCATAATTCAATATGGTTATGTAGGATTTGCTGGGCAAATATCAAATAATCATAATCATATGACCATTCTAAATCACAACCAAAAAAAAAAAAAAATAATCATATATTTGGTGATTATTTTAAGGAAATGTCTATACGGGGCGTTTCGCGTACGCGAAAACTCCTCTCTCTCTCTCTCAATTTACTCAATAAGCGTACGCGAAACTCAATTAGCGTACGCGAAATCCAGTGAAGTTTTTTCCCCCGGGGAACTTGATTAATTTATGTACTGATCCGCGGCCAAAGGCCGCCGCGAAGCCGGTGTTGGATGTCTGACGGGTTTAAATCCTGAGCTGCGGCCGCAGGCCGCCCACTTACCCCTACTTTTATGTAAAATTACTGTTGTAACGAAAATGCGTCCCGGGGGAAAAAACTTCACTGGATTTCGCGTACGCTAATTGAGTAAATTGAGAGAGAGAGAGGAGCTTTCGCGTGCGCGGGCCGCCCCGTATAGACAGACTCTTATTTTAATCATGAAATGAATGGGTAAACGATACCACTTCACGAAATCAAACAGAGTTGTGTTGTAAAATGATCCACATTTTGTTCCTTTTGGGAATAAAATAATACAGTTTACGTGAAGAAATCTACGTGATGGATGAAATAAGTGGTTAATAGCAATCTTTGAATCAGTACCAACAAAATTTTAGAGACCAAACAAAATTAACTCACAGTTTTACACAAATTTGTCGCATAAAAAAAATAGTACAAAAAAGTATTAAAATAAATAGCATTGAAAAGTAGTAAAATAGTACTAGTAATCGAAAATCACATGAATGTAAACAAAATATAGTTTTAATCATGAAGCAAAAAAATGCATGATTATGAATGTCTATGTAAGCTAGCCCTATTGAGAAAAAAATTTTAGGGGCTGTTTACAGTAACATATGTATGTTTTTTAATGTTTTCAGTATTATAGTATGTTAACAAAAGATTCTTAACCCTTAAATTTTTATACCCTACACCCAGGGTATATTCACTTTGTCCTTCCGTTTGTAACGCAGAGAAGGAGGCGTGGCAGATATAGAAAAGTATATATATTCTTGATCAGCGTCACCTCCTGAGTCGATATAGCCATGTCCGTCTGTCTGGCTGGCTGGCTGGCTGGCTGGGTGGCTGGCTGGCTGGCTGGCTGGCTGGCTGTGTGTTGAAATACACTTTTTGGGAAAACTGAGCAAGATAATTCAATGAAATTTGGTACACTGCCTCCGTCGTCAAAGTTAGCTCGGGGGATTGAAAATGAGCAAAATCGGTCAACGGACACGCCTACCGCCCATACAAAAATTATGTTCATAATGCAATTTTAGGAGTATTTTTCACGACAATGCAACCACAATACACATAAGTACTACGAATTGTAAGCGCAAGCTCTGATAAAAAACTGAGTGAATTCGGACAAGAGGGCGTGGCACCTCCCATACAAGCAAAAGCTTCAAAACGCTATACTGAAAGCGTTTTTTGAGATATTCGAACCAACTTCGACTCAAACACTAAAAATTATAAATGAAAGCTCTCAGCAAAAATTGGGTGAAATCTTACAAGGGGGCGTGGCACCTCTCATATAAGCAAAAGCTTCAAAATGCTATACTGAAAAAGTTTTTTGAGATAATCCAACTAAATTTCACTCTGACACTAAAAACTATAAATGCAAGCTCTGAACAAAAACTGGGTGTACTCGGACAAGAGGGCGTGGCACCTCTCATATAAGCAAAAGTTTCAAAATGCTATACTGAAAAAGTTTTTTGAGATAATCCAACTAAATTTCACTCTGACACTAAAAACTATAAATGCAAGCTCTGATAAAAAACTGAGCGAATTCGGACAAGAGGGCGTGGCACCTCTCATACAAGCAAAAGTTTCAAAATGCTATACTGAAAAAGTTTTTTGAGATAATCCAACTAAATTTCACTCTGACACTAAAAACTATAAATGCAAGCTCTGAACAAAAACTGGGTGTACTCGGACAAGAGGGCGTGGCACTTCCCATATAAGCAAAATTTTCAAAATACTGCAGTGTAGGGTATTTATTTTTTGGCCAGGCCAAAATTTACACCCTTACTAGTTTATTCTTACATAGTTGTAGTAATTGGAAAAAACAAAAAACATTTGGAAATAAGCCCTTTCTTTAAAACGCTTTATAAATCACTCTTATTTCACCATTTGGCCATTGCAGCTGCTGTATATAGACATGATATGTAAGCATCTATATCGCATGGGTTTCTTGGCTTGTTTCAAATTCTTAAAATTTCTAACAAAACCATAGAAACAAGATGGAAATATGCCCTTTTGTACGAAACAAAAAATTCATTTTTTTTTATGGATTTTGTACTAGGGAATCCATTATAGCATGATAATAGCAATGGTAGGTATTCTTAGGTTTGTTCAAGGTTGAAGTTGAAATATGCCATTGAGAGGGTATTCCTTAAAGCGTGTAAAGGGCCGTCTACACGCAAAGTTTTACCTCAAGACTTACCTGCGCAGGTAAGTCTGTACGTGTGGACGGCAAAAGTCAAGGTTGCACAGTTCAAAAGTGCGGCCTGTGCTTTCTTTGAATTTCCAAAGATTTTTTTGTGCAAACTAGGCTTGCGCAGGCAAGTTGAAACATGTGGACGGCGTTCAGGCCGTGCCTTCAATCTGTCGCTTAAATGCAGTCTTCAAATGCATTTATATTGCATGTGATAGCTCTGTCATGAAAATTAAACGTTTTTTCATTGATCTATTTTGGAAAATATACAAATGAAAAAACAATTCAAATAAAAAGAATATTTTTGCAAGACGTCATGTTGCTATGAACATGAAGTATACCGAAAACTGCACAGACTTGCCTGTGTCGTGTGGGCGCGATAAAAAAAGTATGCGCAAACTCTCTAGTTTGCACCAACTAGGTTTGCGCAGGTAAAACTGTACGTGTGGACGGCCCTTAAGTGTCTTGAAAACCTCTTAAACTTATAATAGTTGGCAAAATCAATGCGAACTTTGACTGTTTTATGAGTTTATGAAGTTTTCGAGGTACTAACATGTTTTAAGGAATACTCTAATCATTTTATTTCACTATGCTCTCCAACATGAATGTACACTGCTTTCCATAAAAATCAAAATCTGTCTAAAAAGTCTTTTAACTTATTAAGGGTATTCCTCAATGAACTTTTTGTACAGATTTTGATTTTTATGAAAACCGGTGATTCAAGCCTTGCCGAACTTGGTATCATTGCACTTTAAATATCTGAAAAAAGTAATCCGTGTCAAAGAGCTGTGTCATATAATTGGCAAATTTTACATATTTTAGAAAGAAATTGAGGATTTTGTTTATTTTGACTGTGTGGCAACACTGACTACTGACGTTTGCATAACTCAACAAAAGAACAGAGCTCAGTTTATTTGACATTTTGACACAAAACATGTGTTATTTTACTGATAAGAAAAACGTAAACATCGGTAAAATTTGTTTCTTTAGAAAGGTATGTGTATTAAATATAAATAGTTTAAATTAAGTATAAATATGTATAATTCATAATTTCACTTATTCATAGGAAAGTGTTTAATGTTAAAAATAATATGCTGCAACCATCTCGGAGAGCAGTGACACACTGAATTTGATATTTAGAAATTCCCATTAATAGAAATATATTTGCACGTAGCATTGTAATAAAGCTGCTTTATTGATAAAAAACCAACAACCTACGATGTCTAAGCGTAGCTTTTTCCATACTCAATTGCAATCAAAGAAATTCAGTCGACTGAACGCTTACAAATAGGAACGATCTCAGCACAAGGCACCTTTTCATTGCATTTATCACATAACACGAAGCAATGATACGTTTGTCAAAAAACTTTAAATTGCTGCTGCTTCTGATATGCAGTTCTATTTTGATCTGTAGTTTGGTGTGGCGCAAATTAAAGGTGAAGTGAATTTTGATTTATTCTGTTTTCGTTTTGGCAATTTCTTTTTGTATTTTTATTAAGCAAACTCAATTGGAAACAACACCATTGCATCATAAGACAAAAGAGCGCTGTTTGCTTACGGAACAACCTCCTGTCATACTTTGGTGGACACCGATATTAAAAAATTATCATACGACCCGGCAATGTGGTTTCTATAAGTGCACTTTTAGTGTGCGACGTGATTTGTTGCCGGATGCAAGGGTATGCAAAAATCCAATATCAGTAATCACTTGTATTTTTTTACTTAAATTCTTAGTATAACTCATAGGTATTTGTTTTTATTTCTCAAGTATTAACGATTGAAATTGACTTCAAATATTAGAAAATTGATAAAGTTTCATACTCTTAATTGTGGCGCGATATCAAAGCATGCAAAATTTTAAGAAATCCGTACTATTTACTTAGCTATTTCATTAATATGTATTGAGTTTTTTATTTTTTGCTTTAACTTCATGTTATATTGAGCTGAAGTTGAGAAATTCGATGCTGTAAGCAAAAACGTGGAGATCTCTTATATTAATTTTGTCAGAAAGATCAAACCACTTTCAGCTCTTTCATTAAACGGTTTGGCATGTTTAAAAAAAAAAAAAAAAAAAAGAACTATAAATAATTGAGGTATTCCATAAAAATAATAAATTGTATAGGCATAGAAATTTTTGCCATGCTAGCATTATAATTTTTGCTATAAAATCAACGAAGATTAAAAAAAATTTTGTAATTTTTGAACGTTTTTTGCTACGAAAATTATATGACTTTTCTTTCCGTCTGTGCTTCAACTCAGGAAGTTTTGGTTTTGCGATTTTAACATTCACAGTAAAGAATAAAGCTATACAATGTACGTCCATCGTAAATTTGATTCATTTTCGGGACGAGAGGTCAAAATGCGGGATGGTTGGTCACCCTAAATAGACCTTTCCTGAAAGAACTTATACTTCTTTTTTTTTTTTAATTCTAACTCAGATGAAATTTTTTGTGTTTTTAAATTAGCATCTTATTAAAAAAAAAAAAAAACTCAATTCTTTTTATCTTCGCAAAAGGTTTTACTTTTCTATGGCTCCGATATAGATAAAATAGATCTACCACTGCCACGAAAATCGCAACATCTATGGGCACTGCTGCATGAAGAATCCCCAAAAAATGTACCCTTCATTCCGTATGATGTTATGATGCGCCATTTTAACTATACCTCAACATTTAGTCGTTATAGCGATTATCCGCTCACAACGCAGTATTTAAGAGATCTAGGCGATTTGACATCACCACGCTATTTAGTGCCAGTAGGCGAAAAGACACGACTACGTCAAAAGTCCAAATTAGCTCCCATTGCATTTGTACAATCGATTTGCGATACAATGTCTGGACGTGATGAATATGTCAAAGAGTTAATGCAACACATCGAAATAGATTCATATGGAAAATGTCTACACAATAAAGATATGCCAGAAAAGTGAGTTTTACAAAAATAAATGCATATTTTCTTTTTTATAAAAATAAAAACAAACAATTATTTATTACACTTATTACAGACGCTTTGATGGAAACAAAAAAACTCAAAATTTGCTTTAAAATTAATTTAAGCTTACAATACAACAACTCTTCTTCACATTTCATGCCTTCCATCCCACAAAGTAGTGACACAGTTGGCGATCACTTGAATTTTGAACAAAATTTGCAAACACATACTAATAATACACATACACGAATACACGATCTGTAGTCGACGGACGATCACGAATCATTCCATCCAATGACATCATTGTGGTGGTGGTGGTAGCGGTGGTCCGGACTTTGTCACGGACTTTAAAAAGTTATCCATATTGTGAAGTATCGCTGCAAGTTGTGGATAACAACTTAAGCTGCACGTATGTTCACCCATATGTGGCAAGATTGGTAATGGTGGCGGTGGCGTCAATTCTTGATCTTTACGTTCACCCACTACACCCATGATAGTTTCTGATAAATGAACCACCGTATTGCCATCAAAAGAATTACTCTCTTCCGTTGCGGTTTTCGAGTTTTCTGTAGTGCTCGAACTTCCTGTATCCGTGTCCGATGATATTGGTGAACTTTTAGCCTCTGTCGTCGTAATTCCCGATTTTGTTTTATGTTTCCGTTTGTTCTGTGCTATTGCCGCTGACCTTTTGGCAGCATCCTCAGTACATTTTCTACGCTTTTGCAGTTGATTTGATCGTCGAGCAGCTCTCACGTTAAAGTTTGGATTTCGGTGTAGTATCACCGTGCTTTGCGTTTCTTGCATTGTAAGTAGACGCTTTGGCAAACGTGCACTATCCGATAGTATTGTTCTAGGTGCGCTGGTACTTTGTAGCGCTACTTCAGCCAAATAAAGACGGCTACCACTGACCATGCTGACATTATCATTACACTCGCAACTGACCATAAGCTGTGTGTTTCTAGTTTGTGATGATTTCGTAGAGCGCCATTTTGCTTGTTTACTACACAGCTTATAGGGTGCCGAACTTCTGGCTAGCCGCTTTTGTGGTGCAGTTAGTTTTGATGGGATCGGCGATGTCATGGGCGTTACCTTTGGAGTTGCTTTCGGTGTTGCTTTCGGAGTTGCCTTCGGTGTTGCTTTCGGTGTTGCTCTCGGTGTGGCTTTCGGTGTTGGCCTCGGTGTTCCTTTGCGTTTTATTTTGCGAATCGAATTACGTTTTCTCTCAATTGCTTCTTCCTGAAGTCGAAGTTTCTTTGGAGGCGGGGTTTGTTGTTCCTCCAGATTTTGTTTTATATCTTGGGGTTGTTCGTCTTGCGCGGGGCTTACAACTTCTGTTGTGCACTGTGAAACAGCTTCATTACTTGCTGCAGATTTTTTGCGTAAATTGTAAGAGTGCACTTTATTTGGGCTTATTTCCTGTTGTGGTTCTGCTTGAGATTCACTTTGAGTTTCTTGCTGATCATTCGCTTCACCGTGTTCATTCAAATTGCTTGTGTTTGAATCCAATCTCGCAGGTTTGTTACCACCATCAGTGTTGTTGTCATTCTTACTTTGTGATTTTTGCTGTTCCAGATCCTTCTTTGATCTTTTTCGCAAATGATATGGATGAATAATTTGTCGATTGCGTATCATTAAATCTACAAGATCGACGGGTGGTCTTCGTGCTGGTTTTCCTTTGCGTGGCATTGTGTGACGTGCTTAAACAATTTTTTTGTTGTTTTATTTTGAAAAACTTAATGAACTTAAAATTTTCGGGGTTTTTTACAATTTTTTTCAAATCAAAAATTTTTCCAAAATTTTGATAGAAAAAAAAATTTATTTGGCAGTTTCAATGAATGTGATTTGAAGGTTTTTCAAAATGTGCGACAGCTTGTAATTCTATCGGGATGCAAATGAGCAAAGTTGAAACTTGAGCGGTGGTAACTGTATTAGTCTTTAATAGCCATGTTAATGTGGATTTTTCAGTGGGGTTTTCAACTTTTTGCTTGCATTAAAGCATTCAAATATTTATTCCTTAAAACTCTACACCAGTGGTCAGTAAATTTTAGAAAGAGAGTGTTTATGTTTGAGAGAACATAGATTAGAGATAGACCGAGATTGATAGAACATTTTGAGGGAGAGGCACACAGTGCATATTTATAAAAGTATCACAAAAATATGTCCCAAAAAGATTGCAACCAAAGATGTGTGGGCCCCACGTTGGGCGCCAAAGTAATTTTTTAAATTATAGAAACATTATTTACTTTAAGTTTTAATTTTATTTGTTTTATATCTTTTCAGCTTGTCCGACGACTATTTAAACACCTTAAATTCACCGGAATTTTACCGTTTTCTCTCGCGCTATAAATTCATAATTTCGTATGAGAATGGAATCTGCAACGATTACATATCAGAAAAATTCTGGCGACCACTAATAATTGGCTCAGTACCAATTTACTTTGGAGCGCCCACAATTAAGGTAAGTTGACTACATATTAATTTTATTTTTGTTGCTTTTTAGGTGCATAAAATCTGTTTTTGGTTCTTAAAGTGGATTTATCACAGACAACAACTTTTTATGATACGAGTAACAAAAAAATCCTATACATTTTTCTTTCAAAACAGGACTGGCAGCCCAATAGGCATTCAGTCATACATATCGCTGATTTTCCACACCCTAAAGCCTTAGCGAATTTCATAAAGCATTTAGATGCAAATGACACTGAATACAATCGCTATTTAGATCACAAGTATTCACAAATGCATCCGATAACAAATGAATTACTTAAAAATACGCTCAGCGAACGTAGCAGCTCGGATGTGGATAACATATTTGATTATTTTGAATGTTATATGTGTCAACAAGTGCATGAAATGCCAGTGACCCAAATACGTTGGGCTACGCGACGTCATTACGATTGTCCGCAACCTTTAGTTTACCCACCAATGGAAGAGAAAATGCAACAGGGACTGCGTCAAAGTGATTGGAATTCGATAGCTGCTGTAGGTAAATGTCAGGCGCGTATATTAGATTATCTATTACGTAGAAATACAAATTTTACAGCGCAAGAATTCGATGATTTGCTAAATCAAGACATACGCATGAATAAATGCAATTTTACATAAGAAAAGTATACAAAAAAATATGGGTCGGAATTCGTGACATCAATCAGTAATCAAATTATTATTTTTATCGCTCACGAACTTTTAATGGAATTGCATGATACTTAAATTGAGACGTAAATTCAAAATATAGATGTATGTATAGCAAAAGTAAATATTCATTGCGCCCTTTTGTGATCAGTGCCATCTAGTGTGGTTTGAAGCTCGGCGAACTGACGACCATCAAATGGAATATGAATAAGCAAATCGTTTAAAAGAAACAAACAGGAATGATGCGTGTAAAACAAGTACAGTAGAACATGAATTCTTCGAGCAAGCTTGTAGAAAGAAGAGCCTTACCTTCGAAGATAATAAGCTTATAGAATATGGATTTCATCATCATAAGATACGAATACGATTTCATTGTGGCTCTTCGAATTTCTGCGAAAAGAGTCAAGTCAAAAATCAGTATTTCCGATTCCAAAAGAGGTAGTTGCTGATTTTAGTAAAGCTCTATTAGTTGCAGTCGATCGTGCTTTTACCCAGGAGAATGCATTGGCAAAGTGTTTATTAACTCATTCTTTTGAAGAGTGATTCAACAATTCCAACTTGTTTGATTCGTCGATATATTTGCCACTTTATGAGTATGGTTCCCAAAATGTAAATGTTGGAATAAAATACACAAAAAAAAAAGGCAAAACATTTTTATTAAAGATCACGCCGGAGCGATATAAATTGAAAACCAAAGTTGTTATAAAACAGATAAACCATGAAAATTTCTAACTAGTTCTATTAGAAGAGTTGATATTGATCAAAAATATATTCAAATGAAAGACGACAATGTTATTGATGACACTGAATTACACAATATTAATTTTTTTCGATGCGCAAAATCCTACAGCTTCGTTCATAATGCCAAATAATCCAACCCTTTTCTCATCAACCAATCTCCAGGTTGTTGATACGGTTGATGTCGCTGTATCTTTGCGTGCATTGCGCAAATCTTAGTCAATTTTAATATCGTGGCTGCACCCTAATACAGCTTCTGACACTATTAGAAAGTCTTTAAAACAAAATAATGTCATTTCTCTTGACTCATATGTCTCATGTAGGAAGCTTGACAATAATCCAACTCATTCTTCTTTTAACATATCGGTGGCTTCTTGTCATTTATTTGTCGTTTGCTATCCAAAAGCATGGGTTGATAACGTCTTCATTTCTGAGTTCAAGGAAACTAAGAAGGCTACTCGAAATTATAATAGACTCAATTCAAAAAACTGAACAGGCTATCTCTTTACTATCAAAATGGCCGATGTTCTAAGGCGCATGATATTTATTTTTAGCAACTTAGAATTTTTCTGTTGATGTTATCGCTTTTACTGACACTTGGTTAAATAACAATAACACTTAACTCTGACTTATTTGACCATAGTTTGAATGTCTTTAGAAGAGACAGACGCACAAATGATCTTTCTGCAGTCGGTGGAGGCGTCTTTATAGCCATACAAAATCACTTGACGAGTTCTTTGTTTGACATTACCTGAGCGTCTGACATTAAACTTATATGCGTAGAAGTGTTTATTCGTAAGTTAAGTTTACAAATTCTTAACGCTTATGCTCCCCCAAATAGTAGCACAGAAGTATACAAAAGTCTTGCACAAAATGATGACAAATTTATACTCAGCCATATTTCTACCTTCACAAGCAAACTATATATTGGACTCGCTCAACAGGAGGTGTAGCTTTTAAAAAGCCCATCCTCACAGGTCACTACAACCTTCCGTATGCAACGATTCCGTTAAAAAGTTCATGAGATTAATATCATAATTTCATTAAAAGTAATGAATGGTTTCACGAATACTTCCGACCTCTATATTTGCATTTTAAGACAAACGATTTTTTTTATTGTATTTGTTGCCATACTGAAATTGTTTTTAAAACATTTTTTTTTTATATTTTAAAAGTCATTGTGATTTAAACTAAGGTTTTTATTTTCTCTATTTAATTTATGTACTATTTATATAATAAGTAGATACATACATATTTAAAAAATAAATGACTAAATACTCTAAAGAGTTTAACTTATTTTTAATTAATTTAATAAAACAAATATTTACAATTACACATATTAGTCGCCAAAATGTAAAAATATCTTAATATTAATCACAGTTTATTCGCTTTATCTACAGGTCAGGCTTTACAACAGCAATATCATTTAATACTTATTTATTAGCTTAGTCTAATGAAACTTAAGGAAACAGCTAACAGCAGCACTACTTGGAAGCACGCTGAAATTGCACTGCTTCCACTATTTTGATCTGAGTCGTCTGGTACCATCTGCTCTACACTGCCATTATTTTCTTCTGTTCCAGCATGCATATCTGGCATGTAATCATTGCAAGTGGGAAAATTCTTTGGCACTGGTGCCATTTCATCATTGTCACCTACTTTCAGCACCAGTGCCATACCAATTTCAGCATGAAATTCTATGTGACAGTGAAAAAGCCAAAATCCTGGATTATAAGCCTCAAAGCGTAATATAGTGTAACCACCATCAGGTACCGTGACAGTGTCTTTAATTGGAGGACGTATTAGGTTGCGTTTGAGCAGATTGTAGCTATCTAGTTGTTTAACCTGTAGGAAGAAATAGGCTCATTAGAAATCAGTATGATGGACTTTATACCACTTTATCTTTTACTCACCATTTCAATTGTTACATTGGCTCCGAGGCGTTCTAGCCCAACGACACGGAACGCATTTCCATGCAAATGGAAGGGATGATTGGCGTCAAAAGTAAAACCCTCATCAACGACAATTAGCTCGACAATTGAATTAAGCGGCACTTGCAATACATGATGGCATTTACAGAATTGCTTCCGACAATCGATGCCCTGTTGCATTAAACTGGTCTCATTGCAAAACTTTGAATCATCCACTTGATCACGCGAAGGCAGCAAAGCCATTGACGGAAATTTCAGCGAAATGTGATTCAGCTGTGGTGTAAAAAGTCTATTTGTCTTACCAAGACTATCATTGAAACTATAAAAGTCAGCTGGATGAAAAACGGGATTATCCTTGGCGTAGAAGTCATAATAAACAAAAAATTTATAATCTGCCACTGGTTTGAGCGCATCACGATCTACACCGGGCACTGTATCATATTGTTGCAATGCCGTCAGTTCGGCAACAGTCAATGAATCCACGAAGCCCGGCCCACGGTTCATCACATTAAGTTCGATTCCCTCGGGCGTATGATGATAGCCGACCTCACCAGCAGGTTCAGCTTCTGGTGCACCTTCATAGCGTAAAATAGCCACTTGAAAAGCTGAGGTGAATTTTTCACTGCAATCCATGAGACCTTTTAGACGCACCCAATAGTTGCCGACAGGTTGATTCGCATTTAACACAAAATCAAAACGTTCTCCAGCATACGTAACGATTGAGCCTACCTCGACAGCTTCGAAATCGTAGCCATCAGAATTTATAGCTGTAAGTGTGTGATTATCGATAGCTACATTAATAGGACAGTTGAGAAATTCAGCATTGATTATGCGAAAGCGATAGCGGAAGCCACGCTTCACATGCCATACATGTAAAGGTACCAAGTCGAGTGGTATTGGCGGATCTGTGGTGTTAGTACTACGTCTTTTACGTGATTGCGCTGACACTGGCATGTGTATATCTACTGTGGCAGTGCTGGATGAAACATTAGAGTTTGGAGTTGAAGTAATTACCCTATCTGCAACCAAATTGCGTGCAAGACGCGCGATTTCATTGCCCACTTTAAGATTAATTCTATGTTCTTCATGATCGTTGACCACATGCAGGAGATCTATTTCAGCATCTTTTTCCAGTGGTAAATTTTGTACAATGGGTTGCGTCTCTGGCTGCATCTACAAAATATAAGAATATAGAACTGCCATTAATATTGGAAGCCATTAATAAACTCTTCTTTTATCAAATTGACGCAAAAAGATTAGAAAGTGGGCTCCGAATCGCACGCCAATTACGATAATCTCAAAATAACCTCAGCCTAAAAGTATGCGAAGCATTTCTGGTAGTTGCACCCTGTGAATGTGGTGGAATGAAACAACGAGACAGCTGATAATATTATAGTATATGTACAAACGAGCAACAATCGAAAGCAACAAGGAGACAAAGTTAAAAGTTAAGTTTAAAGTGTTGATAATGAAGTTGAAAGTGTTAGCCCAAAGACAGAAATTTTCAGAAGCTTATAGACAAAATTTCGTATGGATTTATAACACATCTTCGAAGTTTATATCCGATGTAATTTAGAACCCCTCCGCATTAGTTTTCACACAATACAACATCATGACTTACCCGCAAACGCATATTTTCTTCCTCAGGTTGATCGATCACATGTATAGCTTCAATTTCAGCATTATAGTCATTAGAGATATTCGTCTGGTTTGCTTGCTCTTCAGTATCTACTTCTGCAGTCACATTCGGAACACTTGTTACCACTTCTATTGGTGCTTGCCTCTTAAACGATTCATCCAAATGACTTTGCTGTTGTCCTTCCTGCTTAATCTGATCCCAAATGACTTTGTAGTAACGACCCTTACCGTTCACGAGCAAATTGATTGGTTTGTTGTCACCGCGTGAATGATGATGTGATGCAAACATGCTTACGCCCGGTACATGCACCCAATCCTGTAGAATCATAGTATGCTCGGACAAATCAAAATCATACAAATGCCCATGTGGATCCATAGACTTGGGTTTCCGAATAATAAGCGCACCGAAAACACCATCGCCGCGCTGCATTCCCGTATGCGAATGCCAAAAGTGCGAACCTTCATTTTCCGCTCTGAAAGTATAGCGAAAGCTGGCATGTGGGGAAATTGGACACTGCGTTATGTGTGGTACACCATCCATATAAGGCGAATTACGTTGATGCATACCATGCCAGTGGATTGAAGTGCTCTCTCCCAGTAAATGATTGCGCACATCGGCAATAATTGTATCACCTTCGCAAACCTCAATTGCTGGTCCGGGCATCATACGATTGACGACGGTAATGCTACGCGGTATGCCATCACCCACAATGCAGTGCGGACGTGTGCAGTCGCTGATGTTACGCGGACAATCATAGCAGGCTTTCGAGAGTGTCTCATACCATTCCACTGTAAATGTATAGTGGCATGTCATGGGCGCTTCTCCCACTCGGCATTCACGTACACATGGATGGTTACGATAAAATTCTGGTGTCCAAATATCTTGTTCTTCCTGTTCCATATCAGCACGTAGTTCAGCTTCATCAGCGTTGAATCCACGTTGCATTTTTGTATCTTTGCACTGTGAACAACAGTCAACCTCGATTATTTGCTCTTTGGCACAATCTGGCGGTAAAGGTGGGCAAGTTTTCTGATAAGCATTGATCATGGGTTGACCACTTGGTAATTGTACACATTCTAATAGGGTGCAGTCAATGTTGTTGTGCCATGTTTGGCCAACACTGTAAATTGTGTCGTTAAAGTTGCATTTGGTGCGTACGCATTCTCCACAACATGTGCCATTTTGGGGACGTAACTCGGAATCCTAAAAGTAAGTAAAAAAAAGTATTTCGATTATTTTAGAAAAAAATTAATTTTTCTTTAAATGAGTATTCCATTCTAAATAGAAGAGTTTCAATTTATATAAAAGTTACAGCTTGCAGAGAAAAAAGAAAAAGAAAAAAAAAAAAACAGCTAAAACTGCACACCAAGGCAGCAATATGATTATACTACAAATACCAAAATTTGGTAATAATTAGCAAATGATATATTTGATACAGACAAATTGAATATTTCAATTTCAGAAAAAAGACGGGATACATGAACGCATTGGTCCATTTACAGTCGGAAACATCAAACCAACTATGCTGGAAAGCAAAGAAACTGATTGTGAATCGGACGAATCGTAAAAAGCGTAATACGCTTAAAGAAGAAAGACCTTGATGCTTAACAAGCTGCCAGAATAAAGAAATCCTTTGAAATTATAAAACGCCTTATTTCTTTTTTTGGCGAGGGTCTCGACTCAAGGCCCTGTTCTCCTTAGCATAGAATAAGGGGGTTCCAGGACAGAATAACTGTCATCCTGAGAGACCGCAGTCGTTAGGACATCGGTCGTCCTCGGCGAAGGCCCAAGTCTTGAAGCGGTTTCACCATGCCAGTTTTCCTCTTTTTTCTAAAAACGAAAATATAGATGTTGGCTGCTGCAGCACTCCTCAGCACCTCACTTTTACAGAAAAAATATAGCGGAAGCCAAACGTAGGCAAATGAAGAGCTGACATTAAATGCCCTTCTGACGCAATGCCAAAAAACGGTTTCGCTGGGGAAAGCTTTCCTGATGAAGTGGAGATGTTTTAGTCTGCAGGACGGTGAAGAGAGTCCTACACAACTGGACCCGGTGACGGCTGTGCTTACGAGCGTAAAATGTACATAAATGCAACTTTTGTTTAAATTTTACACAAAGTCATACATGTTTGAAATTTTTAAAGTTTTTTTCGTCTACATACTCACCACATCACAATAAAATTGTTCACAATCCTCTTCGGTGATGATCTCAAGTGGCAGACCCGCATCATCTGTTCCGCAAGCATGAATAGCGCAAGGATTCACAGCTGAAACCCAAATGGAGCCGATTTCTTTCAATACTTTTGAATCTTCCAAAACAACAACACAATGACCATCGACAGCATCTGTAAGAAAGTGCAAAATAAAAGGTAAGTCAACGAAAAAAATTCATAAAAAAGGACATAGAAAGGAAAAAATTTCAAAAATTTATACAAAAGAAAAGTTTTGAGCGGGTGCTAATGAAAATGAAAAACTTTGCATTGAATGTGGCAATTTCATTATGAGATAAGGAAAATCAATGGAAATCTAAAAAAATGCTGACGCATGAAACTGTCCGACTCTACTGGCAACCAACGTGTGCAGCACATGATAAGCTCCCACATGGCTGTGTTGGTGGTGTCGGCATAAATGTTTAATTGTATGTGTTTTCGTTATTTTTTTCGATTTTCCAATTAAATTTTATTTTTTATAACTGCCAACGTGAGTTTTTTGTGATTACATTTATAACAAATAAAATTAATTTAATTGTCCTCTTCATTCGATATGCGATTACACACTTAATTCATTTGTTTTAGCCCAACTATTTGCTGATTTTCGAGATTTTGTATGCTGCATAGGGGGGATGCATGGGGTGGCATTAAAAGTCGCGCATACGACATGAAAGCAAGGGTGTCAGCATTTCAAAATCACTGAGCCAAGAGCAGTCAGCGTACAATTTCGGCTCGTTTGCAACAAAGAAGAATGAGCAACGAAGTTGCGAGCTAGGCGAAAGATCTACAAATGCTCAAAATCTCGGGCAGCTTTGCGGTATCACCCGCAGACTATCTGGCAGAAAACGCCAACAGAACCACCCTATTAAATATAAAAACGAAATGTCTTAACATCCGCGGACGACCAACTAAAGAGATGGAAAGAGTATTTTTGTGATATACTGAATCCAACGTCTACCACATCACCGGAACGAAACTCACCGACTACAAATGCCGCAGTGACTTGCAGTAGTAGTCGAATACAAACACAACCACCTTCAACCAATGAAATAGTGAGAGCCATCCAAAGTACGAAAAACAACAAAGCCACCGGCATTGATCAAATAACAGCTGAACTGCTAAAAGCATGCCTCTTAAAGCATGACTGCAAACACAGAAGGCAGGCAGTCAAAGCTAGACAACCGATGCGAACACATCAATTGCCAAGGACTGGATAGAAGTAGCAATCGAAAAATTGTTTAATTGTGTAAAGGCCTCGTATCTACCAGGTATCTTAGGGTGGTTTGTTGCACGTATAGGCCTGGAAGATTTATTATAATCTCCCACATAGGCCTCTTGGTACCTTAAGTGACCAGAGTCATTATCGTACTGCACTGGACACTTTTTATAGTGTCCACATAGTGTGCGTAGCAACGAAGAAGACTTATTTTAGTATTCCATTAAGGCTTTCTGGGCATCTTAAGTGACCAGTGCTGGAAACTTTTTATTAGTATCCATATAGTACCCGTAGTCACCAAAATATAGTCCCCTGGAAGACTCTTCCATCATCGATGCGGACAAAAAATCACGGTGACGACAGCATTCCCGAAAAGAGATTCTGCCAGCCACAGAGCTAACACGGATTGGAGGATTATTCAACGAAAAGGATTAACCAAAATAACGAATTGTAAATCTTTATAAGAAATAAATCACAATAAAAATAAGGACTGCCCCAGAAAAATTTGATACTTTTATTCCTTAAGATTATGATTTACCTGATGATCATGCAAGTCAAAATATGAGTGCTATTTTTTCTATATAACATGACGATTACAAAAATATATAACACTTGGTAAACGAACTTCAAACGATAAACATGTCTATGAATCAAGGAAAAAAGAGCAAACTCATTTTGTACTCTTACCTGCAAAAACCAGAATTAAAATATTCAGCCATAGCTAAAAAAACAGGTGCATCAAAAATCGCTGTCCAAAGGGTTATTTCGATTTATAGAAAGGGTCAACTTATTACGCGGAAAAAGGGTTCAGGTTGGAAAGCCAGTATAGACCCACAGTTGGTGAAAAAGGTGAAGCGCCTTTTTAAGCAGAATCCTAACACTTCAGAACGAGATATGGCCGCCAGAGCAGGAACCTCAAAATCTTCTATAAACAGACTAAAGAAAACACTTAAGCTTAAGACCTACAGAGTTCAAAAAGTACCAGACCGTTCCCATGAAAAGCAGTTAGAGACTCAAAAGCGATCTCGAAAGTTATATGTCGATTACCTGACTAAATTTGACTGCTGCATAATGGACGATGAAACGTACGTTAAGGCAGATTTTAAACAGCTACCTACCAAGACACGAATTTTATACCGGAGAAGGGGCAGGTACAGAGCAAATTTAAAGAGAAGAAGAAAATTACAAAATTTCCCAAGCAGTATATGGTTTGGCAGGCCATATGCACTTGCGGTCTGAGAAGCAGTTTTTTTGTAACACAGGGCACAATTCACTCGAAAATTTATATTGATGCATGCCTTCAAAAACGTCTTTTGCCATTTATTCGTGAGCACGGTGGTACTGTAATGTACTGGCCTGATTTAGCAACCCCTAACTACTCTAGAGCCACCATAGAATGGTACAATAGCAATAATGTAAATTTTGTACCCAAAAATGCGAATCCGCCCAGAGCTTCGACCTATTGAGATATATTGGGCTCTAATGAAATCAGATCTTCGGAAGAATAAAAGTACTGCAAAAATTTTTAAAGATTTCAAAAATAAGTGGCGAAGGTCGTACGGTACTGTCGACGAAACAACTGTACAAAACTTAATGAAGGGTCTTAAGAAAAAAGTAGAATATTTTTATATAAAATGAATATTTGTTAAAAAAAATCATTACGTATTTTTTTATTGATGAAAAACAAAGTATCAAATTTTTCTGGGGCAGTTCTTAACACATTGACCGCCAGACAAATTTTTGTACTGTTTCCCAGGGTGCCAAAAATTTTTTTTTTTATTTTCATGTTTTATATGAAATAACAGTCATTGTTAGGTGTTTAGTTGCGTTTCTACAACTTTTGGAAGTCCTAGAAAAGATTTGGTCCTGGCTACTGAATATCATAGCCACGGCACCCTATGTAAAGATAGACGTCTATCTGTTTGCCAAGTGGCATGGCTATTATTTTCAATAGCCAGAAAGAAAAAAGAAGTGTTATAAAGTTAACAGTACTGTATATAAATATATATGGGACTTTTCACGTCAACCGGCCACCTGTGGGGACGGAAAATAAAGTTTTGGATCCCAAAATTTTCGTTTTTTTAAAAGCTTCGAAAGCCCAGTGGCGCTTTTAAAAATTTCAATATGGCGACGTTGTAAAACGCGCCGAAAAGGGGAGTAAAATATTTTTTTTTTTTTCAATATTTCGACGTAAATTTCATCACCCGTGGGTTTTGGGGGTCGCTGATCATGAATCTGAATCCGGAATTTGTGAATTCTTAAATCCAAGATGGTGAATGCACACATTGTGGGAAAATCCTAATTTTGACCATGTCGAAAAAATAAAACTAGAGTTGTTCAAATTCGTCCAAACTTTCACATATAGCTTAGAAATATTAAGGCATTGTTTGAGAACCCTAGCGTTATTTTTTCGACTTCTAGCTATTAGAATTTTCTCACACTGAAATAGTTTTTATTATTTCTCAAAATAAATGTCTATAAAATCTAAGCAAAGCACAAACTCCTCAAACCAAGTTCACTTAGCACTAAGAGTGGTACTAGTCTTTCCATTTTGTATTGAATTTGGTTTCTAGAGGCTATGCATTTTTCATGGCGAGGTAAAATAACAAAAAACTACTGGCTATGACGCCTAACTCAGTCCAATGCCAAAAAAAAAATCGTTACAAGACGAAATCTTCAATTCGTAGCCAGATGGTTTCTGAGCAACAATTGAAAATGTGTAACAACTCTGGAGCTGATAATTTGACTTATATTATTTTTCCAACTTTATGTCATCAATTTTACAACTTCAGATCAATTTTTTCCATTTCTAACAAAATGAATGCCAATTCATATTATGACATTTCTTTTGCTCCACCTTGCTTATTATATTATAATTTTTTTTTTCTCTTATCCTAATTGTCAGGATTTTCTAAGTTGAAAAAATGCATGGAATTTTTGGATTCTTGCAAATAATGACTAAAAGTTCATAAAATTAGTATAAATTTCATATAGTCAACACAAACCATTTTAAATATCAAGTTTGTAATTAATTTTGTTGCCTATATGGACTTATTTATTACTTAAGGATAAATTATTCTTTTATTTTCTTAATACTCGCGATTCTCATATTACCTACAGCCAAATATGTTTTTTTTTTATTTATATTTTTATTCCTTTAGCATTAATAGCAGAAATGGCAATCTGGAAGTTACTTAGTTGTTTAGCTTCAAAAGAACCTCTTAACTTTCTTTGAAAAAGACCCTGCGGTCATAATAGGCCCAAGACAGAATTTCGCATTTCGAGGTAACCAACCAACCCTATTAAATTTCATTATGTAGTCAATTAATGTGCATCATATTTCATCTTGGTTTGTTATCAGTTTGGTTGTGTTGTAAAAACCCCATTAAATACAAATAAAAAATAGGTATCCCTTTTTTTAACCAAGCACTCGTATAACTGTTAGTCCTTTGAGAATAAACGGTTTATAAAAAATTAAATAAAAAAATAAAACGTTTCCACTGTGATATGCCATTAGCTACATTTTAAATTTAAAAGTAAAAAATTATACAAAAAAAAAATAAATAAATGATTTGCTGTAAAGTTTGGGATTTTGCTGGAGCTGTTGGTTCTTTTTTACAAACTTTTTGCTGCAGGGTTCTTTTTTTACAAATTAATTTCTGTTGTATTGCAAAAAAGCAAAGGTGTTAATTGTTAACATGCGTCAAATAAAAAACAAAACTCATGAAATTTTTCAGCGATTTGTGGTTTAAATTTTGCTAAACTTTATTTTAATTATTAAGTATTGATTGATGGAGAAAAAAAGTCACACGGTGCTGTAATGATATCATCCAAACCATTTCCTGACTTACATACTTCTACTGCATATGTTCTTTTTGCCAAAATTGTAAAATATTCATTTTTATTCGAATTTTGAGCAGTAGTTTTTTTATAGGTGAAACAAGCCTATGATTTCTTAGAAGCATAGGGGCATTAAATATCATGTTGGCAAGCCTGCACTGGAGTAAGAAATACATAAAAAACAGAAAATGTCTCAAAGCAGCCATTCCATGCATAGCATAACAAGAATTGGAGATTGGACAATCTCGGAATTTGCTGAAATTTAATATGTGACATCATTCAGGCCAGTCCCAATAAAAATTACAAAAAAAAAAGTTTCCGATAAAACATATTTTGAACTCTTTTTAACGTATAATATTTTAGAAGATCTCAAAGTTAGGCTACTTATCTTTGTTTTAAAATTGTATTAAGGATAGTACTTCTTCTCAATTAACAGAAAACTTACTTTGTAGGTACTTATAGACTGATTCACTACCTTTCCGCAATAGTTCTAGAATATGAAAATTGGTAACGAAATGTCTCAAGTCATGGACAATTTTGAAAATCAAAATTATGGCAATGGAGCGTTTATCGTAATCTTGTTACTAAGTATGTACTAAGTACTTAAAATAGTACTATTTGCCTTTCCGAAAAGAGACAAAATGATAAAATAAGCAAGAACATTGCTCTTAACATTTCCGAATCAAATAACAAATATCACTAAAAGCGGTTTTGTAAATCCCCTACCTCTTTAAAGAAAAAATTGAAAAACTTTGAATTTCGATTTCTACAAACTTAAGTTTTTCATTTACGATTTCTAAATGCCATACAGGCCGGTCAAACTAGAGACTATTAAAGTCTGTTTAATGAGCTAAAGGGCTCGTTTGATTCGAAGTAATGCATATCTGCCGATTAGTCAAAGTTTTTAAGTCCTCTTGCTCATTGTATGTATTCTTCTTTAACTCCTAAGTGGAGCATAGGGCCTCTAGCTCATTAACCAGACTTTATACTGTATAAAATATTTAATATTTGGATTGAGGACATACCTATATTGGTACAACCTAATTTAATATTAGTAAAATCGAAAACATCGAAACTTTTTACCTGGTTATTCACGTGGAAAACCCCAATTTACATAATTTCCCGGAAAAATTGCGAGGAACCATTTTGATATGTCGTTCAGTGGCAAATTCTCTATCGATTGTAAATGGTTTTATGTACCTTAGAGTTATTGGAAGTATCAGATCTAATCTGACTGGTCTAATAACTCTGTAAATTTTTGGTATGTTCCGGTGATCAAGATGAAGCAGTATTTGTCGAATCGCGAAATTTTTTTTTGGCCTAAAGTGAAATTAGCAAAATCGTAGATGGTCAATAAAATTCTTCTTATGCTGGCTGAAATTATTGAAAGCTCTAACTTATCGCAGTGAACGATAGTTTTATTTTGTGAAGGCCCTATGCTCCGGGAGGAGAAAAAAAAAAAAAAAACAAAAGCAAATTTCTTCTTCTGTTTATCTTATAGAATTTGAAAATGTAATTCGAGCTTCCGGTAGGTCATTTTCAATTATCATTAACTAAACAGAAATGGTCAGAAAAATGGTCTGATTGGCCAAAAGACGTTATTATAAACTGGGGAAGCAGTTTTATGTTTTCGATTATGTGCTTCTTAAATCTTTCATCTATTTTGTGCTATCTTTTCATGATTTTCCAAAAATGTAAAACTAACGTATACGGCAAAACAATATTCAACTGACAATTAGTTGAACAAAACAATATATAAATCAAACTACTAAAAAAACCATAAATAGATACATACTAACCGATAGTTTTAACTAATTAATATTCCATAAATCATATCTGTATATTGTTTTCTATAAGGCTATTAAACGCATGCGTTCGTTCAACGCTGTCTGGCGCTCACGTGTTAATATTTGGCCACAACCTTGACCATAACGATGGGTGCTGTGTATTAACAATTATTTGCACCCGGCTGCCACACTTAATCATTTTGCATAAATGCTAATAACGATGCGATACGATGCGAATGTGCGACGATGTGTGACAATAAGTCATGTTCAATATACTGAGAGCGTACGCCGCGCGTATAATGATGGTTGCTACTATGCAACAGCAAGTACATTAGACAGTATCACAAAAAAAAAAAAGTTCGCTGTAAGCCCCCCATTTTGAAAGCTTATCGATTTTGATTTTGAAGGAAAAAAAAAAATTTTTTTTCGACCTCTAAATAATACGCTATTTGATTTTTTCCTATTGCTCCTCCATTTTACGTCCGATCATCAAGTAAATGTTGTAAATGTCTTGATTTCATTCATAGAAGTAATTCATCTCAAATGTTTTTTTTTTAGCCAGTGAAACTCATTATCTCAGTTTCTATCACCCTAAGGTACCAAGGACACTTCATAGAATTAAGGCCCATAAAGAATCATAAAATTTTTCCTTACAAAGTTTCCTCAAATCATTGAAATTGAAGAAGTTATAGCGAATTTAAAACTTCAGTACAAAATATGAAAAACAGGTTGTTAAAAAACGAAAATCGCCCGCTAAAACTATGCAAAATTCTTTTTTTCTATTTATTTACATACTGTTTGAAATATCAAATGTTAAAAAAAGAATGTTGCATAGTTTTAGGGGGCGAAAAAAAAAAATTTTTTTCCCTTAAATATCAAAACCGATAAGCTTTCAAAATGGGAGGCTTAGAGCGAACTTTTTTTTTTTTGTGATACTATCTAATGTACATAATTGTTATGGGTATTTTGAATTTATATGCAATTGCAGTTTCCATCAAATCTATGGTATGGCTTACAATAATAATTTCAAACTTTCTGATGATCAAAAAATAAAGAAAAATATTCTTTATTTATAAACTAAACTTTATTATAATTAACACATAAAACTAATTAGTTTTCGAAACATCTCTAAATTACTATACCATAATGTACTTATGATCACACGTGAATTGTCAAAGTAGGAACCTTTGATAAGAATAATGGACATCTTAATAAATAGTAAATTATTCCGATGAAATGAAAGTAAAAGTAAATGTTAAACAATAAACCTTTGAGTTACTCATATTTGTACAGCATGTTTTGAATTGTTTTAATTAAAAAAATTAATTTCCACAATATTTTAATTATTGTTTAAGTATGCATCAAATCGTCATTTAAAAGAAGAATAAAAAAGAGTTGACAACAAAAAAAGTTTGAATTAACAAAAAGTTTTTTGTTTACAAAAGCCACCCACCCATAGTTGCGTTGATATGGTCACGTGTGTCTAATAAGGGCATTCATATGATCAAGCAACCAGTCAACTTAAGCTTAAGTTCAAACGAACTTGGGTAATTTGAATAACATTTTAACTTCCTCCAATCTTTTTTTTACCGCCATTTTCTATATTTTCCAGCTGTCAGCGTTGGTTGGAGTTTTCTCTGTACGACTATTTACCCAACTGCCCCATATAATGAAAATATTTTCATACTAGAGCAATCTGTACGATGTTTCACACATCTTAATATGTAATGCAAAAAAATTTCTTAAAGATTTTAGTGACTTAATCCAGATTATGATGGCGCATAGCGTGATTTGTCAACTTCCTCGCTTCTGCTAGTTAAGTATCTATGCAGTATGTAAATCATAAATCATGAATCAATCGAAAAGCTGAATGCAATCCGAATCCAACCAAAATGTTCACACAACCGTATTTGCTTATTGCTTTTCAAAGTGGCTGTCAAAGTCGGTTGTGGGCACCCAATAGGGTCGGTTGTGAGCACTCCTCTATTTTTATTCAATGCGAGTGATTTACTAAAATATCGTCGTGGATGTCAAAATAAATTAATTTAGCTTTCTTTTTCATTTGATTGCGCTTAACTCCTTATTTTCCCATTTTTAGCCGATTTTCTATGGGTGCCTACAACCGACTCAACATTTTTTTTTTTGATAAAAGTTATCACTTCACTATTTTTTTGATATAATTTTTCCAACTGATGAAATCAATTTACTTCTTCACCAGTAGTTAGTTAAGGTCTCTAGCTCTCCATTGATACTTTTATGTATGCATAATATACATTTGGTCAAAAGTTATGAGTCCAAAACAAAATGGTCCCACACCCCTGAATGCAAAATACGTTCTCACAGCTATGGCGCTGCATCGATTTTCATGAAATTCGGCTTAGAGACAGGAATTATAGGTAAACAAAGGAACGTTCATTATGTTTCTAAGTAGGCGGTGCCACGCCCCTAAATAGAAGGTACGCTTTCACAGCTAAGGCGTTGCATCGATTTTAATGAAATTCGTTATGGAAATTGGTATTAAGTATGCTAAGGAGCGATAACATGAACAATTTATGTAAAATAGACAGACTTGGTTACAAATGAGAGTTTATTTTTGAAATTATCATATTTCGGCCACAAGGCAAACTCTAGTTTTATTAATTACACCTCATCGTTTTGCTTTGTAATGCGTTTTCTGCAGATCAAACAACTCATCAAATTATATACAGTTTTTCTTTTGTCAAACTATTTCTTGTCTGATTGTGTGAATGCCCCTAATGAGTCCAACATGTGGAACTACCCAACTCATATGCAAATCTACTGAGCTCATCCTCATCATCAAACAAAGTTCATGCAGCACAAGTTCTGGCATTAATTAGCGATATGCCAGTAATAAATTCTATCAAGTTAAATGTTAAAATTGTTAAAATTAGGAAAAAAAAATCTTAAGCTGCTATTGCACTTATAATTTTGTCAACAATTATATAATTTTGTGATGAAAACATTAATTCCTTATGCAAATTCTTTCTATATTTATTTAGCACATTACCACACAAAACCAGACTGTTCTGTTTTAATTCGAAATTAACATAAATTTCACTTGAAATTAATTCCATCAAGAAAAACATTAAGGTGAAAAACATGTGTCTCTATTTATACATTAACACCTAGTTGGTCTTGTTTAGCCAAAAATAAAATTCCCTCTCAATCAATTCGATTAAAATGCAGAAATGTTGTATCTACTTATTAACATATGTTTATTTGAAAGTTTTAAAAACATACTAAAAATATTGACTTATTTGTTAATTAATATGCTAATTTATTTCGCAAGAATTTGCATTTGTCTACGTCAGCTAGAATTCGGGTCGATTTTGTTTGTTTTTCTTAAACTGGTAAATCCCGTGATTTGTTTGCTTTCGAGTCACCATGATGATACATTTATGAGAAAAATTGTATCCTGTTTAGAGCTTAAAAATCGAATAAATTTAGCAAGAAGGGCTCTTGTGGTTGCAGCTTACGCATTTGAAATTATAGTTATTTACTTATGTTCTCCTCAATTTGTTATCGATTTTAATGCTTTCGCATCAATCTTTTCCCAGGGCAGCTCTAGTTAACACTTTTTCATAATTCCATGGAAAATTTTGGTGGAATGCCGTGATCTTAGAACTATTTTTTTAATAACCCTAGCCGCATGCTTAGGGGCATCAGTTTATTGGAATATAATGTGATAATATACAGTGTATATTGCATATGGTTAAATAGCTTCTGGGAGGTGCCAGAAAAAGCCTAGACTAATAAAAAATTGCACCTGGTAAGCAGGGGCTAAAATGTTTCCCAGAGGGGTTATAGTAATAAAAGAAATTTTCTGACTTAATTTAGAAAAAATTTTTTCTTGCGTTTTAGAAAAAACTTTTTCGAAAAGAACTTTTAGCTAATTGTATCAAGATTCTAGGAGTATATTTTATCAATAGGGCTTAAAAGGATTTCGCAAAGTTATGAAACTGTAAAGTTGATATATAAAACGTTGTTCCCATTTTTTGACTTTATCGGCCATTTTAGTGTGAAAAAAGTCCTATTAACGACATTTCCATAGTTTTTTTGGAATTCTCGTTAAATTTCCTTAAATGCGGTAGCAGTTGTGTTACAGCAATTTTTTAATTTAAGGTCAGAAAAAAATACTTTTCAAGAACAATCCGTTTGGCAGCGAAACGCATGCGAGTAGAAAATATTTTTTTCCGACCTCAAATTGCAAAATTGGTATGACAAATGTACTACCGAATTAAAGGACATTTAATTAGGATTCATAGAAATATTATAAAAAGTTATGTTAATAGGATCTTTTTTATACTAAAATGGCCGCCAAGTTCAAAAAATCGGAAACAAAAATTAAAACTATCAACTTTAAAGTTTCATAACTTTGCGAAATCCTTTTAAAACCTATATAATGGGTGCTATTATTGATTCCGTTCGATAAGGAAATTTTCGCGGAAAGAAATATCGTTCGATATGAAAACTACTATTATTGATTCCGACGGTAGAGGAATATCGAACAAGAATATTGGAAACCCTGAAATAAGAACATTTTGACAGATGACAAAGGATAAAAATAAATACAAGTGTCAACAAAGGAAAATTATGAATCATTGATAATTTTTTGTAAATATCATGTGAATAAAATAGCTTTTTTAGTGCGATTTAAGATTTAATTATCTATAAATTTTAGAGTTCGGTGAAGACGCGTGTTTCTCAAAAGTTGTTTTTTGTAAAAAAGTGTTGATTACTTTATTTTTCCAAGTGATTACATTTCATCGTTTGATCACCGCAGCGAGGGTTGGATGTGAAAGTGACTTCTTCTATATGAGATGTATATCTAATCAAAATAAAGACGAATTGTTTCCTTTATTTAATAAAATAAAATGAAATGCATTGTTTTATGAATTTTGAGTTTTATTTTAAAAATAAATTTTGTAATTTGTAATTAAACCGACAATTGTGTTGTAATAAATTGTTTAAAATTGATATTTAATATTAAGCTTAATTTCTTTATTAATAAAAAGAGAAAAATTATCAAAAAAGCATGCATATTTAACTTTTTATTGTCGTTCCGTCACAAAAATTTCGCGGAAGGAAACAACTGAAATATATCTATCCGTCGGAATCAAGAATACACAAAAATGAACGTCACTTCGATGTCAGGGTTGTTAAATTTGTCAAATTATTTGCGGAAACAATAATAGCAAATTTATCTGTTTTGCGGAACAGTGATGACAGATGTATCTTATTTTCGGAATCAATAATAGCAAAATTTGCTTCCGCGCGGAAAATGCTTTCCGACGGAATCAAGAATAGCACCCAATAAATACACCTTTAGATAGCTCATACGATAAGCTAAACATTTTCTATTCAAAAGTTTTCTCTAAAACGCTAGGGTGATCCAAGAAATTTTTTTTTAAATTAAGTCAAAAAATCAGTTTTAACCCTATAACTCTTCAGGGGTACTTTTAAGACCCCCCACAAGGTGCAATTTTTAGTTTTGATATCTCAAGAAAATCAAGAATTTTTTTTTTTTTAAATCAAGTCAGAAAATAATTTTTAACCCTATAACTCTTCAGGGGTACTTTTAAGACCCCCCCCCCCAGGTGCAATTTTTTGTTATGAGATCCCGTTCATTTTTTTTGACTAATTTATGGTCGCTGATTCTGAATCTGCCAACCATTTTCTACTACAAGGTCTGAGATCGCCGCAAATGGGTTGTCTTACTCTTATTTCGGATTGAATTTGATATACCCAAAAGTCTATTAAAATCAATTCCTGCATTCTTGATGTTGAGAAAAATTTTCGCACACTTAACCAAAAACCTCTAGCTACAATTTTTCTTGACCGCCTCTTATTGTCATTTTAGGGCATTTTTTGAGCACATTTTCAGAATTTGGCCTAAGCACGTAAATAGTCCAACAAAATTTTTTTTTTTTTGGTCAAAAACTAAATTACTCAAAAACGATGTTTCGTAAGCAAAAAAGTTTCTCATTAACATCTCATGGACTTTCTTTAAATCTCAAAAGAATTTCGTTGATCATCATGATTACATCCCAAGTTCTTTTTTGCATTAGATATACTGACCTAGAGTTATTAAGATTTTGATGTTAGCGATTGTGAAATGAATGTAAAATTAATAAATCAAATTAACGTTTTTATTTTTAACTTGATGTCAACTTTTGCATTTAATAATAAAATACTAAAGGTCAAAAAATTACACAGAGCAGCTTTGGTAAGTCTGAAAATTTCATCAATTTATAATTTAATATAAATCATACCTCCCTACATTCGTATCATGTTACGTCATTAAGAATATCCGCAAAGTTAACTGATTTCGCCTCATTTAATTACTGAGTTTGCAACAGGATGTGTTGGTAAAACCCCAATTCATTAGGTACTTTTGCACTGATAACCCTGACTACTCCCTCTTGGCATTTCTGTCGTTTAGTTGCATTCATTTCTTTCGTTCTTTCTTTCGCTCTGTTTTATTTAAATTTTATAATTCAAAGCATAAGCCAGCAAAGAGTGGAGAGGTAGAGCCATACCATGAATCCTATTTACTTACGTAGGTAAACCAATTCCACTTGTATTTCATAATGAATTATTAATGGATTCTGTCAATAGATCAAATGTTAGAAGCCTCATTAGCTTTAGACATCGTTAATATGAATCCGCTTCAAATGTGTAGAAATAGTAAGTCGGTGCGCTGCAATTACGCTGCTTTAGTTTAATTTTATAAGTTATAGAATGTTTAGTTTGAAGTATGTATGTGTGTAGCTCATAGCTACCCTGTCGGAAGAACATAAACCGGTTACAAAAAAAACCGGTTGGAAACGTAGTTAAAAAGCAACCGGCTTGAAACTGGTTTAAATTATATGCAGCAAAAACCACTTTGACTTTAATTTTTAAAATTTAATCTCAAATTTTTTTTCTAATTTGTTTTAATTTCCTTGCTGAGATTGTCAAATTATCAAGAAATTCAATTCAAATTCATTTTCACAAAATTTTTTTTCTTTAAGCTCCTATTTAATTTTCATTTAATTTAATTTTCATACTAGTTCTAAGTTATTTTTTATTATTTAATATTATTAACAGTTTAATATTCGTCTTTGAAACTTGAGTTCCCATATGAATCCCCAATGAATGTTTCAATTAAATTGAAAACTTATATATTATTGAAGTTCATGTAGTGGAATTGCAACTACTTAACTAGTTTTAAACCAGATTTGGTCAATTGACTATTTACCAATTGAAAAAATATCAATTTTAAACCAGTTGAAAATATATGCAATGTAGGGCAATTAACTATTTATCGATTGAAAATAAACCGGTTTTAAACCAGTTGAAAATATATGCAGAGTAGGACAATTGCCCTGCCCCTATGACACCACCATGTTAAATAAACCAGTCTCTTACAAGGAAAAAAGTCAGAATTTCAACCGGTTGTGGTTGAAAAAAAAGTAGTTTTAAACCGCTTTTAAACCAGTTGAATTTCCTATAGGGTATATATTTATATACCAGACATAGAGTATAATCAGCATACAATTATGAACTTGTATTTGACATAAAGTAAGTGACTACGAATACTCATTTTAATATCAGTTCAATTAATGATTCACAGTCATTAATGCAAGTAAACGCTTTGATTTTGCTTAGTTACAAGATATTTAAATCTTATGAATACATATACGTACTTGGATTAGTATAACTCTTAACAAAATAATAATTTGCTACCAAACAAGCATGGATCAGTTGATATTGTTGTTTTCAGCTTACTTTTCAATGTGTTTATGCAAATCATCAATAAAATTACAAAAACAAGGCAAAATTCATAAGAGAAAAACAAAAAATTTATTGGAAGTCTGGCTTAAGATACATGTTTTGGGACCCACCATCGGTCAAACCTCATCAGATGCATTTGCCGACTTCCATAAAACCTTGAGCATAGATTTGTTGAGAATCACATCAAAAAGAAAAATACGGCAAAAAGTTTTTACAAGGGAAAAACAAAAAATTAGAACTTTTTGCATGTGATGTTTTTTTTTGTTTTTGCTGTGATTCTCAACAAATCCACGCTAAAGGTTTAATATAGTTTGCTTGAAAAAAGTTTTTCTGGATGTCGGCAAATGCGTCTGATGAAGCTTGACATATGGTGGTTCCCGAAATATGTAACGCAAACCAGCCTTCCAATGAATTTTTTTTTGTTTTGATGTTTTATATAAACATATTAAACAGTAAGCTCAAACCAACAATATCGTCTGATCTACGCTTGTTTGGTAGCAAAGAATGTAAATTATTTGCAGTTCCAAAAAATAATTATGCCGGCAAAACCTTATATAATTTACTTAAAACACTTAATTACGTGTCCCCATGTCGGGCGCCATATTGTTACGTGTCCCCATGCTAGCTAGCTGATGTAGGCCGCGTTGGTTACGCTAACTAAGTACGAGGGGTGATCCAAAAATAATGATAATCGGATATTTGTAGAGCACATAAAAATATGAAAAAAATTGTTTTTGTTTCCTCATGTATCTACTAGGTCAGCAAAAAAAAAAATCATACAAATAAGCCACGATTTCCGAGAGGTACATTCATTTGAATACGAACAGTCAGAGAGAAAACATCAAAATGGAGAAAAAAGAAATCAGAGCTGTCATCAAGTACCTCTATAAAAATGTCTACCAAAGACATACACAGCAACCTAGTGGAAATATTGGTAGATTCTGCTACTCCATATCCCATAGTTGTGCGCTGGGCAAAGGAAGATCCGGATATATCTTCTATGAAAACCGCTATAAGTTGGAACCCATGGATGAATTTAAAAAATATTGGTGTCATATGAATGGTATTTTGACAACCTATAAAATTGGAGACATAGTTTTATAGCGGTTCTCATAGAAGATACATATATCCGGATCTTCCGATGGCTATATCTCCGAAACTAGGTCCGAGAGACCCTTTTTGATCACATATTCTTTTTAAGGACTAAGAATTCAATGATGTAAAACTAGCCTCAGAGTTTTAGCGAATTTATCACTAAACGACACATGACCATTTTGACCTCCATATGACCTTGAAATCTTTTTTCTCAGACGTTCTGGAAAAAAAAACGGACCCCGGATTCGGATTCAAGACGTCAAAGTCCCTAGGAAACACATAGTCTGGTCAAAACGCCATGACATTTTTTTTTTTTTTTGTAAACCTGTGTTATCATTACTTTTGGATATCCCTTCTATCCCATTTTTCAACACGATGCCAGTCAATACATATCTTTTTTTTTCGAAAATGATGGATCCCCGCTAATAGAACAGAATAGTCTGCGGAGTTCAATTCTGAAAGCTAATTAAGATTTTAGAATTCTTTTAGTGTTCTAGGACTATTATAGAATAAATATGGTTTTACAAAAAAATACTCACATAACCAGGATAAACCTAACTTTAGTAAAATGCATAGACAATCGAATTGAAAAGAACTTTTTTTTGCCCACCTACGTTCCCCTAGATTTTTATGTTTTGAACAACTTTTCAACACAGGGTGAATTTTAAATTTAATTTAATAAATTTGACTCCAATTCCAGGGATTAGCGTGAAGATAGTTACTAATTTTTACCTTTTTCTTTTTAAATTCTGAAAATCAAATGATCTTTTTATGTCTTTTGAGCGCCAACTTCGACAAATTATCGAATTATTTGTATGCAAATTATTTTACTAAAAATCATTTCCAATAAAATAGGTTCATTATTCACAGGCTCGGGATAGAACGCTATACAAAACTTGTGATGTGTTTCATTATTCTAACCAAAAATAATTTCAGACATCACTATTTTTGTTTTGTTTTCATATTTGCAAAATACGTCCTTGATCATGGAAAAAATATCTGCTTGAATTGGGAATTATGTTATTTTTAATAAAAAAAATATACAAAAACATATTCAAAATGATAACAGAAAAGCAGCCAAAACTAATTTACGTCAATTCAAATATGTATGTATAGACGATCTTTTTGTTTTACATAATGCCTCAAATAAACCTGTGCAAACAACAGAAACATCAATATAAGTTCTTGGTATTCGTATCATTTTGCGTTTTTGATAAGTTACATATAAGCAAGTTGAGAAAATTCATTCAGAAAAATAGATAAAAAAAAACAAATTTTTCTTCTTAAATTTGGTGATGGTTTTGCTTAACTTAATGTTGCTTTAAAAATTAATTTAAATATTTTACACTTTTTCAATACGATTTTAAATTGAGGGGGTTAGAAGCAAAGGGGTACAAGTAACAAAAAGTAAATTTTGAGTAAAATATAGTTAAAGTTGACGTTGCTTCATAAATTGGAAAGTGAGTTAAAAAATAAAATATTGCGCGTCAAATAACATTTAAAGTATGCTCCATCTAATGTTGTTTTCAAATTTTTTCTATGAGTCTCCCTTTAAAAGTTATTAGTATTTCAGTGAAAGCCTACACCATTTTACTCAAATTTTTTTTTGTAGTAAAAATGGAGTAAAGTTAGCACCTTGTAGCAACTAACATGGTAGAAGAAAAAACTAAGTACCATAACTCTAAGAATCCTTAAAACGTTCTCTGTTAAAGGTATTTTTTTAAATTTTTATAGAGGTCCGCTTTTAAAAGTTATTAGTATTTTACTGAAAGCCTACCGCACTCCTTACTTTTCATTTCAAAACGAAAATATTTTATTCAATATTTTAAACTCGTTTAGAAGCAAAGGGGTACAAGTGCGGTAGATTTTCACTAAAGTACTAATAACTTTTAAAAACAGACCTCTAGAAAATTTTTAAAAAATACCTTAAAAAGGGAATTTTTCAAGGATTCTTAAAATTGTGGCATTTAATTTTTTCTTAACCTATGTTAGATGTTACGCTGCGCTAACTTTGCATCTTATTTACTAGAAAAAATTTTTTTTGAATTTTGTTTTAAAGCAAAACTATAATTTTGTGTACTGGCTTACCTTAATGAGGCTCTATAGAGGTGTAGGAACTCAAAATCTTTGGTAATGTTTGTTTCATAAATAAAGCAAAGCTCCCACTACCTATTCTCATACTTAACTCAATTTTTCGTAATTTGTCACTTGTACCCCTTTGCTTCGAACCCCCTCAATTCTTTACAGCAAATATGAATTATTTTCAACATTAAAAACAACATTTAGTATTACTTTATATATCATAAAACTCAAATGTCAATTATACAATAAAATGTTGAAAATGAAATATAAACTTTTTACTGTATGACATTAACATAAACGGAGCCGGATGCAAAAAAAAAAGGTCATAAAAATGATTCTGGCAATAAAATTTCTTTTGTATAAAAAAAACAGTACAAAATATTTTAAATTATTTTTACTTCAATTAAGAAATCTTCAATGATTTACACTGATTACTTCGCATGCAAATTAAATATTTGCTTAGTTATGATGCCTTAGAGAAAATTGAAAATTAATTCAATATTGAAATTCAATTGCAAGTGCTATAATTTTGGGTCAGTAAATGTCATAAAAAAATGTTGCATTTGTTAAGTGAGCTAATTATTGTGGTAAAAATTTGCATTTTCATGAAAAAAAAAAAAAAAACTTAACATCTGTTGTGATTTCAAGTTGATTATTAAAATTCTACAGCTGTTCGTATTTTTATGTTAAGTTGGTCACATACCCGTAGAATATTTATGGTCATTAATCTTCACAATACAATGTATTGTTTGTATATATGCGATGCATTCATTTTAATAACTTGTCAATACATAAAATGATTAATATTCTTTTTTAATTATTTTTTAATTTTCAACATTTTTTTAAAATGTTAATGTTGTCAATACATTATTCATTAAAAATACATGTAATTATTTCTATTTAATTAATGTTTTTATTATATGGTAACACAGTGATTTTTAAAGATAACTTACTATTTTTGTAAAATAATCAATATTTCGAGTGTCATCCTAGAATAGCTCTTTTTAACAAGTCATATCATTTCATTTCATATGACATCAAATGTCTTTGTGCTTTGATATTGCATTTGTACCTGCAGGATTTTGAGTTATCCTTGCATGAAGTTGGAGAAAATGTTGTTTCCATAAATTGGTATTTTGATACTTATATAATACCTGTGACGAAGCTTTTGCTACGGCCGAGGTCTTGACTCGCCGGTGGCATCACAAAATATTTTTATTTCGGAGAAAGGGTTAACAATTGTAATTACTTCAGTTTAAATTGAATATAAACAACAGTTTTCGTTCATTAATTTCCTTTATTTACAAATTTCTTACCTTCTTTACATATTTTCGCGAGTTACAATTGATTCTGCCTTGCTCCTTTCTCTCTTTGACGCTTTACCCTGCTGCCCGTCCAGCTTCACTGTATCGGCATGTCTCAATACAAGCAAATACACAACGACCAAGGTTAAGTGCAGTCCCTTTCGCACAAGTTCCGAAACACTAGCGAGAACGAGTCGCCAATATAACTATCCCTACTGTCGCCCGTTCCGTATTTGCAGTGTCGGCATAGCTCAATACGAACGAATACACAACAACCAAAAGGGCTTTCTACTCTTCGTACCGCCCTTCAGTATGGGCTTGGCTCAATACCGTTCTAACTAAATGGTACTAACTACTATGCTTACCACCTTTACTCGCTGCAGGTCGCCGCCAGAATGACAATATTTTCTGTCGACACTGAGGTTATAATAATCCAAGCCAGTGTTGCTAGTTTAGGGGATTTCCCCTAGATTTAGGGGATTTAAAAAGGTCTAGGGGGCAATCTAGGGGATACATTATTTAGGGGATTTGTTCAAGGGATTTGAAAAAAGTCTAGGGGAAATCTAGGGGATACTTTTATGTAAATGTTAAGAAAACCTTAAACAACATTCACTTCATTTTGAAATTTGGAAATTTTTTTTTTTTTGTTACCAAAATATAAATGTTCCATATTAAGGAGAAATTTGGTCAAAAGTCCAGAATTTGGGGGAAATTTCGTTACACAAAATATTATTTTCGTTTTGAAATTTGGAACTTTCTTTTTTTTTTTGGTCGAAAAATATAACATTTTCTATTTAGGGGAAATTTCGTCAGAAAATTAAAATTTAGGGGAAATCTCGTCCAAATTTGGGTAAATAGGAGAACCTACCTGGCAACACTGATCCCAACTTACCTCAGTGTGGTGAACAGCTGATTGCTGTGACAGCTGTTTACTGGTGTTGCCATATTGTACTACTTAATGCTATTCTATTTAATCTATTAAAATATCGTCCAACTATTTTGTTGGTTGGCTTAAAATTTCTTATCATACTAATTAACACATTCTAATTACAAAGTAAATCTTATTAAATCAATGTAAGTTCAATAATCGATATAAAATGAATATGTGGAGGCATTAAAAGAGCGCCCATCGACTTGCTACCTCACATACCTTATTTTCAAAGGATCATAACTCGGAAACTTAGGGTCCTATTGCGAAAGTTCGAAGGTATATTTCGACAAGGAAGAGTGTGGCTATTGGACGCAATTAAAAAAAAGAAGAATTTCACATTTTCCTGTAGCTACGCCATTAGACAGAAAACACTTTGTTCTTCAACTTCAAGCAGGGATATCTTGAAATTCTGTAGGTATATTAACAATTCTGTGTATGCTGTCGGACTCAACGTTTGCATATGAAAATAAAAAGTTTATTCTATTTTTTTGGGTGCCTGGGTAATTTTTCTAACCAGAAACTGGTCCTTGTAGAAATTTTCGAACAATTTCAATCGTTATGTTTACTAAAAGCTATTCCTGGCCATAACACCTCTTTAGAATGGTATAATTTTTAATTATAGATTGTTCTATCTTATGCAATAAAATATGTAAAATCCGAAATTTCCTAACTAGTAATTACCAGCAATAAAAATAAATTAAAATGCACCATAAATTAGAATAAAAATTCTTAAGAAAACTTACCTGTCTTTGGTAATGACACACTTGCTGCTGGTTCTACGCAGCACTGCAGTATCAGAAACAAAAGCAAAAGAAGCATTGAACTTGTCCCCATCATGCCAGTGAACTGTGATTTTTTCATAGCAGCAGACATTTTGGCATAATTTGTAATTTGACAAATTTGAGAGTTTTTGTTATTTTTTGGCAATACTTGATAATTGAAGTATTTTGAACCAAGTGCTATTACAAAAAGTACTCTACACGTTTTAATAAATTAATTTTTGATTGGTTTTGTTAACACAGTTGGATGGATAAGGCTAAAATACATGTGCAGTCAGTCACTTATTGTTTGAGATACTGAAATAATATCAATAAAAAGAAAATACAAATTAATAAACAAGCAAATTAGTTAATTTTTAATAATAATATTCTTAAATATATTTAAGACATATTGGAATTCAATTCTACAAAAAAAAAAAAAATAAAAAAATAAATGGTACTCAAAACATCACATGATATATTTATCATCATATCACTTCTCTAAGTTATGAACAGTGACTGGAGAATTTTTTAAGTGATCACGTAAGTATTTGGGTGTTTTTTTTTACTTTGGTGGTTTTGCAGTTTGATGATGAATTTTCGGTGGCAAGGTTTTTCACAAAAATGTATTTTTTTGTGAACTTTGCTAAATTAAACTCTTTGCTTTTAAGGAAAAATAATATTTCCGACGTATTTTTCCTAAAATAGTTTTGAGAACATTTGAAAAAAATAAAATTCTGGCAAAAAATTGACAGTTAAATTTCAAAAAATATTTTTTTCGAAATTATCCCCGAAACTTTCCTACGATATTTGGGTCCTCTTTTCTAAAAAAAAACTTTTACTGACCCTGAATTTTCAGGGACTACTTATGTATTTTTCTAAACAATTTTTACTAAAACTATGTATAATGTTTTAGAAATTATTAGGGGGTCCCGACCATTCTTAGTATGAATGTATGTATTCTCCTTTAACTCCTAAGAGGAGCATAGTGCTAATATGAAACATCTCCATTCGTCGCGATTCCTTGCGATGACTTTGATCTCTTGCCACGACTTTCCCGATTCTTGGATTTCCTTTTCCAGTTGGTTTTGGGTCTGCCAAGTCCTCTATTGCCTTGTGGATTCCACTCAAGAGCTTGGCGACAAACTTTGGTGTGTGGTTTCTGGAGAGTGTGACCAACCCATCCCCATTTGCGCAGCTTGACCTCGTTTGCTAAAGCCCTTGTCATTTGATATAGTGCGAGGCCACCAAATCTTTAGTATTCGCCTTAAGCATTTGTTGACGAATACTTGCAGGTTGTTCGTTAGTTGTTCAGTAAGAAGCTATGTTTCACACCCATATAACAAAACTGATTTCACATTCAAATCAAAAATGCGCACTGTCATTTTGGTGGATATAACGGAAGGAGACCATATTTTGTTCAGTTGAGCAAACGCGCCTTTTGGTTTTGCTATTCTTGAGTTGATGTCCTGTTTTTCTCCACCATCCATGGAGATAATGCTGCCTAAATACGTGAAGCTATCGAAGTTTTCGATGTCATCACTGCCAGCTCTAAACGTGATGTCATTCCTGTTTGCGTTTAGCAACATGCTTTTATTCTTGTTTTCGTTGATTTTTAGGCCGGCCTTCTGCGACTTCAAGAAAAGATCTTCAATTTTGCTTTGCATATCTGAATGTTTGGACGATAAGAGGCAGATGTCGTCAGCGTAGTCGAGATCTTCCAGATGTTCGGTAAATTTCGATTGGATACCCCTTTTGGTCTTATTAAGAGCTTTATAAAGGATATCATCAAGAACGATAAGGAAGAGAGATGGTGATAGTAAACACCCCTGCCATACGCCCGAATTAGTGGTGAACGTTACAAGCCTGGCTTAGATTAAAAGCCTTCTGCCGGTTTATTTACTTTTAGTATTAACATAAGAGAGCTTTCAAAAAAAAAAGATAAAAAAATAAAATATCAAAATAACAAAAAGATTTACAAATATTATAAATGAAAGCAATTTGCCATATAAATAGGCTTTAAGATTACCTAAATCAAATCGGTGGCGTCCTCGACTATTCTTAGCGATTTTAGAACAGATAGAGAATGGTCGAAGAAAAAGTCTAATTTTCTAAAAAAAATGTTCAATAGCGAAAGGTCGAAGATAAAAATTTGGGCACTAAGAGGTTTTGGGTTCATTTTTAATTTTATCAAGGTCGCAGCTATCTTAAAAATTTTTCATAAGCCAATACTTTTTAGCAGTTTTTTCCTTTCCTTAGCGCAAGAAGCGCTTCTCTAGAAATGGGATTGGCTCGAGACCTCCAGTTTCGATAGTTTGCATAGATATTGCGTTTTAAGTGGCGTTTCTTTTCTGTATGGTATTTGAGAGTTGTCCCACCTATTTTTCCTCCACTGTTCTTAAGAAATCCATGCATTTATGATCGAACAAGATATTGAAAATGTATATGAGACAAACGGTTTTACGTTTATTAAATATTCAAAGTGAGTAGAAATCTATAGAACACGGAAAATTCTATGATTTCTGGGACTATTCTGAACAACTTTTTCTATTGCCATTTGGCGGAGTTCGCAAAACCCACGGAGTTATTAGAGCTGCTAGTTTTGAAAGTGTGGTAACGAAGCAAAAATAATGTCATAATATGAATTGGCTGACATTTCGTTAGAAATGAATCAAATTGGGTGCTATCTTCACAAAAAGTTTACTGGATGGTGTGAAATTATGGAATTAAGTTGAAAACAGTTTAGTGGTCAAATAACCAATTATTTAACTTACTGGTAAAAGAAGTTGTTCAGAATAGTCCCAAGTCTCTTTTTTTTAGTGTTTCACCGATTTCTACCGACCCAATTGGTATATTTCTTTGCAATATTATGGTTGCTTAGGAAAGTAGTAAAAAAAAATTAGTTTCTTACAATTTTTGTATGGTAAAAAATATAGTATTGAATGGCTTAGTGCGTACTCACTGTCAAAATAAATCTTTTTATTACCAATAAAGATCTTAGACTTCCTCATGCCAAGCTATTATCTTAGAAAAAAAAGAAACAATTTAATGGCCAAACAGCAAAGTGCAAAACAAGTTAACGGATCATAGCCCTTGTTAAACAACTTAAACAACGTAATCAATCAGTTAATCAATCAATCAATCCATCAGTTAAAGTAGGCGCCAAATTGTAGAATTCAAACATCCGTGATTAATACAACAAATGCAAAAGCAGCAGATGTAGAAGGTGACCTTCCACAACCAAACACACCACATGGCACAAAAAACTTTTGTGGTTCTTGCCACATATTTTTGTGGTGGAACACAACCTTTTCTTCTACTTTTTAGTAGCCAATTTCGGATTTATACATGTTGTTGTAAGTAGGTAATTCGTGGGCATTAATTAGCAACAAATTGGCTAAAAATAGTTATTTTGTTGAGAGGCAACAAGCTGGGTATTTTGGTAACAACAACAACAACAACGATTAAGTCTCAAGCTAGCGCTTAACACCCTCGTCCCCCGTGCACTCAAATACAAATTGTAATCGTAATTAATGCAAAAGGTTCTTAACACCAAGTTTGCGTTACGTTGTTGTTTGTGGTGTTCGTGTTTGGTGGTTTGTTGCCTTCAGTCTTCATCATCTCATCTTCTTCATATTGGCAACAAATTGTTGTTAAACTTTTCAGGTTGATTTTGATGTGTGCGTGTGTGTGACTCAAAGTTTTATGAGCAAACGTTCTGCCAAGTTTTCTGCCATAGAGAGTTTTATTGTTTTATGTTGCGTTCATTGGGTTATGGGGTATAGACCAAAGGTTCTATTTTGTCAATCAAAATTGACCAAAGACGGTAGCCAAAAAATTAGCTTCCGTTGTCAGCAGTTTCTGTTGTAATTAATTAGTAATATGGATTTTTTGTTGTTGTTTTAGTTCATTTGTGGTTTTTGCCATTTTTGCGCTTTTTATTTTTATTACATTCAACAAAATGCTCGTAAATGTTTTTGCCAATTTTGTTACAATAAAACAATTAAATTAATTTTCCCATAATTTTTTAATTTCACATTTTTATTTGCAAAATTTAATTGTTACTTGTGTTTAATTAAATTTAAATATTTATGAGTCCATTAATTAAATATTAATTGAAAAATCAGCAAAAGCGAATTATAGTAATTAATATTTTTCATTCAAAATTGTTTTTGTAACTTCAGAGTATAACGCGACAGAATAGTATCAGCATTATGTGGAATTTTTGATTTTTTATAAAATTGAATTGAATCATAAAATTCATCTCTACAAAGTTTCCTCAAATGGTTGAAATTGAAGAAGTTATAGCGAATCTAAAAACTGAGTACAAAATATGAAAAACAGGATGTTTAAAAACGAAAATCGCCGAAACATTTGACATTTCGAGCAGTATGCAAATAAATAAAAAAAGAATCTTGCACAGTTTTAGGGGGCGATTTTCGTTTTTGAACATCCTTTTTTCATATTTTGTACTGAGGTTATAGATTCGCTATAACTTCATCAATTTCAACAATTTGAGGAAACTTTGTAGAGATGAATTTAATGATTTTTTATGAGCTTCAATTTAATGAAGTGTCCTTGGCATCTTAGGGTGGTAAAAACTGAGATAATGAGTAAAACTAGTCGAAAAAAATATTTCAGATAAATTACTTTTATGAATGAAAAATAGTCCAGATCAAGAAATTTATAACGGTATGCTATACTTGATGATCGGACGTAAAATGGCGGAGCAATAGAAAAAAATGAAAAAGCTTATTATTTAGAGGTCGGAAAAAAAAATTTTTTCCTTAAAAATCAAAATCGATAAGCTTTGAAAATGGGCAGTTTAAAGCAAACCTTTTTTGTGATACTTTACATCTCTTTTTTGAAATATTCTTTATTAGCAATGGCAAAACATAGATAAATATGACGAAAATACTTATTCTCAATTCAGTAACAAATAAATTAAATATTTTATACAAACAATATGTTCCAAAAATAAAATTAATTATGTTAATGCAAAATTTGCTTAACTTCTCATTTAATTGCAACATTTATATTTTATTAGCGAAAGTCATTTCCTTTATTCAATAACGAATATTTAATCTAACACATTTTCTAGAATTCTTGTCAAAATTACAGCTCCCTCCCCTCCCCAATCATTTTATCGAATTAATTTCTTATGCCTATCAAAATTTCTTAAGTAGTTCATATCAAAATTTCCTAACATCAACCTCATAAACCACTCAGGTCAGTCGTCAGTAAAATTAATCAATGTTGCCAATGTTTTTTGTTTATTTTTGTTTTTTCCAAGCTCTCCAAAGGCTGAGGTATACGCTCCAGTAGGAACATTTAGACGCCAGCGCACGTTTGTAATTAATTAATTGATTTATTTGCTATGCAAAACGAGTCCCCACACGTTTACAGAAGAACAAACTCATAAAAGTAATTAATAATCAGCTAAGGGGAAACAAAAAAAAAAAAAGGATAAAGCATAGCAGTGAGAATGAGGGAAGAAAAGGAAAGTAAAGTAAAAGTTAAGTCAAATACATACATACATATATACAAATATGTATAGAGCTTCAGCTAGTTTTTCCTATACAAAACTTTTGTGTGGTTATGTTGGCAATCCCAACAATGTTAAATAAGAATTTTTTTCTCATTTGAGATGACATAAATAGCATATCTGGCAGACAAAAATTGGCAAGAATGGTAAATGATTTTTGTTGTCACAAAATACCGTCTGGTAAGAGTAAAATTGATGAAAAACGTACATACGTTGAAACTGTGTGAAGTATTGAGAATTTAAGGATATTTGTGTGCAGTTAACGTTCTTCAATATTCATTGTGTTCCTCAAATTTTAAGAGAGAAAATCAATTTTTCTTTTATTTTCCAATTTGGTTCTTCCTGGCTTAATTGATTTGCATTTTTGGTGCAGGAATATATATGAAAATATTTTGTTAATTTTAGAATTTTAGTTGAAACTTATGATATCATAATTTCAATATGTAAATATGTGTCATTTCCCGCAAACCGAACACGATTTTGTTTTTGCAGTTCTAGTTTTTTTTAATTTTTAATTAATAAATTATTTTTTTTTTTGGAAACATGACAAAAAGTTTTTAAAAATTTTTGCTTTCAAAATTCAAGGAGGAATCTTTTATTAAAATGTCGTAAAATGTCATGAATGCGTAGAAAAAAAGGGCAAAACATAAATTTTTCAAAATTTTTGGTTCCCGCACCCTTCGGTGAAAACAATTTTTTCCGCTAAAGTGTCGTAAAAAGTCATGCAACGCGTAGAAAACACGGAAAAAAGGAAAAAAAAATTCTTAAAATTTTTTAAAATTTTTGGTTCCGCCACCAAGGGAGGACCCTTGGGTGAAAAAAATTTTTTCTACTAAAATGTCATAAAAAATCAGAAAACACGAAAAAAAAAAATTTTTTTTTTTCAAATTCTTAAAAATTTTTTGTTCAAACATTGAAGGGGGCCATTGGGTAAACATTTTTTTTTACTAAAATGATGTAAAAAATCATGAAAAAAACGAAATAATTTTTTTTTTTTTTAATTTTTTTCAAATTTTTGGTTCCGCCATCCAAGGGAGGGACCTTTTGGGTGAAAAACATTTTTTTCTACAAAAATGTCATAAAAACTCGTGAAACGCGTAGTACCTGCACACCACAAAAAAAAATTTTTCAAATATTTTAAACTTTTTGGTTCAGTTCAGACATTGAAGAGGGGGGGACAAACATTTTTTTTTTTAAAATGACGTAAAAAATCATGAAAAAACGACTGAATTTTGAAATGGTCGGTTCGTTGAACATGTTTAAAATGTAAAAGAAATTTTAATTTCGTTAAATCTGGTAAACAACTTGAAAGTTCTAATCTTTGCCTTTAAAACCCAATTGAAATTAGGTTGATATCTTTTTTTTCCTTAAAGATATCCTAACCTAAAGAGACACAAAAGTGCAAAAAACCCGTTTAGCCAATATTTCGGTCTACGATATCTCTTAGAAGCATGAAGATATAAACATAATTTAAATTAGGTTTTAAAGGAAAAGATTGGGGCTTTTAAGTTCTTTAACCACATTTAACTAATAAATGATATGTTACATAGTTATATAGCTTCAAAAAATGGTAAAAAACTACATATTTTGGTTTTAGGTTAGAATATCTCAAAAACTGCATACAATACAGTAATTCTGAGGTCGGATTCGCGTTTAGCATCGCAGAACACATTGAATGTGATTATTTTGATTTTTGTTTAATGTAGTTAAAAAAAAATTTTTTATTTCTTTTTATGGGAAAATGACCCTATTGGAAAAGGGATTATCTAAAAATTTACTCGAGGAGTCACGAGTGAAAATTTTTTTATACATTATTTGAACGATAAGTAAACAGAACCTGCGAAATAATTTAATGTGCTACGACGTTCGATTTAAAACGGGTTAAGGCACGCCATGCGAATGCTTACTGCAGTCTTACATAGAATCACTGTGTAATCAGTTTTAATTCAATTAAACAAAAGTAAATAAATAAGAGAAAGAAATATAGAAAAGTGAATTAAAAAAATGTTGAAATAAAATATTTTATTGTAATAAAAAAAAAAACTTAAAAATTAAAAAAAAAAAAATCACTTGCGCTAGGTTCGAACCCATGTTGTTCTTACTTTAGCCTTACAAAAAATCATTGTTCAGAAGCACTTGAAATTTTTCCTCTTGGGTTAATATGGCACTAATGTATCAAAAACATTCAAATGTTCTCAACTTATAACGGTTTTCATGTAGTAGGTATATAATCAGATTTTCCGATGACTATGTCTCCGAAACCAGATTCGAACGACACATTTTAATTGTATATTCTTTCTTGCAATTAAGAACTAAATAAATGAAATAAACTGGACCCAAGCCGCAAATCCATATTCAAAAGCATATCTTCACGCCATTTACTGAAATGATCACATGAAATGATGCATTCGAACAGTGGATTCCAATTTTGAAAATTGTTAACAATGCACAAAAGTATGCAATATGATTTTCTTTTGTTTAAGGAAAATAACTGCTTAAGGAAAGACTGCTCGCAGACACACTATGGGATTAGAGTTAACCATCTGCTGCATAATACCACAAGCAATAGTTAATAATTACTAAGGAAATACAAATGTATTTCGATATTTCCATAGCAACATTCCATATGATTATTTTTGGAGATTAACTTTAACTATAGACAAAGGTCAGTTATTATGATTTCAGCCATTTCCGGTTCAAAGTTGTTGTATGTTTGTAGATATAAGACTTTTAATCAAACGTTCGTAACAAACTGTCATTAAAGCAAATACAATTATAACAACAACAGTAAACATTTGCAATCAACTCGTTAAGAGCATGGGAATAGATGAAAAAAAAGTAAAGAAACACAAACAAATTTAAAGAAAACACTACAAAATTAAAAGTGAAAAAAAAAAAACAAAAACAAAACACAATAATGATGTCTAACATCACGACGAGCAACAAATCTTTATGAATGAGTTACTTGTTGCTCAGCTGTGATGTCTAAACTTGAACACAATCATCATCATCAGCATCATTATCATCAGCAATTATGCGTAAGTCCATCAATAAACCAGTAGTAGTGTTGATCAGATAATTCCACGGTAATTGAAAGATTCAAATCAAAATGCTGTCAGTTTGTTTGTGTATTTTTTTTTTTCTTTATTTCATTTGTGTATTTATTTTGTTGCAAGTGATTTGGTGTTTTTTTGCGGTCAACGAGATTGCATAATTGAGGCGATGATGTATTGTTAAAGATGAAGTGACATAAATTTTTGTTATTTTTTAATCTTAAATTAGGATAAGTTAATTTTTGTTTATTGCTTTTTTATTACCTACATTATTTTTTTAAATTTTTAGAGTTCCGTTGCTGCGTTTGAAATTTAAATAATTTTTAGGGCGATTAAAAAATGAATATTGGAAATTTCATTTTTACACAAGAAAATCTGAATGATATGTAAGTAAGCTAAGAATTTTTAAAATTTTTTGGTTTTAATGGGATAAGTTTTCTATTCATTCAATGTATAGCGTAAAAAGAATTAGATTGACCATCTCGAATTTAAAATGACCTTCTACCAAATTACCAAAATTTTCGTTATTGTACAATAAAGTTTTATAGAATCAGCTGTGAATATTTCCTGTTGGACACATACAAATTATTAAGTCGGAATTTTTACCTAAGTAGCTTTCTTTAAATTTTTTATATGATTTCTTATAGAAGTTAAACCATTTATTATAAAAATCGATAAGCTGATGCCTAGCGTTTCCTGATCTGACTCACAAAAATACCTAAATCTGTCATTTGCACGCTGTTTACGCGGGAAAACGCGTAAACTTTAGCTCCCAAATTGCAATTTGAGCATTTGTCGAACGGCAACACTGTCCACCCGCATGATCTGTAACTACTCGTTATAGTCTGTTGTCTAAACTTTGAATAAGTATGTATGAACTTTTTTAACCCTAACGAGTGTTGCCGTCTCGCTTACCCTCATGCAGAATAGACAGCTGACAGTTGCTGAATGTAAATTCTCAACTGGACACTTTAGAAAGTCTTAAGTTCAAGTTGAAAATATGATCACTCGTTGATAATAACCCACACCGCAAACAACAGCAGTTTTCTATTCCTTAAAATTTAATATTTAATTCTAAGTTTTTATAAAGTTTCAATAAATAAAAAGTAAAATCAAGTAAAACAGAGTATCTTGGGTTTATTCTCATTTATGGAAATTTCGCTCAATGCTGTTTAAAGCAGTTTATCGCTCCTTTTGAAGTCTCGTCTTCGCCTGCATCTCTTACTCCTGATCATCACCAGTGACTCCTGGCCTGGAGCAAGGACTCATAGTCCGCTGAAGTGACTCATGGTCATTATTGGAAGCAGTGCCTTCACCACCAGCGCCGTCATCGTGCATGCCCATCATGCTAGAAGTTGACTGACGCTGTAGTAGTCGCAGCAACGTTCCATCAGAAGGTAACCCTTTGAACTTTAAAAACTTTTCAAAGCGAAAGCTATAAATTTTGGTCCCCGACCAAACATTTGCTACTTCATCGTATAATGCTTCATACTCTGCCCAGTATTTCTCGAGAAGAGTTTAACGCTCTTCTAAAAATCCCTTTGTTGGCATGTTCTTCTTTCGCGTATTTATGGAATATTTTAAAATAACCGATTTTCGGAATGATAATAAGATTACCTGATAATAAGTTTAGCTGTCCGGCTCGAAGGACCAAATGTTTACAGCCCGTTTCCGTCTACGTTTCATATGAATCCAATTTTAAGATGGTTTCGTCAACTGTTTAGGAGTGCTTAAGCTTATCTAACTGAAAATTTTTTAACTTGCACATATTTCTCGAATTTCTCAAGAATTTGTAGATTTCTCAACATATTTGACTTTCAAAAACTTTATGTTTTTTTCAAAAATTTTCGAGTTTTCAATCAAATTGTTTACACAATGCTTCACGGGATCTTCCTCCTTAAAACGTTTTTTTTTTGCTTGCACATTAATATTGATGAAATGAAGCTCAGAAGTATTTATCTCACATAGCTAAGGTATATGCTTTAAGTTTTGGATTGCTCTTAGACATGATGCTTATAAAAAATATGCTTATAAATACTTCAGGTTTTCTACATACATATGACATGCTCCTTCCTATGCATTACATACGAAAATAAAAAAATAAAAAATGCAGCTAAATAGTTCTCTACTATCATTACCGCAAAATGTGTTGACGCAGTGTAGATATTCTATAAAATGTAAATTCTTGACGAAAACTTCTTTAAAAAACTTCTACAAGAATATTTGTATGTAAATTCTCGTAAGAGGGAAACTTTTAAAGGCAGTTCTACACAACTGCAACAAATTTTAAGCCTACAAGTTTAGAGTAAATATGTTAATAGGGTGTTTCACTTAAATTCTCAAGGATAAAATTTCGTTCAACTGTTTAAGTTCTGTCAAGGTTGTATTTCAAAAACAACCAAAAACAGCTGTATTAATATCATAAGATTAATAATTAGTATGCATCTAAATATTTCTGAGTAAATAGCTGAAGATATCAAAGTTTTCAGTTGAAAAATAAAGGTACTACGTATTGCTTTATATAAATCGTTGAAAGTCTTCGTTTATCATATCATCAATTTGTTTAATTTTTTTAGCATAATTTTATGTAAAAGGTTAAGATAATTCTTCCAAGAATGAAAGTTAGTGTTAATATTTGAATCGGTGGTATAATAAAGTAAAAATCGCGCATTTACCATAAGCAAATTTTATTTTTTGAAATACAAATATGATTCCATCTTATTTATTGCAATGCAGACCTCTTTAAAATTGCTTTCATTTCGATTCTGAAGTGTATCGTATTTCAGAACATGCCTGATTTTTTTAATCAATTGTTCTTAGTATTTCTGTGTAACACCCTATTATATACATATCTTAAGCTCTCGCTGACGTAACTGATTTAAAAAGTTGCACAGTTACAATGTTACCATGTGCTTGAGTAGCCCGGTATGACTTGTTTACTGAAATTCCTAAACAAGTTTTGAAGGACGTATAGTGGCCATTAAAAGACAAAATGAAGACGAAAAAAAAAAAAAAATAAAGTAAAAAACCCATATGTTCTTGTAACATAACATATATTGGAACAATTCAAATAAACTTGAAAGCAATATGTTATTGTACATTTTTGTAGAAAGTTGTTAATATGTTTAACTTGAACTTCGTCAAGAAATATCACTTCTCTATAAAATAAGGAAAACTTTTTAAGATTTTTGTCATAATACACAAAAGCTGAAAAAATGGTGCCTTTATGGAAAGTTTTCACAGCAAATGTTGTTCAGTTTCAAAAGCTAGTAGTAACTACTACATCATACACATATCTAAGTAAATTGGTTTAATGAGTATAATAAGTATTAATAATGATGATAATTTGGGAACAAAATTATTGGCCAAAAATTAATTTTTTTAAACAAAATTTTATTGTAATTTGTGTAATTTTGGAAAATTACATTGACTGTGGTGTAATATACGTAATAAGCCACTCAACACACTAAGCATACCCCAATTTTATATTTATTTTAAATTAATTTAACCTTTCTCATCTTTAAAAACAAGACTGTCAAATATGTAGTCTGATACTATATTCATATGAACTTTATTTTACTAAAGTTGTTCCCAATAAAAAAGCAATATCAGATCCTGTTAGTCAAGTAGTTTAAACTAATCTTACAATCTTAACTTTTATTTCGCAGTCACTTTAAAATATTTTATAAAAGAAAAAAAAAAAAAAAAAAATATTTGTGCAAAATTAACTTGTTAAATTAAAATTTTAATGAGAAATCAAAAGTATTTTAATTTTTGAAAAAATACTTTATCGTTTGGCAATATCAATATGATCACAATTTAAAGTAATGGGGTCGTTGGTCGTGAATAACTCCGTTATATTGTTGCGTTAATGCAAATTAAAAATGTACAACGAAAGTAAACATTTATCGCACCCTTTTATGATCAGCGCCATCAACCGTAGAGGGCATAAAAACAGCCAGGTATGACGAGTCATTTCGTACACCATAGGGCGAATTCTATGCATTTAAGCTTAACAAAAGTCATCAAATATAAAACGAGTGCAGAAATAAACAAAACCAACCAAAAGACACAACGAAATGGTTCGTAAGCACAAGATGAATTCAACGAAGCTTCTGCAAATCGATGATGTTCATTGCTGCGAAAAGATTTTTATTGGCTGTTGCGAGAACCATCAAGAAGGTTCTGTACGGTGTATAAGTAAATAACAAAAGCGAGAAAAAATAAACAGTTATCACGTGCAGCAGCAACCCTGGTCCCAAAACAGTGAGTGCCAACTGTCAAATCTTATCAATAAAAGGAAACAGCTGATCGTGGATGAAAACAGAATGGTGGAATGTAAGTACCGGTGATGGTATCGTTCTCTAGTAACCCAACCGGGAACGAGGTAAGACGTGTTATTCAAATGTTTCAAACATCCGTGAACGAGACTGTGACTTTCGAGCAAAACCCAGTACATACGTATCAGTGAACAGTGACTGAGACCGTAGGCTTTGCTTCCTGGATAAATTTACTGACCTGAGAGTGTAGCGGTAGCGCGGGCTCTAGTGAACAAACAAGACAGACAAGGACGGGTTAGTAGAGGACAACAGGGAGACATCGGAGAGGCGCGATTCTCTCGAATCCTGACGTCTGGACGGAAAGACAGACTGGCGACGCGACAAGTCAACACGAATGCAGTGGTGGTACGTCTTCTTGATCGGTTATGATTCGCAACTTTCAGATATCTTCATTATCCATACTTACCCCATTAGTAACCCGTATTAACAAGCTTGTTTTAAAATATATCTTAAGAGTGCTTTTCAGGGAAAATATAAACAGTGGAATATAATTGTGAAATAACACCCGGAAAATTGTGAAAAATATTTCTTTTGTTAGCGAGGAAATAAATTTTTGTATTCGAATCCTGGGCACCGACAGTTACACCCCGGCTAGCGGCAAAAAGGTTCGTTACATTAGTACACATTTGACTACTGTTCAAAGTGTTAAAAGTTAAGACAGCATAATCTAGGCGTTAACTCCTTAACCCTTTAACTGTTTATGTCGAGTATACTCGTCGTGAAGATAAAAAAAATCTCATTCGTATTATTATTAAACGAATCAACTGTAATTTTTTTTTCCTGAAAAATGGCATATGAAGATCTTTTAAAAAATGTACATTCTAGAATATTCGTTAGTCTGGCAACCTTATTTATTTTAATTCACAATAACTGAAATAACAAATTCTGGGGAAGTACCGTTACAAAACGATTTTATGTGATATTTTCTTAACAATGAAATAAATTTTGTTTGTTAACATCGAATAAAAATATATATTTTTTAAAAAACCAACACGCAACTTTTGATCATAATTGCCATCATTTTATAGGCAGAAACATTTTACTCTATTTATGTCGAGTGTACTCGTCATTGACGGAAAATAATTAAACAGTTAAAGGGTTAAAAAGGGAAAAAATAAGTTAAAAATATTTCAGAATCAACATGTAAAATAAAAAATTAAGTAGGTACCTGTGATACAATTGCAACGCAAATTATGAAATCTTATTATTGTTATCATAACTTTATCTTCAGAAAATAGAAAGATTCTAGAAACCAATGAGCAATATATAAATTAGACTGATTCAAAAAAATCGAAGGTTTTCAAAACCTCGATTTTACAATCTAAATGTCTTCATTAAGCCGAAAAATGAAGCCCCAAAAAATTTCAGCTCGATCTAAGCATTTTAACTGGTCGCTCAACCAGCATTTTGATTGTATGTAAATATGATTTACGATTTACACAAAAACCACGTTTTTCGACACTAATTTGCTCACAGCTCCCGAAATAAGCCACCAATCTTAGTTCTGATGCCGGATTCTGAAAGCCCAGTGTGCCAGACGGTTCATATCTTCGCTTTTTTACCCGTTACGGATCCGTTACTGATCCGTTGGCGGGAGAGATTCCCAAAAAAAAAGCGAATCGTTTTTTTTTGGAATTTCTCCCGCAAACGGATCAGTAACGGATCCGTAACGGATAAAAAAGCGGAAATTTGAACCGTCTGGCACACTGGGAGGTAATAAAATTTTGCATAAAAACACGTAGTCTCATAACATTTAGATCTCTCTGTAGTGACCTACACTAGTTAATATGTAAAATCAATTAATTTTTCAATTTTATTCAAATATAAAATCAAAATGCTCGTTGAGCGACCAGTTAAAATGCTTACATCGAGCTGAAATTTTTTGGGGCTTCATTTTTCGGCTTAATGAAGACATTTAGATTGTAAAATCGAGGTTTTGAAAACCTTCGATTTTTTTGAATCAGTCTAATATAAATGTATGTCTAAAATTAGTTTAACATTAATCACCCTAAAATTGTTATTTGTGTTACTACAATAAACAATCTAGTGCCTTAAAAAAATATTTTTTCAACAAACAACAGTAATAAATTTAATTATAACTAAGCAAACAAAATTTGCTAAAAGCACGAGTTACTTTTCAATTTCATCACTTTAAAATTTATCACGTAAAAGTAGTTAAAGTCTTTAATTGTGCTGCATTCTGAATGAAAATGATTTAAAAAGTCGAAAGAAATTTAGAAAAATCTTAATTACTATTATATTTAACTGGGCATAAACTAAAATCGAAATGTTTTTCAGATTTATTTGCTTCATGCGCTGGCGTGTGTTTAATGGTTTCAATCTGATATCATCGCTGCACTTAAAAAGTGGTAGTCTAGTGATAAAGCCTCTTCGAACTTTACACGCTAGGCACACTTTCTAATGTGGAAATAAATATATGAGTAATTCTCATAGGTTCCAAGCAAAGTTTGTAGTTTTGAGTTTTTTAAGTAGTGGAAGTTATTAAACATGAACATGAAGCAACATCACTCATTAGAAGCTAGTTCATATTCTGGGCACTATAAAAAACCGTACGCTAAAGATTACAAAAATCTATTGTATTAATCTATTACGTATATACAAAATTAATAAATGACACCTTTGCGACACCGCTTTGATATAATCATCCCTTCAAATTGTAAATTTTTTATTATTTTGTAAACTGACAGAACCTTTTATCGCACAATTAACTTTAATTTTACTACCAAATAAAAAAACATTGTAAAAGTATCATGGCAATAGAGATGACATTGAAAATATGTTCCGTATCTGACAAATTTTAATCAACGACATGTCTACCGTCTGTCGAATTATAAAAGTAAATAAACAAAAAAAAAAAAAAAAAACTTTAATGTAGATATCACAAGACTAGAAAACGTGTTGAAGACATAACTGTCAAATATATTGGCTATAACGATGTAAAGAAACAAATAATTTGGTAAATCTGCATTTAAAATGTTAATTTAGTAGCGCAGACATTAATCGTTTCATTAAAATATGCATAATTGATTGTATTTTTAAATGAATTTTGAAATATTGCAATTTCTGAGAAAAAAAACATAAGATTAACACGATAATGATGCTGATATGATGATATTTAAATTAGGGTTTAGATATGCAAATTGATATAATTATCAATTAAGAGAGGAAATAGAAAATAAAGAAACTCATAATTCAAAATTTATTGTCAAATAAACTGATTTATATTTTCGATATGAAAGACTAATGAAAGACTATTTGAATTCTATTCATGAAATCATATAAATCTGACGGTTCTAGAAATTACTAAAATTTTAAAGGGAACTATCCTTCAGATTTCTTAGCTAAAGATTCCGTTTTTTTTTTTGTTTTTTAAATAAGCTCCACAAAATACATTAGTTATATCAAAGTGGTTTTGTTCCTGATCGAAATTTATTTTGTCCCGAGAGAAATTATATTAAAGGTTAGCTTTTATTAGCAGAAGTTTGCCTAAGAATTAACAAAGAGAGGAACAAATGTTGTATCTTGAAAACTTTGTTTGGATAATTTGGGTTCATTGATTCCGAATCCAGTCTAATTTCTCACTTATCATTGCTTTAAAATAGAGAACACAATGATTTCAGGCATATGCGGCACATTCAGGAAAAATGATTGAAATGTGCCTACCGCACATACAAAATAATCATTTGAAACTATAGATTTTAGATACTAGATACTAGAAATGTGGGGAGAAGATCTTAACTAACAAATCTAACTAGTTTGCAAACTGCTTCATGGGAGAAATCGACTAGTCCAAATTCTGGTCCCATCACATATAAAGTTCTATTTACCTTTTACATTGTTTGTCATTGGGCGTAACTAATTGTCTCCTTATGCACTACAATCGGACCAGAAAAAGGTCAATTGTCTCCTTATGTATTACATTCGGATCAGAAGAAGGCTAATTTTTTGTTTTTATATTTTATTTATAAATTTCAACAAATTTAATTTGAAATTCAAATTTTACACAAAAATGTCAAAAGGTTTCATAGCAATGTGTTCCGGGTTCGAAACTCAGTGTGGATGTCATTTCTTTTATTAATTTTTTATTATCTTATACCTTGGCTATGTTGGACATATGTTTAATTTTCTGCTCCAAAGACTCTTCAGACAAATTGTGTACAAATTAATAGAAATTTATAAATTGGTACCGAAAACCACTGAGTGGATGATTCGAACCCGGGCCTCTCCACACAGCGCAAGTCACTAGACCACTAATACAATCCATACACAAGTGGACCACTTTTGGTACTAATGACGGAATATGCATTACATTTGGACCATTTTTGATACAATTAACCGACTTTGCATTAAATTTTGACCATTTTTGATACAATTGATAGTTTAAGTAAATTTATCCTAGTCTTAGGTGTAGTCCATTATGGACTACTTACAAAAAAACTAGACCAAAGATCTGACTATTGAGACAATTGACTCCGTCGGTCCTACAAGTAAGCTTATATTGAAAACAAGGTGTATTTGAACATTAAGATGTTACACATCTCTTACAAGCAAAGTTTTTAAACTGCTACGGTGTAGGGTATATCAGCAACTTTATTAGTTCACTTTTTCCAACGGCAATGGTTAGCCAAAATCTCCGTTATTAAATTTGAGCCGCTAACATTTTCAATTTGTTCCTTGCCCTTCGAGTATTTGAGCTCCATACAAATATATTTTTGTCTTTAAGTCCGAAAAAAATGTATGAAAAATGGGGAAAGTCAAAAAAAATTAAACTAAAATTTCAGGGATGCCTCAGAAAGTATTGAAAAAAAAAAATTATACAAAATAAAAGATATTCTTCAACAGAAAATTTTTTTTTTCAAAAACCTTTGATCAGAAGCGTCGAAATAATCTTATGTCATTAAAATGTAATAATATCCTTAACTCTTACTATACAAATTGATAATTTTTCCGAATTTTTTATGATCTTGAAATTTTTCATTTTTTTTTAAGTTCCTTCCTCGATAACGTTCCTCCATATATAAAATTATATTTAAAGATAAAAACGTAAAGGTTTTAGTACGATCTTTTGAATTCAGGACAATGAGATAACCTATTATTATAAGATCCTCCAAAAAGTGTACAAGTTCGGTAACCCTCTTCTTTGTTTCGTCACATGGAAATTTTGCTTGGCTTGAAGTTTTAGAGAAGCAAAACTTTTTGTCAATCTTATTATTAGTTCATCTAGCCGTACATGCTATTCCTTCTACTGTTCTCGAAATATTTTTCCATTAAGAGAAGATGTTGCCGTGCTTAACACTTCTAAAAGAGTTATAGCAGTTATAAGTTTTCAACCAAATTTTATCGAATTTTGTAAAAACTTTAAGAAAAATGTCTGCAAAATTTATGAGTAGCATCACCTTTTCGGCGGTAAATTGTTTTCCTTTAAGTATTTCCATAAGACAATACACAACGCTTGTTTTAAACTGAATTAGAGTAAAATAAAGAATTCACTTACAAAATGAGATTTATCTGCACCGCGATTATCATTCATAAAACGTCACTGCAATATTAGCACACTTATCACAAAGAGACAGTATTTTTTTCTATCTATACAAAACAATTTTCTTTTTTTAAAAAAAAAAAACTTTGTTGGTTTTTTGTCACGATCAAGATAAGTTTCACATCACTTTGTTTATATTGCTAATTTCTTTTATAAAGCACAAATAATGATTGTGTCTTTTATTATCAAACAATTTAAAACTATTCCAGATTTTAAAACTTATATCTTTTTAGTTTGTTAAGATAAAAACATTTATTTTAATTTTTCAAAAAACAGTAATTTTGCTTTATTTCTTAAATCCTTAATTTTTTCACTTTAAAAAATTTAACATAAATTATCCTAAAACACATACGAAAGACCTACAGAGTTATTTTACGCGATCTACGCTTGATGCCGTTTCACTATCGACTAGAGTACGTGCAGCGTAACTTAACAGTTTTTTTAAAGACTTAAACCGAAGCAACCGAAGCGTACGCTTACTAGCTAACCGACTGATGATGTTTTAGCCCAGTTATGAACTCAGAAGCAGCAGCAAAAACGTTTTGACTGATAAAGCAAAAAATTCACTACCTACTACCAATGCGATCAACGCTAAGACCTAAAAAGAGTAACGTTATTAAGAGCAAAAAGCAAGTTAGTGAGTAAGCGCGAGCGTAAGATAGAGCGTCACCACGCATAAATGCGCGCTCTTAGCCAAGTTTCAATTAAACGTGCGAGGCGCGCTTGTACAACAACCTTGTTCTTGCATTGCTTTGAGCGGCTTTTCTTAAACAAAAAAAAAAAAAAAAGTTTGGTAAACAAACCATGAAAATAGAGAAAAAACCAACAACAAGCGCTAGTTTGTTATGATTAAGTGATAACATTGCACGGTGTATGAAATGTGAAAGATAGTGAACAAATACGGACTTTGCCATGCTCCAGACTTAGCTTCGAAATAAAAACAAGAAAGTTGAATTTTTTGCAAAAACCTTCTTTTTGATGTACTAAAGGCAAATTCTTCAGAAGTAATCTTTAAAACGAGGTAAATATTTGCATAAAATCGATTTTATAAATTTTATAAAGACTTAATCGACACAACTGCTTTCGTTGTGTTGTCCACATTGTTTTTGTTTTTCGCATACTGTGTATTAAATAGACGTTGTTTTGTGATATCTAAAGAAAATAAGTGTCTAAAGCTAGAAATAAGTAACTGATTCAAGCATTGCATTACAAAAGAAAAAAAAGTGCAGTTTCCTAAAACAGTTTTTAATTTGAAATTGACAAATTATGTGCATTCCATTTGGTTGTGCTAAATATTTAGTTGCATTTGTGTCTACTTAATTAAAGTTTTTGATGTCAAGCGGTTGTATTTAATGTTCATTAACCACATCAAATCAGTTAAATGAAATGGCGACGGAGCACTCCATAAGCGTGCGTTATCATTTGGCCAAAATATATTCCGAGAATGCATATGGCAGGTAGAGTTCTCAGAGAGTGATACTGTCAACCATACTGAGATTAAATTTAGTTTATATCTCGCATTTAGACTCATGCTCATTTTAAATTTCTTATGAAGAGCGTCAGTCTAGATATTTGTTTATTTAAGAGCAAACTATTTAATTTGCTTTAACGAGCACGTGGGTTTTCTTTATTTTCCCCCTAAATCTGACTAATCTGGCAATAAATTGGTAAATTGGAAACTTTTTTTTCGCTAAGGATGATAAATGTATATGGAAAGTTTGATATGTGTTAAGTTCCCAAATGGGCTTAAAAATTCCATCTTATTCTAGTTTGATATTTGATTCGATTGAGTTGATGTTTTGTGATGCGCTGTATATGGGCTTTCCTTCGAAGACCATGACGTAAAATGATAAAATAATTTTTTTACGCTTTTGCGGTAATCAATGGGAAATAATTGGAGATGCGTTTTGTCATTTATCTGAAATTATGCTTATGAGAGAATGGGAGGTAAGAAGTGGAAATAAAAATACAAATTTATTTTTGTTTTGTTCAATATATTCTTCTGCATTTTTCAGGCCATTATTCTTTAAACCAAATTAGTTCAAACCATACTTTAAGAGATTTCAATCGTTTTCAGTGACTATTGTCCGTGTAAGACTATGGCTTGCAAATGGTTTAACCTTTTCACGCAAGGTATTGGCTCACTTCAAGGCGACCCAAAGCTAGGATGGCCAATCGAGGTAACCACTACGAAAATTATTTAAGAAGTCCAAATATTAATATTAGAAGATGCCAAACTAAGGAAAACATAGCTCGCATAAATTTTTGGAGTGTCAGTTACAACTATTTTTTAAATTCTTCATGATAACCATGGCATGATTAAAGTCAGCGCAAGATGAATGCAGAGAATGCTAGCGAAACCTAAAAAAACGCTTGGAAAATAAGCTTGGAAATTAGTTTTTGCTTAGAATTTGCTTAGTGCAATCTTAAGTATCTGCAAAAAATATTGTTTCAATATCTTAAAAAATACTTTTAGTACAGCTTACTGAAACTTCTGCTTATATGAGAGGTGCCACGCCGCTTGTCCGTGTTTGCCTTGTTTTTGTTCAGGGCTTGTAATTAATGTTTTTAGTGTTTTAGTGAAATTTGGTTAGGTTATCTTTGAAAACGCCTTCAGTATAACATTTTGGAACTTTTGCTTACATGGGAGGTGCCACGCCCTCTAGACATTTTTCTCAGAGCCTGGCTTTACTGTTGTCAGTGCTTGTGTGGAATTTGGTTGGATTGTTTCAAGTAAAGGTTTCAGTATAGCATTTCGAACCTTTTGCTCATATGGGAGGTGCCACGCCCTCTAGTTTGAATTCGCCTAGTTTTTGCTCAGAGCTTGCATTTATTATCCCTAGTAATTATGTATATTTTGCTTGCATTATCGCAAATAGTGCTCTTAATATTGCGTTTTGGACATATTTTTTGTATGGGTGGTAGGCGTGCCACTTGACCGATTTCAAGCTAACTTAAATGACGGTGACAGAATACAAAATTTCATTGCATTAAGTTGCTCAGTTTTCTCAAAAAACGTATTTCCACACACAGCCAGACAGCCAGCTAGACAGACAAACGTGGCTAAATCAACTCAAGAGCTGACGCTGATCGAGAATATTTATACTTTTCTATACCTGCCATGCCTCCTTCACTGCATTACAAACGAAAGGACAAAGTGAATATACCCTGGGTGTAGGTCACAAAAAGAGCTAGTGATGAGCAAACCAAGACCAAGACCAAGACCATAGCAGTCTTGGTCTTGGTCTTGTTCTTGCACATTGAGTCTTGATCTTGGTCTTGGTTTTGATATTGAGTCTTGGTCTTGGTCTTGTTCTTGCAAATTGAGTCTTGATCTTGGTCTTGGTTTTGATATTGAGTCTTGGTCTTGGTCTTGATCTTGCTCATTAAGTCTTGGTCTCGGTCTTGGTCTTGGTCTTGAAAAAATTTTCAGAGATATTGAGTGTTCAAAACCATATTTTTCCAAAGCAGTTGGGATTTTAAGATACCAAATTTCAAATCGAGAGATGATTTTATCTTCAAAACGGGCATGAAACAACTTTTAACTATAAATTAGCAAGACTGAAAAGCAGTCTTGGTCTTGACAAATATCGTGAGCATGACCAAGACCAAGGCCATAGCAGTCTTGGTCTTGGTCTTGCAAAAATATCAGCATCTTGGTCTTGGTCTTGGTCTCGTAAAATTAGCAAGACCAAGAACAAGACGCAAGACCAAGACTAATTTTGCTCATCACTAAAAAGAGCGTTAGGTACAATAAAAGTGTTCCGATGTTCATTCATCAAAATTAAATTTTTTCTGTTATTTTTTACAATTTCAAGTACTATCGGGCTTAAATAAAACACCCTTTATATAGTACTTAATTTGTAAGTACTTTGAGTAAATTTTCATCATATCTGAAGGCTTAGCTAAATAAATTCAAAATGCCTCTAACATTAAAGATATTGTATAATCTTTTGCGATCGAAATCTTAGCCCTTTAAAATTTAAATGCCACCTCCACTCAACTGCACTTGCATTTAAACAAAGTCAATAAGTCAAATCAAAATAATAAATTTGCATGTCAAACACGTCAGCGATGGAATAATCTCTGAGAATGTCGTCTAGAAACGTGATCAAATGTTGAGGTTGAGCGCTAAGTGGAATACATTAAAATTAGAGATCTTTCAGACACAAACATGATGAATAAGAAAAGTGCAACTGAAATGTCAATAAATTTATTCCCTTACCCGGATTTGGGGGTGTGCATAATAAAATAAATATTTAAGTTAATTAAACTAAGCTGCGAAATTTACTAAAAAAATGCATTTAGAGTATAGATTTTCATTCCAGAGAACTAAGCGCTTCTAAGCTTAGACTTCTATTTTCAACAAAATAACTCATTAACAATTAAGAATGCATATTAATTCCATGAAAAGTTTAGTAACCTTAAGCCCTTTAAGTTCAACGAAGTACTAGAAAAATCAATTAACACTTTTTCGCTCGATATGATCATTTGTCTGGCATAAATTACTAGTTGCATTTATGTAAACTTTATGACGATTTTGCATATAAATTCAAATGAGTAATTTCAGTTAAGAAGTTTATTATAGCGACTGAATACATCTAAATGACGCTCTATGAAAATCGTTTTTCAGATTTAGTTTACAACGTGAATGTATTTAGGTTACTGGGAATTACTTGGTAGGTAAAATGAAATGATTAATGTGACGGAGTTTTTGGTGATTTCCCTCACAAGGCCTGAAATAGATAGTGATTGAGTTGAACAAACTGTTGATATATGTAAATTATCTAATATTTTGATTTAATAGGCAGAGACATATGAATTAATGTCGGGGAATTACCTTGATATGCTGTATAATAGGTATATTTAAATTATACATTTCGAAAATTTCATAAGATTTATTTGTGTCTTACCATCTAAACTTTACAGATTATAGGAAGTTTTTAAAATACAGATTCGAAAATATTTGGAAATCAAAACATAACCCCCATGACCAAAATGGGGATTATGTCCGTTGGGGTTACGTCCGGTAACCGCTATGAAAATTACCAAATTTTTGGATGTGGGGTTTTTTTCCTTTCAAACTTAATTGAGGCAAAATTTAAAAAAGAAATCTCATGAAATTTAAAAAAACTCTCATATTTAGAAAATTTTTAAAAATCTAATGAGGTTTTACGAAAACTTTCAAAATTTAAAAAAATTCTCATAACATTTTGTTCAGAAAGCTTTGAAAATTAGCAAATTTTTTAGCATTGTGAATTTTTCTTTCTTTAAAACTTAATTGAAGCAAAAATTTTGAAGAATCTCATGAGAATTAAAAAAATTCTCCAGAGATTCATAAAAATGGTCATGAAATTTGGTTCAGAAAACTTAATTGTGGCAAAGTTTTGAAAAAAATCTCATGAGATTTAAAAAAATTTTTTATGATATCTTGTTTAAAAATCTTAATTTAAGCTTACTTAATAGAGGCAAAATTTTGAAAAAATCTTATGAGATACAAAAACATTCTCATGATATTTTGTTCAGAAATTTTTTTGGTATTGTGAATTTATTTTCTACAAAATTAATTGATGCAAAATTTTGAAAAATCTTATGAGATACAAAAACATTCTCATGATATTTTGTTCAAAAATTTTTTGATATTGTAAATTTATTTTCTTCAAAATTAATTGATGCAAAATTTTAAAAAAAATCTCATGGGATTTTACCAAAACTCTCAAGAGATTTATAAAAATGTTTTGATGATATTTTGTACGAAAATCATTAAAAATTAGCAATCTTTTTAATATTGTGAACCTTTTTTTTTTTCTTCAATACTTGATTGAGGCCAAATTTTGAAAAAAACCTTATGAGATTTTAAAAAATGCTCATGATATTTTGTTCAGAAATCTTATTTCAGGCAAAAATTTTTAAAAAATCTCAGGAAATTTAAAAAAAACTCTCGTTTCAAAAAAAATCTCATTTGACCGATATAATTTTTCCAACTCAATATAATAAATTAAGTGGAAATTGAGTCCAATTTTATTTAGTTTATACAAAATGGCAGCCGATTAACGGTATAATATTACTTTTGCCTCACCTTAATTCTGCAGGGAATCCCGCCAAAGCGGAAGGAAATAGAAAGCAACTCTATATTATTAAAGATTGAATAGACAGCAACATTGGGAAGTTGACCTCTACTTAATATGCATTACTGCTAAGTGAAAATGGAAGTCTCGATAGTTACTTATGTCGTTTTCAACATGAAAAGGAGCTAAGGAGGAAAAGCAAGCAAAAAAGCATGGATTAGATGATATTGTTGGTTTGGGCTTATTGTTCAATATGTTTTAGTAAAAAACACCAACATAATTACAGAGACAAGACAAAATGAATAAAGGAAAAACAAAAAAATTATTTTATTGGAAGGCTGGTTTTCGTAACGTTTCATTGATCAGCACAATCAAATCATCAGACGAACTTTCCGACCTCCAAAGAAACTCGTTAAGCATAATATATTTATCCGTTTGCATAGATTTGTTGAGAATCATAGCAAAAAAGTAAATAAAGCACATGGAAAGGTTCTAACTTTATTGTCTTTCCCTCGGTTATACATCGTCCTGCTGTTGTAACTCGCTGATATTTTACTTTTCTTGCAAATCGCCTGAAAGGGATGCTGTTTGTTTTAATTTTCCTGGCGAAGATAACTATGCCTGGCATACTTTGTTAAATTGTCCAGAAATGCAAGAGACCTTCGACCAATAAAGTTTCCAACATTTTTTCAATACAAAGATACGAATAAATTGTTTGAGAAACCTTTGAAAGCAAAGGCTTATGATAACAATTTCTTCTAGAAGTTGCAGCTCTATAAAAAATTCCTTAAATGAACACACAGAAAAAAAAAATAGTATTTCCAACAACTTCATGTTTTGTTTCAAGAATTTTCGTTGGTTGAAATCTGCCCAACAACTTTTGCTCTTGTTTTAAATATGAAATTCTTATGTTTAATAAAACGAAAAATTGTTGAATAAAGTAGAAAGTTGTTGGAAGCTTAAGAGCGGAAATTGTTATTTCAAAAGTGAAACTGTTGACAATGTTTAAGAACGTAATGTTTGAACAAAGAATAAATGATTGTTGAAATGTTTGTGGTTTTATTAGTACTTATTTATTTGGAATATATCTTACAGCAATGGGAATGAAATATATACAAAGACATTGGATGTCGTATGAGAAGAAGCCGAGAGAAGTACACAGCGTTTTCATACGTGTGAACTCCTGCTTCAACGGCAGAAAAGGAAAAAATCTTTGCACCTTATCGTGACTGGTGTTCCCGGTCACTTTCCCGAATGCAATATCACGACAGACCATTTTCCCGACAACCTTTTTCCCGACAAACAATTTTCCCGACAACCTTTTTCCCGACACTCGTTTCCCGACAAACAATTTTCCCGACAACATTTTTGCCGACAACGTTTTTCCCGACAATGATGTTTACAGCCAATTTCACGACAAGCCGATAACAGTCTCTTAGCGACGGCTGCTTGACATGTTTTTGTTTTCAAAATTTGATAGTTCCTTTGATCTCTTGATTTTTTCATCTTTCACATTTTTTGGCTATGCGCCTCACATATGGAATCATTACACTGCAGCTCTTGATGGATCGCACAAAACCAAAAATGTCAGCGAAGGGTGGCACAACAGATTTCGGATCGTCGTTGGGAAACACCACCCCGACTTGTACTCAGCACTTACGGAATTCCAAAAGGAACAGGCAGACACTGAAATCATCCTGGCAGAATTGAGTCTTGGCCGAGCTGTTAAAGCTGCGCCCAAGAAGAAATGGTTAGCCCTCCAAACTCGAGTACAAATTCTTGTGTCAGAGTACCAAACGCAAAAAGAACGTGGAAACATACTTCAATACCTCACGAATATCGCCCATACTATTGTTCTTTGAACCGGAATGTCGTGAAACAAAAATAAAGCACAATAATTAATAGCAATTTTGTCGTGAACATAGTCACTCGGGAAAAGAGCTGTCGGGAAAAAGTTTGTCGGGATATTGGTCTGTCGGGATGATGCATTCGGGAAAATGGACGATAATCCGTGACTGGCGATGGAAAATGGTTACAGTACAAGAATTCCAACAAAAGTCGTGAGATGAGCCAGGTCCATGCATCGACATCGTCCGCAAATCCAAATATCTAGGATTTGAAGCTTCTCTGCGTTTAGTGGGATCAATAGAATTCAATCTGTTATGGAATGCATTCATATGCTGCCAGAAAGATGGAGAAAAATATGCTTAGTGATGGGGAACACTTTGAGTGAAAGTTTTCTTACCTTTGTTTGTTAAATAAATCTTTTTTTTGTTTTAAAAAGGATTTTTTTTTTTTTTTCAAAACAGAATGTTTGAAGTTTTGTATTTTAAAATATTTTTCATAATTTTTTATGACAAATGTGTAGAAAACTAAATACCAAGAATGAAATTGTTGATTTAAGAATAAAATTCAAATTTCAACAATTTAGAAATAACAATTTTTTAAGAAAGAAAAATTGTTGCTTTAACAATCTTTTTTTTTTCTGAGTGAAGATTATCTGGTTATTACAAATAGAGCGATATTTTCAAATTCTTAAGATAATAGACGGAAATGTTGAAAAATTCACAAATTTGTACAAGACAGGACTACAATTTTATTGTGTTGTGAAATGTACCCACCATTGCTTCACATATTCACCACACTAGATGCTTGTTGCTCCGAATGAAAAACAACCCATTATCCATTTTATTCACATTGCCCAGCATCCGAAAACTTTCACAAAGGAGCGATAGCAGTGAAAGCTCTCTCTTCATAACACAACGGCCAAACCTCACCAAATTCAACATTCGCATGCTGGACTTTTGGAGAATTTTTATCTCGGCGCAATGTTTCGTGCAGCATCAGTTTGTGTTTAAAAGCGCGCGTGGCAGCAACGAAAAACGGAAAAATCGTTACAAGAAAATATTGAAAATTTTCAAGAAAAATAAAGTGAAGAAAAATTTACAAAGAGGGGGCAAAAAAATGAAAAAAAAAATTATGAGAAATGTGTTATGTGTGTGTGGTAAAAATTCACAGTAAAAGTGAAAACGCATGAAAAAGGTTTTACCGTGCTGCAAATGTTAAGCCATGTGTGTGTGTGAAGAGTATTACAAAGGAAAAAATACAAGAAAAACAAGTACAAAATTTGAAAAATATGTAAAATAAAATACAGAAAAAATACCAGAAAAAAAGGGAAAAAAAAGAGTTGCACAAGTACAGCGCAGCTAAAGAGGGCGTTGAGCCAAAAAGGAAACCAAACCAAACACACACATACACACGTGTTGTTGTTGTGGGTTGTAAGCATGTGCACATGTATGTATGTGTTTGTATTCGTGTGTGTAGAAAAAAAAGTGTTGGTGTCACATGTGAGAAATAAATGAACATAATACAAAGCAACACAGCAACAACGACGACGACAACGGCAGTTGAAATCAAACAACAATTTTTCACACAAAGAAGTAGTCGTGTTAAAGGATTAAAAGGATAATAGAATATACTATAGAAGCGGCAAGATTGTGCGGTTGTTTTGAAATCGGAACAAGGTACATATATGTACACACATACTTTTATGCTAAAGAAAGAAAAATAAAAATAAAAACTGCGACAAAAACGTTAAGAGCAAAAGTTTTGGTCACATTAAAGCACTTGAAATTATTAAGAAGTATACAACAATAATTTAAATAGAATTAGTTTCATTTCATATACCAATCTGTTGGTGACTTCAGAGACAATTTTTTTTTTAAGAACCCGGCCACTTCAAACCCAAAAATGGCTAAAAATCAATCCATCTAGCTTGTAAGAGTTTTTATTTAACTTTAAAATTATTATTCTTTTTCCCGTAATTTCTACGACCAAATTGAATTATTTCCATCGACTAAGATCTTTTCCACTGACCTTGATATCTTCTTTTAAGTTAACGCTTCATCGCATCAAGGTGACCAATTTTATTAGTTGATTTTTGGAGAATGTGTTCGGCATTTAAGATATATGTATTTAAATAAAACTTTTTAAATTCTTGAAATAATAAAGGCTCCGATATTTTGAAGCGACTAAGTTTGAAAACTCTTAAAATAAAAGTTTTTTGAATACCCCAGTGCCTACCTCTCTCAGTGGAGTGCTAAGAAATTTAAGTTTTCTGACAATGAATTCGGAGTATGTTAATTCCCAGTAATTTCAAGATTAAGTCAAAAATTAATTTTTTATAAATTGCCCCAAAACCTTAAACACGGAACCGAGCAGCTAGGGTTTTACATGAGTCAGTTTTGTAATCCGGAATTCATTTTTAAAAGACATAAATTTCGTATCAGCTCTCTGTGCTCTAAAGACAAAATTCGTGAAGAAGGGACTAGACTTTGTCGAAAACTCACAAGAAGTAGCCTTTATGACATCGATTTACCGAAGCTGTTTAAAAAAGTAAATTATTTAATTTAGTGCAATGACGTCAGCGTAAAACAAATGTGAGCCAATTTTGACTCGCCTACAACCACCACAATTTTTCAGCAATTTGCTAATTTCTTGGAACTACAACACCCATGAAAAATTTTCATATTTTTTTTTTTTTTTTTTTCATTCACACAGGAATCAAACTTAAAATTTATGCAAAGTAGTGGATCATCAGTCATTATCGTTGTTTTATAATGATTGCGTGAAAAATACAACTACAAAAATGTTTAATGGGTGTTTTAATTCCAAGAAATTTTGAAAATTATTGAAATATTGTGTTTTTGTAGGCGAGTCAACAAAAAAAAAAAAAAATAACTAAGCTAATTTTTCGTGGGAGTTGTAGTTCTAAGGCATATGCAGAATATTGAGATATTGTGCTTGTTGGAGACGACCCAAAGTTCTACTCTGACTGCGCTTGGCTTAGTGTTTTTCAAACTCTGACACCCTTGATTTAGAGATAACTTTTTCAAATTACATGCGATCCTAACTAAACAAGCTGCAAGCTGAGAAAAACTTTTTCCATAAACTCATCATCGAGTCATCTACATATAGTTGCTTTTCATCAAAATCTTATGTTCCTAAAATTTTGCAAATTATAGTATTAGTAAGTGAAGATAATTTAAACTTTTGTAGGTTGGCAGAGTTGTAGTTCTTAATTTGAATGACGCTATAAATGCTTGCATCAAAGTAAGCGATTCTCCAGATTACTTGAAATTAGAAAAGAGAAGAGATGAAGAACTTCTAAAAGCAATAAGTTAAGGTCATCACAAAATTTTTCTCTCATGACATAATTTTTTTCTCGCATGATATTTCATTTGTTGCATGATAGAAAAAATGTATGTATGTTAATTTATGAAATTATTTTGAAAAAAATATAATAAAATTTTTTCTCCCATGACATAGATTTTTTTCTGGCATGATGTTTTAATTGCATCTTGGGAGAAAAAATTATGCCATGGGAGAAAAAAAATTTTTTCTTTTTCGATTTATATCATTTGAATGGAGCTATAAATGCTTGCATTAAAGTCTGCAATTCTCCGGATTACTCGAAATTAGAAAAGATGAGGGATGAAGAACTTTTAAAAGCAATAAGTTAAGGTCATCACAAAATTTTTCTCTCATAACATAATTTTTTTCCTCGCATGATATTTTATTTTTAGCATGATAGAAACTATGTATGTTAATTTATGAAATAATTTTGAAAATAATATTATAATTTTTTCTCCCATGACACAGATTTTTTCTGTCATGATATTTTAATTGTATCTAGGGAGAAAAAAAAATTATGCCATAGGAGAATAAAAATTTTTTCTTTATCGTCTGCGACTCTCCGGATTACTCAAAATTAGAATAAAGGAGAGATGAAGAACTTTTTAAAGCAATAAGTAAAGGTCATCATACATTTTTCTCTCATGACAGAATTTTTTTTCTCGCATGATATTTTATTTGTAACATGATAGAAAAAATTTCTGTTAATTATGAAATAATTTGTAAAAAGTGTTATAATTTTTTTTATCATGACACGGAATTTTTTCTTGCATGATATTTTAATTGCATTATAGGAGAAAAAAAATCATGCCATGGGAGAAAAAATTATAAAATTTTTCCTTTTTCGATTTATATCATGAAAGATAAAATTTGTAGCTTAGATAGTGTAAATATGCATGTAAGACTCTTCGAAAAATGTAGGGGAGACTAGGGCACATTTGACACTTAATTTTCAAAGACCTGTATCTTTGAAAATTATCACACGATCTTAATACTCTTTACTGTTTCTGAAACATTGATTGTTTAAGATGAAAACCAAGAAAAAAAAAAATTTCAAAAAAACTGTATAAAGAGTCCTTTTTTAAATTTTTTTAAAAAAAGTCAAGGGGCACATTTGACACTCACAAAAATAACACAGAAACATTAAACAAAACATTCATACATATATTTTTTTCATATAAATACAAATTATAAGTATCTATGTATGTATGTATGTACTAACGAAGACTTATTTTATATATTAGTGTGAGAAGTCGATGTCAAATACGTATTTAGTGCGTGAACGTGAAGTTGGGGCTGGATTTGTTGGAGTTGGTAATTTAAACTCAATTACACTCTTTAAAGTCAGGCAAACATCTTCCACTTCCGGTTTTATAAAAACCCAATTTAATGGTGAAACTCTTCTCAAATAACTGATCTTGTATCAAGTATAGCTAATTACTTCTACAATATCTCCCACATAAAAAATGGGTTTTTGGATTTTTCGCCAAATTTCCCAAGGACAATATATAAGTATAAAGTACAATTTCCAACAACATCCCTAATGAGAACATCAACATAAAATGTTAGGTAAAAGCCAGTTTGATGGAAATTTCTTTGGTCTGGATTTTGGGTAACACCATCGTCAAGATATCTGCAGCGCTTTCACATGATGATGGGGAATACTTCCAGTCAATTTGATAACACAGGCCCACAAAAAAAAAAAAGTACCATGCGCGAAAGATCAGACCACCTGAACTTTATGTTTTCGGAGTCGCTGAATCCGAATATGGTGCCAGAATAGCGAAGTTGGTTCGTATTTTTTCAGAAATCAACAATAATGCTGAAAATTACTGATTTTTGCTGGTTTCTGAAAAAACGCGAACCAACTTCGCTAATCTGGCACCATATTCGGATTCAGCGACCCCGAAAACATAAAGTTCAGGTAGTCTGATCTTTCGCGCATGGTACTTTTTTTTTTTTTTGGCCTGTGCACAGGACTACAAAAAAAAAAATTCCCTGCGCGGACGATCAGACCACCTGAACTTTATGTTTTCGGGGTCGCTGAGTCCGAATATGGTGTCAGAATAGCGGAGTTGGCTCGAGTTTTTTCAGGAATCAGAAATAATGCTGAAAAATATCTCAAATTTTCAGCATAATTGCTGATTTCTGAAAAAACCCGAACCAACTTCGCTATTCTGGCACCATATTCGGATTCAGCGACCCCGAAAACATTAAGTTCAGGTGGTCTGATCTTTCGCGCATGGTTTTTTTTTTTTTTGTGGGCCTGTTTAATTATTAAAAACTTCGCATACATGATGAACTTTGATGTCAATATGTTTACTTCGGGAATTAATCCATCCAGATTTTCAAATTAAAATAAGTGTAGAGGTCCTGGAAAGCACCTATTCAAAAATCTTGAATGGTAGATAAAGCAAAGGTAACAAATTATATTAAATCAAATGAAATGGATTCTGTGTCGAAAGTCGGAGTTTCTCTCTGGTTTCCGATATTAGAAATAGCGAATTTAACTTTTTTTCATCGCCATCGCGTCTGTTCGTCTTCATTTTATAATGGTATACCATATCTTTAAAAAGATAACACTAGAAAATCTTCTAAAATACACAAACACATATGTCTGGACGAACGTCAAATGTGCCCCTTCGACAAAAGTCAAATGTGCCCCAATATCTCTTGAAGAATTAAAAATATTTTAAAATTTTAACTATTTGACCTTGATAAAAAACACTTTTATTCTATTAATTGTAAAGGTTAGCGCTACCAAATTTTCATACTTACTTCTAAAAAACAATACAACTTTATTTGCAAAGCCCTTACGAACAAGATGTCGAAAATTACAAAAAAATACACAAAAAGTTAAAAAAGCGTATTAGCGCGGGAGAAGCTGAAAGAGAACTACCAAAGTTCATTACGTTGCTTTCACTCTGATTAGTTATGTTTCTGCGTTTCAGGTTTTTGGTGCGAAAGGCGTGTTCACACTGAAAATGGCAAAGTCAAATGTGCCCCGGTGTCAAATGTACCCTAGCTTACCCTACCATTCAATATACCGGGGCGTCTATATAAACTAGCGGGTTAAGCTTGATATATAAAATGTTTGAGCTATCGCTTCTGAAATTAAAGGGTGCACAAATATTCGAATTGTTTTGAATATCAAACCTTCGAAATTGTCAAAATATTCAATCCATTTAAACAAGTAAATAACTTCAAATTTTAGAATTTTATATAGTATACCATTCATTCGTACACTTGCACTAAGAACCATACATTTTGAATATAAAAAATAGCATAAACATGAATTCCCCAAAAGTCTAAATTAAATTTAAACGCTTTAGGCAAAAAATAAAAATAAAATAAAACCGACCGAGAATATTCTTGCTGAGCTAAGGAAACACTTTGCAGTCAATAAGGGATATTTTTTTGTTTTTTTCCTCAATGCATTGGCTGCTTATTGTGTTAAATATAAAAGCCACAATATGTTCGATGGTAAACAAAATAAACAAAAGAAAATTTTACAGAATATTTGATATAAAAAAGGAAAAAAAAAATCTCAAGAAAAAAAGGAAAAAATTGTTTAAAAATATGCAAAGAAGGCAAAAAAAGAATAACAACAAACGAGAAAAAGAAGAAGCAAAATAGACGCCATACAAATGGCTTCATTTGGGAGCCAACTTTTTCTGATGCCAAATATTGTTATGTTGGGTCAGCAACATTTTGCATGACTTTAAGCTTCCTGGTAATAGGGTTCATTAGGTGCTGTGGCTATAAAATGGCCTCCTACTTTGGTTACTAAGGATGGAAGGAGAATAATAAAAAAAAATCAAAAAAATCTTATAAAAACAATAGTGCAACACTGTGTAAAGATAAAAAATAAAATTTCATGCTGCCTAGAATAAAGAAAAAGTTTATTAAAAATATAATCCAACAAAGTAGGCACAAAAAAAAAACACAAATCCCCAAAAACAACAAAGTAGCCAAAAATATTTCGACTGTAATGAAATGCCATAAATTTCCGAAGCATGTGAGCTATGAGTTAAGGGTGCGTGCAAGTGCAAAAGGGTAAGAAAAGCTGGACTTAAGTTTTATGGCTGGCGATGTGGAGTAAAAACAAAAACACCACAAAAATAACAAAAATGCCAATTTTTTCCTTTTGCTTTATCAGAAAAGTTGTTGCTTTCAGCACTGACCGTTTCATAAAGTTTAGCGAAACCTTTTTCTGTTATGTGTTTGAGTTCTCGCTTCTTCTATACACACACATACATACATAAATACATCCGTTTTAGATTGGCAGCAGCATTTGTAGCAAACAATGCGCTAACATTTCGCGCGTCCAGTTCACTTCCGCCATTTGCCTACACTTCCGCTCACACTTTTACTTTCACATCTCAATGCATTTAACGGTCCGGCTACCCAGTTGGTAATGTTTTGAAGTCAAATTTGATGAAATTTTTTGTGAATTGTTAAAGTATGGATTTCAGCTGCGTTACTGTCAAAGCAAAGGCAAATATTTGTTGCATAAGATTAAAGAAAAAGTTATAGTCAAAATATTTCTGGATTTTCTTTTTGGTTGTTCTGATATTTTTCTGCACATTATTTTTTTTAACAAAAAATATTTAAAATATTTTTGGACAATTTTTTTTTTCTGTTCGAGTTTCGGTTTGGTCATATTTTTATTTTTTTAAATTTTTCTATCATGACATTTTTTTTTCTCGTATGATATTTACTTATTTTTGAAACACATAATTTGGAAAAGAAAACTATATATTATATTTTTTTCTCTCATGACACAATTTTTTTCTCTCATGAGACAATTTTTTTTTCGCATTACATTTTTATTGTATCATGTCATATGTCATGATTTTTTAACGAAAAAATTAAATTTTTTTGAACAATTTTCTTTTTTGTTCGATTTTGGGTTTGGTCATACACGTATTTTTATTTTTGTTGATAATACTGTTCGACAATTTCGAACTTTTTAAAAACACTTTAGAAAATCCAAAAAATTCTTAAAGTAGACGTTAAAAAAAAAATACCCGTTACTCGTGGTTTCTCTCCACCTCGTTACATTTTTTTTTTAATAGATTTTTGAAGTTTTTTATACACTGTACATGAAAAAACCACAAATACCGCATTCGATGAATGTAACTATATGATCCTTACATCTGAGGTGTATCATGCGTTCAAAAAACTTATGCAGGATATTGCGGGAAATATTTTTGTAGAAAATTTTAACCCTGTTTAACCCACACATGTGTCATTTTTGCCCTTTTCTTAAAAAGGTACAAAATGACACCCAAATCAGGGAAATATTGAGTCAGTATGTACTACAGAAATATTTGCTATAAAATTTCACTACTAGTTGCAGAACACCAAAAAAGCAAAATTTGAACCCGAAACCAAAAAAATCGTTAAAATCAATTAGGACTTTCCACATTGCATATTAATTACATCCCTGACGCGCTTACCTTAAGTTTTAAGAATTTTTTGCCTTTGGTAACTCTAAGTGAAATTTTTTGTAGAATATTTTTGCAAATTTTTTTAACCCATTGTGGCTCAGTTTTTGAAAAAGGGGTCAATAAGACCCATAAAAACAGGATATAATAGGTTAATGTATTCTAGGAAAATGATCCTTGTGTGATTTCGTTATGATCTTGTGGGAACGAATTTTGTCCAAAATGTAGTTTTAAGGGAACGGTCCATTCAGTACGTCGAGTACGTCACGTCGTTTTTTTCGACTGACAGCTAAGTTAAAAATATCAAGTGCAGCCCAATCAGTACGTCTACGATAACGCAACGTACAAAAGTTGCCAACTCCCAACGTCGTTTGATTTGACAATCGTAAAATAAATTTATTTTCAATTTCATTTGTTGTTTTTTTTTCTTTGTCGTTACTCATTTATTTTTTGAAATAAAGTGTGAATAAAAAATTATTGGAGCTGTTGCAAGTGCAAATTTAAAATTTCTAATTAATGAAATGAAAATAATTTTGACGCTTTAATCCGTTTTCAAAGTATTCATTGGGCCAGGCTTCTCCGTCAAATGCGTCGTAGTCTGTTGAAAAAAACGACGTGACGTATTCTATGGACCGTTCGCTTTAGAGTTTTACAGTGGGGTGAAATTTGGAAAATATTTATTGTTAGAACTGCTTACTGATTTTTTTGCTTTTGGGATAAAGTTTAGCTTTTTTAGTGTTCAGCAACTAGTAGTGAAATTGTATAGCAAATATTTCTGCAGTACATACTGACTCAATATTCCCCTGTTTTAGGTGTCATTTTTGTACCATTTTAAGAAAAGGGCAAAAATGACCCGCATGTGGGGGTTGTACAGGGTTAAAATTTTCTACAAAAATATTAACCGCAATATCCTGCATAAGTTTGCTGAAAGCATGATACACCTCAAATGTAAGGATCATATAGTTAAATTCATCGATTTAACACAAGAATGCGGTATTTTTGTTTTTTCATGTACAGTGAATAAAAAAACTTCAAAAATCGATTAAAAAAATGTGAGATGCTGGGGAAAAACCACGAGACACGGGTTTTTTTTTTAACTTTCAGTTTAAGAATTTTTTGGATTTTCTCATGTGTTTTTAAAAAAGTTCGAAACTGTCGAACAGTGTTATGAAACCTGATAACAAGAATTTTGGTACCAGATCACATATAATATTTAAGAAACATAAAGACGTTTTAGAAGCAATTAGTATATCCATGGAAAACCAAGGTCATTATAAATTTTTCTATCATGACATAAATTTTTTTCTCGCATGATATATGTTTGTAATTTATGTCAATTTATGAAATAATTTGGAAAAGAAAACTATATATTAAAATTTTTCTCTAATGATGTAATTTTTTTCTCGTATGATATTTTAATTGTATCATGGGAGAAAAAAATCATGTCATGTGTTTTGAACGAAAAAAATAAATTCATTTGCACAATTTTGATACCAGATCACATTGACCTAATATATAATATTTTTTTTTTTTAAATTCAAATCAAATTAATTAATTTAATTCAAAGGACAATAGTCTGTAGTTTGATATCTGCTTTTAATTTTGCTAATACCACTGAAATTCTAGAGTTTAATCAAGACTAAGTTTCACTTATAAAGCCAATGCAAATTTTAGTAGAATATACAATATTCTTCTTTGTTAATAAAAGGTCTGCTCGATTCATCATGCTTTCTAGGTTAAAAAGAGATTTTCCTAATAGCTTCGGCTAACAGTTTCTGTTTCTAAGTCAACGTCGGATTAGCACCTACTGGGCCTGGAGAGACTCAGCTGTTAAATATATGCAGGATAATGACCAAAGTACCGGGTGTATTTTTTAGAGGTATAGAACTTCGAATTGAAATAAAACACAAGAAAATCGTTTTAATGTCCATCAATTTGGCTTTATTGGAAGGATAATTTTATGTCATTAATGTTTAATAATGATTTCGGGCATGTGGCCGCCGCGGCTGGCTCGAATAAAGCCAATTCTACAGGTTCAATTTTCAACCACTTTTTCGAGCATATGGGGCCGTATGTCGGCAATAACGCCACGAATGTTGGCTTCCAAGTCCCCTAACGTTTCTGGTTTGTTGGCGTAGACGAGCGACTTCACATATCCCCAAAGAAAATAATCCAATGGTGTCAAATCACACGATCTTGGTGGCCAATTGACAGGTCCATTCCGCGAAATTATGCGCTCATCGAATGTTTCCTTCAATAAATCGATTGTGACGTGCGCTGTGTGGCATGTAGCGCCGTCTTGTTGGAACCACAACTCATCCACATTCATGCCATCCAATTCGGGAACAAAATAGTCGGTTATCATGGCTCTATACCGGTCTCCATTAACTGTAACTGACTCTCCAGCATTATTTCGGAAGAAGTATGGCCCAATGACTCCACCAGCCCATAGAGCACACCAAACAGTCAGTTTTTGTGGATGTAATGGCGTCTCAAGGGTCTCATGTGGATTCTCTTCACTCCAAATGCGGCAATTTTGCTTGTTGACGTAGCCATTCAACCAAAAATGAGCCTCATCACTGAACAAAATTTTGCAATGAAAATCAGCATCGAGATCAATCTCATTTTCGGCCCATACACCAAAATCACGACGCATTGCATGGTCTTGCGGCTTTAATTCTTGCACAAGCTAGATCTTGTAAGGTCGCAAGCCAAGATCTTTGCGCAAAATCTTCCATAAAGTTGATGGACAAAGCTCCAATTGCTGTGCACGGTGGCGAATCGATTCATTCGGGTCCTCTTCAACATTTTGCTCTACAGCGGCAATTGTTTCTTCGGTGCGCACTGTTCGACGTCTCTGCGGATGCGTATTATCACATAGAGTAAACGTAGTGCGAAAACGATCCATGGTTAACCGAATTAATTGCTCTGATGGACGATTATGTCGACCATAAAATGGACGGAGCTTGCGGTAAACTTCGCGAACTGAACCATTATTTTCGAAATAAATTTGCACAATTTGCAAGCGTTGTTCTTTTGTCAACCCGTTCATGATGAAATGGCAAACCAAACTGAACATAAATGACATTAAAATTGCCAGATTTGACCACAAAATGCTACTTTTATCTCTATTCGCAAAACAAACCTCTAAAAAAAACACCCTTTATGTTGCTTGTGCCCCGGCAATGACCCACAAATTGTTTTTGAGATTTTTTTTAAGAATTTTAGTCGAACAGTCCAAATTCTGAAATTTCCAGTAATTTAATACATACCAATTATTTCCTACCGATGCGTTTAAAACATTTCCGTTACTTTTGATTTTTGCACACATTTGTCGGGCTCGACAAAGCGGATGTTACTTTTTTCTGGCGCAACGGAAGTAATGTTCAACAAAAAGAGCAAATCGCTAAAAAACAATTTTTGCTCTTATGTACTTATAGAGGAGGAGATTTAAACCTATAGAAAAAGTTTACATTTGTTATTGTGTACAAAAGCAAAAAAAAAAAACAAACAAAAAATCGCCATAAGACACTGATAAGACGTGATAAGGCAGCGTATTTGAGCAAATGATAAATAATTAATAGCATTAGTTTTTGTTCGAAATTTATTTTCAGTGCAATTTTTAAGGATTATTACGGGATTAAGAGTAATAGAAAATCTCTACTGGGAAAAATTTATGCTACGAAAAAGTTAAAAGAAGAAGTTGTAAAGTATAAAGAACAAAATTTTACTTTAACAAAGGATAATAATTGTTAAGGGAATTGAATTTTCATTTCCATAATAATGAGTAGAAGTTTTCTAGCGCATCGCTTTTCTGAGTTTCTTTTTATGTTTAGTTTTTGGATATTAAGCATATCCTTTTAACTGAGTATTAATAAATTATAGAGTAGAACGGGGCAATGTCGTGCACTTAACTTTGACATGCTCGTAAAGCCGTACATCTCAAGCGAATGCGACGAGTAAGCATCCGATCGAAAGATAATTTCGTTGGTTACATCCATGTGTAACAACATTTGTGTAGCGAGAAATTGTGTTTGTGTAAGTGTAGAAAAAAAAAATGTCCACGACATTACCCCCCTCAAAATTTGTGGGGTAATGTCGTGCATTGTTTTCCGAGTATAGTAAAGGTACCAAAATGTGTGAGAAATGATAGGTAGTGGTACTATTAGAGGAGATTTAGCATTATCATGTATTTATTCATTATTATACAAGTGTGAAGTACATAATATGTTGTGTAGAGTAGAACGGGGCAATGTCGTGCACTCAACTTTGACATGCTCGTAAAGCCGTACATCTCAAGCGAATGCAACGAGTAAGCATCCGATCGAAAGATAATTTCATTGGTTACATCCATGTGTAACAACATCTGTGTAGCGAGAAATTATGTTTGTGTAAGTGAATGTGCACGACATTACCCCAATGGTCGTTTTAAAGGTCAACCCTCGATAACTCGGTGAAGCCCAAAAATTTTCTCGAAAACCAAATACTTCTTTTCTTTGCCAGGATATTTCGTTTCAGAAAACACTTACCTGGTATATTTTCCCGGAAGGAAAATTATTTTTCTGACCCGATAAAAAAACACTTTTATCGTCCCGAAAGCGTGCGTTTTGAAAAAAAGGTTACTCTGTAGAGACGAACTGGTGAAAATTGCTAGTATTATATGCATAAGCTCAGTAGGTCAGCAGGTCCCTACCTTACGAACAGTTGGTAAATCATTCAATTCTTTCTGCTAAAACAGCCAGTGCACGACATTACCCCCTGCACGACATTACCCCGTTCTACTCTACAATATATTAATTGAGAATAAATTTTGGAGATAATAATTGAAAATTATAAATACTTTCTTAATAGACTATTAATTCTAATAGACCTAACAAAACTTTACTGAAAAATTAAAACTAAAAACGCTTTAAACCTTAAATATGAGGTCCTTGATGAAATAAAAATAAAGCAAATACTTTCCTTTATTTACTGCTCAATGCAGTGTTTCAATTAAATTTATCCTATTTTTTCCTTCATATTGCTCAGCGAGCAGCAGATTTAAATATGCTGCAATACGTGCAAATGTGTGTGTTTGTGTATATTTGCACACGTGCATAGTAACGTGTGTATACGTGTGAATGACACTGAACGTGTGTTTGATTGGCGTGTAAATTTGCGTAGATTTTTCGCTTTATTTTGCATTTTACATACAAACATACGCGTGAAATTATAGCATAGCAATTTCGCGCTTTCACCTTCAATTTGTGCGTGATCCTTTGAGTCCTTTGCATGCGTAAATTTTAACATTTTTACATATTTTTTATACGGCATTTGTTTTATGTTTATCTGCTCATCTGCACGCTTCTTCATCTCATTATTTCAGTGTATGTGTGTGTGCATGTGTGAAGAATATGTAATTATACCCTACACCTAGCGTATATTCACTTTGTCCTACCGTTTTTAATGCAGAGAAGAGGCGCGGTAGGTATAGAAAACTATAAAGGGTAAATTATCTATCTGTATAATCTGTTTTAGTTAACCAAAAACTGCGAATATTTAACATTAGTTAAACCTTTGTCAATATTTTAGCTAACCAATTGATTAACCAACGGCTGTGCATTCGGGCCTAATTGAGTTCGGACAAGAAAACGAGGCATCCATACAAGCAAGACTTTCAAAATACTGCGTGGTGGGGTGTTTAATTTTTATACCCCACACCCAGGGTATATTCACTTTGTCCTGCCGTTTGCACCGCAGAGAAGGATGCGTAGAAAATATAGAAAAGTATATAAATTCTTGATCAGCGTCATCTCCTCAGTCGATATAACCATGTCCGTCTGTCTGGTTGGCTGGTTGGCTGGCTGGGTGTCTGTCTGTCTGTGGAAATATTTTTGGCGGGAAAACTAACCAAGATAATTCGGTGAAATTTAATATTGTGACTTTGCCGTAAAAGTTAATTCAAGGGATTGAAAATGAGCAAAGTCGGCCAACGGATACGCGTATCGCTCATTTAAAAAATTTATTCAAAATGGAACTTTAGGAGTATCTTTTACGACAATACAACCAAAATACACATAAATGCTACGAATTGTAAGCGCAAGCTCAGAATGAAAATTGAGCGAATTTGAACAAGAGGGCGTGGCACCTCCCATACAAGCAAACGCTTGAAAAAGCAATGCTGAAAGATTTTTTGAGATAATCCAACTTAATTTTACTCAAATTCTAATGACTATAAATGCACGTTCTGCGCTTAAACTAGACAAACTGAGACAAAAAGGCGTGGCACCTCCCATATAAGCAACATTTTCGAAACACTGCAGTGTAGCGTATTTGATGTTTGGCAAGGCCAGAGGTTACACCCTTACTAGTTGCCCTTGCCATAGGTAACCGAAGGTTATACTGAAGATTTTTCGTCATAAATCGGCTAGGGATATCAGCAGCTAAGGAACTTTGATCGAAAAGGATTTAGGAATTTTTGTAGCATTTAAAAAAAAAAAATATTGAATTTGCGTCTTTTTTAGGTAAAATTTGAAATTCCTTAAATTTTCAAAAAAAAAAAAAAAAAAAATTTTTTACTACGCCATTTTATGTTTTTGTTGTTGTTGACATTAAACCCTATACGCAGTATTGTATTTACTCAAATCTGCTTACGAAATACACCTTAAAGTAAAGGAAAATGAAAAAATACAACCTCACATAGCATACCCTACATCAAAATGTCGGTTACACGCTTACAAAACAAAAACAAATTTTGTGGTTTTTTGCGACATGTTTGTATGTGTGTGTGTATTCCCAAGAGGAAAAATTTCTAGCGCTTCTGATCCAAGCACTTCAAAAGTGCTTGTCCCCATAGAAATTTAGAAGCACTATCACAATGATTTTTTATAAGGCTGCAGTAAGAACAACGTGAGTTCGAACCCAGCCCAGGAGATTTTTTTTTTACTTTTTTTTACTTTTTTTTGCTTTATTTTTTTTTTTTAATTAAATGTTTTTTAGTCAACATCTTTTATTTCACTTTTCTATTTTCCTTTCTCTTATTAATTTACTTTTGTTTAACCGAATTGAAATTGATTACACAATGATTCGATATAAGGCTGCAGTAAGAACAACGTGAGTTCGAACCCAGCCCGGGTGATTTTTTTTTTTTCCGTATTTTTATTTGTTTTTTCTTTATTTTTTTTTATTAAAATATTTTTTATTCAACCTTTTTTATTTCACTTTTCTATTTTAATTTCTCATTTTTATTTACTTTTGCTTACTTGAATTGAAACTGATTGCACAATGATTCTATGTAATGCTGCAGGACAACATTTGCTTAATATACAAATTTAATACCTCTTCATATCATCGGGCGTTGGTGGAGCGGTCTAAAGGGTTGGTAAATGTAAGAAAAAAATATCTAGCACGCTGAGGGTCGTAGATTCAAATCCTGGCGCGGCCAGTTTTTTTTTTTTTTTTTCTTTTTTTTTCTTTTTTTTAATTTTATTGAAAAAACGCTTACCGCAGCATTACAAATAAGCGCTTTAAAAACTCTTTTTTGGTAAGGCTGCGGTAAGCTTTTGCTTGCTTACATCCTATGACATGCAATGTTAAAAAGAAAGTATTGTTCTTACGGAGCGGAAGCGCTTATTGGTGAAAAGGATGCACTTCAGAAGGGTTTTTGAAGCACTTTTTTTCCCCTTGGGTTCCTGTCTTTTCTTGGTTTCCAACCTAATAAATGGAATTTTCTCTCGTTACCTTTGTGTGTTTACATATCGACTTGCTGGCATATCCTTTGGGATTTAAATCTTTTTATTTGATATTCGTCTATTTGCTGTCATATTTGCTGCTTTCTCTTTTACTTGCAGCTGTCAAATTTAGCGCTCTCTGTCACTCCTTTCAATTTCACATATTTTTTGCGTCTACTTCCTGTCAAAAACATGCGGATGTTAAAATTTTTGCTACATAAAATATTTTTATCAACTGCGTTTGGCATTTTTTGGAACATGTAATATGAGTATTCTTTCAACACGCAGCTTCAGACGTGCTTTAATTTGCTTTCATCATCATAATTTGTTGCGTAGTTTTAGGCGTTTAAGCAGCACTTATCTGTAATGTAAATGATGCAAAATGTTAACGCATGTGGAAGTGAAATTTGTTTTTTTTTTTTTTTCATCAATACATATGATTTTATGACATTAATATGGATGTCTTTCGTTTACTCTCTCTCTCCCTCCCTGCGTGCAAGAGAATGGCGGTGTGATATGTTCATTTCCTGTCATCATTACATACATATACATTACTTTTTGTTGTTTTTTCTTTTCGCTTAATGGTAATGCAAAAATATTTACGTGTGTAGGCACTTGAGTACACGCTCTGAATATTAATATTGCATTTTGTAAGAAAAATATTTTCAAAATGAAATTCATTTACTTTTTTTTTACGACATTAAAGACTTCCACGAAAAATGCATAATTAAATTACTGTAGGGAAATTTCAGCAGTGTGTTCCAAAGTTACACACTTGGAGCTGGGTTGCTGTTGAACTTCATTCAAAATGCCAACAAATGTTTTAAAGAAAGTTTTTTGTGTCAGATATTCTTTTAAGGACATTAAAATTTTATGTGCTAGTCGAAAATTTTAACACTGACGGGGCCTGGATAGTAAACATAATTCAAGTAAGCTCAGCGAATCTTCTACTTATTGTAACGCTATTGTAACGCTAACTGAAGTAGTGTTGCCAAATCTCCTTCATTTCACGAGACGTCCCATATTTTGGCCTAAAATATAGGGTGTATAACAGAAGGTTACGAAGCACCTGGGAAGTGATAGAGGAAGACTAAACCAACAAAAAAAAAAAGCATCTAAGAAGGGTCTAAAACATACTCCTGAGGAGTTATAGGGTTAAACTGATTTTCTGACTTGTTTTAGAAAAAAAATTTTTTGGGTCACCCTTGCGTTTTCGAGTAAATTTTTTTACGGAAAACTTTTAGCTACTTTTACGGACTTTCTAAAAGTGTATTTGAGGGGTGATTTTTCAAAAGGGCGTAAAACCACTTCCAACCTCGAACAAACCTAAGGATGCCATCGCCATTACCATGCTAAAATGCATCCTCCAGTCCAAAATTCACCACAAAAAATGCATTTTTCTAAGATAAAATCGTGATCAAAAGTCGCATTTCAGAACAAAAGTGCTTATTTCCATGTAATTTCATAGAAATTTTTAGAGTTTGATACAAAAAGACGTATTTTGAATAGTGGCCAAAAAAACTTTTAATATTTTTTATATACCACAGGCTATATAGGTGCTTACATACCATGCCTATAGACATCAAAATAAACTTCCAAATGGTGAAATAAGAGTGATTTTGAAACAAAAGGGCTTATTTCCAAACGTTTTTTACTTTTTGCAACTACTGCAAATATGTTACAACAAAAATGATAAGGGGATTAGAATCTTTGGTCAATTCACTATAATACAGGAAACATTAAAAAAAATATGTTATTGTAAACAGCCCATAAAAGTTTTTTCTCATTACTGAAAATTTGTTTAACATGGTTTTACGCCCTTTTGAAAAATAACTCCTCATTTATTTTATAAGGTTTAAAAAGATTTCGTAAAGTTCTGGACCTTAAAATTTGGCATTTTAAATTTTTTTTTTCCTTTTTTTGACCTTGACTGCCATTTTAGTATGCAAAAGATCCTATTAACATATCTTTTTATAATTGGTTTTGGAATTGCCGCTAAATTTCCTTTAATTTAATTACACATTTGTCATACCAACTTTTTAATTTGAGGTCGGAAATACTTTTCTATGTAAGACATGCGTTGTGCTTTATATGATGTGAGCGCTGCCCTTTGTATACTGAAGCTTTCAAACGGATTGCTCTTGAAAAGTACCTTTTTATGCCCTCAATTAAATCAATTGGTATGACAATTGTACCGCTGAGTTAAAGAAAATTTAACGGGAATTGAAAAAAAATTTTAAAGGGTATATTCATGGTCAAGGTCAAGAAAAGAAAAAAAAAATTAAAATATCAACTTTAAAGGCCCAAAACTTTGCGAAAACTTTTTAAGCCCTATAAACCAAATACAATCTTAGAAAGCTCATATAATTAGCTAAAAGATTACTCTTGAAATTTTTTTTTTCCCAAACAAATCAGAAAATCAGTTTTTACCCTATAACTTTTCAGAGGTACATTTTTAACTATCCTTAGGATAAATTTTTTGTTGGTCTAGGCCTCCTTTATCCCCTCCTACAAGCTTCGTAATCTTATGCGATGCACCCTATTTAGCCAGTCTCTATTTTACATAAAACGACTTAAAGTTAGTCCACAACAAAGGAATAAAATTTTTGAATTTCGAGATGTCTAGATATGTCATTTATAAAAAAGACTATAAGTTGGGAGCCCCTAAATAGAAATTTGATATCACTAATCTGAAGGTATTGAAAATGACCGGATTATGGCAATTTACATCTGAAGAAAAGAAGAAGTTAGGAAGAAGGCACAAATTATTACGAACTTACAAAAGTTCTCTGCGCATAATGATAGATATTTTTGGCTATATGAATTTCGTTTTTCTTAGGTGAAGTTTTGTATGCACAATAATTCGATAGAATATGTTAAGAAAGCCTTTTATAACAAATCTTTTTTCTGAATAATTCAATCTTTTAGAAACTTTGCTAGAATATTAGTAAAAAGTTGAAAAATTTTTAATTAATCATATTATCAAAAATTCAATTTTAAGTTTATCAGTTTGAATAGCGTCATAAGTATATATTATTTTTTTTTTTATTTCTTAAGGACTTATCAGTCTTTAACAAAAATCATCATGACATAAACTTTCACCTTTTCTTCGCAAAAAAAAAATGGTTTTTGTCTTCTTTACGCAAAAATCATCAACGATTTAAAGTAATGGAAAACTTTATCCCAAGTTAAGAAAGTCTGCCAAAACCTGTCAAACAAATATTTGAGTTAAAGTGACTGCTAAATTTGCGCTTAAACTTTGTTTTCCCTACTAATAGGTAGGCCACTTAAAAGCTTTTAACTTTCTTCAAAAAAAAAAAGTTTAATTCAAGTATTCTCGGTTTTCTTATATTTTTGCCTTAATTTAAGTTAATCGTACCAATCAATCAATTTCGTTTCACGCATCCTTGATTTTCCTGGCGATTATCCTTGTTCATCGTGTGTACCGCGCGCTTTTAGATCGTATCGCCTGCTGCCTACAATGGTATAAACAAACAACTTCATTTAAGCAACATCATTCAGCGCGTCTTTCGGTTTGATAAAAGAAGCAACATCCATCTCTCTCATTGAATGCGCCATGCATCAAAGTAGCGAACCGCATATCCTGTTTCCGCTCACCCCACACCACTACCAGTCGTTGTTGAAATTTCAAAAATATGACAGAAATTGTTGAGATAAAAAGTGAATGAAACAAAAATTTGGGAGAAAGAGACAGCAACGCTGGCTGTGCGTACAGTAAAAGCAACAGCGATGGTTATTACTGTGGAGAATCACACAGCCACATGTTGTTGTTGAAATGACAAAATATCGAAGGTCGCGCTGTCACACAGAATGTCGGATATGGGTGCACAAAAGGAAGAGACCCAGTTGGAAAGAATTGAATTGAATTGAATTGAATTGACTTAAATTGAATTGAATTGAATTGAAAAGAATTGAATTGAATTGAATTGAATTGAATTGAATTGAATTGAATTGAATTGAATTGAATTGAATTGGATTGAATTGAATTAAATTAAATTCAATTAAATTGAACTGAACTGAACTGAACTGAATTGAATTGAATTGAATTGAATTGAATTGAATTGAATTAAATTGAATTGAATTGAATTGAATTGAATTGAAATGAATTGAATTGAATTGAATTGAACTGAATTGAATTGAATTGAATTGAATCGAATTGAATTGAATGAATTGAATTGAATTGAATTGAATTGAATTGAATTGAATTGAATTGAATTGAATTGAATTGAATTGAATTGAATTGAATTGAATTGAATTGAATTGAATTGAATTGAATTGAATTGAATTGAATTGAATTGAATTGAATTGAATTGAATTGAATTGAATTGAATTGAATTGAATTGAATTGAATTGAATTGAATTGAATTGAATTGAATTGAATTGAATTGAATTGAATTGAATTGAATTGAATTGAATTGAATTGAATTGAATTGAATTGAGTTGAATTGAATTGAATTGAATTGAATTGAATTGAATTGAATTGAATTGAATTGAATTGAATTGAATTGAATTGAATTGAATTGAATTGAATTGAATTGAATTGAATTGAATTGAATTGAGTTGAATTGAATTGGATTAAATTGAATTGAATAGAAATTGAATGAGCTAATTGAGTGGATGAATTGAAAGTTTTGAATGCATTAAATAATGTAGTGGAATTGGATAATATATTTATAAAAAAAAAAAACCAAAAATGCTGACTTTCAACAAATTTTTCATTTCAATACTACTGGCATATTATTGTCAACTTCTACTGAGGTACATATTAAGTCATACTGCTGTCAGTGTATGCGCTGTTTTAAATAAATGAAAAGACAAGAAATTCAATGACCTCAAAACTTTCATAAACAAGCAGCCGCAGGGCAAAAGTGAAAAACAAGCAACAGCAGGGACCAGTACCTACAACATGGGATTAAGGAAATATGACAACGTATTAGCAAGAATAAGAAAAGGCCGATTCAACAAAAGTTGATGAAAATGTAAATGCGCAGCACAAAACGTACGCAATCATTCAAAATGCTTTAAAGTAAAGTTTTAAATTACTTTTCTGTTTTTTTTTTTTGTATTCTTCATATTTCATAAGGGCGTTGAGGGGTGTGCCACAAATGCAATAAGCTTAATTTCCGGCATAACTGTAGAAAAAGCACCACAGAAGCGCCTGCAAAAGTGCTGTGGCACAATAAGTAGAGAAGTTAAACTCAAGAGCAACTTTAAATTTAATTTTCTAACTGAATTAAAATCACTGACAGTCAGCCTCGCGCTAAGAACTTTACTTCCTGTTGAAGTGTCGTCATCCTATGTTGCTTTGGCTTCCTGCACTCCACTCATGTACATGGCTTACTTCAAAGTTAAGTCATCATGTTGCTCCGATGTTGTTTCATAATGTTGAATAGCAATTTATTTCTGTTCTGTTCTGTTTTTTCGACACTCAAGTGGTATACTTACTAGTTATTCAATAGCCTTAGAACAAGATAGAGAAGAAAAAGAAACGCAAACAATACGATGAATAAAAGTTGTTTCTTCTTTATAAAACGCGAAAGCAATTCACTTTAAGTACGTCCTATACCATTGATTCTGGCCTTAACCTGGGAACGTTTAATGACGCGTTTTTGATTTTCATTAAGTTGCTTGTCTTTTAAAGCAAAAACTTTCTCAGATTTTTGAAATTTAATTTTTTTTTCTTTTGTTTCAATTTAATTATGTTTCATACTTGCGTTTCATTCGCATGGTCTGTTTCTTTTCACGCAGTAAACCAAAAGCCTTCATATAAATCCATAAAATATGCTGCAATATTGTTTTGCTTTCCCACAGCTTTGCTGCTTGGCTTACATTTTATGGGTGTTAATAATGACGCGCAATTTTTTCGCCCCCCCCCCACTACTCTCTTTTGGTATCTATTTTTGTAATTCTATGTATGTACTTATTTTTTACACTGTACAAAAAACTAATTGTGAAATTAGTAAAATAGCTTGAAGACTTTAGGCTTAAATATTTGAAGTATATAGCAAGTGCAAAACCAGAGCAACGGCAACACTGCGAAACAGCTGTTTTTGACACGCAGCTGTCGTTCGATCTGTTTACCGTCACAGAAAAAGAAAATAAATTTAGACACGATGCACAGCAGTTGATCGAGACAGTTTTTGCATGGCCGGCGACCGGTTGACAACAGCAGCAGCAGCAGTAAGCAGAACTAGCAAACAAAAGGGTAAGCATCAAGGAAACAAGGTATTTGATGAGCTAAATTAGTTTTAGTAGTACCTAGAAGTGGGTGTAGTAGCGTAGAGACCGCGGCTTTTAAACACACGTAGCCCGATAATAAATCAGTTGTCTGTGGTTAGTACAAAGGTGTGGGGTTGCACAAACAAGAAGCCTGATATCATATTAGTTGTTCGTGGGTGTGATCTAGTCTTGAATGAAGTCGGGTATGTAAACAACAGGTGTTTAGTCGCGTATAGAAGAGAATTCTAGTCAATGCATTGTCAATTAAAGAATAATGCAGTAAAAAATTAGCTCATAGAATCATGCGATATTTTTTTTACAAAAACTCTGCTACAATATAATATGTACAATACGAGAAAAAATTATTTGGATTTTATAAATGGTTTAAATGACATGAGGTTTGTGAAATCTAGCGTTTTCAATTTTCCTTGGAAAATAACTAACTTAGCTGCGTCTAGCTATTTCATCTTACCGTAAAGAAATTAATATTCAGAGCCCACTCTTTCAATTTAAGTCAAAAAATGTCCGACATATTTCAAGCCAATTAAAGAACTCATAAATTTTCTGAAAAAGTTCATATTATTTTCAATGCAAGTTTGCAATATAAACAATTGTATATGAAAATCATGTGTTGCCTACGTACCTTTAGGGTTCAAGAATTTTAGTTCATATAGGAAATAGACTAATCCGATTTTTATACCCTACACCAAGGGTATATTCACTTTGTTCTTCTGTTTGTAACGCAGAGAAGGAGGCGTGGCAGGTATGAAAAAGTATATATATTCATGATCAGCGTCACCTCCTGAGTCGATATTGCCATGTCCGTCTGTCTGGCTGGGTGTGTGTGGAAATACAGTTTTTGGGAAAACTGAGCAACATAATTCAATAAAATTTGGTATTCTGCCTCCGAGCAAGATCGGTCAATGGACACGCCTACCGCCCATACAAAAACTATAACTGTTATTGCAATAATAAGAGCATTATTTGCAATAACAGAAGCAAAATACACATAAATATTAGGAAAAGTAAGCATAAGCTCTGAGCAAAAAGCAAATTCGGACTAGAGGGCGTGGCACCTCCCATATAAACAAAAGTTTCAAAATGTTATACGAAAAGCGTTTTTTGAGATAACCCAACCAAATTACACTCAAACACTCAAATCTATAAATGCAAGCTATACGCAATATCTAGGCAAACTCAGGCAAGAGGGCGTGGCACCTCCCATATAAGCAAAAGTTTCAAAATTATACAATGAAAGTGTTTTTTGAGATAATCCAACCTAGTTTTACTCAAACACGAAGAACATTAATTGTAAACTCTGAGCTTAAAGTAGGCGAAGTAGGATTAGAGGGCGTGGCACCTCCTATATAAGCGAAAGTTTGAAAATGCTATACTGAAAGATTTTTTTAAGATAACCTAACCGAATTTAACTCAAACACTCAGAACAGTGAATGCAAGCTCTACGCAAAATCAAGGTAAGCTCGGAGGCGAGGGCGTGGCACTTCCCATAAAGCAATTTGTTCTTATACTCTCCTAATAATATACTTGAAATGCAGTGTAGGGTATTGAGTTTTTGGCCTGGCCAAAGAGACCACCCTTATTTCAAAATAGAAATAAGTTTTGAAGCCAAATAGAAATGGTTGAATTCCGGGCACATGAACTCCAGTATTTTAAATTTTATCACAATTTTAAAAAAAAAAAAAAAAAATATTTCTTACTGTGCATAATGTTGTTTTTTATCCCTTATGCTTAGCTGTATTTAAGTATATAAAGCAATTTTTTTTACCCTTACTTTTTTTGTTGTCCATGCATTCATTTCATTCACTTCTATTGTCCTCATTTTGTCGTGGAATGGAGGAGTTTGACATTATTTTCATCTCATTTATGTGTAGGATTATTTGGGTAATCTTCATTGAATTTATGTGAAAGAACAAAAACAATAAAAAAAAAAATGTTCACCGTGATGAGGAAGGTTTATTGTTTTAAATCATAGTTAATGTACATTGTCCAGAAGTGAGAAGCATAACGAGCTGAAAAAAAAAAAAAAATGCTGATGAAGAGCCATTCATTGGTGAGTTGTTTCATTAAACTGATTATGGACAGCAACAACAAAAAAGGTCCTTTGTGTAGACTTATTTGGATAATTTTTCTTTTCTTTAGTTCTATAGCAATTTTTCTTTTTTGGCTTTGAGTAAGTAGTTTAGTTAAGCTTTAAATTTGGTGCGAAAAAATTTGCACAAAAGAAAAATGATACAGGGGAGTATTTGTAATTTTGTTGGGGAAAAATGATTAAGTAACACTCAAAAAACAAACATTAATCTTCAGTTTTCGTCGGCATTGAGAAAGCAAAGCTCAAAGTGTTTAATTGTTTTCTAAGGGCGCCTAAAATTATGCTGAATAATTTGTCATAAATCAACAAATTCTGTGTGTATGCTGAAAACTTAACTTGTTAATTGCATAGTTTTAGGCTGTTGTATTTATTTTCATTAATCAGCAGTTTCACGAAATTTACTTAAGCTCTTGGTTATTTGTTATGAAAGAAGGTTTAGGAAATCATATTGCTTACAAATCCTAGGGTAATTTATAAGCTTTGAGCACATTTATTATTTTGCAACAATTTTGACAGATTTCTATAAATGATTTAAATGCTAACAAAAAGCTTTTAGCAAACAATTTCAACACACTAAGCATTTTTTGCATAAAATTTGAATAAATTTAGCAGCTGTGGAAGGAAAAGTATTAGCCAGTTTTTTCTTAAATGTTTGGTTACTACACACAACACCATTGGCGCAAATATCACTTACTCTGTTGCTGCTAAGAGCCATATGAAGACACTACAAAAAACAACCGCCTAAAAGTAAGCAAATTAAGTTTGTAAAAATTTCGCCTTTAACCGGAAAGTTAATTGAGGTTTAACGCAAGTGCAGGAGCCTGTCGGAAAGAAAAAAAGAAATAACAAATGTTAAGAGTAAAAGAGAGAGTATAAGTTAAGCGTGAGGATAGGGTATAAGCATAGAAAGCAGCTTGTAGCTTGACTGTAAGCATAAAAACCACAAAAGCGCTGTGCAGAGTAATGCCTCGGAGGTACATAGTACTTTTCAAAAGAATAATAAAGTAGTGAAAGGAATTGCAACAAAATGGAATAAATTTGCGGTAAAAATGCTTGGGAATAACCATGATGAGAATGAATTTTAGACATTTGCAAATATTCAGCTATTTATTTGGTTTTTTTTTCTGCTGCTGCTTTTATTTTATTATTTATGTTTTTGTTTTTATTATGCCAGATTATAGCTTAAGCTCAGATTTTCGTGGATTTTTTGAAAGATTTTTGATGAGAGGTGAAGATTGAATTTTAATTTAAAATGTTTAATACAGGCAAATAGTCTAACGAAAAGCTTTGGGGTTTTAAGAAAATCCAAAGTTCTAAAAAATTGTGAAAACTGAATGAAAGAAGAAGAAAGAAGAAGCATGAAAGAGCTCACACAATTAGTTTAAAGTTTTTAATAAAAAAGTTTTCTTCAAAACGCTAGTATAATGAACTTTTCTGAGAGCGGTTTAGCTCGCCAGTGGCAAGGGGTTCGGCTACAAAAATTTATAAAGAAAAGGAGTCAGAGTTTCAATCATTAATTTAATTTTTTATTGCATTTGGTTTTTTCAGGCTTGAAAATAATTAATAATACAAAAACACGTCTTCCTTCTCCCCACCACTCTTTTCTCTTACGCGTCGTTCTTTCTGCCAACAGCCGTGGTCTAGTATCGTGTAGTGGTAGTGCTACCTAACGCCAAAAAAACTATGTCACAGACTGAGTGCGTGTTCTCAAAAATACTGCGCTTTCTGGCTTTCCTTCGCGTGCTAGATCAAACTGATCCATCATCGGGTTAGCGCGTAAGTCCGTTCTCACTACTTAACGTTAGCCGTGAACAACTAATCCAGCATCAGGCTACTCACTTCTAGTGCGGTGGTTCTGTTTCCCTCTTTTAGTTATTTTCTCTGAGATGTGTCTGTCTCCTTCACCCTTAATAAGGAGAGCAAACCACGTTAACCGTGAGCAACTGATACGCTATCGGGTTTCTCACGTTTAATGTGGTGGCTCCTCTTACCACTCTTCGTTTATTCTTCTGTTCCACGTATGAAAGTCTGTTTTGCGATGGAAAGAGAGAGTGAACGCTTACGGCAAACTGATTCAGAATTGGGTTTGAACGCAAGACTGCTGTCACCACTTATATATTAGCCGTGAGCAACTGATCCATCATCGGGCATCTCACGTTTAATGTGGTGGTCCTCTTTACCACCCTGCGGTATGTACTTTGATCTACGTTTATATATCTCATACAACCTAGTGCTTTTCACCGCTCTACTTGCCACGCTGCTGCCCCCACAGGTTTGAAATTAGGTTGCACCTACGAATAACTGATTCAGTCTGTGTGGCCCCTCACCCTTTCGCTAATCACAGGCATCTGATTCAGTATGGAGCTACATGTGCTTAGCGTGGTGATTTGTACTATACTAAATTCCTACTCCTGCGACAACTACTATATACTGCTTGTTCAAAGAAAACCAAAAGAACTTTGTTTCCTTTTTGGTTGCTGCTTACTTCATTGCTGCAGCTACTGCTGCTGTTGTTCGCTGGTCGCCGGCCACGCAAAGACTGTGTTGATTCCCTCCGGTGTGTCAAAATTTATGTTATATTTTTTTGAGATCTATCGCAAGCTGCGTGTCAAAAACAGCTGTTTCGCAGTGTTGCCGTGTCTGTCGCTTTTAGTGATGTTGTGGGGATTATACCCTTAACTAAATTTGTGGTTATCTTCCTTATCTAACTACTTAAAAACAAAAATAAATCATCATTTCAATTAAAAATAATAAAATTAAATACATTTCATGTGTAATTCAGAAATAATTAGTTACTTATGTATAAATAAAAATATGATATTGTATAATAATACGCATGTTATACAAAACGATGATTTGTAGGAGGAAAACGCATCCCCGCCAACTTTCCTCCACACACACTTTTGCAATTGAAGTCAAAAAAAGTTCGACATACAATATTTCAACCTAATCATTCAAATTATCCATTTTCTGAAAAAGGTCATGCGATTTTCAAAGCGAGTTTGCAATATAAGCAATTGTGTGGAAAATAATGTGTTGCATACCTTAAAGAATAAAGAATTTTACTTCATTTTCTAAATTTCATTGTTGTTATGTTTTCCAAAATATATATGAAGCTTTATAAAGGATTTTAAAAATCGTACTAATTATAACTAAAATTATGCATCAGGTGGTCGAAAATGATAAAATAATCTCAGATTTTAACGTCGTGCTACCTTGTACAATCTGAGAAAAACAAAAAAATTCAGCTTTTCGAAAAAAAAAGTAAACTTAAGAAAAACAAAACGACAGTGAAGCCAAAGTTTTATAGTTGGAAAATTTCAATAGCACCGCTGCTGAAGCCAAGGACATCATCATTAATTGTACGCGCCTTCAGATTTTAACACCCCAAACAAATTAGCAACCACAAAAGTTGCAAATGGCGAGTGGGTCGCAATAACAGCACCCGTAGAAAATGAATACAAATTTTTTTCCAAAAAATCAACATAGCGAAAAAGGACCAAGTGCGGTGAAAGCAAAGTAGCGAAAATGAAAAAAATTAAAACAGCGCAGAAAAATATGCTACATAAAGTAAAACCGCAAATGTAACAGCAGCTGAAACTCCAAATATGTGTGCGGCATGTTGGTATGAGTAAATGTTAATGTGGCAAAAAGCTTTTCTTGGTCTGTATGTGTGTGTGTTTTCGCTCTATTTTTGAAAGATAACACAAGGGAGTAAAGTAGCATGAGACAGTAAATAGCAAAATATTTAACCCAATTTTGCATTTGCTACTTTTACGGTTGAGTAGTCATGGCTTATAAGTTTTGTATCGAGTTACTCAACATAAAAATTTTCCATTTAAGGGGAAGTTGAAAAAGGAATCGAATTTTTTTGTTATGTCTTAAGTTAATAAAAATGAGTTGAGAGCTAGAACTTTCACAAGAAGTTCATTATTTAATGCGGCTAGTTTGAACTCAAATAGCCAAATTTCACAAGGCTGAAACTTAAGCTTTTGTATAACTTCCAAACTATAAATCTGCACAAAATGCGCATCATAATTCTCTGCCTTGCTCGAAAATTTATGCCTTAATTTAATTTTTTACCGATAAAATTTGCAACGCTTGAAATTTTCTTTTTTGCAGCAAATTAATCTCAATGATTTATTGGCTTTAAGCTTGAAGACAGACAGACAGAACTTTGCCAATTGTGCACAACGAGATATCTAAAGTTTTCTTAACGACCACAAGCACTTTGTTGGCAATGTGGTGTTATTTTTAAGTAGTCCCCCTCCGCCCCCCACTTAAAATTAATAATTTATTTAAAATAGTTAAGCTCACAACCACAACACTACTACTTCAACTAGTGGCGAGTGGGAGGGGGTTGCATTCACTGTGTGTGTGATATGTTGGCTCTCATTTCATATGCATGGAATTCTCTAAGTGCACACGATTATTTTTACAAGTCCACGTGCAATACATACATATTTACATATGTATATATTGTATATAGATGATTATATATGCTTATTAATGCAAACACAAGTGTATACACTCAGATATTTGTTTATTTGTGTGCATATGCCATGGACTCTCATTAATTATTTAATTAATATGAAGCTGTAAAGGCGACACTCGTGTCCATTTCAATGAGAGCAATATTGAGTGCACCTTATTTCAAAAGTTGCGCACTCATCGAAAACCACTCAACGGAGTTTGCGGGGTAGCTCTTGGCTGAAATTATCAATGCAGTCAACAATGTGGTTGATTTAAAGCCACTTGGAAGAAGTTTATTGGAGGAGGAAGCTCAATAATCACCAAATTCCTGGAGAAACATAGGTCATAGTTCTCATGAGATAAAGCTTTCGAAAGAAATATAATGTTTTGGACTTATTGTTTCCATAGGGTGTTACAGAATACAATAACACAGTGCTATAGTTATTTTACACTTTGCATCAGACCTAGCAAATATCGTAGGTCTGGTCGAGTACTTAACATGCCTATAGTTAAAAATTGTAATGTACCTTCAAAATCTGAAGTTACCCTTAAATAACTGTTTTTGGGTGACTTTGTGCACTTAAAAATCTGTTGCTCAATTATTTCTTAACCGCTTTGACATTTTTTCACTGATTTGAAAAGAAATGTGAGGACACAAATTGGAAGCCTTATTTGCGTCCACATCTTTTTAACAATTACTTGTATTTTAAGCATTAATAATATTAAGAACTAATTCAGGGGACTTGACAAACAATCGTGCAACCGCCTGGTAAACAGTTAGGCGAGAATTGCTTGATTATTGCGTGCAGCAGCAACCCTGGTCCCAAAGCAGTGAGTGCCAACTGTCAAATCTAATCAATAAAAGGAAACAGCTGATCGTGGTTGAAACGGAATGGTAGAATGAAAGTTCCGGTGATGGTATCGATCTCTAGTAACCCAACCGGCAACGAGGTAAGACGTGTTCTTCAAATATTTCAACCATCCGTGCACGAAACAGAGACTTTCAAGAAAAACCCAGTACATACTTACGTATCAGTGGACAGCGAGTAAAACCATATGCTTTGGTTTCTGTAGAATTTCCTAATCTTAACCGAGAGTGTAGCGGTGGCGCGGGCTCCCGTGAACAAGCAAGACGTACAAAGACAGGTCAGTAGAGGACAGCAAAGAGGCAGCGGTTGTGTGACTCTCTTGAATCCTGACGTCTGGATGGAAACACAGATTGGCGACGTGAAAAGTCCACAAGGAGGCAGTGGTGGCACTACTCCTGGATCGATTGTTGTTCACGACTTACAAATATCCTCATCATCCATACTTTCCCCATTCGTCAGCCGTATCACTAAGCTTGTATTTTAAAATCTTCAGGGAAACTATAAACAGCAAAATAATATTGTGAAATAACACCCGGGAAATTGTGAAAAGTTTTTCTTTCCTTGGCAGGGAAATAAATTTTTGTATTCGAACCTTGGGCACCGACGGCTAGACCCCGGCTAGCGGCGAAAAGGTTCAGTACTGTTGAAGAGAAAGGGGATAAGTATGTTCAAATGAAATGTTGAGGGAAAAATATATCGGAGGTTTGGCCGGCAGGGACTCTCTAGAAATCGAGAAGTAACTTTCATAAAAATTTAGTTTTTCTAGGCCATGCTCGCCAAGGGGTAGAGGGAAGGGGTAAGTTAGTTCGAAAAAATGTTGAAAAAAAAAAAATAAATGGTGTTGGTCTTACAATTTACTTTTCTTAGGGCGGATGCTGGACAGCTATGAAGCCATTTGTTGATTTTATTCTTATTTTTGTTAAACGTTGACTTCGATGCAATTTCAAAAATTTGTTTTGGGTTTTGTTTTTTTTTAATTTGTAAATGACTGAAAAGCTCGAAACAATTCAATTCAGTTCCACCTTAATACATACAATGTCAATGTGTGTTATCGCCACAAATCCTCACTCCTGCACACACACACATACATACGCTCATCAATGTCGGCATGTGCAAATAAACAAACAAACAAACACAGAGATAAAGACAGGCAGCATCAGCATTTAAGCTGCCCGCGATTTGGTAGCTTTCAGCGATTCATGCCATTTTTTTTGCAGCTGCTTCTTTTTTTTTGTGCCATTTTAATCGAGCGATTTCTCTCCATTTTTATACCCTACACCCAGGGTATATTCACTTTGTCCTTCCGTTTGTAACGCAGAGAAGGAGGCGTGGCAGATATGGAAAAGTATATATATTCTTGATCAGCATCACCTCCTGAGTCGATATAGCCATTTCCGTCTGTCTGTCTGGCTGGCTGGCTGGGTAACGGCTGTGTGTGGAAATACATTTTTTGGGAAAACTAAGCAAGATAATTCAATGAAATTTGGTACACAGCCTCCGTCATCAAAGTTAGCTCGGGGGATTGAAAATGAGCGAAATCGGTCAACGGGCACGCCTGCCGCCCATACAAAAAATGTCTTCAAAATGCAAATTTTTGAGTATTTTTCTCAACAACGCAACCAAAATACATATAAATACTACGAATTGTCAGCGCAAGCTCTGACAAAAAACTGGTCGAATTCGGACATGAGGGCGTGGCACCTCTCATATAAGTAAAAGCTTCAAAACGCTGTACAGAAAGCGTTTTTTGAGATAATCGAACTAGATTTGACTCGGACACTAAAAACTATAAATGCAAGCTTTAAGCAAAAACTGGACAAAATCGGACAAGAGGGCGTGGCTCCTCCCATATAAGCGAAAGCTTCAAAACGCTATTCTGAAAACAAATTTTTTAGATAATCCAACCAAATTTCTAAGGCTGTGCAAAGAGCTCTTCGAACCAACTCGAGTATTCCATCATTGTATCGAACCTAATGCAAGCAGGATCGATCGATCGAGCAACTCGTTTGTTCGAACGTTCGTAGCTTGCAACATGTTTGTCAGTTGCTTCGTATTGTTGAACAGCGACACAATTCATATATTCAGTTGTGCTTTGTTTATTGTGTGTAGTGGTAGTGTGAATGTCAGCATGTCAAACATAGCCAAGAGGAGCATTGTGTGGGAGCATTTCGACGATACCGAGGAACCAAAATTAAAAAAATGGAAAACATGTAGTAGAACATTATTATACAATGGTACCACGACAACTACACTTTTGCTAAATCGCATGATCCAAGCATAAACGCTGCCAGTAAGTTCATTTAATAATTTAATTTGTGTATTTATTATGATATATTTAACCAATTTTTTAGGAATTTTATTGCTACTTAAAGGATTTTCCAATTTTATGTATAATAATGAACGGAAACAGCTCGGAAGTATCAAGTATACACAAATATTTATACAAAGGTTGTGTATAAATCTATTTTTTTATAAACAAACATTTGATTGCAGGATACAGCAAACAACCTCGGGGATTCAGAGCAATTCATAAGTCAGCTGCAATCCGAAATGGATTTATATTTGGCAGATCCCAATTGCGTTAAACAAACTGACGTTGTTCAATGGTGGAAAAGTCATATCCACATTTTTCCAAATCTGTGCCGTCTGGCAAAATCATTTTTAAACATTTCTGCAACGCAAACGACGAGCGAACGCCTCTTTTTAACGTGTGGAAATATTGTTAAGGCTGATCGAGCTAACTTGTTGACGAATCATGTGGAAGAAATAGCGTTCTTGCACGAAAATTTAGCGTTCTTGCACGAAAATTGCATGTAATATATTTTTTTTCTATGTTTGGTTAGTTTATATATTTATTAATTTTTCTTTATTTTTAATTAATTTTTTTGTTCATGTTTACATTGTTGCATAGTGAACATAGTTTTTTTGTTTAAATTAAATCACTTGTGTTTATAAATAAAAAAAAAGTTTGTTGAATTAAATGAAACAAAAAACATATCACTTTGTAGACGCATAAAAGTCTACATGTGTGTTCACTGGGTACAGAAAAATCAACCAAACCAGTTGATCGCTTCAAACCTTCAGCTACAATACATAGCAATTTCTGTTGAAATTGGTCATGCTTCGGGTTGCAGTTTTTACTCTTGTGAATGTTGTTGCATAAGCTTCTGTGTACGCAACCTTACAGCCAACACATTGGTTGCTTGTATCATACAAGTTGTGTGCAGGTCCGCATTTAAGCTTATTGTTGCCCTTGGTTAGATAAAATGTTTAAGTCATTTTTTTGTAAACGGTGTTTCTGTTGAATATTTTACCATCATCACTGACGCGTTTCCTTTTGTGTATGGAAGAGGAATTGGAGACATTCTTTTAAAAAATCCAACAAATATTTTTAGGGCTGCCACCTGGTTATTTTAATAAAATCAAAATTTTCTTTCAACAAATTGCTAAAATCATCATTTTCTCTTTATAAATTGACATCTTGGGTCCAAAAACAACGAAATAAAAATTTTGGTTTGCCATATTAAGGTTGCCAGACGTTTTTTCGCAAAATTGCGTTTCTTTGTTATGTTTCTTTATTGCAAAGTTATATTTTCGACCCAAAAACCCATAGTAATTTTTTAGGGCTGCCACCTGGCTTTTTTAATAAAATCAAAATTGTCTTTCAATAAAGTGTTAAGATTATCATTTTCTCACTATAAGTTCCTTTATTGCAAGGCTATATTTTCGACCCAAAAACCCAAAGTAATTGTTTAGGGCTGTCACCTGGTTTTTTTAATAAAATCAAAATTTTCTTTCAATAAATTGCTGAGATCATCATTTTCTCTCTATAAATTGACATCTTGGGTCCAAAAGTTTTATGTTGCGTTTTTTTGCTATCTTTACAATCTTTACTATCTGTAGCTATCTGAACGTTCCTGACACCAAGAATTTCAATTTAGTCACAAAAAGTATGATTTTAACAAAATTTCCAACAAAAAAACCAGGCGGCAACCCTTAAGATTTTGTACAGTTTTTAAAAAGTTTATCTGAGCGTCTCTTAAACTAAAAACTTGAGTTGAAATAATCAGATGGCAACCCTTAAAATATATGTTAGGTTTTTTAGAAGAACGTTTCTCAAAGTATTTTTCGTTGCATTCCTTAACAAAAAAAAAAATATTTCTTGTGGCGGCCCCTCTTGGTCAATCTGTTAATCCAGCCGTGGTTGTATGCAACACATTGGAATTGAGCGCTCGAACGATACATACTGTTCGAACGCTCAATCTGTTCGGTGTACTGATCGAACAGAAATTTCTGTTGAAATTGTTCGAACTGAGACTTGGTTCGAGCGAGCTGCGTTCGTTGCACAGCCTTACAAATTTCACTTAAATACTAAGAACTATAAATGCAAACTCTGAGAAAAAACTGGGTGCATTCGGAGGGCGTGGCACCTCCCATATTAGCAAAATTTTCAAAATACTGCTGTGTAGGGTATTCAATGTTTGGCTAGGCCAAAGGTAACACCCTTACTAGTTTTTTTTCATTTTAATTTTATAGCGTGCTATTTTCAGCAACTTCTGTTGCCGTTATTATTATTTTTTTGCTTCTGCTGCTGGTTAATTTAAAAGCGCTTTCAACGCTTTTCACTTAAATGTAAAATTAAAAAACTCAGCATGAATACGCGGGCTTAAATGCGATTTATTCGTCACTCAGCGCAATATATCACTGGGAGTTTTTGTTTTTTCTCTCAAATAAAATTGTTAATTATCAGTAAATGTTAAGCGATTTCACTCTGTTTTCTTTTTGTTCATTGAAACAGGTTAATTAATTGAAGTTCCATTTCATTTTGTAGCAAAGGACACAGCGCTGAAAGTGTGGGTGGCATGCGGCTTGATGTTAATGGCGGCGTGGCATAACTTAAATGTTGCATTTAATTTAAGTGCCGTTTTTGTTGCCACAGAAATCAATAAATTGCAATACACAAAAACGAAAAATTTTTTTTTGATGTTAGGGGAGTAGTAAATGTGTTCTGAAAACTCTTGCTGTAGCATAAAAGTTTTATAACAATTTTTGCATTTTTTTTGTTGTACTATGAGTTGCTGTTGCAGCTTGCTGCTTGCATTGTGAATGGTTCAAATAAGTTTGCATTCCACTTGATTAAGATTTTTGGACTGAGAATAGTTTTAGTAGAAATTGAATGGCATCACTAAGTTGGGGTAGAAGTTGCTGCAGCTTGGCAGTAGTTCAATTTTCTTGCCTCATCTCGGAGCAAATTTTAATCAATTGACTTAAACATTTCGAATATATGTATTTTGATTTAAATTAAAAGAGTAGATTCTCAGCTTTCATTTGTTTTAAGTTATGTAGAAGACGTAGCTAGACGTAGCCAACTTAGTAATTTTCAGAGGAAAATTGCAAACGCTGCATTTCAAAAAGACTTTTCAATTTGCGCATATCTTTTAAGCCATTTATGCATATATTTCATATAATTTTTTTTTTTTTAAAACTAATTACAAAATACTAAGTATATTTTATAAAATGCAATATACATGTCTGTAACAAAAATAATTTAAATGTGGGAAATACACCACGGAGTTGTAACGAACCTATCCTTTGCTGGCAGGGGTGTAACTGTCGGCGACCAGGGTTCACTACAAAATTTATATTTCCCAAGAAAACTCAGCTTTTTCAAACGTTATAAGTAATTCACTTTATTCACTAAAACCTATGCGGCGACCACCAATAGAAAGCATTAATTGCAAATTAGTGACAGCTCTTTGAAACAATTTTGCCACCTGTATTTTATACAAATAGTTTAATTTCATATCAGAATTCAAAGTTGTTCATGTTTTCAATAAGTTGGGAACATTGTCAATGTATTGACATTTATTTAATTTCGCAAGATGGAAATATTTACATTGAACGTTCATGCGAAGGTGCAAAAAAGACTTTCAGCATTTTCGAATCTGCGCGTCAATGCGTGAATACCCATATATGTAGTATATATGTAATATATAGTTATCACATTGCTTAAATTTTAATCTTCCTACTCGAGGATAGGGTTCCAGCGTGTTTCTGTCCGTCCGTCGTGGAGTGCATCACAGACCATACCTTTCCGTCTTTGGTTCTGGGTCTCCGTCTGTCCATCGTGGGGTGCAACACCGACAATGCTTCTCCGTCACTAGTCCTGGGTCTCCGTTTACACGTCGTGGAGTACATCACAGACCATGCCTCTCCATTAGTTGTCCTATAAATGTGTCCTATGGTTATTTATTAAGTATAAATCCCAGTCATGTCTCAATGTGTCCTCGTTGCTAAAAAATTCCTAAGTCACTGAATGTATTAAATAAATCAGGATCACGTCTTATCTATGCGGCGAACACCAAGAGATAGAAAGTATCTCCAACAGGAAATACCTTCATTGCCTTTAATAAATGATGGCCGCCCGCCCTGTTGCGTGAGATTCGGAAGTAATGTTCATTGGGGTGTGTTCGAAATTCTTTGATGATGCGATATTCAGTTTGTTGTAAATTTTTGTTTAACATCCGCGTGTGTTTTACGTGTTTTCATATACTTGCTTAGTTAAAGAAACTTTTGTTGATTTCTTAAGATTTAGCTGGCTCAGTGTGAAGCACTGATGTCTTATCATGGAGATAAGTGTTGAATTGATGACGACCAACGAGCTTTCCATGTGTATGTACGATGTCGGTTGTCAGTTGGGCATAAGTTGCACGTTTAAGTTGCATGTGTTGTCCGATGTTGGTTGGCCGTTGGATTAAAGTTGCATGATGATTGGTTGGTTGGTTGCTTTAACATTTATGTTATGGACGAATAGAGAATTTGTTGACAGTAAAAATGTCGTCAATTGCAACAGCTCAGGAGATAGTGGTTTGACCGATATCATTTTGCCAACTTAGTTTTATCTGTAATACGGTTTGAAAGAAAACATGGCGACTTATATTTCTTTTCTAACATAAGGGCAGCCAACTTACGTTATGGCATGCCTTTTGCTTTTTTACCTTGCATTTTTCTATATCTTTTATATATCAAGACGTTTCCTTAATGTTTAGTTTACTTATTGCGGCAACCTACACTCTGATTTAGAATAAATTTACTTAACTTACAAAAAATTCCCAAAGGACTGGCTTTTTGGCTGAAAAAGTATGAAAATTAAGCCATCATAATTTAACTTATATAACACTTTTAATTCAATAACGACTTAAAAGTTTCACCCTAAAAAGTTTTCCTTTTTTTTCTTTTGCCAGCATCTATTCTAATAAATTTTAATAATAAAATTTTAAAACATAAACTCTTGTTTAAAAACAATTTTCTAGAGTTGGCCAGAAATAAAAAAAAAAATTTTGCGTTGAAAGTAGACCACCAAACGTTAAAAACAAACTTTTTAAGCTTAAAAGCTATGTAACGTGTTGCCACAGAAATTTGCTTGACTGACGAGTATATTGGAAAAGTTTCAAAAATAAGTACCAGCAGCACAAGTACACCAGGAGGCATAAGTACATATACTTGAAAAGGAAGTCTACGCAAAAATATATATGAAGTTGTGCACTCAAAATGAAAATATCCGCCAACGAAAAAGCTACCTATGTAAAAATAGGACGAAGGGAAGTAAAGAGATGTACGGAAAATGGCAGCTGAAGAAAAGTTAAAGAATTTTAATGCAATTTAAATTGAAAATGAACTCAATTTACCTGCGAAAAACCATCCAACAACAACAAGATAGTTTGATAGTTCGTGCGCGAAAATGCAACACAAGTGAATTTGTGTAGTTTAAAAGTCCTTGTATGGTTTTGTGCAATTAAAGTTATGCAAAAAGTTGCAAATATTTCCTGAAACTTGAGGAATCTCTTCTACTGATATGTTTTTTATATATTTTTATTTAACAAACTTTTCCAACCACCATCCGTCTTTTTTTTGCTCTCCGTTTGTAATGCACTTTTCAAATGCTTAAAATTGCTCTAGTTATCGTCGTCGTCATCGTCCTTGTGTCCTTGTTTAAAAGTAAATTAAAAACAGAGCAAAAATTGAGGACGCACAAAATGATGCTTCGCATGTTTGTCGTCATCTCTTGGCAATAATGTTGGCAGCCGATAAAGCAAGACGTCACTGCGTTGTAATGACGTATACTTATGGTCTGAGAATAGTTTAACCTGTTTAGGGAATTGAATATATGTACGTGCGACACATTTTCATTTTAGCTCAAATGAGGTTGAAGTGTAGGGAATTAATGAAACAAGTTTATAGTACACTGATAGAAATGTTTGTTTGAAACGAAAGAAAGAGATATACAAGGTATTGTGACGTAAACGCAATGATAAAAGTAAAATGCGCTAAAAGCAAAATGAAGTAAGCCTTTAAGTATGCACTGAATTTTAAACATATTCAAGCACGATATACCAGAGTAAAAATGCATGTGGTAAATAAAATGTGGTAAAAATAAATCATGAAAATTAAAGCAAGCCTAAAATCATGCAATGAATTTTTAGCATAATCAAACAATCACGAACTGCCACACGAAAAATGCATGTGGTTAATGAAATATGCCGAAATTATAATATAAAAAAGTTACGCCATCTAGCAGATGCTAGAAACATAACGAGAGAGCCATTTGACAGCAACAGATGGTAATCAGTAATATTTTAATTGTAGTGCAGTATGGTTTAAGTGTTGACTACTGATCAAAAAATATTTTCCCAATGAAGTAAAAAGTTAAATCGAGTAAGCCTTTATGTATGCATTGAATTTCTAATATAATCAAACGAGCACGTTCTTGGCGAATGAAATTTGGTAAAAATAAATGTTAAAAATTTAAAGTAAGCCTAAAATCATGCAATGAATTTTTATAATAATCAATAACTACGATCTACCACAGTAAAAATGCATTAAGTGTATAAAATATGGTGAAAAGAAAATAAATTAAGAAAACCACTTGATGAAAGCAGATGGTATTCAGTACTATTTTGATTGTAGCGCAGTGTGGTTAAAAGCAAACTAAAATAGGCCTTGAAATATGCAATGAATTTTTAACCACGATCTGCCACTATAAAAATGCGTGTGGTTTTTTAAAAAAATTTAATTTTCATGAGATTATGAGTACAATAATAGGAAAATGTAATTGCAATATTTCTTTACAAAAACTTTTCTGTTAAAAATTTTGTCTTAGGCACTCCAGGGTTAAAAGATTCTTCAATAAAATCTTTTTTATTTTGTCTTTGTTTTGCTTTGTGCCATTTTTCTTGTACTCAACACAAAAGTGATGCCGTTGCGGCATTAAGCGATTTCCTTCTATAAGGTCATCCACATTGGATGACAGGCAGGCAGGCAGTCTTGCTTTCTTTTGAAATGTATACCTTCAACCTCATGCCATGCAATACTTTGGAACTAACTTTGTCTATCTATGTTTAGCGCGCGCATTGCTCAGCCAGTTGGTTAGTTCGTGTCTTTGTTAACTTTAAGCGCTTTAACGCCGCGCGTTTGTAGCATCAATCTTTTATGTTCAGCTTTTTCGCTTCTCTTAACAGTTGAGTGATTTTTATGAACATTCAGCCATATTGGGCATTAAGTCTTTTAAGTAGTTAAAACGGCGCGGTTATTTGGTAGACTGTTTTGTGTGAGTGTGAGAGTTTGCAAAAGCAAAACGAAGTATTAAGCAAGTAGGGCGTTTGATTGACATCGAAGATTTTTTTTTTATTACTGAGCATTCAGTAAATTGTGTTCGAATAATGGCAAAGAATTATATAAAAATATACATATTAATTGCTAAAAATATTGTTGGAAATTTTATTACCTGAATTATCATTCTGTTCTCTTTGACATGTCATTATTCGAAATTTTTCCGATGGTTCTCGCAACAACTTAATGAAATGAAATGGCTTTGCACGCCATCTTTACCTACTGTGTAACTACTATACACCATATTTTTCAATAAAAATAAATTTAGAAATAACCACCATCAATGACACGTTGTGGACACAAACACATTAATATTTATAACAGTCCTTGTAGAAATTTATTCATAGGTGACCAAGAATTTAATTTTAAAATGTCGTCAAAGTAAATAAGCAACTGTTAAAAATCGAAACAATCAAATGTCGCGATACTTTGTCAGCTTTCTATGATACCCCAATTAAATTTAAGTACAAAGTCAAATCTTCTATAAGAACTTAAAAGGACCTTTGCGACAAATAAAACTTAACAAATGCAATTTTTCTTCTCTGGTTTGCTTTGATCTAAGGCTCTAACACGAAGTTGCACACGCGGGCCATCCAATTGTGAAAAAAAAATATTATCATAAATTGATTTTGCGGACCAATGCCAAATTAAATCATTGTATATTTAACATTAACACACAAGATTTTGAGAATTTTAAATAATTTCAGAAAAAAAAAGAAATTTTTTTTATTTAATTTAACAGGGCCAGTACTTTTATCTGCCGGCCATATCTTGGAATTTTTACTCGAGATGAGCATGTCTGATCTAAGCACAAACAAATGCAACTGTGAACGGCTTAAGCCACAAATAGCCACTGTTACTATTGCACTGTAGCTATAAAAAGCTCACTAAAACAACAACATGTCATGTTGTATATGTATGCGTTTGCTTGTGCATCACGATGTAAGTAGCAGTATTTTTGTTACTCTATGTGTGAAGCTGAGACAGAGCAAGGCGATTTTTCGTTATTTTTTGTTTTGTTTTCCTTTTGACTATTTAGCACAAAATGGATAGAAAGGATAAAAAACGGGCTTACGTATTTTGATTTATTTATGTTGTACTCGTATGCAAATGAAGAAATATTTTTCTTTTCAATTAAATAATGAAAAAGTTTGCACCTACGAGTTATAGAGTAATTCAAAAATATATCTTTTTTACTTAAATTTCAATAAATGACTTCTAGGAACGACTTTTAAGATAGATGAAATATTAGTATCATTGAAATGGTTGAACTTAAGAAATTAGCCCAAGAAATAAGTTTCAAAAAATTTTTCTCAGAATAAATTTCTGAATTTTATTAACTTGTAGAGATTTCATTCAAATTTTTCGCCACTGTGTTATGGCCCAAATTCAAGTCGTGGGTTCCACCAGAATATAGAGTTTCTCTTTTTCCAAATAGTTTTTCATGGTAATTATACATTTCAAAGGATGATTTCATCGCACTCGCACTCGGCTCTAATTGATTTCGAAAAATTTTTGTTTTTAATCGTGGAGTTTTTTGAACTTAATTTTTTGTTTGGGATTTTGATGTTTTCTGCTTCTGCAAAATTTTTGGATCTTTTTTTTTAAAGTTGATGGTATTATTATTACTCGTATAGATATGTATCAATATGAGCTATGTCAAAATATCTTCCGAACTCCCTCAAAGTCGTGGCACAGCCTACAAAACGTTCACCTATATACATATAACAAATGTTTATAAAAATTAATGTTTGTATATCTGTCTGTACGTACCTTATAGACTCCCAAACGGCTGGACCGATCAACGTGAAAATTTATATTTACTAATATTTTTGGGTACGGCGCGTGTTTCTGCATCATTAGATTTTTCAGTTTTTTTTAACTCAAGTGTCCCCTAGGTTGCCGGAACCAAAAATTTTTTTTTCCTCTTTTTAGTGTTTTCTATGCGTTTCATGCCTTTTATATGCCATTTTAGTGGAAACAAAATTTTTTCACCCAAGGGTCCTCCCTAGGATGTCGGAACCAAAAATTAAAAATTTTTTTTTTTCGTGTTTTCAACGCATTTCTATGCGTTTCATGACTTTTTACGAAATTTTAGTTGAAAAAATGTTTTTTCACCCTAGGGTCTCCTTTTGGATAATTCGTTTTTTTTGTGTTTCCAAAAAAATCATATCATATCGCTGAAAATATTTAGTGGACTCGGATGAGATTTGGTATATGTATTAAGAGTTTCGGCACAAATAATGCTCAAGGGACAAATGGGCGGTGCCACGCTCTTAAAAAAATATCAGCTCTGAAACTATTTAACACATATAGAGTAATTTAGGGTAATGTGGACTATGCGGGTAATGTGGTGCACCCTTTTATTTCTCATATTAAAGACTGCACAACAATTCTGGTTATTTGTGCACAATAAAAAGCGAAAAACATATTCTTTACGCTCTTTGGCTTTTCTATAATGCTAATTATTCGTGTGAAATTCTTAGCATATGCTGTGAGGTCAAGTTGACTTATTTGTAGTACTTGGTGAATAACTAAGTTACTTCCTCAGAACTCAGTTTTCTAAAATTCAAATATCTCTAGTGCAATTGTGGATCTATTATTCAACGAAAAAATGCATTAGCAAGTCTGATTTTACATTTCTTTTATATAATCAATGATTATTTCAAAAACGTGATGTATTCGGGTAATGTGGACTACTCCATATTATATACCGTATATCAACTTTTACTACTATTACACCTTAAAAAGCTAATTGCATGTGTAGGATACCCGAGTTTGAGTAATGTGGAGTACTATTTTACGTATGATTCGATAACCCTTCTTACTTATTCACATGTTAGTATGAATTTGGTTTATCTTACCAGAAAATATTATTTAATAAGAATATAAAGCTATTTCATAGCAAATATAATCTTAAAAATTACTACTCGACTTTTAGTCAACAAAATTTGCGAATAACGGTACTTCTTTAGGAAATGGGCAGGGTGAGCCACATTACACGACACTTTTCTTTTTCAGCTATTTTTAGGTACTTTCAATTTAACTGACCTCACGCTTGAAAATGTAAATATTTTAGTATACAAATTATCAAATAGTAAAAACAATAGAATAACTAATACAAATAAATTGACCAAGCTTACCTACTACCATTACTTTGGTAGAAATTGGTAAAAAAGAAAAAGGTAACCACATTACCCTAAATTACTCTACTTAGATGAGACAATTAACATTCTTTGGTTTAATTTTATAAGAAATGCCCCGCATTATGTACAAAAGAAGGTGTAGCAAGGTACAACGGGAAATGCTAGTATACTATAGAAAGAGAATCAATCGAACGATCTTTTTGAATTTCAATGTACAGGATCTACTTGCTATGAAGTATCTCTTATCTAAAAGTACGTTTATATCATATCACCAGTAGGCGTGGCACATCACAACGAGTTAAACAGAGTTATATCATGCAAACTGTATAAGGTATTTTGATAAAATTTGGCTCTGGACATAGATGTGCATTATCCGACAGTCCCACGCTTGTTTTTAAGCTGATCAATAATATGGTTCAATATTGGCAGATAACGGTTTCAACGATTTTGACAAAAACATGGAAGACTTTAAGTGAAAGGATAAGCTTTTGGTGATGTTTAACGAAATTCTTTTTTGTTTTTTTCCGTTACTTAGAGTATTTTTTCGAGCTCTTTGATATGTACTGTTTGATGAATTCCTACAATTTTCAAAATGTATAAACTTTTTTGATTTTATTCAATGTTTTTCGATAATTTTGAATACAAAACTATCCACGATGCTTATCAATACTTTTTGAACACTTCATCGGGGAGTTATTTTCTTACAGAACAGGTTAACTTTTTATGTTAACAATTTTTTTTTAAGGAATTTTCATTTGTGTCTACTTTTGCTATTTCAGTGCTCTTTTACTATTCATTTCATTATCTGACTCATACATTTTAAATTTCTTGCAAGTTGCTGATATGTTGTCATTGCTTTTTACTATCAACATTTGTCATTTATCGTTGATCGTATTTTTTATGTGTTTTCTTTTCTTTTTTCTTTATTTGATGATGTTTACATTCAATTGTAAGAAATTGAAATGAAATTTGAAATATTGTGCGTTCAATATTTGCCATAAGGCAACATGACTCTACCGAGCTACGAGTAAAAGACCAAGCTACACGACATATGGAAGAGTTTTAATTAAAAGCAAATATTTGCTTATCGCTCGTGGACAGTAGTAATAGTACATAGTTGTTTGCTTGACTTGCTCTGCAAATGTTTCACTACGATAATTTTTGCATTTTATCATTTTCATTTTCATTGTCATTGTCATGTTGATTGTTGGTATTACTTATTGTTCTAGACAGCTGATTTAGAAATTTATTAATTAAAATTATTTCATGTTTCATGTAAAAAGCAAAATGATAAGAAAATTCTAGTGGAAATCAGGAAATGAGTTATCATTTGGAATTTTTGAAATTTTTGTGGTATTTGATTATTGACATTAGATTCTTAGTAATTGGTAAATGCAATGACGAAATATCTGTGCAAGCAATTACTAATGGAAACTCAAGAAAATTTCAATTTAATTTATATAAATTTTCATTTATTTTCAATTTTTATGTAAAATGATTTTCGTACAACAAATCAGATACCATTAAATGCGCTTTTAAAATCTTGGCAATATATCTACTTCTTGGAACATTAAAAGCAAAATTTTTATTGCAAATTTTTAATAAGACGTTACATACATAACTAAATACCAAGAAGTTGCTTAAGGCCATAAAATCCTCTGCAGCGTATGATGCAGATAAACAAAAACGAATGAAATTGGCGCACAAAATGTGCAAATCCAAAAAGAAAAAAAAAGGAGGCATCTTGTAGGAGCAGCAAAAGAAAATGCATTTTTTTATTTTGTTATTGTAAACAATTAAAAGCGGAAATGCGCCAAATTGTTTTGGAATTTAATTTAGCTGGGTAAATAAATGAAAAGCTTTTTATATACAAAGACAGCGCGGGCCATCCAGCCAGCATGGGCAACAATTGTTATGCTGAAAAACAGCTTTGGTGTCTTTTCCTCATTTTATTTTGTTATTTTTTATTTATTATTGCTCTTGTGCTTTGGAACTTCTTATTGTTGAGTTTTCTTTTTTTTTTTTTTTGTTGGTCGTCGTCGTTTATTTTGATTGTATTTCGTTTACAAAGTGTACAGCAATTCATAAATTATTCATGTCTACTTACATTTGCTACATTGCACAGTGGAGCAAAATAAAATATATACAAAAAATTCGCAATTTATCTTTTTTTTTCAATTTAAGCTTTCAAAATCAGATAGAAAATATCAAGTTTTTCGACGAAAATTGGAAAAAAATTCGAAGGTTTTGAAGCTTGTAATGACCGAGGTCTTGGCGTTAAAATATTTTTATTTTTAAGAAAAAGTTAACAATTATAACTATGTATTCTGGCTTTAACTTGAATACAAACACTGGTTTTCGTTCTTTTATTTTCTTTATTTACAAATTTCTTTCAGTTACGGTACCTTATTTATATATTTTCAACTGTTACAATTGGTTCGAACGTTCTGCCTCCACAGTATCGGCTTGGCTCAACACCGTTCAAACTATATACCCCTAACCACTATGTTTCCCACTCTTACAGTGTCGGCTTGACTCAATATCGTTCTAATTAAATACCCCTAACCACCTTCAATACCGTTCTAATTAAATAACCCTAATCACTATGTTTCCCACTCTCACAGTATCGACTTGGCTCAATATTATTCTAAGTAAATACCCCTAACCACTATGTTCCCACTCTCATAGTATCGGCTTGGCTCAGTACCTATCTAACTAAATACCTCTTATTATTAATTTTCCCACCTTTACAGTATCGGCTTGGCTCAACACCGTTCTAACTTAATACCCTTAACCACTATGTTTCCTACTCTCATAATATCGGCTTGGCTCAATACTGTTCTAACTAAATACCCCTTGCCACTATGTGTTCAAGTCTCACAGCATTGGCTTGGCTTAGTACCGTTCTAACTAAATACCCATAACCACTATGTTTCCCACTCTTACAGTATCGGCTTGGCTCAACACCGCTCTAATTAAATACCCCTAGTCACTATATTTCCCACTCTCTCAGTATCGGCTTAGCTGAATACCATTCTAACTAAATGCCACTAACTACTATGCTTACCACCATTACTCGCTGCCGGTTTCCGCTGGAATGACAATATTTTCCCTCGACAATCAAACGCGCGCCCAGCGACTTGTTACCTCACATTACATACAGACTAGTAAATAAAATGAAAATAAAATCGGTATATTGAAAACATCCAAAATATTACAAAAAAGTCCAAAAGTTTCGAAAAATATTGAAATACTTGGAAGAAATGGGTGAACGTCCATGTGCATTGGAAAACATTCAAAATATCGATAGTAGTCCAGAAATGTCGAAAAAAGTCTTCAATCTACAAATAAATAGACAAACGAAATCGGTTCAGTCACTGATTCTATACCTAAATCTCAACCGATTTTCTTGTGTTGAAAACGTTGTGAGAAGACCACTTCAACTATTTTTATTAAATTTGGTTTGGAGATATAGTTAACACTAAGGAACGAAAACATGTCCAACAAAAAAGGCTTGTCTCTTAAAAAATTTAAAAAAAATAAATTAATAAATATGCAAGTTTGTTTCTTAAGTCACGTAGAATGTTTTAAAAAAAAAATTATGTAAAACTGTTTGGTATATTTTGCACCAGAACGTTACAAAAGGATTTTTATGAAAGCAACTTTATATAAATAGCATAGATATAGAATGAAAATACTGCCTCTCAAGAAGGCAATATATTCTCGAGAGGGAGTTTTTCGATAAATTCATGATAAGGCCTATCGTCACTGTTTGCTATTTGCCGAAACGCAATGTGACTGCCTTCATATACATAAATTTTGCTATTTTGAAAGGTATTTCACATTGTATCATTTTGAAATTTGATGGAAATTTGCTTTTGTCTATTGTTGCTGATTTCTTACATTTTTATTTTGAATTATTGTTGTCATCCCGGATGTGTCCCCACAAATATGACAAAAAGAAAAAAGCGCAACAATAGAAACTTTCATGTTTTTTTGTACCCCCTATGCTGTATCATTTTTATTCTGTACTTCTAAAGTACTTTTTGTTGCTATTTTTTTTTAAATAATAACATTTTTTTTAAAAAAAAGTTTTTTTGGCAATTTATTACAAAAAAAAACAATTCTTGCTCATTCTACAGCTACGCAGTTGTTTGTTTGTATGAAGTGTATGTTCTGAGAATGACATACAACAACTCTATTACAAGTTTGCATTTTATTGTCCTTGTCATTGTCAATGTTGTAACGTTGTAACGAAGACTGTGTGTTCTTTTTCGTTGTTCTTGTTACGTTGTTTATGCTCTTCAACATTTGCTTTGTTAGGATAAAATTTTCAATGTTATATTGTCCTTTTTTTCACTCTCTTTAACTTGTGCTTGTACTCTGTGCTGTCTATTGTTGTTTGGATTTTTTTCTTTTCTTCCACTGACATTTGTCTGAAAGGATCTATCTGTTGTTTGTATGTGTGTGCGCATTTGTACACTTTAAGTAGTTGAAAGTTGGACTGTCATCTATGGTCTTCCCTTTAAAAATAAAGTTTATTAAATTTTTCAAAGTTTTTTGCCAAAGGTTTGCCATTGTTGTATGTAGCACTGTGGAAATGGTGTCATTACTTCAGCTTCTATAGTTATAACAACGCCATTAGTATGAATGTTACATACTATTTTCTTATTGGTACTTAGTACACTTTTAATGTTGTAAATTCTATTCTGCAAAAATTTTTAATTTTGAGATAATCTTCGCCAAAATAGGTGCTTAAAATGAAAAATTCTTCAAATGTAAAACTTGATCTAAAATACCAATATAATGTCCCAGACAGACGAAAGTTTAAATCTAGATTATAGACGTTATAATGTAAATCTTTTTATTGCATGATTTAGGGCATTTTTTAAATACATATTTCATAGACATTGACAGCAAGAAAATTTTGCAATTCGATGTCCAAAAGATTCCGATTAGCTTTTCTGATGCTTAACTCACTATTAATCTTGTTTTTGATGTTTTTGAATTTGTTGGACCCTGAATTGGGAAATTTTCTTTTAGTCAATGTCTATGAAATATGTATTTAGAAAATGTCCATAATCATGCACTAAAAAGATTCGAATTATTACGTCTATAATCAAGATTTAAGCTGTCGTCTGTCTGGTGCATTACATACCTACCAATTGAATGTTGCAGCTGAAACAAAATTTTTCATTGCATATATTCGTGCTGTTTAGTTTTTCAATTGTGGCTTAAATTGATATTTGATTGATTGCATTTTGGCATGTTCAACAATTTTGTTTTTGTTTTCATAAGAAAAAGTATAGTTAGAGTGCATGTAGATTGATTGAATGACTGAAGCACATGTTGCTATTGCCTATCATTGTACAAACAAATTTCTTAATTTGTAAAACTCTGAAGTTTATATGAAAAACCTTATGTAACGCTGTAGTGCAAAATATACCAAACCGATTTTAATAAATTTTTTTAGAACAATTTTCGTGTGCTAAAAAACAAACTTGCATACTTATTTTTTTGATTTTTAAGAGATCAAACTTGTTTCTTAGTATGAAGCCATTAAAAAAAATTTAATGCTTGCATAAAATTATCATTTGCACTGTAACGAGCCTTTTTGTCACTAGCCTTATCGTCACTAGCCAAAATGTAGCTGTCGGTGCCCAGGCTTCGAATACAAAACTTTATTTCCCCGCCAAGAAAAGAAACTCTTTTCACAATTTCCCAGGTGTTACTTCACAATTTTATTTCACTGCTTATATTTTCCCTGAAAAGCACTCTTAAGATATATTAAAATACAAGCTTAGTAATACGGATGACAAATGGAGTAAAGGATATCTGTTAGTCGTGAATAACAACCGATCCAGGGGTCGTGCCACCACTACCACCATGTGGACTTTTCGCGTCGCTGGTCTGCATTTCTGTCCAGATGTCGGGATTCAAGAGAGTCGTGCAACCGCTGCCTCTCCGTTGTCCTCTACTAACCTGTCCTTGCCTGTCTTGTTTGTTCTCGGGAGCCCGCGCCACCGCTACACTCCCGGGTTAGGTCGGGAAAGTCTCCAAAAAACAAAGCCTACAGACTTAGTCACTGTCCACTGATACGTATGTACTGGGTTTTTTTTGAGAGTCTCAGTTTCGTCCACGGATGGTTGAAATATTTGAAGAACACGTCTTACCTCGTTGCCGGTTGGGTTACTAGAGAACGATGCCATCACCGGAACTTACATTCCACCATTCACTTTTGATCCACGATCAGCTGTATAATTTTAATGATAAGATTTGACAGTTGGCACTCACTGTTTCGGAAACAGGGTTGCTGCTGCACGCGATAATCATGCAATTCTCGTCCAACTGCTTATCCTGTCCTTATTTAACAAGAAATGCATTACTTATTTTAACCTTAATAAGTAATAGTAGTTCAAGTAATTATTAAAAAGATCTGCACGCAAATGAGTCTTCCAATTTGTGTCCTCATAATTTATTAGTTTTTTTTATTGCTTTTTTGCTTAAAAAGTGCATATTTAAGTAACATAAAGCGATTTCTTTTTTCTTCTGCGAATAACCCCAACTGAAAAATCAAACAAAACCTGAGCTTCGCCTGGTAAAACAGGCAGTATTGTAATTAATCTTAGAGCCATTTTCACAATAGGTATCGAGCTCAAATATAAACTTCGAGAAATAAAAATTTTTTATGAATTAACATTAATTTTTATGTTCCTAGCTTTGAACAAACTATTTGAACCAAACTATTTGAACTTTTTTGCAGCATTCGAAAAAATAGTGCAACTTCAGGATGACTTGAAATCGGAGGAATGTCATTAAAAGACCAAAAAAAAAAACAAAACAAACAAAAAAAAAAAAAAAAAAGGTTTAAAAGCAAAATAAAGACGCAAAGATTGATTGTTTTTGGCTCGTCACTTTTTCATGATTTATTAGTTTCAATGAAAGCTTTTCAGTTTTGCTATTTTTTACTATATTCCAGTAAAATTGGACATAAGATGATTAGATGAAGAAATCACTGTCGCATAAAAATTTTGTTCATTCTCAAAGGTCAGAAATATCAGTTTTTGGCAAAGATTTTGCAGACAATTTTGCTGCCCAGAAAATTTCTTACGAAATTGTGGCTACCGGAAATAACGCAATACCAAATAACTTCTGAAATTTTTTTGAATAACGCCAGAAAATTATGTATATAAAATTTTTGCGTTATTTTCATTTTGTTTTGGAAATAAAGGCAAAAAATTATTAGGAAATATCGCCAGACGTTATTTTCGGTAGCCCAAAATTATGGACCATCACTTTTTAGTAAAAGTAACCGTTAGCAAAACCTCTCCAATTATTATTAGAGGTTGAATAACTTTTTATGCGACTGTGATCTTGTTGCAGATTTATAGTATTGAGTCTAGATTCGATTCGTTCTTGGGCTCAAAAGACGAAAAAAGTTTTTGGTCCGAAATTTATAAACTGTCAGAGAGATGAAAAAAAGTTGTAGGTTTCGATGAACAATACTATGAATAAAAAAACTTACTTCTTGACCCCATATTTAAAGAGTTGCCGTACTATAAGGCCTCAGTAATGTCATACATATTATGTGCCATAATAATTGGCTATTCGAGCGGTATAATTTTTTCAATATAATGCCATCAATTCTACGCTATCTACTCAGTAAAAACAATTTTAATCATTTCTAACAAAATTGCACCCAGCTCATATTGTGACACTACTTTAATCTTTGGTGCGGTCACTCCTCATTTGCTTTAAAATTACTAAAATAAAATGGTTTCAAGCCAAAAATTAAGGATTTCATTTTTGGCATCAGAAAGTTTCCTTTTACAGGGCTATAAAAGTTCTTTCTACCACGAATACTTACTATTCGCGAATGGCTGAAGGATAGTGTTGCACTTTAATGTAACAGCATTCAAGTGTCTGTGTGTATGTGTGCTTGCACGATTCTCTGTTTGTGTCATCCAGCGCTTTGTCATCTTGACAGCAACATTTTATTTAACCCCATTTGTATTGATATTTATCTCTTCGCTGAGACTGTGGCACAGGGTTTATCCTTTTAAATATCTGCATATTTTCCTCATTTGACTGTGGTCAAGAAAATGTTGAAAAATTTGTATTTTTTTATGAAAATGCATTTGTTTTACAAAATTTGTTTTTATAGCAAATTTAAGTTTGCTTGCTATTCAAATTCCAGTTATAATTTTTCTCTTGTTGCATGAATCACCGTATTCAGTACCAAATTTGGTAAATTTTTGTAATGCAAAGGTAAGACCTTATGAATAAATTGCTAGTATGCTGCTACTTATAACAAACATAAATATATAACTATATAGCTAGCCCCACGTTAGGCGCCAGGATATCTGTAAGTCGTGAATAACAACCAATCCAGGGGTCGTGCCACCACTACCACCTTGTGAACTTTTCGTGTCGCCGGTCTGTGTTTCCGTCCAGATGTCAGGATTCAAGAGAGTCGTGCAACCGCTGGCTCCCCGTTGTCCTCTGCTAACTTGTTCTTGTCCGTCTTGTTTGTTCACAGGAGTCCGTGCCACCGCTACACTCACTGTTCAGATCAGGAAATTCTCCAGAAAACAAAGCCTACGGTCTTAGTCACTGTCTACTGACGTATATACTGGGTTTTGCTTGAAAGTCTCAATTTCGTACGCGGATGCTTGAAATATTTGAAGAACACAACTTACCTGGCTGCCAGTTGGGTTACTAGAGAACGATACCATCACCGAAACTTACATTCCACTATTCCGTTTTCATCTACGATCAACTGTTTCTTTTAATAGATAAGATTTGACAGTTGGCACTCACTGTTTCAGGACCAGGGTTGCTGCTGAAAAATCCTTTATTTTAAATTAATTTCAATTTTATTTAACTAGAAATTCTTTGCTTATTTTAACCTTAATTAGTTCTTAATATTATTAATACCTTAAATACACGTAATTCTTAAAATGATGTGGATGCAAATGAAGCTTCCGATTAGTGTCCTCACAAACTTAATAATATGATTATTGTATTCTTTAAAAATAAAAACCCCAAACAAATAAAAACTCAAGTGTTCTTCGCGTTCACAACTTTTCAATTAACACCTCGTTCCTTTTAGACGCACACACACATTTTAAATTATTTCTTGTAATTAAAAGAAAGCCACCACCACAATTTGACTGCTTTTCAAATTAATTTTATTTTTTCATTTACTTTTGCAGGCGATTTTAATGAGATCCTCAACCCCAAAACATCAACTGCTGCTGCCACTTTTTGCTGCATCATTGCGAACGGAAACAGAAAAAGTGTTAAAAAGCCACAAACAAAGCATGAGCGTATAATTAAAATGCTTTCTTGACAAAAATGTGCGAACGCGCTAAATAAACACTCATACGCCACGTTGTGCCAGCGCAACAAATTAAAAGAAAAAGTTAAAAGTTTTTGCGTTCAAAAATGAAGTTATGCAAAAATTAACATGGTGGTGGTGTTGTTGGTGCCGGATGCGGATGTGCACACAAAAGAGCATATAATTAAATCATTTTTTAATGCTGCCTTCGCTATTATTGTGAAAATGTGAAAAATTAAACGGCTTTTCCGTCATTGTGTTGAAAGGAAGAAAAAATTTCAAATTCGTAGTGTGAAAAGTTGCTAAAATTAACAAAAATAATTGCTATGCACAAATTTGTAAAAAAAAGTGTAAAAATTTTCATTTGCTATTGTGACCAAAAAAAAAATATCCGAAAAAAAAGTAAAATGTCATATAAAAATTAATTACTTTTGCTTTGAAACTTCTGTTGCAACTGCGAATATTTTTGTGTGCTTTTGAACTTGACTCGAGTATTCATTCGGTCGGTCGCTGTTGGTCTGTAAATTCGCTTTTTTAATTTTCTTTTAAATTTTTTTCATTTTGGTTTGAACACAAAGGCCATCACTTGGTTGGTTGGCTGGAATGTTGCTGTGGCAACGCTGCAACAACTCAACATGGATGGCGAAAATCGGATAATACTCAATGTGGGCGGCATCAGGTAAGAACAATTGTGGTTTTTGTATTTTGTGTAAAGGTTATCAATATTTTGAAATTAAATTTAACGAAAATAACGCAACTTAAGTAGAGTAGTATTTTGTAAAAAGGTGTAGTCTTAAGTTAACTTTAGATTAATAAGCGGTTGCTAGAAAATTTTCAGAAATCATCTTCATTTGATCTAAGTTCACTTCACTTTGCACTTCAACCATCACTCTTTTAAAATTATGTTTCGCACTTTATAATTCACAATTCATAGTTATATTCCGCACTTGACATTTCACTCTTCACATTTGACATTTATCTCTTTGCATTTCATACGTCTTATTTCATGCCTTGCACTTCACATTTCATATTTTGCTTATCACTCTTTAAACTTCATACTTCACGTTTTGCATTTTACATTTCACTCTTCATACTTCGCACTTCATACTTCACTCTTCGCACTTCACATTTTACCTTTCACTCTTCAATTTTCATTCTTCACACTTCAAATTTTATATATTATTCACGTCACAACGTAAACTCACTTGTCGCGTCTGTATCACCCAATTTTTAAGTTGGCCAACTATTTGAAAATTCCCACAAATCCCCACAAAGTGGCATTCCGATAACATTTATCGGTTTACATGCCATCTTTATGGTTCGCAAATATTGTTCATCTTTATGGTTCGCAAATTCTTCTTCTTTCTTCTGACGGGCAAAGCAGCAGCAACAGCAGTGATAATTATTGTTAAAAATTAAAGTTAATTGTAACACAAAACGCTTAAATAAAGGCAGCGAAGTAAAAAAAAGAGAATTGTCGTGTTTTCAATTAAACATTTTGGTCCTTCGAGCCGGATTACCGCGAAATATTCAGATTGAATTTTTTTGTAATTTTTATATTCTGCTGTTGCTTGCTGCCAACGTGGTGATTTAGTGATTTTTGGATACTGCTGTCATCGCGGGAGCACCGCAGTTGGACTTAACCCGTTTCTTTGACATCGTGGGAACATTTTTTTGGAATTTTTATTTTGCCACCGCGGGAGCACCCCTTGATAATTTCAACGTTGAAAGGTTTGGTGTAGTAAGCGGTAAGCGATTTTGCTTTTCAAAGGAAAACTTATTTTCACATATTCCTCAGTTCCACATATTCCTCAATTCCACAAAAATTTCAATATCGGGATTCCATTTGTTTTATTGCGAGCGCATAGTTTTTTCATTTTATAGTAAAAAAGGAGCAACGTTTACATGACGATTTCTTAATTTTCCAACATAAATCGTGAGTGCTAGAGAAAATTCGGTTGTCAGCCATTTTATAAAAAATTGTAACACGTTTTGAACCTTCGTGATTCAGATCGCTGTAACAGTATTATTAACAAAATTCGTTGCATTTCTGAAATTAAGTCAGTTGGAATACTCAATAAGTTTTGGTTTTTAGTTGCGATTTGCATTTTTTATAAATACAATTGGAATTTCGGCAGTATTTTACAGTGAAGCCTACGATACATCGTTTCTCATTCTCACGATTTAGTACAAATTGCATGAAAATTTAATAAAGTATCACAATTATATTATTTTATATCCACATATTACAGCAAATCATACAGGTATCAAATTTATGCACATTAGGGTGGGTCTAAATATATTCGAACAATTGCTTTACAAATTTTATTGAAATCTTTTGATGAATTTTGTTCTCGGTTGTGAATTTATTTTTCTTAACTAGCTTATAATTTAAATATTCCTCCCACTAAATGATTTCAGTGAATCTAAGGCTAACATTTTGTCCAAATTTTTTCCAATTTACACTTTTCTTCTGTTAGTCTTTAGATACACTTCCTACAGAAATTCACCGCAGCTTAATTCATCATTAGAAAACCTGAAATTTAGCAATTGTATTTATTTTTTCCGATTAATCTCGTTTTTAACTGGAGTTATTTCCATCGCGTGAATTAATCCAACATTTTTTCGCATTTCTCGTTATTTCTTAAAAAAGTTTTCGAACAACTTTTGCAATATGAGTTCTTTGGATACTTTTATACGATCGTCAGATCAACTCGTGGAATTTAAAGAATACTTCAAAAGTGTTAAGGCCTCTGAATACACAATCATTTTGTTAGAGATTCACCAAAGTGAACTAAATACAAATTGGATAAGGGTCCAGAACGCCTATGAGGATTGTTTAAGTGACTCTGCCAATTCAGACGATATTACTACCATCAAATTAAAATATCAAGATTCTCTCAAAACCTTTATTAACTGTCTGTCCGAAATTAAAGAAGGTATAGAGGCTTTAAAAAGTTCCAAAGAAAAACCGATTAGTGAAAAATCCAAATCCACTGAACACAGTCATAGTGCACATCTACCACCGTGTGATACAGATGTTTTTGCTGGTGACTACCTTTCTTGGCCCACTTTTCGGGATATGTTCACCGCAATCTATATCAGTAATTCGCGCATTAGTAGAGTTGAGGTTTTGTATCACTTAATACAAAAAACAAAAGGTGAAGCTCGAGATTTAATCAAACAAGTCCCTCTGACAAATAGTGGTTTCGATGTTGCCTGGGCGAATCTTTCTAATCGGTACGAAAATAAAAGAGTTTTAGTGAATAATCAACTAAAGATTCTTTTTAATTTACCTCATTGCCAAACAGAAACTGGCGATTCGATTAAAAAACTTCAACGAGAAATCAATAATTGCATTTCAATCCTCCAACTTTACCAAATTAACATATCTGAATGGGATCCAATTTTAGTTTATTTGTGTTCCTCTCGTCTGCCTGGTACTACTCTTGCTCTGTGGGAGCAGTCCATTACTGAAAAAACCGAAATTTCAAAATGGGCCGATTTAGATACTTTTCTTACCGGTCGTTTCCAAACACTCGAGGCTGTATCTGATTTTCATGTGTCTTCGTCCTCCAGTGGTAAATCAAACGTGAAACCTAAAGAAGTGAGAACATATCACAATCACGTAGAGGCTACGCCATTCTGTAGAATATGTAAGGGCACCCATCCTCTTCGAAGATGCGTGAATTTTTCAAAAATGAATGTTGACAGTCGCATCGCTGCAGTTAAGCAACATCACTATTGTCTTAACTGTCTTTCAGCGAATCACATGTTGAGAGAATGCAAAAGTAATTTTTCTTGCTTCAAGTGTAAAAGAAATCATCACACTCTTTTGCACAAAGAATACCAATCGAATGTTTTCGCTTCAAAAGCAAATAACGCTACTTCAAGTAGCACTTCTGTTCAACCATCTACCTCACAATCCACTTCGAAAAATAAATTTGTTCACGCTACTCAGGTACAGCCATCATCCACATCCGAAATACAGTCCACACTTTCTTCTGTCTCTGAAACGGTTCAGAATGTTCAATCCTGTTTTGCTGCTGTCACTAAGAAAGTACTTCTTGGTACAGCACTCGTTCACATCAATCACTATGGTGTTATTTACAAGGCACGTGCTCTAATTGATCCAGCCTCCGAAGGCTCTTTTATCACTGACCATCTTCGTTGTATTCTTAAGCTTCCAACCAAACCTATTTCCGCACAGGTTTCTGGTATCAACGGCTCTGTCAGTGATGCTCCAACAAAAATTACAAATTTCTATATCGAAGCAACTTTTAATTCTAACGTTAAAATTGAAGTAACGGCCTTAGTAATACCACAAATTACAGGTAATTTGCCATCGCACAGTTTTGATCCCACTAAATTTCCTCCAATGCCTTCGCTTCAATATGCAGATCCAAATTGCTTAAAGAGCTCTAATATTGACCTTCTCATAGGTGGAGATCTGTATCCATTCATCATCCTTGAAGGTATTCAAAAAAGTATTCTTGGCTCTCTTGTAGCCCAAAATACAATTTTTGGTTGGATCTTAACTGGACCAATGCCCTCTGCAAATTTATTTCCAAATCTGAAATGTACTACTCTTTGTACAGAAGTGTCGCTTAATGAACAACTAAATAAGTTCTGGGCAATAGAAGAAGTTCCAAAAACAAAAATAATTTCAGAAAGCGATCAATATTGTGAAGATCTATTTTCCAAAACGACCTATCGAAATCGTGAAGGTCGCTATGTGGTAAGCTTACCCTTCAAGCCCACTTTTCCAAATGAGATTTGCATAGGTTCTTCACGCAATATTGCAATTTCACAATTCCTTCGTAATGAAAAATCTTTGTTACGTAAACCAGAGTTGAAGTCCAAATATGATTCTGTCATACAAGAATATGCAGTCCTAAATCATATGTCGAAAACTAAAGAGTTGACTGATTCTGAAAACTATTATTTGCCACATCATGCGGTTATTAAGCCGGAGAGAGCAACGACCAAACTTCGCGTCGTTTTCAACGCTTCTTGTTCTTCATCCAATGGCACAAGCCTGAATGATGTGCTTTACCCCGGTCCGGTTCTCCAATCTGATTTAACTATTTTAATTCTCAAATGGCGATTTTTTCAATACGTGTTCAATGCCGATATCGAAAAAATGTATAGGCAAATTCTCGTCAATCCAAATCAGACAAAATTTCAACGCATAGTTTTCAGAGAATCTCCCGATAGTCCTATATCAGATTTCGAATTAAAAACGGTCACATTTGGAGTCAATTGTGCGCCCTTCTTGGCTATACGTACCCTACTTCAGCTCGCTGAGGATGAAAAGGATCGTTTTCCCTTAGCGTCGAAAATTTTAAAAGAATTTATTTACGTAGACGACATAATGTCAGGAGCCCATGACATCGACCAAGCTAAAAAAGCAAGAGACCAACTTATTTCCGCTTTACAATCTGCTGGGTTTCACTTGCGAAAGTGGACTTCCAACAGCAAAGAGTTTTTAAACGATTTGCCTCGCGAACACCTTCTTGATGCCGACTTTCTCTCTTTGGAAGATAAAAGTACAGCCAAAACATTGGGTATTCGGTGGAATGCAAGTACTGACTATTTTTATTTTTCCACACAACCTCTTCAGTACAAACCAACGTACACAAAACGTGAAGTTTTAGGCATAATTGCCAAGTTATTTGATCCAGCTGGATGGCTTTCGCCTATCATTATTACTGCCAAAATAATAATGCAGCAAATTTGGTTGGATAAAACTGAATGGGATGACAATTTGAAACCGCTCACACTGCACTTATGGCAATCATTTGTTTCATCATATGCTGTAATTAATTCTATTACTATCCCTCGTTGGCTTGGATATACTGTGAGTAGTAAAATTGAGTTTCACGCTTTTTGTGATGCATCCCAAAAAGCTTATGCAGCGTCAGTGTATATTCGAATCGAACTCGGAGATGGCACAGTAAACACTCATTTACTCACTTCAAAATCCAAGGTAGCACCCACTAAAACTATATCTCTTCCACGACTGGAACTTTGTGGTGCAGTTCTTCTTTCAAATTTGATTGATAATGTTCGCTCTAATATCATTCTTGATTCTTCTTCTATTTACTGTTGGACAGATTCCACAATTGTCTTGTCTTGGCTTAAAAAACCTCCTTGCACATGGACTACATTCGTGGCAAACAGAGTGTCTTCTATTCTCGAAAAAGTTGGAAACATAAATTGGTACCACATTGATACCAATTTTAATCCTGCCGACCTAGCAACCCGGGGGGTGACTCCTTCAGATCTTATTAACAATACTTTGTGGTGGCAAGGTCCTTCGTGGCTGAAACTAGAAAGAAAACAATGGCCACAAAGTAAAGACACTTCTAATTTGAGTACCACCCTTGAAATCAAGCCTCTAAAAGCACATTTCACTAGCTCGGCAAGTACTGAAGATATTCTTGATAGATTTTCCTCTTATGATCGTGCTGTCCGAGTTATTGCTTATATGTTCAGATTCTTCAATAAAACGCGAAAAGTTAAAAGTTCCAAGTCCTCATACGACTCTGAAACCATAACTGCTCCAGAGTTTACATTCGTAAAAATGCGTTTAATAATGATATCTCAGCGTTTGCATTTTACTAAAGATTATCAAAATTTATTACAAAAAAGACCAATTGATGTTAAAAGTACCATTCTTACATTGACACCCTTTTTAGATTCAAATCAAGTTATACGTGCAAATGGTAGATTAGTCGCTTCACCAGCGTTAACTTACTCTGAACGACACCTTCCATTTTAGCTTATAATAGCAGACTGGCAAGACTCTATGTCGAGTTTGTACATAATATTTCATTACATGGTGGAAACCAACTTGTTGCAAGACTAGTAAGATCCGAATTCTGGATTTTGAGGCTCAAAAACCTTATAAAAACTTGTATTTTTAACTGCAAAATATGTGTAATTGATAGAAAAAGGTACACCGGTCAAATTATGGCTTCTCTGCCTCCTGAATGAACCATTATTAGTCGTCCATTTACAAATACCGGTGTAGACTTTACTGGGCCGTTTGACATTAAAAGCAATTCTCTTCGCGGATGCAAAGTCACAAAGGGTTATGTGTGCTTATTTGTATGCTTTTCTACTAAAGCCATACACCTTGAATCTACAACTGATCTTTCGACTTCCTCCTTCATGGCTGCTTTATCAAGATTCATAGCACGCCGTGGCTGTCCAAATAAAATATTTTCTGATAACGGCACAAATTTCTTAGGAGCTTCTAGGCAACTTGTGAAAGACGCCAAAGATTTCATTTCACAATTTAAAGATCAGGCCATCGCAAAATATGGATACCAAAACATATCCTGGTACTTTAATCCCCCTGCTGCACCACACATGGGTGGCTTGTGGGAAGCAGGAGTTAAAAGTTTTAAACTTCATTTTCACAAAGTTGCCAGTCAAGTAAAGTATACATTTGAAGAGTTTACAACTTTTTAGTCCGAATAGAATCTTGTTTAAATTCACGCCCAATTTGTCCTAACTCTACATCCGTTTCTGATCTTTCGGCTTTAACACCAGGTCATTTTTTAATAGGATCCGCCATTTTATCTCAAGCTGAGCCTGAAAGTTTCTCGCCATCTCTTAACCACCTCGATAGGTGGAGAAAACTAAAAGCCTTATACCAACAATTTTGCAATCGGTGGAAAAGTGAGTACCTGATGGAACTTCACAAGCGATATAAGTGGAAACATCCACAAACAGATATTCGTGTCGACGATTTAGTGGTATTGCGACAAGAGGCCACGTGTCCTACTGAATGGCGTCTTGGTCGTGTAACAAAAGTCTATTTAGGCAACGATGGTCGTGTTCGAGTTGCTGACGTTAATACGCAACGTGGTTCGGTTTCGCGTCCTGTTCACAAACTCGTCGTTTTACCGTCAGATTCATCCTAAAACAACCACTCATTCCACATTTTCACCGAATCACACTTTCACAAAATTCATCCCACTTTCACAAAACAAACTTTTCTAAATTTAAATTTTGTTATTCAACATTTCATTCACACAACATTTCATTCACACAACATTTCATTCAAACAACATTTCATTCAAACAACATTTCATTCATACAACATTCATCTACACATTTTCAGAAATGCTTTCAAGAATTGTACGTTCGCATCCTTATAGGTGCCCAATCTGCAATCAAACACATCCATTGAAGCACTGCTATCGCTTTCTAACGTTAAACGTACTGGATAGAATTAATCTCGTCAACAGAAATCGTATTTGCCGTAATTGTTTAGCAAGATCTCATGAAACTGAAAGTTGCACAAGTGCTGTTCGTTGTCGTATATGTCGCCGTTCCCATCACACCCTTCTTCATTTTCATGATCGATTGTCGAGTGTGCGAGCTGCGGAACAGGAACATGTCGTCATGCCACCTGAACCTTGGAGCGATCCAAATTCAATTATTTTAAAGCCTACAGCTTTGGTTAAGGTTTACAGCGATGACCAAGTTCAGCTTGTTCGTGCTCTTATAAATCCTCAACAGGATAGAACAAGCATTACTCGAAGCATGGCCAGACGATTGAGAACAGCCTTTATACGTGCAGGTGAAAGTCGTTGCTGTCAACTTACAATATGTTCATCTCATGGAGGAACCTTTTCCCTGCGAGTGGTATGTTTGATTGTTGACGAGGATCCTCAATTATATCCATCCGAAGACGGTGCTGACGGCAGACTTCTTAATAGCGAGTTTGCTCATTGGTGTCTGGCAGATCCGACATTCTTCAGGCCTCAACCAGTCGATATGATGCTTGGAGCGGATTTATATCCTCGCCTTATCCGTTCGCAAACTTGTAAACGCCCCGGTCTGCCATTAGCCCAATCCACCGAGCTTGGTTGGACTTTTTGCGGTGCTTTATGATTGGAAATTGTTTTTAACCACATATATATATATATTTTTTACCACATTGTTTCCTTTACTATATTTTACTTTTTCTTAAATATCATCATTCTTGAATTATTGAATTTTTGCACATTGTAATGTATAAATTAATTATCTAATTTTCTTTTTCAAATTGCTACAGTTGTTGTTGCTTTGCTTTCGCAAGGGGGCAGGATGTTCACGTCACAACGTAAACTCACTTGTCGCGTCTGTATCACCCAATTTTTAAGTTGGCCAACTATTTGAAAATTCCCACAAATCCCCACAAAGTGGCATTCCGATAACATTTATCGGTTTACATGCCATCTTTATGGTTCGCAAATATTGTTCATCTTTATGGTTCGCAAATTCTTCTTCTTTCTTATGACGGGCAAAGCAGCAGCAACAGCAGTGATAATTATTGTTAAAAATTAAAGTTAATTGTAACACAAAACGCTTAAATAAAGGCAGCGAAGTAAAAAAAAGAGAATTGTCGTGTTTTCAATTAAACATATATAAATCTTCTTACCTTACTTTCACACTTCATATTTTGGTTTTCACTCTTCAATTTTCATATTTCATGCTTCACCCTTCGCACTTCATATTTTTCTTTCCAATCTTCATAATTCCTACTTCTCACTTCGCAACTCATGTTTTAACTTTCGTTCTTCAATTTTAATACTTCGTACTTTAAAAATCATACTACACACTTCAAATTGTAAATATCACACTTCATACCTTACCTTCACACTTCATATTTTTCTTTTCACTCTTCAAACTTCATATTTCATACTTCATCCTTCGTACTTCATATTTTACTTTTCACTCTGTAATTTTTATACTTCGTACTTCATACTTCACGTTACGAATTTGATATTTGACCTTTTGGACACCATGTTATTTAAACTTCAAATTTTATATATTGCACTTATACTTCACTCTTCATATTTAACTTTTCACTCTTGAATCTTCATACTTCGCACTTCATACTTCACATTACGATTTTTTAATTTCACACTTTAAACATCATACTTTACTCCTCAAATTTTATATTGGGTGTGAACGCTGAGGTTACGAAGCTTCTGGATGTTGTATGAGGAGGCCAAGACTAAGAGAAATAGTATGAGTAGGGTTGTCTTAGAAGTGTCCATTAAGTGTTATATGGAAAAATCTAACTTTCTAACATGTTTTATAAAAAAAATGGTTTGCTTCACCCTAACATTTTAGAGAAAAAAATTTTTCTACGGAAAACTTTTAGCCAATTGTATGAGCTTTCTAATGGTGCTAATACAATTTGCTTAAAGTTTCACTTTGTAAACTTTTTTTTTAAATTTTATGGTAAATAAAGTTATATTTTTTTCTAAAATCAGAAAATAAGCGTTTTCTTCATAAGTCCGCAGGATTACATTTCAGCCCCCCTCGTGTAAAATTTTTGTTTGTCTAGGCCTACTCTACCTTCTTGCTTTATTACTTCAAAACAAGACAACAGTTTGTATGAAATGTCTAAACATTTTTGCACTGTGTAAAATACCTATCTTCACTTTAGTAGCAACAGCATTAATTAAAAGTAGGCAAAAAGTATATTTCAAACGTGTGTCATTCACACACAAAAATGTATCATTCTCTCTCCCTCTCACTCAACACTTGACATTTTTAACCTCAAAAATGTTTATCTGACACTTGATGCTTAAGGATAGAACACCAAGAAAAAGTGCAAAAGAAGATTTGAAATTTTTTTCTATCTGCCTTTGTCACAGAGAAAAACACTCCCCCCCATACATCCTGCCAGCTTTGTAATATTAGACTCAAAATTTTTTTTTTTTTTTTACTTATTACTACCCACACACTTGAGGCTTTGATGTCTTTATGTTTTTGTTGACAGACAGTTGGTTCTTTGTGATTGTGGTAGCACAACACTTAAGATATGGCTCATCATATATCTTGGCAATGTCTTGATTATGTTTATTATCATAATGCTCATTCCTGAAGCACTTAGTCTGTGACAATGATGAATTTCTCTGCTTGAACTTTAATTTTTCTAGTTACCCTTTGAAGGAGTTTAATTTCAATGCATAAACTTTCGACAACTCGCTCTGTGCTCATAACAATTTAGCTTTTTTTTAGTGCTTAAGTCAGAATGATATCTCTGCATTAAATGTTTCCATCTTATTATCAAAATCCTTTATACTCCTTAACTGCTCCATCAACAAAACTTCTCACCGAAGCCACTGCTTTATCTAATGACCTTTCTTTATAGTATCCACAAATTTTAAGTTTATGCTAAAAGTGAAAACGTCAATGAACTGTAATTTCAGCTTTAATGCTTTCTTTATCCTTCTGTTGCCAGTAACTTGCTGCTTCCCGTTTTACAGCTACTGCACCACTGTAAGCAACATGCTGACAAGAGACTTCACTTGCAATGACAAGGATACATTCCGTAGAATTCTACTAGAATTTTGATCGAAAAGTAGCATCCCAAGAGGAAAAATTTCTAGCGCTTCTGATCCAAGCACTTCAAAAGTGCTTGTCCCCATAGAAATTTAGAAGCACTTCACAATGATTTTTTATAAGGCTGCAGTAAGAACAACGTGAGTTCGAACCCAGCCCGGGAGATTTTTTTTTTTACTTTTTTTTACTTATTTTTGCATTATTTTTTTTTTTAATTAAATATTTTTTATTCAACATCTTTTATTTCACTTTTCCATTTTCCTTTCTCTTATTAATTTACTTTTGTTTAACCGAATTGAAATTGATTACACAATGATTCCATATAAGGCTGCAATAAGAACAACGTGAGTTCGAACCCAGCCCGGGTGATTTTTTTTTTCCGTTTTTTTATTTGTTTTTGCTTTATTTTTTTTTTTTATTAAAATATTTTTTATTCAACCTTTTTTATTTCACTTTTCTATTTTAATTTCTCATTTTTATTTACTTTTTCTTACTTGAATTGAAACTGATTGCACAATGATTCTATGTAATGCTGCAGGACAACATTTGCTTAATATACAAATTTAATACCTCTTCATATCATCGGGCGTTGGTGGAGCGGTCTAAAGGGTTGGTAAATGTAAGAAAAAAATATCTAGCACGCTGAGGGTCGTGGATTCAAATCCTGGCGTGTGCAGTTTTTTTTTTTTTCTTTTTTTTCTTTTTTTTTAATTTTATTGAAAAAACGCTTACCTCAGCATTACAAATAAGCGCTTTAAAAACTCTTTTTTGGTAAGGCTGCGGTAAGCTTTTGCTCGCTTACATCCTATGACATGCAATGTTAAAAAGAAAGTATTCTTCTTACGGAGCGGAAGCGCTTATTGGTGAAAAGGATGCACTTCAGAAGGGTTTTTGAAGCACTACTTTTCCCCTTGGGATTCTAAGCATACACATATTCACACAGAGCCGCACTCACATACTTACACATAATGATGAGTAAAATGATAAATACAGTGACGTTGCCTCAACTGATGATGATAAGTCTCCTAATGTTCTTGACAATGTTGTTGTTGATTTGTTTGTTTCTGTCCTTTGAATGTCATCCATCCAGCGTGTTTGCTCTGTTGTTTATTTTTACTACCCAAAAACTCTCATTGCCATTGGGTTGATTTGTTGTTTGGTATTGAAGCAAGGTCAGAGACACAATGAAAAACCATGAAAATTGACTGCGTCAAAAAGGCGGAGCAACCAAAGTAACCAGCAATTGCTGCGGTTGTTGGCCCAAAAATACATAAAATAGTTGCTGCTACTGCTGCTGTTGTTGTTGATGTTGTCAAAGTTGTTTCTGTTTTTACTACCATTACGCTTGTTGTTGTTGTTGCTTTATTGACAATAGTAGTAAGAAAGTTTAGGAGTTAATTTTTCAAATGATGTACCGAAGTGATGAAATCTTGTGTGAACAAAACGATAATGTATCAAGAGAAACACAAGAACGTATTGGTCAGTTAAGGCATGATGAAGAAATATTGCAGATAAGTAGCTTAAATTATTGCCCAGCAAGTGATTTGCATGAAAGTATACTGTTTAGATAATCGTAACTTTAACTCTTTTTGGCAAAATAAAAAAAATATGAAAGTATTGAATGGTTGCAGTTTGTGAAAAAAGAAAATATTAAAAATAAAATGTCTCGCACTTAATATCAATATATATGCTTACTTTTACTTCAGATCCATAAAGTTACATACAAGTGTAACGAATTTCGTAATTCTTGAGTTGCAACTTTTGAGCTATTACACTGTTCGACAATTTCGAACTTCTTTAAAACACATTCGAAAATCCAAAAAATTCTTAAAAAAACCATAACAAAAAATACCCGTATCTCGTGGTTTTTCTCGAGCACGTCACAAGTTTTTTAATCGATTTTTAAGTTTTTTTACCCACTGTACATGAAAAAACCAAAAATACCGTATTCTTGCGTTAAATCGATGAATTTAACTATATGATCCTTACATCTGAGGTGTACCGTGTGTTCAGCAAACTTATGCAAGATATTGCGTGGAGTATTTTTGTATAAAATTTTAACCCCGTACAACCCCCACATGTGGGTCATTTTTGCCCTTTTCTTAAAAAGGTACAAAAATGACACCCAAAACAGGGAAATATTGAGTCAGTATGTACTACAGAAACATTTGCTATAAAATTTCACTACTAGTATTTAAACACGTAAAGGTCGAAATTTGAGCCCGAAACCAAAAAAATCGTTAAAATCAATTAGGACTTTCCACACTGCATGGTAATTACATCCCTGACGCGCTTACCTTAAGTTTTAAGAATTTTTCGTCTTTGGTAACTCTAAGTGAAATTTTTTGTAGGATAATTTTGCAAATTTTTTTAACCATTGTGGCTCAGTTTCAGAAAAAAGTGGTCAAAAAGACCCATAAAAACCGGATATAATAGATTAATGTATTTGAGGAAAATTATTCTTGTGTGATTTCGTTATGATCTTGTGAGAACGAGTTTTGTCCAAAATGTAGTTTTAGAGTTTTACAGTGGGGTGAAATTAGCAAAATATTTGTTGTTAGAACTGCTTACTGACTTTAACGATTTTTTGCTTTCGGGATTAAATTTTGCTTTTTTAGTGTTCAGCAACTAGTAGTGAAATTGAAAAGCAAATATTTCTGTAGTAAATACAGACTCAATATTCCCCTGTTAGGTATTCCTCGCAGTATCTTGCATAATTTTGCTGAGCACATGATACAACTCAAATATAAGGATCATATAGTGAAATTCATCGATTTAACACAAGAATGCGGTATTTTTGTATTTTTTTTCATGCACAGTGGATAAAAAAAAATCGATTAAAAAAAATGTGACGTGCTGGGGAAAAACCGCGAGACACGGGTATTTTTTTTTTTTTCAACGTCTACTTTAAGAATTTTTCGGATTTTCTCATGTGTTTTTTTTTGTGTCGAACAGTGTTATCGAGCTTTTCAACAAAAATTTCGAACTGTCTAGGAAATTTTCCATTTTATGGAATATTATAAGAATCGTTTTGCATGGCTAACTTTAGTTTTTTCAGACAAACATTATTTATTCTGGCGCTCTGTATACGTGTATCAAATTTCATTCCAGTGCGATAAATATTTTCGGAGTTATGATGAAATGATTTTTGTTGGGGCATGATACCCCCATTTTTCCAGTACTCATTATTACACCAAATTTCATCCGTATACGTTAAATAGGCTCAGAGAGATGATAATTTAATTTTTTGGCTCTAGGTGGACCTTTTGGCGGAAATGCCGATATATAATACCAATATCGTTTTGAATGTGGACTGGTGCACCCCTTTTCCATACCCCTTCACGATTTGTAAGACATTTGAAAAGTTATATATCCATATACCAATTTTCATATCGAGGTTATGGCATACATAATTTTAGGTGTAGTTTTTCTGCAAAATTTAGTTAGATCTGCAAAAATGTTACTTTTGGCAAAAAGTTGAATTTGACTTAAAAGATATTTTAGTTGCTTTGGTAAAAGATTAATACGATTTGTTAAAAGGTTTGTTTGTGCTTGAATACCAAATTGGTTCTATTTGCTTTACCTGCTTTTACGTCGAAATGGTGATAAAGCTCCCATTAATTTGCACATAAAAATGTTTCATCGAACTTGGGTGACCTTTAAATATCTGAAATCATAAATTTGTGCTGAATTGAATTTTAATTTTTCATTTGCCAACCAATAAATTTTGCTGTGAATGTGTGCAAATATTTTGACTAAATTCTTGTTGTTATTAAAAATTTAATAAAAAAGCATTTACGGAATATTAACAAACTGTTGAAAAATAAACAATTCATAAAATATTAAACGAAATTTAGTGCCGAAACGAGCGCCCCACAAAATTGATTTATTTCTCCCAAGCAACGCCAACGCGCGCATAGCTGACTGCATTGGCAATTAAAATCCGTCTGCGTTGTTGTCTATTTTTATAGCCGCTAGAGATACTGAAAGATCAACAAAATTCAAAATTAGTGCATACTAATTATTTTAAAAATTTAGCGTAGCAGCACCGCATCCAAAATAAATGATGCATTAAAAGCGCAAAACTCGTAAATTAAACGACCACTTGTTAGAACATATGTTAACATATACATATGTATACACGTGTGTATAAATATATATGAAGCAAATCTGAACAACAAACTGCTTGTTTTAAATATTTTAAGTTTTAATTTTCATTAAATTCATTAAAAACTCATTAAATCAGAGTTTTTGCCAGCAGAGAGCAAGACGCATTCGCCGGGATGTGTAAACAATTTGAAATTCTGGTTGCTACGTGACACAAGGTACTGTGCTGTTGCTGTACGCCAACGCAAATGCGTTAGTAAAATGTTGATGTTGCTGATGCCGCCAGTCGCAAATGAAATGCAACCCATAAACTTTTATACACGTACACAAACACACACACACACACACATAGGCGCGCATACAAAAGTTTCATTGACTTTTTTGACTTTTACGCAGCAAAACAAAAAAAACTTTTGACACTGTAGTGTTGTTTTAACGACATGTCACTAATTGGGCTAAATGAGTTGAGTAATTTGGTTGAGTTCTTCCCGATATAAATTGTAATATGGATGGCAGCTGCTGAGTTTTACTAATTGATAACGCATTTTTTTAGTAGGAAGTTATTAATTTGTGCAAAATTTCTGAAAAAAAAAAAAATGCTATTAAAAACTATTTTTTGAAGTAGTTTCCCAACAAACAAAAACGTTTGGAAAATAACTTATTATAAGTTTATTGAAGCAAACATTTCGTTTGGGAATTAACTTGCAAAATGTTTGGAAATTCTTGAATTTTCATTATTTAATAATCGAAACTGGACCCTTCAGAGCAAGCTTGTGAAAATCATTTGGAGCAAGCTTATTACAAATGTTTTTATACAATATTTTTCAAATCTTTTTATTAAATATTTCTAAATTGTTTTTCTAACTTTTCAATTAACATTTTGTTAGTTTATATTAAGTTCATAAAACAACATTTTCCAAACATTTTTAATTTAATTAAAAATAAAAAAAAAATTATGTTTGCTGAGAATCGAACCTGTGACTTCCAAATTATGAGTCGGCAATCTTATCAACTGACCTAACGTGCCAGTTATGATTCAAATGCCTTGTGTTTTACTTAGCTCGATAAGTCATTGAAAAAATAAAATAAAAATTTTTTCGAATGTTTGGAAAACGATTATTGAAACTTTTGATAATAAATGTTTTTCCAATTGTTGATTTTAACTTTGGAAATCAATTTTTAAAATAATAAAAAAATAATATTTTCCAAACGTTTCAAAATTCGTTATGAAAACATTTGAAAATTAACTTTTTCCAAGCTTAAAATTTGAAAAGGTTATAAAATTGTTTGTTGGGTTCCTTCATTTCAAGGCCGCATCACATTTTTTTAATACATTTTTGGCGACACGTTTATCGACACTTTTCATGTGCCACATTTTTTGATAATTTTTCGCCGTCACTTCGTACAACACTTTTTAATGCATTACATTTTTTCGACACTTTTCTGGCGTCACATTTTTTCAACGCTTTTTGGTGTTACATTTATTCAAATCTCTGTGAGGCATCACAATTTTTCGACTTTTTTTTAGAGTTACATTTTTACGACACTTTCTTAGCGTCATATTTTTCAACACTTATTCGACTCATTTTTAGCACCACATTTTTTCTACTCTTTTTTCCCGTAAAATTTTTCGACACTTCACATTTTTGAAACCTGCCTATCACATTCTTCAATATTTTTTGGCATCTTCGATACTTTTTTGGCACCACATTTTTTCTACTTTTTTTAAGTCACATTTTTCCTTTTTTGGCGACACATTTTCGAAACGTTTTTATCGTCACGTTCTTCAATATTTTTTGGTGTCACATATTCCGACACGTTTCGTCTCTTTTTTGGCGTCACATTTTCCGAAACCTTTCTATCATCACACTCTTAAAAATTTTTTTTGCGTCACATTTATCGACACTTTTCGTCCCTTTCTTGACCTCACATTTTTTTGATACTTTTTTGGCCACATATTTTTGCAAAATTTTTTTTTGTTCATTATTCGACACTTTCTTGGAGTTACAATTTTCGACACCTTTTTAGCGTCACATTTTTTATTGCTTCCTTTTATATTTTGCTATTTTGATGAAATTTTGAAGGTAGATGCTAAAAGTGGACATTATCAAATAAATACCACGCCCACTTCTCAAACATACGTTTCACTCTCTTGCTAAGTTGCACGCGCTTTCCTTGTTTTGGTGTATAGTGAAAGTGAACTAAATTGGAACCCTTGAAATAGATATTTTGAAAATTTGCTTCTACGATGTATGGAGAAAAACTGCAAAACAACTGATTTATTTCATAGTACTTCATGCAAAATGTTTTCTTCTTTAATGGAATTCCTACTTTTTCTCAATCACATGCCATGAAGTTTTTAATAACATACCATAACAAAATAAACTTCCATTATGAAAATTTTTTTATATTTCAATATTATGCTGTTTAGTCCTCTTAAAGCCAACTAAGACTGTCTATCATTCTTAATTATGCCATCTTACTTCCGTAGGCATTTTAAAGTAATAAAGTGAATTCTAAGAATTTTAATTATTACGCTCTCTACTGACCCAAAATTAAGTAGCACAAAACATGCAAGGAGATGCTCGTAAAAATGGAGATACGCAAAAAAAAAGCAAAAATAAAAATGTAAACAGCAAATCATGGCCATCAAGACAAATAAAAATGTCAAAAGAAGGACCTGTTGTTGATGGAGGCAAATCGAATTAAGGATGAGAAAATTTTATACACTTTTTCACTTCTATTACTTATGTATAACTCTCCTTCACTGCCGCACATACTACGGAACTAAAAAAAAGAAGAAAAAGTAATGTAAAACATAAATAAGCGCCTTACAACGCTGAATACCAATTAATATGCAGCAAGGATACTCAGAGCATTAGTAAAAGCACAGAGCATACGCTGAGAAAGCGAAAGCGTAAGAAATGAAAAGAAAATGAAACTTAAAACAAACAAGGAAGCTTACAAACATAAAAAGTAAACTTAAGGCGGAAGTTGGCAACTTTCTTGGTAACTATCTTGTAGCAAAAAAATAGTAGTAGAAAAAGTAAGTAAAAAAAAAAACAGTAGAAAAGGATAGTAGAAAAGGTAGCATAAAAAAGTAGTAGAAAAGGTAACAGAAAAAGGTAGTAGAAAAGGTAGTAGAAAAAGGTAGTAGAAAAAATAGTAGAAAAAAGTAGTAAAAAAGTAAAAGAAAAAGATAGCAGAAAAAAGTTATAGAAAACTTTTGAGGAAAAAATTTAACTTGAAGATAACGAAGGTGCTGATTGCGTTAAGCTTTGCTTTAACATTGAGGCATAAAACAAACAACCGCTGAAATACGTAAAAACAGCACAATAGAGAAAACACCATTTATTTATGGTTTGCCTTTATTATTCCTAAATGCACACAATTTTGCTGTAGTCACTTGAAGAATTTTAGCGCGCATTTTTTATACCCGGCAGCAGCTAAATAACCAAAAGTTTTTTTTTTTTGTTTTGGTGCTGTTTTATCAAGAAGCGCTTCAAATGCTTTTTATATGACTTCTTCTGCTTGTATGATTGCGACGTGCATAAATACCCAATGGGGAATGGAACGCATCAATAGCGCTTCTGAAGCGCTCTAAAGCAGCAGTGAAGCGCATCTCTCTCGTTTTCAAAAGCGCTGAAATTAACATTGGCATGTCATTGGAAGGAAGCGCTTCGTTCTCGCTACCAGAAATGCTCTTTGGATGCGAATCGCTCTCGCATCCAGAAATGCTCTTTGAAAGCGCATCGCTTTCGCATTCAGAAATGCTCTTTGGATGCTTTTTGGATGGTAATAAAAATATTTAAAAAATTAATTTTTAATTGAAATTTTACGTCTTTCGCCACAAAGACTCATCAGACCATTATTTTTTTTGATGTAGTTATAATTATTTTTATTTTACTAAATTAATTATAATTGAAAAATTGCAAGTTGAAAAACTTTTGTGTTAGGTCTGGGCCGGAGTCGAACCGAGGACCTCACGGTTGCTACAACTCTCAATCGCAGTGCCAGTCGCTACACCACTACTCCATCCTTGCGTTCTTATGAAGCTGACTTATTTTGTTTTGTGCGTAAATACGTGACCGAAAGTGCTTCGTTCACGCTACCAGAAATGCTCTTTGGATGCGCATCGCTCTCGCATTCAGAAATGCTCTTTGGATGCGCTTCGCTCTCGCTACCTATAGCGCAGAAAATATGCGCATACCAATCAGCTCCTTAGATACGAGAAGGACGCGCATCGCTATTGCATCTTGGGGATGCGCATCGAAATTTTCTGTTGGGTAAAAATGTTATTCTTGTGTGTGTGTGTGTGAGTGTTAGTATGTGAAGTGCTAAAATGCCAACAACAAACAACAACTACAGCAAAGAGCAATGGAATCTACAGAAAAGCACTAAGAACAATGAAATATGAATTTTTTTATGTGCGAATATAAATAACAAAAAGCAGTGCACAGTGCAGAAGCAACTGGAAAAATTTGAACAAAATAATTATAATTTTCTATTAACAGATTTAATAAAATTTTTTTTAGATTATTTTTGATTGATTTAATTCATTTCTTTATTGCTAGAATATTATCACCAGCACGAAAAAAAAAACAAAACTTTTAAAAAGTCGGCAAAACCATAAAATTTTTTCTACGACTTTTTAATGCGTTTTGCTTATTTAAGCTTTTGTTTTTTTTTTTTTGTGTTATCTAAACACAAAAATACACATATTAAGCTGCAGAGAGTCCTTTAATTTTTCAAATCCACTTTATAGTTCAGTCATTTGGTTTTAAAAAAAGGGCTTAGTAGGAAAGTTTTCCGGGAATTTCGAACACGGTTTATTTTATAGATTTCGTTGTGCTCTTATAGAGTTTCAACTTTACCACCACATATCTTTGCCCAAAATCAGTTTTTTGCAAATATCTCGCTAACGTTTACTTTGAAAGAGAAATATTATCTGAGAATACAACGTAGTTGGCATTGGAAACGACTACAATTACAAAAGAAATAGAAAATGAAAACATAAAGAGGCATGCGGCGCTTCATAGATATCTTTTTCTAAATTCTAGTATTTTCAATGAAACACCTCCTAAACTATAAGCTGTACAAATGACAAAGAACCTGTAATTCGTAGAGCTATCAATTTTCTGTAAAAAAATTATATTTTCTTTTAAGCTGCGTCTCTCTTGTTATGAGTTATTGCGATTTAAGAATCAACAAATGATTATAAACACTTGAATAATTTTTGAAACATTTTAAATTAGGATATCTCCTAAAATATAAGTCTTACGAAAACAATTTCAAAGCCATTTTTATAGGAAATTTTGTATGCTACATATTTTTTACTAAAAGTAATGATAAGCGAGACATTTGATTTTAGGCGCCACTTTTCCAATATGGTGGCAAAACTTAAATTCGGAAACAGCTCATTAATATCAATAAAAATTACCCATTTACCTAAATCCCCTGAAAATTTTCAAGGCAAAACTGCAAAATGAACTATTTGTTAGTCGTCCAATAGAAAAATATTTTAAATATTGTTGAAATAAAAAGTATCTGACTACAAAAATATTTTTTGCCATAAAAAAGCCGGTAGTTCAACAATTTAAAAATTAATGGTTTGATCTTATACGACTATTTTCAATTAACAACTGTCTACTAAGGCCACAAAGTTTATTATTTTACGGTAAAAAGATTAAACGTCGCGAAAAACGTTTCAATTCTACGAAAAGTTTTCGAAATGAAAATTGCACGGATCGTTGTTATATGCCTCATGTTGAATGCTAGTCATACCGGCATTATTTTTGCGCTGCAGCACTGTTTTCATTAAAGCACTGATAGGTAACAAAGAAACATTCAAACGAGGGCAAACGGTGCACTTGGTTTTTTTTATCTTTAACTCTGTAGCACCTCTTTATGTTTTCTGTTTTTTGTGGCATTTTTTGTTGGTTGAACTTGCTTTTGCAGATATCAGAAAATATAAAAACACAAAATAACATAAAAAAATAAAAATAATAAAATGCTTTTTACCAAATGTAAAATTTTAAGCACTACAAGGACTCTGTAGAAGGTCCTTTTGCTGCACAACACAAATATTTGTTTAAGTTAATAGCTTGCAGCTACCGTCATATTTTAAAGCATAGTTTTGTAGTGAAAGGAAATGTTTTGTTTCGTTTTTAGCGTATGGATGTGTTAACATGCGCAAGTTTTTGTATGTGTGCATCAGTGTGTGCTGCATAATATTCAAGTTATCTTTGTATTTTATTTGCATCAAGTCTGTCTTTATAGCTTTTGGCACATTTATGCTTGAAATTTTCGCAAAAATTGTTGGGTTTTATTTTTTATTATTCATATTTTGTGCGTCATTAAGTAAACAACGTGCAATAAAATGAAACTCACTCAGACAGTGATAAATAGCGTAATACACAAACAGTATGTATGCATATGTTTTTATATGCAACGCATGCAATTTTATATACAAGTATGCAAGTACTTATGTATAGTAGTATCAGAAAAAAGCACTAAGCGGAAAAATAAAACTTGAGTAACTTTAATTGAAAATCTTCAAAATATACACTGTACAAAAAAGCACTAAGCAAAAAATTATTTAATTATGGGAGATGCATGGATGATTTAACTACGGCTATATCTGATGGCAAAACTAGTTGTCGAGCATTTTTTGTGAAAATGAGTGACTTAGTACAGGATATTGTTTGAGCTAGGACCTGTAGTTTCTTACAAAAACAACCCAAAAAACAGGATATTCAATTACTTTTCACTTAGGAGGCTTTTTGATGAAAAGGGTGAGTCACACGATAAAACGTATGAGAATCTTTTTTGGGGAGAATTACAGGTTCTACAAATAATATTGATTTATATTTACGAAAAAGAAACCGTTGTGGAAATATTTGATAAAGTCGAATTTTTCGACTTTTTGCTGTTTCTTAAGAATATTACCTAAACGGATACTTTTTCGTTAATGTAAATCAATGTTATTTGTAGAACCTGCAATTCCCCACAAAAAAGATTCTCATACGTTTTATCGTGTAACTAACCATTTTCATCAATTAAAAATTTAAATTTGCTCTCTTGAAAAATCTGCAACTAACCTTTTGCTGCTATCCAGGGTGTAGCCATCGTTGCACAGGATTCGTATACAAAATGTATTCCCCGCCACGCAAAGAAACACTTTTCACTTCACTGGTTTTATTTACAATTTTATTTCACTGGTTTTATTCCTCCTGGAAAGCACTCTTAAAATACGAGTATATTAAACTATACGCTTACAAGTACGGGTGATAAATGTGCTATGTATGGATGATGAAAATGTGGATAAAACGCTAATATCAAAGTCAACTGAACCAGGAGTCATGCCATTACTGCCTCTCCGTCGACTTTTTACATTCGCGTCGCAGTTCTGTGTTTCCGTCCACATGTTAAGATTCAAGAGGGTTGCGTCACCACTGCCTCCCCGTTGTCCTTTGCTAACCTGTTTTTATTTGCTTTCGAGAGCCCACGCCACCGCTATATTCTCGGGTCAGGTCATTAAGTTTTCGGAAAACAAAGCCTACGTTCTTAGTCTATGTCCACTGATACGTGTGTTTCTTTGAAAGTCTTAGTTTCGTCCAATGATGGTTGAAATATTCAAAGAACATGTCTTACCTCGTTGCCGGTCAGGTTATTAAAGAACGATACCATCGCCGGAACTTTGATTCCACTATTCCGTTTTCATCCACGATCAACTGGTTCCTTTTATCGACAGGATTTGTCAGTTGGCACTCACTGTTTCGGGACCAGGGTTGCTGCTGCACGCGATAATCATGCAATTTTTGTCCATCTGTTTATCAAGCGGTTGCGCGATAGTTTGTCAAGCCCGTTGGTTGCGAATGTCCTAAAACTATCTAGTTACTAAAAAATCGTTAGTTTTAAATTAATTATTGACTTATTTAACTAGAAATTCTTTACATAATTTAACCTTAATTAGATCTTAATATTATTAATACTTTAAATTCAAGTAATTATTATATTGATGTGAATGCAAATGAGGGTTCCGATTTGTGTCCCCACAAATGATGAAAACATGCGATTCTTAGTTTTGCTATCTTTGCATGGATAAAGTCTATATAAGTATGTAGATGTGATGTATATTTTGAAATATTAAAAAAACTATAACTCGTCACCCGGTAAAGATGCCATCTTTGTACTGGACTCATATGTATGAATCATAAATTTGTCTTTTTTCTTCATTAAACCAGTGATGTTCAAAGCCTTTGTCCACGGGCACTTGAGCTAATTTTTTCTGTCTGATCCAATTTTTAAGTTTTTGATGTCAAAATGTAGGCGTGACCATTGCGCTCACAACTTTGTTTTAAGAGAGATGGAAATAATTAAAGGAAGTCACATGCGTTTTTTTTTTTTAATTTTTTTCAGTACACTAATTTTTCAATAAATTAGGATTAAAAATATTAAGATAGATCGATTTAAGAAATGCTTTCAGATCTACAATTAACGCGATTTTCTTCATCATATGGCTTCTGTTTTTTAAATTTCGATGGTAACAAATTATTTTGTATGTACATTATGGCTTTTTATATATAGGTTGCATCATTACAATGAAATTTTCTATTTCAATGTTTGTAAAAAAATTCACTTAAAAAGTTTCGAGTTCTGTAAAATCCAACTTCGAAAAAATCAATTCTTTTATTGTTTTTGTTCATTTGTTGTATTAGAGAATAGTTACGTTGTTATTTTGCTCATGTTACTATTTGCTTTCTTTCTCTATTTATTTATTGTTATTATAACTTTTGCTTTGTATTTTGTTATCTGTCAGATATTTGTTATATTTTTACCAACTTTTCTGTAACTATCAGCTGGTCGTTTTGTAAACATTGCTGCAGGATATACAGGATAAACAACAAAAGCATAACAAATTCAAGGAAGTAGCAAAATAATGACACTGCACAAGTAAAACACAAAATATGGATATTTTTCTGGCAATTTTTATGTTTAAATTAAAAACTTCTCTTTGGCTTAGTGAACTGTAAACTGATGAATAAAAAATTAAAACTAAAAAAAGAAAATTCAATACTTTTGCAATAAAACTTGAAATTTTATTGTATGGTACACTAAAAAGGCCTTTTGATTTGATGCATATGGGTCATTCCATTCCTAAACGGAAAATGAGATAAAAATTAAATCTAATCCGATTACCTCCATTTTAACAATATCATAATGTAAAATGTTTATTGTTTACTTATCTCTAAGTGAGCTGGCAGTGATGACATCGAAAACGTCGATAGCTTCACGTATTGAGGCAGCATTATCTTCATGGATGGTGGAGCGCAAGAGGATATCAACTCAAGAATAGCAAAAGCAAAAGGCGCGTTTGCTCAACTGAACAAAATATGGTCCTCATCCGTTATATCCACCAAAACGAGAGTGCGCATTTTTGATTCGAATGTGAAATCGGTTTTGTTATATGGATGCAAAACATGGCTTGTTACTGAACAACAAACGAACAAGCTGCAAGTATTCGTCAACAAATGCTTAAGGCGTACACTAAAGGTTTGGTGGCCTCACACTATATCAAATGCCGAGCTACATCAAAAATGCAATCAGTGGGCTATAGCAAACGAGTTCAAGCTACACAAATGGAGATGGTTTGGTCACACTCTCCCGAAGCCACACTCTTGAGTGGAATCCACAAGGCAGTAGAGGACGTGGCAGACCCAAAACCAACTCGAAAAGGTCGCTGGAAAAGCATATCCAAGAAATGGGGAAAGTCGTGGCAAGAGATCAAAGACATTGCAAGGGATCGCAACAAATGGAGATGTTTCATATTGGCCCTATGCTCCTCCTAGCAGTTAAAGGAGAATACATACATACATATCTAAGAGATGTTTTAAAAAATTATATAAGAGGACTTTTCTAGCATATTTATCTCAATTCGGCTCAGTTTGTATTTCGTAATCGGCCATAAAATTTTTATTTCTTATGAGTGTAACGAACCTTCCGTGGGGGTGAGCCTCAGTGGCGTTCATAGATTTGGTTACACAAAATTAATATCTGCATAGGCTTCGGCTGAACAAGTGATAAATAAAAACCCTACACTAACATCCATAGCTCAGATTGCAGAAACATACGCGTAGTTTAAAGTTACACAATTCGTTTTATTTCAAATGTTCTCTCTGTCTTTGTTTCTTAATTTAATTATTATTTCTATTCTCCTTTGCTGTATGTTTCATTTTCGCTTCTGCTCTGGATCTTCGCCTATTGTCTCTGCTGCTCTGCTATTGCGTCGCGCGATTTCTCGCTGTTGCCGCTCTTTCGGTGGTTGTAAAACTTTGTCATGTGTCGTTAATGTTGGTCTCTCCGTAAGTTTCGCTTTAAGCTCTTCTCTCGTTTCTCTAGTTTAATATTGCTCGTGTCTACAGTAGGGGTGTTTTAGTGCACGAATTTTGGATTTGATAATTGACACCCCTCAATTTTGTGAGGTTGGAAAAAAAAATGAGTTTGCAAAAAAAATTTTGGGGGTGGGGTGAGGGTAAGGGTTGGCGCATCGAGGTCAAAGATGAGATAAAAGGAGAAACAATTTACTTGCAGTCCTACAAGAGGGGCCACCTCTAGAGGGCCGACCCACATTATTTTTTCACCCTAAACATTTTTTCCAAACATACCTACCTCTTACCTCTAACCCCTAAGGGTGCTTCCATACAAAATTGAGATTTTTAGGAAATCGCCCCCGCCACTCCCAGGGTGCCCCTAGAAGGGTCAAATGTATGACCGGTCCCTAATATTATTCCCTCCTCAACTTTTTTGCGCACCATACTTACCCTCTATCTCTAGCTCTTAAGGGGGCCCCCATACAAAATTGACGTCATAGACATAAAAAATATGGAAAGGAAATCGTCAAATAGGCCCATAATTGCCCAGGAGTCTCTCCTAGAGGAGTCAAATACAATATATTACCGATCCCGATTATCCCCCCTCCAAATTTTCACAGCTTACCAACCCCCTATTTCGAATCCTTAAGGGGGCTCCCATACAAAGTTACGGTTTTATTTTAAAACTGCCCCCACTGCCCTAACTGGACCATGGGTACCCTAGAAGGGTGAAATGTATGACCGACCCCCATTATTTCTAGGAAAATTTATAAAAAAAAAATTCTATGGCAGTCCCTTTCAGGGTTGAAAATAGGGGGCAAGTATGTGGGAGAAAAATATAGGTCGCAAAAAAATAATAATGGGGGTTGGTCATACATTTGACCTTTCTAGGGGTACCCGTGGGCCAGTTAGGGCAGTGGGGGCATTTGATGTAAAAACAGTAACTTTGTATGGGAGCCCCCTTTTAGATTGGAAATAGGGGATAGGTATGCTGAGAAAAAACTTTGGAGGGGGGCTAATGGGGGTCGGTCATATACCTGACTTCTCTTGAAGTGACTTCTGGGCAGTTATGGGCCTATTTGACGATTTTCTTTCCATATTTTTCATGTCTATGACATCTATTTTGTATGGGAGTTCCCTAAAGAGTCAGAGATAGAGGGTGAGTATGTTGGGAAAAAATATTGAGGAGGAAAAAATATTAGGGACCAGTCATACATTTGACCCTTCTGGGGGCACCCAGGGAGTGGTGGGTGTCGATCTCCTAAAAATTTTAATTTTGTATGGGAGCCCCCTTAGGTGTTAGAGATAGGGGGTAAGTATGCTGGGTAAAAATGTTGGAGGCGGGAAATAATGTGGGTCGGTCCTACATTCGACCCATCTAGAGGGGACCCCTACACATTTGTATTGCTGTGTGTAAATTTTTTCTCTTTTTCTCTCACCTTTGACCTCGATGCGCCACCCTTTACCCTTACCCCACCCCCAAAATTATTTTTGCAAACTCATTTTTTTTCCAACCTCACAAAATTGAGGGGTGTCAAGTATCAAACTGTTGTTACCAAGGATCTCCATACATTCTTTAAACACCTCTAGTCTACAGTCACACACAAAAAAAGGCGTTGCACAGTGCGTTGAGCCCATACAAGCAATGGTCAAAAATAGAAGGAGTGGTTGGATATCGATGAAATTTGGTACTATAAGTAATTTGGGGTCGCTGAGCTCAAAAATGATCTCAGATTTGTTGTAAACTTTATAGTTTTGCTAAAAACCAGGTATTTAGGACGATTTTCTTAAGGTCCATATATAACGATGATGAAAAAGTAATGCTTAATGTTAACAAATGAAATGTACGTAGTAAAAATAATGTTTTTTGTACTTGTGTGACCATTTGTGTTCATAAAAACAAAAAAAAAACTTTCAACATAAATTTTATATTTCATACAAATTTTTCGTTTTAAGCATTTTTAAAAAAAGAAAAAAAATATTTGTAGGACGAAGTAGGAAAAGTTATTTGCAGTTCTTGATTATATAGAATTTGAACTAGTAGATTAAGAAAAAAAACGGCACTTATTTTTATAAGATTTGTTTTTTTTTTTTTTTTCATCGAAATTTGTCAATTTCTGAAGTTTTTCATTTGATAATATCGTGTATTAAAATCACTACAATATACATCAAATTATATATTTTCCAAAATTTTTTAGTTTTATTTATTTACTCAAATATTATTTATAATAAAAAACTTTACTTCGCTTAGTTTAATCAAAAGACAAATTTTTGATAATTATTTGTTTAAGAGAACCCAAAACGAAGTGAATAAAACATGATTTTTTTTTTGAAAAATGTCTCAACTTTGAAGTGTCACAGCGTAGCCAAAACTGGGTTTTTCCCCTAAATATTTTGTTTTTATTTTATTGATTCAATTACCTGTCGATTGATACCAATATTATTAGGTTTCGAGTCATAAAAAATTTTGATTTTTGCCCACTAGCCAACGCAGTGTGCGTTGTGTCGATTTGTTGCATTTGACTATTACTTGCTTCCAACCGCTTTAAGAAATATGCTTCCACCCGTAGTGCCCTGCTATTACGTAGCTAGCCACTTGCGGTCACGATTATCGTCGCGGTGTTTCGAAGTCTTTGAAAAAAACTTGATATTACCTGATTTCAGTAGCTGCAGCTGTTGATGTTGCCTAAGTGAAATTCGGCGATCGACTGACCAAGAATCGACTTCAGCTCGTAACTTTATATTTATTATTTTACTGTGAAGATTTGTGAAATGACAATCAGCTGTTTCGGTTGACACAGATGTCACATCGTGCAAGGCTGCCGTTGATATGAAAAATGTCTTAGACCTGTTCGAGTGACATTTTTCAGTGTTGTTTTCAGTCTTATTGATAAAATACTTAGAAATCAACATACTTAGTAATACATTTTTCTCATTTTTTTAGTTTTAGTTTTAATTCAGTTCAATAATAAAAAAAATAAAAGTAAAATAATAAGTTATGGTTTTTAACCCTAGAGATCAATAATTTTTTTCAACTTAAAGTCTATGTTTTTCTTTTTTAATAATGGAAAATAATACGTAAAAAATGTAAATAAAAATGAGTTCGTCGTCACATGAGACATGGTTTTGTACTTCAAAACTTATCATAACGATATCCTCTCTTATTGCCTGTGACAATAAAGAGTAGCAGCTTGGGCTGATTTTTGATCAAAAAACAAATTGGTCCAAATTCGATTTATGACCACATGGCTTATGTGGCATTGATTTGTGACCAAAGATCGTCTTTAGCAGTTAATGCTTGTGACAACAGATATCATTAAAACATCAAAAATTTGATTATACACTACAAAAATTTCATTGATTTGATTCTTGTGCCGCAAGTCAGAACAGAATGTCCCGTCGAGTCACAATTTCAAAATGTTATATTTTCTTTATCAAAATAGCTGGCGTTTATTTCAAAGTGTTCGATTATAGTCACATATTTTTTCAATTGAAACATAAAAAAAATTTATAAAATAGCAGTAGTTTGGCTAAAATTCTTCTTTGAGTTAATAAATGAAAAAGAGCGATACGTTTCATGTCCAATGAGTCACACTTATTAAAACAACAACTTAAGACAGAAAACATTAGCTTTTTAAAATTTCCTTATATTTCGTTAAAGAAGGGTTTCCACAGTTTTAATGCTTAAAATAACTTAGCTATGATCAAATTATTACCATTATCTATAGCAAAATATCCAATGAGCCACATTAGAAGGCCCCATATGTGTTATGATGAAAAGCATGAACTTTATTTACGAAAATTTATTTTTAAACTTTTCATATCAAAAGTTTATTTTTACTACAAATTGCAATTTACTTTTATTATCTGATTCATTTTAATTAAGTAAATTGTTGACTTAAATTTTCTGAAAATGTAGAGTTCATATCTTTTAATTAATATTTACTTAAACATAAAAAATAAAGTTTCTACAATTGCATGACTGACTAACAGACTGAGAATTTTTTTGTTAAATCTGACTTCAACGCATAAAGTGCAAGGAAGATCCATAAACTGCACACATACCAATGAACATGCACATTTATATGTTAAACCTAAAAATCAGAGTTATCGGTCTGCACAACTCTCACACATACATTCGATTGCTATACTTTGAAGCTAAAACATTGCTCCTGTTGTTGTTGTTGTTTTTGTCGTTGTTGTTGTAATGCTTTAAGCAAACAAGGTCATGTAAGTATGCGATAACATATGTTCCCAGCTGGTTTCTCCCCTTTGAATTTCCTTTAGCGCTGCTGCCATCGTTTCTTTTCTCTTTTGCTCCTTGTTTCGCGTTTTCATTTGTGTGTCTTCTATACAAACAAACAGCTTAATGTTCTTTATTTGCTGCTTCCTTTATTCATATCCGTTTCAAGGTTCATTATGTTTAGGACGAAATGGAAAGTGAAGAAATTGCTTATGGAGTGTTTTTTAAGGGATTTTTTTAAAGAATCAAAAACGCTGAAAATAGAAGAATAGAAAGATGGAGAGGAAGGAAAGTAAGGGAAAGAGAGAAAGGAAGGTAAAGAAGGGAAATGAGGAAAAGGAAGGAAAGAATGCAGAGAACGAAAAGAAGGGGAAATATGGAACAAAAGGAAAAGAGTCAAATAATGGAAAGGATGCAATGAGAAAAGGGAAGCAAAGGAGGGAAAAGAGGAAAGGAGGGAAAGAGGAAATGTTGGAATTGGATGGAAAGGGCGGATAGGCTTGAAAAGAGGAAAAGTAGAGAAAGATGGCAGGAGGGAAATATGGGAAACAAGGGAAAGGGGAAAAAGAAGGAAAAGAGGGAAGGAAGGAATGTAGGTAAAAGAAAGCAAAGAAGAAAAGGAGCAAAAGGAAGGAAAAGATAGTAAAAAGGAGAAAGAGCAAAAAAAAGGGTGGAAAAGGTGAATAAAAGAAAAAGATTCAAAAGCGGGAAAGATGGAAAGGAGGAAAAATAGGAAGATATGGAAAGGAGGTAAAGGAGATATAGGTGATAAAGGGGGCAGAGGAGGGAAAAGATAAAAAAGAGAGAAAGCAAGGAAGAAAAGACAGAGAGGATGGAAAGAAGGGAAAGGGGGAAAGGAGAAAAGAGGAAAAAGATGGAAAGAAGGGAAAAGAGAAAAGGGAAAAGAGGGAAAGGAGGCAAAGGACACAAAGGAGGTAGAAGAGGGAAATGCAGAAAAAGAGTAAAAGGAAGGAAGAATGAGGGTAAAGCAGGGAAAGGATGGAAAGGAGAAAAAAAAAGGACATAGAAAGAAAGTATGCAAAGAAGACATATGAGGCAGAGGAGGAAAAAGTGTACACATATAGAAGGGAAAAGAGTGAAATGAGGTAAACGCGGGTAAGGAATTAAGGTATGTAGAACAAAATTTACACTAAATTTTGGTTTATCTTTGGTTGAGTAACAATTTATGCAAACTTTTAAAATTTAATTTTTATACTGCTTTTGCGACCTTTTCCTCCACAGTGCGACGTAAGCAAATAAATTGCAAAAGCAATGAATAAAAAAATATTTAATGTCTGAGTGTCTTCGTAACGGTGTTTCTTATCCACGCTCTCATTTAGTTGTTTGTATTTGGGGGCGTGTATTGAAAATGGTGGTTTGCAACGGAGCATATATGTGTATGTATATAACATGTATGTATTTGTGCGTGTAGCTTTTATAGCCACATAATAACAATAACTGTAATCAAAACGAATTTATGTTGATTAAGCAGAATAAGCATCATAATGATAAGCGTCAGAGCACACGAAAGAAAAAGAAGAAAAAAGTGAGAAAAGCGATGGAAAAAGCGGAAATTTTATTCACATGCTGGATGTTCAAACTGACATAAAAATATTAAGGGAGTCTGGAGCAGCGAAATGTATACGAATAATAATAAAAAGCAAAAAAGAAGAACAATCAAATAACTTAGGCACTTGAGAAGTGAATATGAAATTGCGGTGGCAGCAGATCTCGTAAATACCAAAAACAAAAAAAAAAAAAAAACTTTGAAAATCACAAATGATTTAGTAAATGAAGACAGGCACTATGAGTTGAAAATTTTTGCTATTTACGGTGCGGTAATGTAAAAAATTTTGCTATTACTGAAATGTTTTTGAAAGCATAGCTGCTAAAATGTGGATAATCCAAAGCCAAAATTTCCCCGACAAATATATTGAATCTCATTTTTAAATATGTGGTTTATGCCAAATGTTTTTCACTATTTTACAACTCTGCCATTGAAGAAAGCGCGCTTCATTGATTAAGTCATAAAAATTTTGCTGCAATATGCTTTTTTCCATTATCATTTTCAATCAAGCTGCTTGGTTTCTGTTTCCTTTTCTTTTTATTGTATTTATTGTAGGGACGTTTTACTTTAACGTTTTTATAATTTCATCATTTTGCAATATTTTATTTTAATTTGTTTTTAGTGATATTGTTTGCTCTATTTCCTTCATATTTTATTAATCAAAGTTTTGTTTTGTTTACTTTTTAAATTGGCAAGTTTAAAAAGTGCATATTTCTTAATTTATTTTATTTGTTATTTTAATAATTTAATTTAATTAAAATGTGCATAGTATAGTTCTTAAGTCTATACAGTACCTACATTATTTTTAGCTTATGTACATATCAAATATTTTGTAAACAATTATACTAGTTTACAAATCATTTCAAAATTTTTCAGCTGTTGGTGCCACTATTCATTTCCTATATAAAATCGGCGCTGATTCTGAAAATCACTTCTTTTTTTCTTTTACGTCGTTTTCGTGATATCGGCCATTTTCGGTTTTTGGAGCAAACAACGAAGATTGTTCCAGTTAATTAATAAAATCTCAAGATCCAATGTTTGCATTTGAACGTACTATATGCTAAATGGAAGGTAATTAAATTTCCTATAAATATTACTGAGAACACTTTTTGGGTGTTTTGTTAAATTCGGCGAAATAAATTGATTTCTTAAAAAAAATTATTTTTTTTCGAAAAAACTAAAAATAACGAAAGAAACTGAAATTTATTCAAGCAAAAATTTTGTAAAAAATATTTTTTTTCTTTTTTTTTTTATCATAGTCTATATTTTTTTGAAAAAAATAAGATACTAGTTAAGAAATCGATTGAAAAAAGGGAAAGTTTCATCAAATTGAATGAAAAATGGCCGAATTGCACTTTTGCCTACTTTTCCATTTTTATTTTTTTTTATTTTATTTGTCATAACTTTGTATATTAAGTATATAGGGTGTAACACATCAGGTTTTTAAGCATCTGGGAGGTGATAAAAAAGGCCTAGACTAACAAAAAACTGCATCTGGGGAGGGTATAAAATGAACATTTCGATGAAAATTGCGATTTGTGGGTTGTTTTGAACATGGATTCCCCAGTGGGCATCGTACTAATTTCTCTAAAGGATTGTTGGTGTTCCGAAGACTTTGACACTGCTTAGCCACGCTATGTAAAACAAGTAAAACTCACATTGGGTAGCGCTCACACGAAAAAAAACAAAACTGTTTTGTTGAACAAACATTATAACGAATTAATCGAGTATTGGAATTTAGACTTTAAAGTGATTTTACTATTAAACTTTATTCAGTATGAGAATTAAATTTATAACTTTTATGCTGCAACCAATGCTGCTTCAATGGTGGTTTTTAAACGAATGATAAAATCAAAGAGATGAACAAAAGAATTTGACAGCTATGAGCACACGGTGCTCTTGAACAGTCGATAGGTTTTTTGAATATGTGGAGAAAATCTGTGAATAGGGTTTCATTTGTATTAGTTTAGTGGTCTGAAAAATGCAAACCCCGAAATCGTAGCTGATCATCCCCGCAAAATATCTCAAAAATACATATCCCATATAAAATAAAAAAATTTCAGAAAAAAAAGCGCAACAAACAAATATAAAAATGGTTATTTTTAATGTATTTTCCAATGTTGAATCCGAATCTGGCCTTAGAATTGCTGTATCTTATACGGTTTTTGAGATATCTTAGCCTAAACAAGGAAAAAAAGCCGATGCTATGTTTTATTGTTGTGTTTTGGAGCTATATAACAGGACGTATAGCCGTAAATTCTGATGCAGAAATGAAAAGCTTTGATCAGTCTTCTAAACCTAATTCAAATAATGTCGATATATTTATTTTTCTCTGAGATATCCTAACCTAAAAAGTTAAAAAAGTGCAAAAAACGTGTTTTGTCATTATTTCAGTCTACGATATTTCACAGAAAAATTCAGCTATTGACATAATTTAAATGCGGTTTTAAAGAAAAAGATTGGAGCTTTCAGATAATGTTTCGAATTTTGCGTATAAATGTTCTATATTCTAGTTGTACAGCTTCAAAATATAGCAAAAACGATCTTTTTTCCTTGTTTAGGCTAAGATATCTCAAAAACCGTATGAGATATAGCAATTTTAAGGCCGGATTCTGATTCAGCATTGCAAAATACATTCAATATAACCATTTTTATATTTGTTTGTTGCGTTTTTTTTCCGATTTTTTTTTTTTTTTTTTATATGGGATATGTATTTTTGCGATATTTCACGGGGATGATCAGCTACGATATCGAGGTTTGCATTTTCCAGCCCACTAAACTAATACAAATGAAACCTCATTCACAGATTTTCTCTACATAGCCAAAAAACCTATCGACTGTTCAAGAGCACCGTGAGCAGTAGAGCATTATTTAATTTAGCAATGGAGTTGCGTTGCCAACTACGTGGAATTTATCCCTACTTTTGGGGACTGTCTATGTTCGCATAAACAGACATTAATATAAAGATAAATGAATGAAGGTTTGGCTTATTCATGGTCATGGGTTTGTTTTTCGTATTTTTTAATTTTCATTGCATTTTGCTAGATGTCTCATACCCGAATACAAATTTTTTATCAGCGAAAAAAGATGTCTTTTGAAATTTGACCATAACTTTTGCGTGTGATGAAATAATTATCCTTTCTATAGTTACGTATGTATCTTACCTTTCGAACGATATATTAAACACTCAAAACGGTTTAACCAGTAACAAGTAATGGCTCAAATATAAAATCTGTCCCAAACCTGGTGACTCTCCCCTACATATTTACTATCGTTTTTCCCTTAAACTATTATGAGTTGACTATTATTTAATCTTCATATGCAAATGGATAGGTTAAACATTTTGGATTTTTGTGGTAAAATCAAAGCTGCTGAGTACTTGCAAAGCATAGAACACAGTGTAGATTATGGAGCCAAACAACACAGGACATCAGCTGTACCATTGAAAATCTCTTTTAAAATTCATTTGGTTTTTCTTTTTCGTGAAGCATTAAGTGCTTATTAAAGCCACATGTGAGTGGTTTGTTTGAGGTCACACAATTTTTCAGCTTTTGGCTGTTTTTATATTCACTTTGTGTTTTATATTTCATTTCGCTATCATGTATTTTCCTATGTTTTTCACAAATTCTAGTGGACTTGATAAATCAGAAATTTCATGCCTAGAATTGTCACAGCCTCTCTGATTTGCTAAAATTTGGTATATGGTTTTGTTTCATGCCAAATTTACAGTTGAATTTACCACCATTAGCAAATGATTCGACCAGTTTTGTTTGAAAACTTTTGAGAATGTTGAGGAGACGCTTCATTAAATTTCGGAGTATTTTACTTATTTAAGTATTGTTGATTTCTAAAATCCTAGAACTTTACGAAAATGTCTTATTTTTAATAAGCTTTTAATAGCTTTTTAAAGTCTCCTATTTTTTGAAATAAAAGTCATGATCATTATCGTTCTAAATTGACTAAAAGGTAAATGTAATACCTTATTTGCTATTTCACTTAAGCTTAAGCATTCGTAAACCTTTTAAGTAAAAACAAGCTTAAACAAGATATAGCAAAAGCAAAAAGAAAAAAAAAACGCTAAGCAGTTATCTGCAATTTAAGCCAACATTTTAAGGATGCAATGCAATTTTCTTTACGATGTTGTTGTGCAAAAAGAAAACAACCCACTCTACAAAATCAAGGATTACATGCACTTTTAAACAGAACAGAACACACACATGTACAGAAGCACTCACACCTAAATGGTCATGTGGGTGTAGCGTTGCAGTTGAACTAAGCAATAAAAGCAAAAGCATTGAAGAGCGAGCAGGGATAAGGGGGTAATACGCCATACAAGTGGATATTCGTATGTGATTTTACGACATTTATTTAATTTTCCTTATTCACTTACAAGCTGCAAGGACTTTATTTTTTTTATAACTTGATTTTATTATCTCTTCACTGGGTGGTTGGTTCTTTTTCTTTTGATTTTATTTTGAGCATTTCTTCTTGCTGTCTTGTTTTCATTCTAAATTTGCTCATGTATTTCATGAAATTTTATTTTAAAAACGACAATATGTAAACAAGCGCCTAAATGGTCTGCAAAGGATACTTAACTTATTGATGTAGAAGAAAGTGATATAAAATTTGACTCTTTTCTTAAAGTAAAAAATCTTTTGAGCAGTTCCTCAAGAGCTTGAGGTTGTATGTGGTTATTTCCACAGTAAAGTCCACCGCGAGCCAAAAAATTAAATCATCATATTTTTGAAACTAATGAACGTACACGATTCCACTCAAAAATGTCTAAAAAAAGCATCCAGAAAAAAACTTTCAAAAATTAAAACATAATAAAAAAACATCCAAAAATAAAAACATCAAAAAAAAACATCAAAAAAAAAAAATATCAAAAAAAAAAAAAAACATCCAAAAATAAAACATCCAAACATGCTACTTAATTAATACGCAAATATATAGTATAAAAACCCTTTTAAAAAGTTTACTTTTTCATTTTTTTTTTTTTAATGTTTTGCCATTCGTACGTTACGTCACTCTGAAAATACCCATATTTGTAATAATTTCATTTTTTAAACTTTTTTTTTAAATTTTTCTTTGAAACCCAACATTTAGTTCATATAAATGTTCAGTCATACTGTGGTGCTGTTCGTAAATGTCTCTTTAAAAGAGTGGCTGAACTTTTTGTGTCTTTTCATTTTTCATTTTTGAACTTGCTCCAGCAAGAATGGCAGGTAACACAGGAAGCATCTAGATAAATATGTGTGTGTGCATGTAAGTAAGGTGATAGTCGTATAAGAGAAACAAACGAACACAAAAAGAAAGCAAGCTAATAAAAACAAGGGAACCGGAGACAAAGAACGAAAAAAATGTGCCACTTGCGACGATTTATTACGACAGTTTGTATGCGTATATGGCTATGACAGAATATATTGATGCACATTTGGTTGGGTCACCAAAAAAAAAAAACCTATGCGTACAACACAAATATATATCGCAGTATATTGTTATACCTTTCGCAAAATATTTCGACTCAGGTAAAAAACTTTATGTGGGCAAGAATTGTTTAAAAAAAAAAATAGTTTTTGCATGGAAAACCTTTTTGTTTAAATACATTAACTTAAAATAGTGCAGGCAAATTAGGTAAAAACAGGTATTCATTTCTAATTTTGTTGAACATGCACCGATTTTAATCCGACAGGGCTCATTTTGTTTGTAATAAAATTTAAAAAAAACCATCACATTAGTTTTTTGCGGCTTTTCCCCAAAACTTTTTTAATCCCCCGTGAACCCCCAAATCGGGTAAATTCAATAAAACTGTTCTGAAATGATTACAAATAGAAAATTCTGCTATTCAGGGGGTTCTCTAGGTTGCTGAATCCAAATATGATGTTTGAAAATGGAAAAATTGAAAATGGCGCTCGGAAAACTGCGTACATACCCATTTTAAGTACCTAAAATGAGATAAAATCGTTATAGTGGACTGCCCGGGGATTTTAGCCTAGAAGTTTTGTTACAGTGAGTGAATTTATACGGTCGCGGTGAGATTTTGTTTTTTATACTATAAAAAGAAAAGTTTAACAAAAATTTGTTTGTGCATTTGATTTGTTTATTATTTAAGCAATAACTATAAAAAGTTAATACAACTCAAAATTAAAAATATTTGTAACATTTTGCAAACCATTTTTTCTAAACTAATTTGTGGTTGCTAAACACGAAAAATTCAATTATTTTTCTTTCCTTGCAGCCGTTTCCGAGTAATTTGATAATATCTATTTTCGAGATTATAGCTTCATATACATCAATATATTTCTATGACGCCAAGTCCGATCGATTTTATTTTTCCACGTTTACAAAGACTGATTAATGGCGCTTCTAACGAGTATACCAATAATTATGCTTCGAACAAAATTGACTGAGTTATAGCAGGAAAAAGTTTGAAATTTTACAAATTTTTGAAATTTTTTACTTTAAGTTCGAATGAAACATTTGGTTTTTGGCATATAATTTTTTTAAATAATTTTTTTTTAAAAATTTTATTAAATGGCGCATATAATTGCAAACATTTTAAGCCTATGTTGAGCAAAATCGAATGAAATTTCCAGAAGATATTAAGGCTTTAGTGCAGTAAAGAAGCTGTGGCAATTTTCAAAATGTTCGGCCTGAGACAACAGATTCAATTTTTCAGCCTCCAGATAGTACATCCTACACTTATTGAACATTTTAAAGATGATTTAAGTAACTTCTAATCATTCTCTGTAGAAGAAAATTGCGGATTGTATCAAAAATATTAATTTTTGAAAGAAATCGAAATTTCCCTATTGCACTAAAATCTTAATATCTTTTGGAAACTTCATTCGATTTTTTTTTTTTGATAACTTTTTTTTTTTTTTTTTGTGAATCGACAATATCTAGTATCCATTCTGTGAAGACAAAAAAGTTATGAGCAAAAAAACATGTTTTTTTGCCAGAATTGGCCTTCAAAAGAATCAAAAGCGCTCCTCAGGTTATTTGCGGAATGAAAAAAAAAAAGTTATTCGGATATAGTTTTTAAGAGAACTTCTTATTTTTGAGATAGTTTGGGGATGAATCTTAATTTTTACTCTATCTTATATACTTACGTAAGTATAAGCATTTGACAGCATAAAACGTATGTATGTTTTATCGCAATCTAAATAAATGCATTCATGAAATACTCAAAAACTTTCAATATTTCATATAATTCATTACAATTTGTAACTAAATTAATAATTTAAGCAACAAATTGAGCTTTTCACAAAATTTGCTCAAAAAAGAACAGAAATTCAAATTTTAAATTAAAATTTCTATTTTAAATAAAAATCGATAGCCAAGAACTTCTACTTTTTTTTTCAAAATCAGTTTTCTTACTCACATTGGCACACTAAGTACACACACATGCTGCTGCATTCACATCACTTTGATTTTCAATAACCACAAATCTCAATGCTAAATGTTATGAAATGCGCGCCATGCCATTCCAGTCTCTGCATGTCCTCCGCAAGCACACACAAACACCATACACTCTACCATGCCACTGCAATTTAAATGAAATTCAATACAGATTAATGCATATTCGCATGTCCTTCAACTTTATATCGTATGCCACCGACTGTTCACAAAATAAAGAAAAATAAACAGAAACTAAAAAAAAAACAAAAAAAAAAAATTATATAAAAATGTGAAATGTTAAAAGGATGCTTACACTTGACTCTCTTAAACCGCTGTATTGTCCTGTCACTAAGCACATGATGTCCTTCTCATACATTCATTGGCATTCAATGGTGACATTGCCATTGAAGTTATGTTGGTGATCATAATCGAAAGCTGTGACAAGTATGACGATGTGAAATTTAATATCCCTATGAAAACAAAGATAAAATCATTAATCATTGCGTTAAGTGTGTGGGGATGAAAGCCAAAAGATAAACAGCGGAGAAGACAACTATGCTTACTTGGCGATGTATGTATTTGATAATAATGTATGAATTATGTTAGCAAATTTTGATAAAAATTTTTCAAAAAGTCGAATTAAGAAAGCTTAAAGTTACATAAAATTTATTTAAAAGGGGAATGTCGTCAGGGTTGGGCCGCTGTAAGGGTTGAGCCACTGCTATTTCTCGCATATGACATGTGCTGCCATCTGTGTAAAAGCGTCGAATTATTGTTCTCGATGCCAGAAAACTTTTTTAAACGTGGGTCACATCAATTTTTATTGAGAATCAGTAAAATAACATCACTGAATCGGTTTTTCGGAACACAGGACATTAACATTACTGTTTTGGATACCCCCAGAGTTGACACGAACAGAAAAGTAGCGAGTTCTATGGGCAAGCACGAGAAAGCAACGAGTGAAACGCATGAGGAACTATCGACTTCTTCTCGGAGTTCGACTTCTTCGTCTCACGTCTTTCTACGATTTTGTCATTGTTCGGGCCTCTGCAAGCAGCCGCGTAAACAGTTAAATCTAATCGGAGGCGTCGCTCGATGAAAAGCACGTTCTAAACCTCCCAAGAGAACCGCAAAGAGTTACGTAAAAAGCAACAGATCCACGATGCTTCGAAAACATCTATGAAAGTCTGAATCGAAATAGTTCAATCGCATGTATAGCCCAGAAAAATAAGACATTTTCTGTGAAAAAATTCCCAGTGGAAATTTTTTACCGGAATTGTCTTTATTAATGCATAATACACAAACTGTGAAAAGTCCATTGCAAAGTCATTTGCGCATAAAAAGTTATTAAGGCTCAAATGTCGCTTAAATCAGTTTTTTGCAAATATCTCGCTAATGCCAACTTTTACAGAAAAATGTTGGTCTCCAATTTTGTAGCACAGGAAATTTCCTACAAAAGTACGTTAAAAGTATTTGCGTACAACTTCTAGTTCAGGAGATCACCCAATTTAAAAAGTTGTTAACAGTTATGATAGGAAATACTACCTATGAGTTCATATTAAAATATCATACTTTTGAAATTGCAATAACTCTTCAATGAGAAGTTATACAAACAAAAATAAAAAGCCGTTTGAAAGATAATTAAATTTTCTATATACCGTTTAAAATTTTTTTTTTCGAAAGATAATTTAATTTTCTTTATACCGTACAAAATTTTTTTTTCGAACGGCTCATGACCTTAAAAATATTCTTGAATAACCGTTAAGGCTTCAAAATTACTGGTTTTTTAAGGATATCTGCGAATTGGTAAGTACTACGATAAAAAGTAATGGGACCACATTTGTAGAGAATTACAAGATCTACAAAAAATAAGCGATATTTGTACACATAGAAGTAACCGTACGGAAGATATTCAATAGAAACCGGTTTTCTGGCATTTTAAGGGTTTTTTTGGAATATCTTCTAAACGGTTACTTCTATGTGTACAAATATCGCTTATTTTTTGTAGATCTTGTAATTCTCTACAAATGTGGTCCCATTACTTTTTATCGTAGTACTTACCAATTCGCAGATATCCTTAAAAAACCAGTAATTTTGAAGCCTTAACGGTTATTCAAGAATATTTTTAAGGTCATGAGCCGTTCGAAAAAAAAAATTTTGTACGGTATAAAGAAAATTAAATTATCTTTCAAACGGCATTTCAATTTTGTTTGTACAACTTATCATTGAAGAGTTATTGCAATTTAAAAAGTTAGATATTTTAATATGAACTCATAGGTAATATTTCATATCATAACTGTTAACAACTTTTTAAATTGGGTGATCTCCTAAACTAGAATTTATACGGAAATACTTTTAACGTACTTTTGTTGGAAATTTCCTGTGCTACAAAATTGGAGACCAACATTTTTCTGTAAAAGTTAGCATTAGCGAGATATTTGCAAAAAACTGATTTAAGCAACCTTTGAGCCTTAATAACTTTTTATGCGCAAATGACTTTGCAATGGCCTTTTCACAGTTTGTGTATTATGCATAAATAAAGACATTTCCGGTGAAAAATTTCCACTGGGAATTTTTTCGCACAGAAGCTCTTTTTTCGTCTTATTTTCCTTGGCTAGTATTGAATGCTTGTGAGACGTGCACTTGAAGTGCATCAATCTCCCAAAAAGTTACTATGTATGCCCAAATTGCGATTCAGATTAATGTTATTATGGAGATTTCTCATCGGAATTTTATATAATCGAATAAAAAACAATAAAAAATTTCATGCATATGCTTTGCACACCATTTTAGTACATATTTCATCGATATTTGGTGGTGGCCCAACCCTGACTACAATGGCCCAACCCTGACTAATTTTTTTTTTTTTAGTTTCGTCAATAACTCTTTTTTCCGAAATCGCAGCAAGTTGTCCTAAAGGTATGTTACAGATAAAGGTCCGAACTTTTAAATAAATGAAATAATTTGGTAGTATTCAAATATATAAAAAAGATACAGAGGAACATTAAAAAGCGGCCCAAATCTGACGACATTCCCTTATTCTTGGATTTCTGGTTTGCAAATATTGCAAAAAAAAACATACATGTTTTAGCTTCTTCAATTATTTTTTCGTCAGTTAGTTCTTCAGTTTGATTAAATTTCTTAGTATATGATAAACTAACATACTAACTAACCTTCTGTTGTACAGAGCCCAGGAATGTAAATTTTCCCGATGCAATTTGTTTACGTACCAAATATCATTTTTGTGTGTAAAATAGTTTTAGAGATATGACGTTTTTAAGGAAGTGGACCGCCTATTTTTTCCTTGAGCATTATTTGCCCCAATTCTCTTAATACATATACCAAATCTCATCCATGTGCGTTAAATATTTTCAGAGATATTGGAAACACGAAAAATACGAAAAAAAAAAATATTTTAAAAATTTTTGTTTCCGACATCCAATTTTTTTTTCTTTTTTTTTGTCTAAAATGTCCTAAAAAGGCATGAAACGCGTGTAACGCAAAAAAAAACAAAAATAAAAAAAATGTTTAATACATATTTGGTTTCGACATCTATGGGGGGACCGTTGGGTGAATAAATTTTGTTTCCACTAAAATGTCGTAAAAAATTATGAAACGCGTAGAAAAGATGAAAAACGAAGAAAAAAATGTTTGGTTCCGGCATTCTAGGGGGGACCCTTGGGTGAGAAAAAAAGCCGAAAAAATACGACCGCAGAAAAATATTAAAAATAAAGTTAATTTTATTTATACTAGAGTTTCCCTTATTTCCGAAATTCGACCATTTCGATTTGAGTTTAAAAAGACCACTCACCTGCTATCTAAAGCAAATAAGTTCTAATCAGTAACAACGTCTATGGATTTTCTCTTTTGGGGCGTTTTTCAATATTCTTACGTGGAACCGCACACTTTAAAATAAAAGGGTCATAATATCGTTTCTTAGTGTAAACCCTATCTCTGTGCCAAATTTCATAAAAAACCAATGAGGTAGTTTAGCCGTGAGAGCGTTTTTTCGAATAAGGGGCGTGGCATTGCCTACTTAATTCATAATGGTCATGTTATTGTTCCTTAGTGCTAACCTTGTCTCAATACTAAATTTCTAAAAAATTATAGCTTTTTATCATTTTGGAGGCGTGGCACCGCCCACTTTAAATGAAAATAT